>CM052545.1:24578835-24655261 GCA_028533065.1 Trachops cirrhosus | reverse complement strand
ATGATCTCACCTTTAACAGGAACCTAAACAACAAAACAAAGAAACAAGTAAAATATAACAAAAGACACTGAAATAGAGTTGTCAGTGACCAGAGGGGAGAGGGGAGGGAATTTCAGGGGAGAAGGGAAGGGTTTACAGGAACAAATATAGAGGACACATGGACAAAACTAGGGGTGTTGGAAAGGGGAGGGAGGAGGGGGAGGAATGGGTGGGTGGGCTGGAATGGGAATAAAGGATAGAAACTGTACTGAATAAACTAAAATAAAAAATTAAAAAAAATAATATAATGCTAGCTATATTTTTCAAATCTAGCTTTAGCTACTTAGTCTCATTGAATAGGCTAATGTCTGCCTCGCTGGTCTGGGTCTTTCCCTGGAAGCCAATCGTACCACATTCCTAGATAATGACGCCCCCTGGAGGTGCCATGCGCATAGACACAGGCTTTGCCCTACTCACATCCTGGTGGTCTCTCTGGATCAGTGTAAACTCTCCCAAATGGTATGTGTGCTTCCAATTTTGCATCTCTCTCATCCTTATTACACATCGGAGCAAGAACGATACTCTTATTTTCTACTGAGATAAATCACACATACTTTAGATAGTAAAATCACTTATATGTACAGAGTGAAGGATAATTATAAAGAAAATACCCCCAAAATCCTCACCTGTGTTTAGAAACAGAACATCACCAGCTCCCCATGGAACACACTGTGCCTCTTCCTCATGACTCTATTCCTTCTCTTCTTAAGATCATGCAATCCCGACATTCGTGGTAGGAATGTCTTTGCTAGATATGGTTGTGGCTTAATCTCCTCTGTCTTCATTTCTAAGCAATATAAATACATTTTCAAGATGTATCTTCATTCCAAGTGACCTTGTTTAGATTTGCTTGTTTTTATACTTTTTAAAAATTTTACCTAAATTGAAAATGTAGTGACATAAATTTGTTCATAAGATTTTCTTGTTACTTTTTAAATATCCGTATTGCTGTTCTCTTTTACTTTCCAGATATATTTTGTACTTTCAGTCTTATGATCTCGTCTAGCCAGATATTTTTTTATTTTATATGCTGCTTTGTGTAACCACACTTTTCATTAGTTGATCTTCTCTATTTTAGGTTGTTTCTATTTCATTAGTTTTAAAATAGTTTCTTTTAGAACAGTTGTAGAGGTGCCGAATTACTGGGAAGACAGCATAGAGAAGTCACAGTTCTCACACCCCACACCAGGCTTCCCTTGGCATTAGCAGTTTTACATTAGCATGGCACACTTGTCCCAATTAATAAATCAACACGATGCATTACTATTCACTATAGTGCCTCCTTTATTCAGACCTCCTCAGCTTTTCCTAGTGTTCTCTGTCTGCTCCAGGACCCCATGCGGGACACCACATTGCATTAGGTCATTTTGTGTCTTTAGGCTCCTCTTGGTTGTGACCATTTCTCACATTTCTTGATTTGATGAACTTGAGAGTTCTGACCAATTTTTTTTGTAGAACGTCCTTCAAACGGATTTTCCTGATATTTCTCTCATGATTAGACAGAGATGACGTGTTTGAGGGAAGAGAGGAGCAGGGCCATCCTCATCACAACACATCAAGGGTCCACACTACCAATGGGACTCAACGCTGTTGTTGTTAACCTTGATAACAGAGCTTCAGATTGTGAATGTCCGTTTTCTCTTTTGTAAAATTACTCTCCCCCATTCCTTTCCATATCATACTCTTTGAAAGAAAGTCACTATGCACAGTCCTCACTGAAAAAGTAGATAACCTCACTGTACCTTTTAAGAATGAAATATCTACTTAAATTACATGAAATTCTTTCTCACAGAATTCTTCCCCATTTATTGATTATTATTAGAATTTTCTAGCCTATTTATTTAATCATTTATTTATTTTGACAAGGACTCAAGGATATTTATTTTATACTGGGGGTTATAACAAAATACTACTTTATTTTGTTGTTCAAATTGTCCCAGGTTTGAACACTGGGAGTTTTCAGTTGGTCCCATGTCCTTTTGACCTACTCTCCTCATTGTGTGTATCTGTGTGTGTGTGAACATGTGTGTATGTGTGTGCATCAATACTTTATTACTTCCATATGGCACTCCCATACCATATGCTCCAGGCTTGACTTGTATAGATCCTGCCCCAGTCCTAGAGTCAGTCATTTCTCCAAGGAACACTGATTCCCTATACCAGAGAGTAACATTAAAAATGAAGATCTGGGTAGTAGGTATCCTTGTTGTTACTGGGGTGTTTTTTCTTCTAGTTCCACTTAACAAACAGAGGTTGGAAATGTACGTGTTTATACTCAGATGTGTATACATGTATACCTATAATTACTTATATATTCTATCTCTCTATATATATTAACTGAATGTGACTTCATCCTGATGTTGATGTCTCTAATTCCAGTGTATTACCACATGAATCGTTCTAGCTTCCTTCCCTTGGTTATACCCAATATCCCGCTCCAACAGTGAAAAACTTGGCTCTTACCATTTGTCATGAAGTTACATTCAAGGTCAGTACACACATATGTTCAATTTAGAAGTGTTAACTTGTAGCCCCATGAGGAATGATGTATCAGTACAGTGCTCATATGCAGTTCTTGTCTTCAGTGTTACACACTCCACTCATTTCCAAAGTTAATAAATCTGCACTGTATTCTCCCACCTGCTTCAGTGAGGTTGTTTCCTATATTTATAGCACATTTAGAGTTTTTGTTACATTCTGCCTTCTATCCTGTGATCTCTAAATCTCCTAAATAACTTACTAAAATTTGTATATGCATCAAACTAAAAAAGTTCTCTACAGCAAAGGAAATCATCAACAAATTGAAAAAGCAACCTATGTCATGGGAGAAAATATTTGCAAATCTTAAAATATTAAAGTTTACTCTTTATCTCTTTGTGCTTTAAGTTCAAAGGGTTTTGACAAATATTTAATCTCTTTTATTTATCATCATAGTATCATATAAAATAGCTTTACTAAAAATCCCATGTGTTTTACCTATTCAACACACACACACACACACACACTCTCTCTCTCTCCCCCCCCCCCACCCTCCCTCCTTCTCTCTCCCTCTTGGTGAGAACACAAGTTTTACTCCCTTAGTAATTTTAAATTATATAATATAATGTTAACAACTACAGTCACCATGTTGTATATTAGATCCTCAGTATTCATTTATCTTATAGTTGAAAGTTTGTACCCTTCTACCAACCTCTCCCTATTTCCTCTACCCATGTACTGGTAACCACTTTTAAATCTCTGTTTCTGAATTTGACACTATAAAAAGTAATTTTTTTTAGGTTCCATATATAAGTGTTACCATACAGTATTTGTCTTTCTGTCTGGCTTCTATTACCTAGCATAATACACTCCAGTTTTATCCATGTTGCCACAAATCCCATGATTCATTTATTTTATTAAGGTTTAATAATATCTCATTGCATATATATCTCACATTTTCTTGAACATCCACTGAGACACAGGTTGTCTCCATACCCTGGCTATTGTGAATAATGTTGCAATGAACGTGGCAGTGCAGACACCTCCTCAAGATATCTGCTATACTTTTTTGTCACTTCCAAGGGGTGGGTGGGTGGGTGTGTGTGTGTGTGTGTGTGTGTGTGTGTGTGTTAATTCTTTGGGATTTTCTACATAGACAATCATATCATCTTTGAATAAAACATTTTTATTTCTTCCTTCCAATTCACATACCTTCACTAAAAATTATGTTAAAAACAATGTCAACAGACTAAACAGTTTCTTCAAAAGAGTCTTAATTCCTAAGTCATAGGTGCAGAGGTTTTATATACCAAACTATGCAACCCTCCAGCCACAGAAAATTTATCTCAGTTGGAAAACAATGAGGTGTTTACATTCAAATTTATTGTTAATTAACAAAAACCAAGGTAATAAATGTCTTACTTTCTATTTCTTTTTCCCACATACCCTATAACTCAAGTATATCTTGACACACTGTCTGTATGATGTACACTATCTATTGATGTTCATGATTACAATTTATTTGGACTGAAAAGATTCCATAATTGATTTAATTGATAGGAATTATAAGTTAACTAAAAGATCCCATTAAATTCTGTTAGAATGACCTAAAGCAATATGCACCTTAGATAAACACTACCATTAATCATCATATATTCAAATAAAATAAGTCAAATAAATGACTTAATATCACAGTGTCATATATAATTAAACTTCATGTCCAACAAATTGCTGGGTATATTATCATGCAATTACAACTTTGCCCTCATGATTCTCCCTCGCCTGAAGTAACACAAGAACTCTAATGTTTGCTTAATTTTATTCTTCCTATACTGTTGTAGATTTATTTCATCATAATGAAAAAATTCCTATTACCTGTAGTCTTTTGTCTAGCATATTAAAGTTTTAATAATTCCACACTTTTAAATGGCATTAAATACAATAGCAAAGTGAACAGGTATAAATCAAATAAAAAGTTAATATCTCCTTTTGCATATACAAGTATAGAGTGCTTTATTACTCAGAATCAATGTAATTTTTATGTAAGATTACCTTTACATATAACTGTATTTCTCCTATTATATGTTAGTTTCCACTCCAGTAATACTTAATTCTGGGCAATTTGTTAGCTGCTGTCATTCTTCATTTATATCAATTAATATTTGTTATAAAGTATTATTCTAATATAATATATAATAACATGTATTTTATAAAATGCAGATAAAATTAATATAAAAATAAACTTGTACAATTGAATCTTTATGCAATTTGAACAGCAGATGATTTGGTTCAGATAGATTAATCATTATATAGATGTGGAGTTTACAAAAAGTTAATCTGTGAGGATTTGCATTTTTATATTGTTACACAGTGTTCTTCATGCAACAGAAAATAAGAAACCTTGTAAAATTACTAATCATCATGATCAGGTGTCAATTTCCTTCCTAAGAATGTCATTACCACCAATTAAATTCTCATATGCAAGATTGAGCAGAGTAAAATGCAATATGTATATGTTTAAGTATGTATTTAACATGTTTTTAATTAAAATAAAGTCTGTTTTTAGATTTTTAGACAATAACATGAGGGACAGTAATATCTGGAGAAATTCTAAGCTGTAGTAAAGGATGTAAAGCCAAATAAAGCCAGCAGTCTCTCTGAACAGAGAAGATGGAAATTGGAGTCTGTTTTTTTTAAGGTTTGATTTATTTATTTTTAGAGAGAGAGAAAGGGAGGGAGAAAGAGAGGGAGAGAAACATCAATGTGTGGTTGCCTCTCGCTCACCCACAGCTCGGGACCTGGACCATAACCCAGGCATGTGCCCTGACTGGGAATCTAACTGGCGACCTTTTGGATTGCAGGCTGGCACTCAGTCCACTGAGCCACACCAGCCAGGGTGGAAACTGGAGTTTGACATTACTGAGGGGGCAGGAGTTTATAGACAGGGTACTAGAGTAAAGGGAGTTGTCCAAGAGAAGAGATATGCAGGTGAGACTCAGAACAGTGGTCTTATCATAATTAAATGTAACATCAGTATTAAATTGAAATCTAAAATAATAACATGTATTTACTTCCTGAATTTAGGGTCTTACAGTAAATTATCAACAGCAGGTGATTAAAAATTAAATTTATTGATAAGAAATTTCCCATATTTTTATACATTTTCAGAGGATAGCTGAATAGTAACTAAAATATGATGCATTATAATATTACAGCCAAGAAGACACATGTAACTCATCTTCAAATTGCAAAATACCTGGACAGATCCATAACTTATATTCATTAAGATAAGTATGCTAATGACATGCTTTGTAGCTATCAAAGTGGCTAAATGCTTATTCTTGATTTACATACTTACCTTCTGGTTTGCTCAGTAACAGTTCAGGCAGAGAACAAGTCTGTGGACCATACTGTAGATTTTAATATATAAGAAATGTAAACACAATAAATAAAGATATCAAAAACAATATCTTTTCTTTGAAACACATAAGAATTCTTTTTGTACATGTGTCATTTGAATACAATGGGATTATGGAGTAAGGAATTCTTTTACAGCTTTATTTCCTAAAAGCACAAGTAAATGATATACCACTATGGATTATATTGACAATATAGTTGTTTGAAATTTAACTGTGATAGATTATGTCTGGGTAGTACTGTTGCATTAACAAAAAATACATTTTGGGTCAGTTACTCAGATTAAGGAGCTTATACTTCCTTCATCAAGAAAGTACTTCTATAAAAATAAAAGGCAGCTAAATTAAACAATGGGTTTAGTAACAGGATAAACATTGTGAATTATATAAGTTCTAATACAATAAATTAGAGAATATTGTCTGTATTATTTAATGACATGGAAGCCAATCAAAAATAACCACTACTGAATATTCAAATACAATAATTTTGAAAGGAAAAAACCTATAAAGATCTGCCTTTGATATTCCCACAAAATCACAAATCAGTTTGATTCTATGTCTATTGTCTTGGGTATTTTTAATTATATTAACACTCTTACTGTGAAAAAAATCATGATGGTTTTTAATGGCAAGTCAGAATCACAGTGCAAAAATAAATGTAGGAAATATGAAATAACAGAGTTAATAAAATTTGTATGGCATGATTCTTTTTTTGGTAGATTTTCTTTACAGTTTTTTAAAATATTTTACTGATTATGTTACTATAGTTGTCCCAATTTTTCTCCCTTTACTCCCCTCCACCTAGCACCCCGCACTCCCTTAGGAAAACCCTGCACCACTGTTCATGTCCATGGGTCATGTGTATACGTTCTTTGGCCATTCTATTTCTTATACTGTACTTTACATCACCATGGCTATTCTCAAATTACCTATTTGTATTTCTTAATCCCCTCACCTCTTCACCCCTTACCCCACACATCCCTCCCATTGGCAACCATCAAAATGCTCTCTGTATCCATGATTCTGTCTCTGTTCTTTTTTTTGCTTTGTTTATTTTTTAGATTCAGTTGTTGATAGATATGTATTTATTGTCACTTTATTGTTCATAGTTTTGATCTTCTTTTTCTTAAATAAGTCCCTTTAACATTTCATATAATAATGGTTTAGTGATGATGAATTCCTTTAGTTTTTTCTTATCTGGGATGCTCTTTATCTGCCCTTTAATTCTAAATGATAGCCTTTCTGGGAAAGCAATCTTGGCTATAGGTCCTTGCTTTTCATGACTTTGAATGATTTCTTGCCAATCCCTTCTAGCCTGCAAAGTTTCTTTTGAGAAATCAGCTGATAGCCTTATGGGAAATCCCCTGTAGGCAACTAACTGCTTTTCTCTTGCTGCTTTTAAGATTCTCTCTTTATCTTTAAATTATGGCATGTTTCATAATTTAACAATAATTTTTAAAGAAGTAGGCAAAATGTATGTTATTGCACATCTAAGAAAAATTATTTAACAACTTAGAAATTCAATAGAAATATTTTAAAATGTGCATTAAATAGATTCAGATATAGGAAATCTATGTATTCATTTATTTTATGAACACATAATTTAAATTTATTTAAAACTTCATAAGATAAATTATTAAAAATGATCATTGATTAAGGATTAAAGATAAATTTTGAAAATATTGAATCACTTATTTCACTTTGGGATAACATTTTGAAATGAATGTTGTGAAATTTATTTAAATTATCTTCTTCAATTTGGTTTTCCTACTGTTCATCTTATTTAAAATAAACAAAATAATTTAAGTGTATATTATCTCTCCAAAATTATGCTGTTAATCCAATTTAAATCAGATATATTGACAAGTTAGTAAACAAAATGCAAACTAACCTTTGATATTAAATACTTCAAGCATGGATATACATGGTGTTTGTTTAAAATACGTCTGTAGAGATATACCATCGGTGTATTATTAGTTATTGCTGCAACTAGAAGGCACAACACAATATTCTAATACTCAGTGGCTTAAAACTGAAATTTTGGTTTTGTTCATGAATCTGAGTTTGATTTCTTAAGTATTAAAAATAAGCTGTGTGACAGATGATGATCTATGGGGTCCTGGGTCCACTAGACCAATTTTTTTTAAAGGACAATAATAGAAGAAAGGAAGTTCAAAAAAGCACTCGAAACTAGGGCACATAATAGGACAGAAATAGAACACTCACAAAAAGAAGGAATGACAGACACTCAATGGCTCCTAAATCTCTATCAGAAAGCAACAGACATCATCTTTTAAACTGAACCAGAAGTGCAGCTGAAATATTAGATCAAGGATTAAAGTCAATCTCTGTGAATGAGAAAGTTCCCTAACCCTTTTCAATAATGGTATCTGAAGCATAGCTAGTTTCTCATGCAACATACAGGACACAAACCTTGGGAAAAGTATAGCAGAAATCAACTTATTAACTAGATTGTGATTAAATGACCATATAAACAAAGCCAAAATGAATATTTAGAACATTTATACTTGTGGCCAACAGCAAGCATAAATTAAGAAAACACAAATAAAATTGATACAGCTAACAGAAGGAAAACAATAATAAACAGTTCCATACAGCATTAACAGCTGCTGACGACACTGAAGGCTTAAGACAGACAGGGGGATGAGGTCATAGGTTAAAAACTATGCTTTTAAAGCTAAGCTTAAGAACCAAAAGAAAAATGAACCTAATAAGTAGGTTCAACCAGGCAGGCAATATGTTGGATAGAAAAGTTACTTAAAAGGCTCTATTAGAAAGAGGCATCCCCAAAGATACAAAGGATGGAATCTCTACGGCAATATGTTTAAAATGTTAGGAAGAGATAGAAACATAATTAAATAAAGTGGAAAATGATGGACTCGGGTTGTGTGGTGGCATATAAGAGAATACAAAGAGATAGTTACTCCAACAAATAAGGCAATGGATAATATTAGTGTTGATTTTAAAATCTAAGAAGCTCATGAAAGTAGGATAGGCCAAATGGGAACCTGTAGCTCTCTTCAATCTAGGTCAGAATGTAAGTATCCTCCAGTATAAAATAGCAAATGACTTAAGGAAATAGTCAAACAATACGCACTATTTTGGAAGAGACACAAACTCAAGGTATTATAATTCAAATTGTAGCTTGTTAATAAAATGCTTCTGTGAAATGGTGACTTGTTATAGATTGTAGAAATGTAAAAAAATAGCAAAATTGGTCTGATATATATGAAATGCAGGACAACTAATTTGTGAGATTTTATTACTACAGAGAAATATATACCATTGATTTACATGTATCATGTTCTTTGCAATTCCTGACTGAAGACCATCAATTCACATTTACATTAAAAGGGCCCAATATGCTTCGTTAGACAGCTCTGAGGGGTATTTCAACAGAACAATAGTGACAAATAATCAATGTAGGCAAATTTAAATATAAAAGATATTTGTAGAAAAAATAAAGAAAATGAAGTAAACAGGATAATGAAATAATATATTGTGTTTTACAAAAAGCAAGATAATTAATAGCACAATAAAAAAATAAAACTTGAATCAATCCCAGTTAAATTCTTGGAATCTGGTCTTCCAAGGGAAAAAAAAAATGCCTTAAACAAAAAAAATAATGAAAATAATCATCTCAGGAAATAAAAAGTACAAAAGTTATGTGATTTTAATTTTTTCTTTTGACTCTTGAAAAAAACTATTCTTTATATTGGAAATCTATTTCAATATTATAATAAGTAGCTAAAAAGGGCCCAAAGCAGATCTCAAGATTTAAGCAGCAAGTCTTGCATTGACTCCTGTGAGGACTACTTTTCTATATAAGATCCAGACCCCAAAGCCAGAAATCCCACACAGCTTCTGGAAAAATTCACATTTTGTATGTGTGTTCTGGTTCTGGCCTGAAGAAATGTTCAGCTTATATCTGAACCTCACTATGCCATTTTTATCTTTTTAGATATATCTCATCCATCCCCGTATTCAAAGATGAAATCTCTAACCACCATGAGATAAATGTGATACAATTTTTCTAAAGCACAGCTTTTGAGAAAGTAATGAATGTGATTAAAAAAAGAAAACAAGATCCCAAAACCAGCACACAAAAACTTGCATCTTCCTTTACTATAAACTTCTCAAAGAAGTAAAATAAAATAGATCATATTTTTAATAGAGTACAATGTCTAGCACGGACTGAACAAAAGCTAAACTACACTAATATAAATTCTAAAGGTGGTACCTTTTAATAGTCTGCCAAGGGCTATAACAATAGAGGGTACAGTATTAATTATATCCATATCTAGCAACTACAGTTAACAGGAAAAAAAAACAACAGTAAGGAAAACTCAAGTCATTAAAAACTGATAAAGATACAAGTCATTTGTAACATCAGATTTGTCCTACACAGTTCAGGATACATAAGACATGCTCTAGTCTATCCCCAGTGTAAAGTATTGGTGTCCTTTCTAGTAAAGAAAGCTTAGTCTGTCCCTCTTCTAAAGCCCACTCCCCTTTCTGTGTTCTGTCATGGGATAATTTTTAAAAGAGTCATTCTGAGTTGTGCATTCTGATTTCATTTTGTCATCAGACATTGACTCTAGGAGCAGAGGAAAGAATTCTTTTTTCTTTCTTTTTTTTTAAATTATTTTATTGTTCAATTACAGTTAATAGTGATGTCAAAATGTTATATCTAGAATAAGTACAGTAGGTCCTCAAATAACATTGTTTCTCTTTCAACACTTTTTTTGCTTTAACATTGATGAGATGCTATAGAAACTCAACTCATGTTTATATCAATTAGCTTATGGTAAAAATGGTTTCATTATGCCTTGTTTCACTTAACGTCATGAAACTTATCAACAACATTAAGTGAGGACTTACAGTATTAGCTTCTACAGTGGACTGCTTACCAAGATGACACCTTCCCTAGAGGAACTAACTACCCAATTTTAAGTTTCTAAAGTCTATTGGTAAGCACACCTCAAATAGGACATTACTCCCATATACATGTTCTCTTTTACCATATATTAATGAGCAAACACACTATTTTGACAGCATGTTTGGGGGTTAATCTATCCAGGACCAACTGTCTCAGCAAGAACAAAAATTTGACTATAATCCTAGGAGAAAGTTCTATTCTTTCACCTCTAAATTAAACTCAAGAGAACAATTTGAAAATTGTGTTTGTACTTCTTGACTGTTTCTGCAAGGCATCCCCAGTCATAAGTTCTAGTACAATATTAAGGTTAAGGTTAAAGATAAGGAGACAATCAACAGTCAGGAGGAATCCAGGGCAGCTGGCAGAATAGTGATGTTGCTTTTCCCACAGCAAATCTCTTAAAAATAAAATGGCCATATTTTCCATCAACCAACATTTATCTGTGATCTCTTGGGCAATCCAAACATTAGTAAATCAGAGAATAAAGGTTACAAGCCATCGATGGTTCAATTTCGTTAGGATTTGAGAAGTAATAACCAGGACAAGCACTGTATAATAAAAAGCCCTTAGGGTGAAAGCAAAGTCTTAATATAGCACATTGTTTCATTGAGAACTTTAAATAATACAAACGCAATATGCAGAAAATAGGAGAGGCACTGAGAGAAAGACATTCCAGTCAACAGGGTATAATTCAATATAAAACTTTTTAAAAGTCTTTGTTTGGAAAAATTCTAAATACTTGCTGTAATTTTTATTTCCCTAAAGAATGTTTATTCAGAAACCAACAGAATGGTCTCCATCATTTCATAAATAATAATAAGTCATACTAGATTTAGCTATTTGGAAATAATAATCCAGACTCCTCGAGTTCAAATAATAGGGAGTACATAGGAAAGGATATTTCAAAGCTTCCTGACCAGTAATATTATTTATCATCTTTCAGCATCACAAATTGCTTGATCTTAGGCATTACTTTGATAACAATGCTTTCAAAAACATTTCTCTTGCCCATTTAGCAAGGAAGTGAGGTGTAAAATTATAATATTACTGGTCAAAAAGAATCTAGCCTATTCATGGGCTATATCTATTTGGTTGGATGGTTAAGGACTTGAAAGAAGCATTATTGGAAAATTGGTGACAAAGAATTTTGAGAAAAATATTTGTGAATATTGCTCTCTCAGGAAAAAAAAGTGAATCCCGGAGTGTATACAAGTATCTTCACAGAGAAGGATTTCAATAATCAAGTAGATCAGATGATCAGTTCTCTGGATACCAGTCAGCCTCTTTCCTGAGACACCATCATCATGGCCCAGGGGGCTCATACACCGAGTGGACTCAGAGGTTTGCATGTGTTCAGCAACATAAACTCGAATTCACCAGGCCAGCCTGGCTAGAGTCACCACTACGTGTCCAGTGTGCCAGCAGTAGAGACCAATGCTGGGCCTCCATTACGATAACATTTTCCATGGTGATCAACCTGGTGAGAGGTTGAATACAATGGACTGCTTCCATTGTAAAAGGGGCAGTATTTTGTCCCACTGGAGTACTTACTCTGGAGATAGATTGGGCTTTTCTGTGTGCAATGCTTCTGCCAAAGCTATACCTGCAATATTACACACAAATGATGGCAAGTATATAGCTGTAAGGGGTATGAGCTGATGATTTTGGATAAATTCAGAGTACAAAAGAAAAATCAGTGTTATTAATAGTAATTCCAGATAGAAAGAGTGGACAAAATAAGCATGAAATAAAAATGTGACATTTCTTTGGCCTCTTGAATACCCATTGGTATCATTCCACCTGATTCAAGGTAAGCCCTTTTTTGAAAAATGTATGAAGCTTATATAGGTATACAAAATAATTAGCACTCTGTGTACTATTTTGTGGTCCATCATTCACATTTCATAGGCAACATAATGAAGCACCTAAAGACTACAGAAAAGAGAGCAAAGTATTAATTTCATCAATTCCAATGTATTGTGGCTGATATCTAAAAAAGAAAATTCAGTAACCAAAAATCATGTCCACTCTTGTTTGTGGAGGATATGGCAGAATAGCTATGCAGCAGTGAGCTGAAGTTTAATGAGAAATAAAGATTCTCTGAATGTGGGTTATGATTAAAATAAAGAAACAATTAATTATACAAAGACTATGATGGATAATATCAGAAGTGTCAAGTACAGGTAACTACAAATGAATGTTTTATTAGTATCACTGAACAAGACATAACTATATCAAGGAGAAAACTGGAAAAGTCTAGAAATACCACTTAAGCTAAGAAACTTGTATACTTAGATAAATATCTGTCTCTCTGTAGGGATTTACTGTACATGCAGACTGGATTCATTGCTACGGTCACAAGTTTTGTCACCAATGACATTAAGTTCTTCAGGCAAAAAAAAATGGTAATTTTTTTCCTTTGTGTCAGTGATGAACTTTTACGAGAGTTCATTGCACAGCTGAGAAAAGACTACAAATAGCCTTCATTAGTTCTAATGTCACTTTGCTCATGAATTTCTTCCTGCGTGTAGGGAGCAAAACTATTGATACATCATTTATATTTACCACTGAGCTAAAGTTTAGTTTTCATATGCGCCTCTTAAAGATTCATGGGCTGCCTAAAAATAATAAATAATAAAAAGGAGATTTTTAAATAAAAACATACATCATTTCTGATGGGTGCTTGCAGGTAACAGGAGAAAATAAAATCTTTCATGGCTCCCATCATTTCTAGCCAGTGGAATGCTTTTACGTTCTTTACTTCTTCACCATATTGGAGAGTTTATGGAGACACACTTCTGTTTATTGGTAGTGTTTATGCCTTCCCAAATGTAGAGATGATACTAAGTGGAAAAATGGACTGGGTTCTCTTTTGCATATTTTTATAAGAAAATCCACATACTGGAGGGGAAAGGAGAAACAAACACAGAATTCCAGCTTAAGAGTTCAAGTTCTGACAAACAACCTCTGTACAGTTTGTGAGGTCTGTTTTGGAGGTAAATCTATTGCAGTATATGAAAGATGAGTGGAATATCTCAGGCTACAGATGATAAGATAAAAAACCTCAAAGACTGAGCACGTTGACTCAGTACAGACAGGTGATGGGTTAGCAGTAAGTCAGACCCCGCAGTGCTAGCTCAGAGCTCTTTCGTTGCACAAATGCTTCCGAACCGATGTGGATGAGTCTAAGTATTATCAAGCTTCCCAGAAAATTGGCACATCCAAATGACTGAATCATTCAGTCATTTAGTGAGTCAATAATAGTTTTACTCAATAAAATAATGAGCATAATAAATTTAATGACAGTTTACTAAGGATCAGCCACTGTGTTAGGCTTTGTTGATACAAAAATGAGTAAGTCCTGCTCTGAAAAAGTTTTCAGTTTCACAAAATTGATCTGCTTTATTTGCAACCAGTGATTTTTTCTAAATTATATTTTATTAGATTAAATATATTTTCTCCTTCTTCACTTAATGCTTGTATTCATCTTCCTGAATAAATTAAGAAAAATACTGTTAATATTTCATGACTAAATTTTTCTCTTTGAGTAATATCTGCCTTTCTAACTTTTAAAAATAGTCAATTATAAATTAAAATTTCAACAGCTTTTAATCATAGTAAATTAGGTATTAATTATCATGGCAAATAATGAATTTTATTTACATATTTACTTAGTGAAGCAGTCACAATATGTATTCCAAGGACAAGGAAAAGTTCATGCGCTGAATATTTGGAGCAACTGGAAATTAAAAAAGGATATAAATTCGAAGAACTATTCCTTAAGCTTATAAAAAAGTAGAAGTAAAATACATATGCTGAGAAGTTTTTCATTAAAAACATTTCTAAAAAGCATTGATGAAAGTGAGAAAACATACTGAATCAAAACTTGATTATTTATCTTGATGTTTTTGAATAGGCCATACAATACAGAGTTTGAGCAAGTAAAAACTACTCAGATCAAAGGTCCTACTACTAAAAGGGTGCCTTTGCTTGAGTAACTAAAAGTAAATTGATATTTGCTGTCTTGAGATACTTTGGATCCAATGGAACATTCATTAACTGATACAGATCTTGAGTTCCAAGTTCTTTTCAGCATTCCAGGAAATTGATTGAATTCTGGCTCTTGAGTCTTAAATTTGTCTTTTAGGCTCTTGTCATTAGTCTCTTTTGGTCAGTTTAATAGAACACGAGTTCAAGATAAGAGATTCACTGAATAAGTTAGTTGCTAATACAGTATCGGGTCATTCAATCCATTGCTGTTTCTTCCCTGGTTAACTTAAGTATTAACTTGGAGATTAATTTTTGTCACATAGCAAATGAAATCAACAACATAGAATAATGCAGAATTTTTTAAAATAAATTTGCAAAAATATGAAATTTTATGTGGCTGAAGTGGGGCACGTGTCATATTCTGATGATAAAATCATAGTAAGGATTATTTAAAATTGAGTAAATTTATTTTAAAATAAAATCATCATATTAAATGAAATAAGTGGAGACCAGTGTTCCCATCTTTGGAAAATGTTCTGATTATATAGCAGTCAGTCTTTTTGTCAAAGAAATTAAACTAGAAAGAAGTATGAACAACTGCTTCTAATCTTTGATATCATGTCTAAAATGCATTCAGTTATTTTTTAAGATTTTATTTATTTACCTTTAGAGAGAGGAGAAGGGAGGGAGAAGGAGAGGGAGGGAAACATCAATGTGTGAGGAATACATCAAGCATTTGTCTCTCACACACCCCCAACTGGGGACCCGGCCCGAAACCCAGGCATGTGCCCTGACTGGGAATAGAACCAGCAAGCTCTCGGTTCCCAGGCTAGCACTCAATCCACTAAGGCACACCAGCCAGGGCTACATTGAGCTTGTTTTAATATTTTTATTAATTAATATCATTGGATAAAGGCACCAAAATTATTTTGTAATATGTATCTAATGATAATCACACTCCAGCTTACTAAACATGAAAAGAAATAATTGCTGTAAAAAAAGTCTCTCTCAGAGCCATCTCTAAATCTGTCCAGTTTTTATTGTCCTTGTTGGCCTGTGTTCTTATCATCATTGGGGAAAAAAGGAGTCTTCTCATGTCATTATATATGCAGTTTCTAATTTGATTTCTTAGTCCCATAGCTTTGATTGATTTAAAAGATGAACACACATATAGAAAATTTTACTTTGCAATCTCAAGCTAAAGTTTAATGAAGATTTTGATATGTGGCATCAAATATTTTATGGATTTGGACCTAGGATTATAGAGGCAAAACTTCCATAATTTATTTTAAAACACCAATTGTTTTATTATTGAAGAAAATGTAGAATCACATTATTTATATGTTTCAGACACATTATTTTTAAGCACTATCAAAAATCAAATACATATCTACTTTTGGAATTGCTTCCCATATTCATATTATTAATAAAGAATTATTAGCCCTGGATGGAGTAGCTCAGTGGATTGAGTGCCGGCCTGTGAACAAAAGGGTCGCTGGTTCGATTCTCAGTCAGGGCACATGCCTGGGTTGCAGGCCAGGTTCCCAGTTGGGAGTGCAAGAGAGGCAACCACACATTGATGTTTCTCTTCCTCTCTTTCTCCCTCCCTTCCCCTGTCTCTAGAAATAAACAAAAACTTTAAAAAGAGAGAAGTATTAAAATTAAAATGACACATTAAAGGAAATAGAAATTGTATGTTAAGTAGAGACCATTCAGTGAAGAATCCTTATATACTAGCAAAATATAGCAGTCTGGGGTGACTGAAATTTTCTTACACAGCCACTGAAGATAAGTTTCAAACTGCAGATCTCAACAGGAGCCACCTGAAGGAGGCAAAATCTTGATAAAATGGCCCAGTTACCCAGACATCACTCATGAGACTGGCCACTTTTCTACTGTAGAACATTTTAAAGTATTTAACGAACTGGTGCATTCTAAATTTGAAGTTATTTGGAAAGAGATAAGTGAAGTCAGTTTCCTCACTAAAGGATGTACTTAAAATAGCTATAGTAGTACAGTGAATAATCGACACTACTTTTTCTTTCTTTTTTCCCCCTTTTTTTAGAAATGCTTGTATCTGGCATAAGTCTGACCTAAAACTTGAGTTGTGAATACTATCTCTAAAGTATTTCAATTCTCTAAAAAATTTAAAACTACATGGACTTCAATTATAAAATATGATTATTATCTGTCAGATGTATTTTCTGGTAAATGGCCAAATTATCACATTTTTATGAGATATATATTTCCAAAAATGACTCAATGAAGACTATATGCTAGAGGTGCCCTGTGGCACTAATAATAATTTAACTTTAATAGCAGTCATTTATTAAGCACATGAAAACATGTTTCACCTCATATGTCTTCAGGAAAATGCAAGTTAATAATTAGATTCCAAATCTAATTAGAAGGACCAAAATCTGGAACACTGTCAACACCAAATTCTGGTGAGGACGTGAAGCTGATGAGAGCGCAGCCACTCTGAAGACAGCTCGCTGGTTCCTTATGAAGCTAAGTATACTCTTAAAAACATAGCAACATCTTCCTACTCTCCAACACACATATTTTAAATTTTGGGATTTGCAAATATAGAAACTTGATGTGGCTAAAACTCAGATGCATATAAAAATTATTATTTTAATTTGTTTTAATAATTGATATAGAAAAGAGTTCCAAACATGTATGTGCAAATTGAATAACATTTTATAAGCAGTGATATGTGGATTTCAGATCAACTTTTCCTTCAATTGGGTAGATATTTTAACTTTTAGGGTATCTAGATGATATGTTAATATTTCATGTTGTTTATATCAGTGAAAGTAGTACATTTTTATAAAAATCCAAACAAATAAGGTAGTAAACCCAAACAAAATAAAGAGTAAAATGACTCTAAATACAAACAGTAAGTAAAGAATAGATAGAATTCAAACTAATTATGGGAATTTATTGTTTGAGTGAAGTGTTATTTTTAAATAAATGAAGATATAATGGCTCAATTCATAAAAGTTAAGACAATTGCATTACAATATGGAATAAAATACATATGACAAAATATTACTTTATATATGTACAAAAATATATGAAAACTAAGAAAAAGTTGAGTAAACCAAGGAAAGATGGACAAAATGCATAAGCAGGCAGTTTCTTGACTCTGACACATCAATGGAGAGCCAACATGTGAAAGCATATTCAAGGTTTCTAGCAAAAACAAGTGCAAATTTAAAATGCCCTATTTTTGACCACCAGGTTCTTAGATTAGAAAGCATGATGATGCCTAGTGCAGGAGTGGATGAATAGATGTTCTCATCTAATGTGGATAGGCTATTTACACTTTCTGGAGGTCATTAAGCAATATGTATTCAAACATTGCATGTATTTCCTATGATGGAGTAATCCCACTTAGAGAAATTTACCCTGAGGAAGTAATTATAAAAGTTTGAAAACACACACACACACACTCACACACATACTTCCCTGCAGTTCAGCTACATGGCTTATTCAATATTTGCTAATATGTCTAATTCTTAAGATGTTTTGCAAGTTTTTTTAATGAAGAAAACATTTTAAAATTTAGTATATATATTGTTCCTATAGTATAGTGAAAAGGCTGAAGAATAAAAAACACATTCAGGTAATAGAATGAACTATCCTAGCAATTACTAGAACTTGACTGATTATACTTTTGGCATTAAGTTTTCAAATCAATTTTACAGGGGCCTGATGTTTATATGGAGTCGTATTTTAAATGCTCAGTCTCTTTCTCCATGTGTTGTTCCATTCTGAATTTAGAATACTACTTTTTTGTACTTTTATATGGGTATACATATAACATAGCATGTGTTCTAATTATTTTGTTTTTAGAAGCAAAAAGAAAGCAGGGAAAGATTTTTTAAATATCAGAAGAGTGTTTATCTCCAGGAGGAGGCAGGGTGATGGGATAATAACTAGAAATAGAAGAGATGTAGATTACAAAATTATAAACAGATATGACAAGGCTGGTTAATATACAATACTTAAATTTATTGGTAGATTTATGTGCATTCATTTTTATTATTTTGCTTCATAGCTTAAAATATATTACATGCATTTTATATTCTAACATTATAAATACAAATTGAAAAGAAAAAACATAACCCCTTATATATTAACCTCTGTATTTAGGAAAAGACACAAATATCTAATTCTTTAATTTACTAATATTTCAAATTACAATGGTAGTTAGTAAAAATTAGAATGAAACCAAAGAAATCCAATGGTTAAATGTGTACAAACTTGCTAAAATATGTTCTAGGTTTACCTAAATAGATTATTAGTGGTCCAATATAATAACATTCAAAATGAACATTTAAAAAATTCTATAGGGTATGATATAATTAGTACAGTAAATGATACTCTTGAATTCTTCAAGTGGAAAGAATTTAGCATAATTGAGCACTAGTTAGGATAATGTGTCATTGAAACTTCTTGTTTGTGCTACCACTAATTAGCAAGAATATCTGTTTTACCCAATCTTTTCCCCCAGAGTAGCAGGAAAGGATGGATCTAGGAATAGGTTAACAATTTTGAAGGAAATGTAGAATGAGCTACTCCAACTCACTACCAAGTATCTGATTGTCTTCACCCCCAAAAGTGCATACTTTTTCTCATTGGCAAGACCAATCCATTCTAGATATACCTCTTCAAAGTTCTTTGATTTAAAGTCTACAAAGACTTTTTTAATCATATAAATTCTTCTCCATTATTGCAATAGTTAATGTATCTTGTTATTAACTATTAATTACTTTTTAAAAAATTGTTCCAGAGTTTTGCTTTCTATCTGCTTCAAATACAGGGTAGGGCAAAAGTAGGTGCAGTTGCTCCTATGGAAAATAGTACAATAAATAACACAAGAATAAACACCACGTTTTGTGTACTCACAACTGTAAATCTAGTTTTGCCCCTCCCTGTAGGTAAAATTGCTCCTCCTTCCTTTCTCCTCTGGCTCTTGCGCCCTGTCACCAGAATGCTGCTTTGAAAGCTAATGCTACTCTAAAGACCTTTATGTCAGGACAATTCTCTACCAATTCTGAGATGGGAAAGTCTTTCCTCATACTTTTGCATAACCACAAAGTCATATTTTAATCATTTCTGTAAGTTTTAGAAGGTAAAATAGTTGATAATGCATATTTTACAATATACAAGATTTGAATAGCAGGCTCATTTGACCCAAAAATCTATAGTTTTCACAACTGGGCTACATTTTTTTCCTTGTGCACAGTTAGGAGAAATAGCCAAGGATGAAGTTATGATTGTTATCTCCAAGACACTGCAGAAATGGTCTGGAACTCACATTCAGCCATGAAAAAGATACTCCTGGATTTTCTAAAATCCATTTGTTAAAGAATTTCCCTAGGTCATTTTCATTGCTAGGAAGTAAAAGTTTCCTTCTGAGGGGAGCAAGGAGAACTGGCCTATTGAAGGGGAGCAAGTAAACTAAGAGCTAGTGGGGAGGAAAGGAATACAAGGTGTAGAATTCATCCTGGGGCTGATGATATTATTTCCATCCCTGGAAGCAAAATGTATGAAAATGAAAAAATCCTATTCTTTAATAGCAGTATTGCTGACTTATTCTCTCTATTCAACACTCTATATTTGTTACATAAAGGGATTTAGAGACATGGGGATTGTAAATGATTGAAAATGCTCTTAGGCATCTAAGCCACAACCCTTGCCTGGAAAACAAGAAAATTCAGAGAGATGTTGGGGTTTGCCACAGATGCAGGGCCTCATCAAGGCTGGGCTCCCGGCCATTTGTTCTCCCCCAATAACCCACTTTTAATCCTTTAAGTGCACAGTGCCCACAAGCTCACAGGGAGTGCTCTAATTTATCTTCTTAACTGTTACACATAATAGTCATTATAAGAATGCATGATTGTTATACTTGTGCATGCTTCTTTATTAGCAGAAATTGTGAAAGATTGTCCCTGCAATGTGCAACGCATTTGGTCAAAGTAAGACAACGTTCTTCTCCATTCTACTCTGGCATCGAGCTGCCTGAAAGTGGTGATGGGACTCCAGGAATAAGCGAATCAGTCTTTATGTAACCACATCCGTTTCATAAGTTGGAAAATTGTTTTGAAGTGTAGAACTCCCCATTGAATCATGATGATGTCTAGGCTAGTGAAGATTAAACTGCGGCATTAAAAATTGTAAGTGGTTTCAAGTCCTTGGAGGCTGAGCTACAGACTGCCACTTGCAGATGGGTATAGCTATCTTTACTGTACCCTGAAGACCTTAATGGAAACGTAATGATTTGAAGAATATTAAATTACTTTTGTTATTTTAAAACAAAGCCATCTAGGTCACTTTCTTATTCTATTTCCACCTCAACTCTTAGTCTTTCTGGAGAAATTACATGGACTGAGATGGACATGGACAAATAAGACCTATTTATGCAGGATATTATACAATATTTTTTAAATGCTCAGCCTTTTCTATTTCTTTGATATAAACATCAAAAGATTTTAAGTAGCAAGCACATTTATAAAAGGATATATTGTTCAGTTTGAGCAAGGTGTTATCAGTAAGTGCTGTAGTTAACTCAGGAGATATATTCTATGCTGTCAATCTCTGTACTGCTCTGAGGAACTTTATAAGCCCACGAGTACCCTTCAGCCTGTAAGCTTCTGCTCAGTGTGGGATAAAACTGGGAAAGGACTTACAAGTGGTTTTTTAAACTCTATTTTCTTATGTAGGTTAGCTTTGAAATGACCTACATACCACAGAAGGATGGTTATATATTTAATTTTCCTGTATATATTTCAACAGAGCTGACATTTTACATGTCTTGCACAGTCATGATGAGAAGACAGTGGTAGAATGTTTTTATTAGGTAGTTTTGTTGTCATGAACAATTCCTGACGCAAGGGTACGCAACCAAAACGGACATCTTTAACAGTGTAATCCCCACATTGTTGTAACACCACGTGGATCTGAACGAAGAGGCTAATGTTATTCCGTTCAGAGAGAAACATTAAAGTGAAGCAACCTTGAGCCATCCTGTAATACAGTCCTTTGTTTTCAGTAAACTTAAAAGGAAATACATGTTAGGGTATTTTCTATAAAATTCCCACTATTTGCTTGTACTTAGGAAAATAGTTTACTAATACTTCAAAAATTAAAGGAAAATTAACATATTGAAATAGGAAAAGATAAAACTCACCTTTATCTTGGTATCTCTCTTTCAGTATCTGAAACTTCTTCAAGTACTGTTTCTATGTAGATACTACCCAAATAAATACCTCCAGCTTTGAATTTCCCCTGAAGTTTCTACTAAGCTATCTACCTAGATGTTACAAAATCTTCTTCACACTACTGTCCCAAACCTACTTCTCTCCACCAGACCAGATATTTTCCGTTGAATGTCTGAGTCTGTCATCAGCCATACCATATTCTAGGTCATCCAGGGTTAAATTTGGGAGTTTCGTTTTACTTTTCTTCTCCTTTTGAAACGTTCTTCACCTGACTTCTAAATAATTTCCCAGATCTGTTCAAGCTACTTTGGTACCTCAAACTCATTCCCTCTTTTGCATTCCCACCATTGCAACAATCTTTGCAGCCTTTCCAAATTGTTATACATAGTGTTTTCTCATCACCTGAACCTCTCAATAATGCAGCATTGAGAGGCCATTTAGTGAACATTCATTGCCAAATCAGTGATGTCACAGTTATTTTTTAAACAAATATGTAAGATATGTCTTTGGTTTCTCATAATGGTCACAAGGGTTGAGTTATAAAGGACTACTCACTATGCTGTAGCACACCCATTCTTTATGTCTTATCTTGCTTTTGACCTCCCTTTTATCCAGAATACCCTCTACTCACACAGGGATCCCTATAGACAATCTTCCCGTCAAAATTCTACCCAGACACAAAGGCAAAGCTCCAGTGCCTCTCCCTAACATGGAACCATCAGTTTCACAGGTGAAATAAATCTATTTCCTTCAACTCTTACGCTGGTATTTTTTCTCAACTTTCCTGAAACACTTCTTCGAATCTGCTCTGTAATATCTTTTGCTACAGATATTATCATTCCAATGAAACTAAAATGAACATTTATGTCTCATTTAATGTTCAGTATTTTCCACAGAATCAATCTCAATCTTTCCACTTCCTCTCTTATCTATCCATCTACCTATCTGCCTACCTACCTATCATCTATCCTCTGTCTGTTTGGCTGTCTGCCATCTCTCTTTCTATATGTCCCAACTTTATCTAAGTATAATTGCTGTACATTAGAGAACATATATTGAAAGGTACAATTTGGTCAGTTTCACATCAGTGAAATCATCACCACAGTCAAGGCAATGAGCATCCCCCCAATCCTCAGCAGCTCTTTGTATTCCATTCTTACCTCCAGCCCATCTTTAAGCAACAATGACTGTGCTTTGAGTCAATATATATTAGATTATATTTTTTAGAATGTTATATAATAAAAATTATGCAGTACACATTCTTTTTTTAACCTAACCTCTTTAGCCAAGCATGATAATTTTGAGACTCTTTCAAATTAATCTATGCAGCTATAGTTCAAACCTTTTTATTATTGAGTAATATTCCATTATATAAACATACCATAATTTATTCACTTTTATTCATAATATGGACATCTGGGTTGTCTTCCAGTTTTGGATACTGCAAATAAAGTTGCTAACAATATTTCTGTAAACTCTTTCTGCATTTTCAGTAGTCTAAGGTAAATACTTAGGAATCAAAGAGCTGTATCACCCAATTTGTTCAAGCTTCAATATTTAAGAAAATTCTGAACTGCTTTCTAAGGTGATGCACTACTGTAAATCCCTCCAGCAGTGTGTGCGAGTTTCAGTTGCACAATAGCCTCATTAACACTTGATTTAATGAGTCTTCTTATTTGTAGTCTGTTTGCTCAGTATCTGGTCTTATCTTAATCTGTGGTTTAAATTTGCATTTCCATGAAAACTACTTCTATTACTGGGCCATAAAATTATTCAATATTCTGGATACAAATCTTTTGTTTGATATGTATATTGTGAATATTATTTCCTAATGACTTGCCTTTCATTTGCTTATGGCATCTCTCAAAGAGCAAAATATTCTAATTTTAATGAAGTCCAATTTATCAATTTTTATTTTGCTTTGTACTTTTTAAGTTCTGCTGAATTAACTTTCCACCTCAAGATTGTGATGACTTTCTAGTGTCATTTAGAACTTCTATGGTTTTAGGTATGACATTTAGGTCCATGATTTATTTGAAGTTAATTATTCTTTACGGTGTTGAGAAATGATGCTCTTTTTCCCCATATGTATATCTAGCTGATCCAGCATTATCTGTTGAAAAGACTTTCCTTACCCCCACTGAGTTTCTTGGCATCTTTGCTGAAAATCAATTAACCACATATGGGTGGGTCTATTTCCAGAATCTCTATATATGTCACTAATTTATATTATATACTTATTTTCTTAGCAATATCAAACTGCCTAGATTTATAGTAAGTTTGAAGTCAGTTCAGGTAAGTCAAACAACTATGTTCATTTGAAAATGTATATATTTAACATACATATTACATATTTTTCTTATATATATAACACATATAATTGTTTTGGTTATTATAAACTCTTTGCACTTCCAGACAAATTTTCAAATCAGCTTTCAATCTTTACAACAAAACCTGCTGGAATTTTGACAGGAATTATGTTGCTGATGTAGCTCCATGTTAGGGCAGCTATTGTCTTAAAAAGAATAAGTCTGGTAATCTATGACTGCGATGTACCTCCCATTTAAGTCTTCTTTGTTACCTCTCAGCAATAAATTTGAGTTTCTATATAAAAATATGTCCTAGCCATCCCTGGGTATTTTGTGTTTGTTGTTATTGTTGTCGTTGTTTTTGTTTTGTTTTGTTTTTGGTGCTACTCTAAATTTTCTTCTAAATTTTATTTTCTAATTCTTTTTGCCTGTATATAAGAATAACTATTTGAAGCTTCTGTCTGAGAGTTTGAACATCTCAGGGTTAATGTCTACTGATCATATTTTCACATGAGAATCTGTTGCCTTTTTTAAGTTCTTTGTACAGAGAATAATTGAGAACTATATCTGGACATGGTGGATGGAATGTATCATTTCTAAAGATGTGTGGTACAACATTGCACCTATAGTTTATAACACTGTGTTGTGCACTTAAGTTTTTGTTAAGAGGATAGATCTCATGATAAGTATTCTTACCACAACCTAAAAAATATCCAAATGTGTGGTCTCTCTCAAAGTTTTCACCCTGGGAAGCTTTACTTATGGCACCACGACTGAGAGTTCCTCTTTGTCCGCTGCCCTATATATGTCCTATATGTGCCCTATATATGTAATCGTCGTCAGCAAAGGCCTTACCCACAGTGGGTGATCAATTTGTGCATTTGCTGATTTGTAGATTTATTTATTGATTTATTGAAGATTCATTAATATGTTGATGAGATTGTATGTAATTAACAGAGAACTTTGATTATGCATAACAGCCTGTACTTGGTCAAAACTGCCTATGATAAACTGTGAAAAGAAAAAGCCAAAAAGGAGCTGATGAGTCGGCGCTGACCTCAGGAACCATCATGTACCTACTCTACTTTTCATCTATCTTATATTCCCTTCCCTCCTCAATGCCAGTCTTGGTTCCCACTCTCCCTGACATCCTTGTGCCTTTGATAATAGTAAAACCCTTGTTCTTATTCTGTCTTTTACAGAGAAGTACATTCTTTGGGTCTGAAATGATATAGGAGTTCTTTGTTTTACTAGCAACTCATTACAGCTTATTATGAAAGGCTACATTCCTTGACAGTTCTGAAAATATAATACCCGTCAGCTCTAAAAATATAATCCCTTCAGTTAGGGTATTTTATTCTTTCAATAATAATGTGAACTTTTATAAAATATGACGAGTCCATCACTTAAAATGCAATATGTGAATAATGCTAATAAAAATTACCACATAAATAAATGTTGTAACCTTGAATATTTTTTCCTGAAATAGACACTTTGCTGACTTCTGTTTTATCATCTTTCAACTTTGAGCCATCCATTGAGTCTCTAACAAAATATATTAAACTCACATATTTCAGAGTATGTGGTATACATTTAATTTTAAGACTGGCCACTAATGCTTTAAACTAGTACAGGGGTGGCGCGGGGAGTGGGTATTTAAGCTCAATAATTTTAAAGCTCGAATGCTAGCATAAATAGTGAATAGTAAGCTAGCCAGAAATTCCATTTGCAAATGTCTGGACTCCTACTAGGCATTTCCTGCACATTCAGAGCTCATCACAAAAATCTCCAATTAGTACCAGCGGACATTGTAAGAGGAAGAAAGGAGTGTTAGTGTGCATTTGGATGCAGATGCTGCTTCCAAAAAAGGCGTGACTGCATGCCAGCTTGCACAGACAGCAACCTTGTTTTAGGGGAGATCTTTATATATTAAGAAATGACAATGAATATTTGCAACATGCTTTTCAGTATTCATTAGATAGGGAATAAATCCACTCATTCTTCCACTCATCATTTTTTTGTGAGCCTTACAATCTACATGACTGAATCATTTCAAATCCTAAATGGCAGAAAATAACTTATTTTGTTAAGATCTAGTAAAATATTGAATCTTAATCACTGACTCATGCTAAAAATAATTTACAATGACAAAATTTCTAGTGTTTGTGTTGGCAAGAGTATATTTTGTGCATACACAAATGAGAAAATTAGTTATTATATAGGATCATCCATTATTTAGGATCATTTTCAATTTATATAAAAGGTTGTTACATTTAATTAATGTCAACAAGAAAGGTGAAACTCAGTGTTTACCTATTGATCATGTTGGCTATCACTGTCATTTCTTTCATTAGGTACTGTTTTCATGCTTTCCATTTGAATTGGTAGATTTTGAATTTGAATTTCATTCAACATATTTTATCTTTTTAAAGATCAATATCTGAGCCACTCTCACACACAATTTACTCTAAGAAAATAACATTATATAAACAGGTTTGTCATATGATGGTTTATTTATTAGCATTTCACAAATAAAATATTGCTATTGCTAAATAAACTACATTTAAATTAATCAAATACCTAAATAACAAATATATTTCACATTACTATACTGCCATGCATAGTATTTGTAGTTTTTACAGAATTGTATTTAAAAGAAAATCTGAGACCATGTGCTTCAGCCTGGCATTTCAAATCTGCTGAAGTAATGATTACAGAGACAGGTTGGGCTGCTTCAGACATGTCCACAATACATGCTGGAACTTATGTAAAATAATGTGCTGTAGAACCTAGTCTGCTTAAGTGACCAAGTTTAGTTCTACTGATTTGCCTGGTATATTGGGCTTTTGAAATTGATTTATGTTATTCTAACCCATGTGAGACCACTGGCTGAATGGAAAAATTTAATTCCTAATTGCTATATTTTTTGTGAGGGTTATACATCAAGATCTTAAAATATTCTAATGTGCTTCTGCCAAAGGGGTGTACAAAGAAGAATCCAGCCTAAGGAGGCTGATTTAGATAAAAACAAAGAGTTATTAGTCTGAAGGAAGGACCCGTGGAAGCAGCATAAGCAACTCTTCTATTCGATGAACATTACTTCATCAGAGTTGGTAGCCATTTGTCCTTTCTGGTCCCTCCTATGGATTCAGTCGTGTATCTTCTCCATTTTTCACTTTTTAATATGGCTATGTGGTCTGTGAAAAATTCATTTTATTTTTTTTTCATTTTCCTGAACTGGGCCAGCTTGATTTCAGCCTACCCGTTTTTTCACTGATCTTGCCTTATTACTAATCTGAGCTCTTCTTAAGAAAAATAGTAAGTGAATCATTGCATTTTTATCTTAATTCGGGCCAATATATTTGTTCATATTTTTCATCTGCCTCATAATGATATTTTCTGAGTCAATATTGTTTGCCATGTGTTTTTCCTTTTTTCTTTTTTGCTCTTTTTAAAATGTAGATCCTCTGTTAGCTCCTTTTAAATTTATTCATCTTTGAATGAAATAAGTTCCTTTGGAGACCACTGTTTATTTAGAAATTTCTATGAAAGCACAAAAGCAGTGCTAAGTACCACAAGGAATTCTTGGGAGTTGCAAGCGAATTTCACAGAAAACCATTGCATATGGTTGTGTCCTTCACACTTTGCTTCTTCCCCGACAACTGCAGTCAGCTTCTGTAGTGCAACTTCCAGTTCATCCTTTCTTCTCCACACCACCTTGCTGATGGAAGGCATTCTAAGAATGCGTCCTATTTGTTCCCCCATTTAACCATGCCACCCATCCTTCTCCTGTTACTGAAAACACCCAGAGTATTGCCTGCCAACAGTATCTTCACCGTCTTTCACTTTTAATAAAGAGTTCTCATTTGGGTAGCTGCACATTGCCTGATTATTTTGATCATAGAAGCCAAAGGTGTCCTTCCTTGGTATCTTGCCACATTCCTGTTAAAGCTTCATGCATTTATTAGTTAGCTAAAGTATATTAATTGGCTGTTTAGATTTTTAATGGCCTTACTGGTTTTCTTTTCTTGTTTTTCTCAGTATTTCATCTTTGACTTATGATCTCTTGCTTTTTATAATTTTAAAATACATTATGGTACACATACAGATTTAGAATTATTGTATCTTCCTAATGGATTGACTCTTTTTCTTATTAAATCTCTCTTTATAGTCTAATAATCCTTTTTGTTGTAAAGAACACTCTGTATTATAATATTATAACATTTGCATATATATTTTCACATTCTTGCAAGTTCAATTTTTCTATATTATGTTCAATGTTTGTCTTCTATAAGCAGAACATAAATCATTTTGAGTCTGTCAATTATAATCTTTTAATTTATATATTTAATAACTATCTTTAGTATTATTACTGATGTGATGAATTTATTCTAACATCTTATTATTTGCTTTCTATTTACATACTAACACTATTTTTCTTTTTTTCTTATCCCCACTTTTCATCTATTAGCCTGTTGGTCATATATTTGCGTCCTCATTTGTTAGGGATTACCTTAGTAGTAGTGATTACTCATACTTGATTCAAATTGGCCTAATATAAATCAAGTTTACCATTTTCTCAATGTGGTTACCAGGCTCCAGTATAGATAGCCTCCTGGTTTTTACATCGTTGGGTGGTACCCTCTTACATTCTTCAGGGCTGACTTGTGCAACTAATAGGATATGCTCAAAATGAGTGTAAATAACTCCTAACTCAAGGTTACAAAAGACCTTACAGCTTCTGCTTTGCTCTCTTCTGGATCACCTGTTCTGGTGCAAGCCAAGCCATGAAGACACTCCAGCCCCCCACAGGGAAGTTCCCAGTGAGAAATGGAGGTTTCTCCTGTGGAGAGTTAGCACCAATTTGCAGGCTACCCAATTCTTCAGTCCGGCCTTCAAATGACTATGATCCTAGCCATCACCTTGGCTACAGTCACTGTTAGGAAGTTGTTATCAAATTCCTGATCCACACAAACTATATGAGATAATAAACATTTATTATTGTTTTAAGCAATATTCTGAGGTAATTAGGTATGCAGCAATAAAGAGCTAAGACAACAAGAAACATTGGACTGTGGAAGCTTTCATTTTATACATCCTTTTATTTGCCTTTTGAATTTTACTTGTCATGCATTTCAATTTTGCATATGTTAAAACCCCTAGAGAGTATTTAACAGTCATATTTACTTATATTGACCCATGCAATAACATTTCCATCACTCTTCTTTTCTCCTTGCATTTGCATGATTCTTTCTGGGATAATTTTTATTCCGTTGGACAAGCATCCATTACAGTATCCTTTTGTGCAGGACTACAAGGGACAAATTTTATCCTTTTTTCTTTATGTTTCCTTTTTTGCCTACAAACAATGTCACCTTCCCTTTCTCTTTATTATTATGAATATATGAAGAGCATTGAATTCTAGCTTTCAGATAATTTTTGTCAGCTTTAAAGAGAGCATCCACTATTTCATGGCTTTTATATTTTTCTCCTGAAAAGTCAACTGTTGAGGTATTTTTAATCTTTTTCATAATGTGTCTGTAATGTTGCTTTTAAGACTTTTTTAAAATCATGGATAATCCGCTCTTTTACTGTGATATATCAACATTGTTTTCATCCCACATGGATTCTGTATCACTTTTTGAAAACTACATTGAAGTGTTTTATTAGTATTGGAAAATTAGTATTGGAAAATCCATGGATATCACCTTTCCAAATATTGCTTTTGCTCCATTCTCTCTTCACTTTTTGTTCTAGAACTGCCATTACATAAATATTAGACACTATGCTATCTCAGTGTCTTTTACATACTGTTCTGTGTTTTCCATTACTTTCTGTTCCTCTACTTCAACATGGATGTTTTCTGTTGTTTTCATCCACCCTTTCACCAACCCTCTCTTCTTCACAGTTCGTTTTCCTAATCTCTCTCTCTACCCCTCCCCACCCCTCCTTCTCCCTCTCTCTCTGTCTCCCCCTCCTTCTCCCTATTCTCTCTCAAATTATAAAGGGAAGTCTATGTTATTCAACTTTCATCTATTTCTTGAATTTATTACCCTTTATTATTTCAACCATCTTGTCTATTTGCTACTGTTTTTGCATGACTTTTGCATCTGTCTCTTGTCTAAGTGGGTGTGTTTGATCTTATGGCCCCTGTTTGTCACACCTTTGTATTTAACTGTCACTGACTGGTAACCATATGTATGCAGCATTGGTAAGGCTGCCAATGATATCTTTCTCTACAGAGTGTTTAATATCTTCCCTGGTGAGCAGGGCAGATCACCTAAATCCAATTATGGGCTGAGCTGGGTTGAGGCTAGGTAGCAGTTTTAGTAAAGAGTAAAGATCTGCCTGTCCCTGGTTAACAAGTCTTATTTCCAGGTCCTTATTTGTTGGGCCTTAGAGATTTTAATTGAGAATTTAGTGTGTTCACTTGGTCTTTCACCCGGTAGGTCCTAAATGATCATTCTTATCTCCTAAACACAGGGAAGATTCTTAAAATATTTGTTCTACTTGTCTAAGGTTCTCTCCTCAGATTTTTAGCCACCTACTTGTGCAATTTTGAATCAATCAAATGTCTTAAGGAAAACAGAGGCGTGCAATGCTCCAATTTTGCCTATTCAGTTTTTTAACACTCTAAAGCTCTGATTATTTCTCTGTCTGTAGAAGGTTTACTCATAAATCCAAAAACTGGAAAAAAACAAAATATTTATCAGGAGATGGTATATCTAAACCTTGAAATATTGGTCAGCAAGAAAAAAACTACTGTAACACATGTGTAAACACATTAATGAAGGTATCTCGACAACATTAGGCTGGGTGAAAGATGCCAGACACAAAGCATATGCACTGTAGGATATCTTGGAATAATTTGCTTTAGAAAGCAGATCAGAAATTGCCTAAAGCAGAGAAAGAGAACTGATTGTATGGGAAAAAGAGTTAGCTTTTGGGGGTGATGATAAATTTTATATCTTACTGGTTCTAGTTGATAGATAAGTTTTAGTAAAACTTATCTAATGATATACTTAATTGCTATATTTTTTCTTATTTTTTAAAAAACTGCAGTCCCATACACACACTATAAAATTTACCATATTTAGCATTTTAAATACACAGTTTAGTGGTATTCAGCATAGTCATTTTATGCAATCATCCCAACATCTATCTCTAGAGCTCTTTTCCTTTTGCAAAACTGAAATCCTGTGCCCGTTGAAACAATTCTTCCTTCCTTCTTATCCCCAGCCCCAGCAACCACCCTTCTCTTTTCCATCTCTGTGCATTTGACTACTTTAGGGACTCATATAATTAGAATCACACAGTAATTGTTTCTTTTTTTTGTGGTTGGGGGTTTGCATACCCAAATTACCATAAGCATCATCAAAAGATGAATGAAAAGCTGGGGAAAATATGGGCATTTGTTTCACAGACACAGGGCTATTATTACTTGAATATATAAAGAGTTATTAAAATTGAGAAGAGAAAAATCAACAACTAAATAGAAAAATAGGCCAAAGATGAGAGTAAGTTGTTCACAGAAAAGGAAACACAAATGGCTACTGCACTTACATATTCTGCTCTACTTTACTCCCCCAAAAAAACAAATTAAAACAATACAGTGTTATTACTACTCATCTATCAGTTTGGCAAAAATCCAAAATTTTGAAAGGTACTCCACTGGCAAAGCAATAGACAAAAGGAATGTATGCACTGCTGTGCTGTACTTAACTTAGCCTTCTCTCTATCGACTTCAATCTGATATTTCCAATTTGTTTTTTCTTTTATAAATAATGGGAGAACAAGTAACCTTGTGCACATTAGTTATTTTTGAAGTGAAAATTGGCAATAGATTCCCCTAACTGAGATTTCTGGGGCAAAGGATAAATAAATACACATGTAACTTCTTAACATTGCCAATTCCTTTCCATGGGGCTTATGTCATTTTCCATTCCTACTAGCAATGTATTCACTTTGTAAATACTTTACATATTCAAAAATGTAAATTAAAGAGAAAGGAGCACAATGAAAAATTAAAACTAAATGGAAACAAATAAACCTAACTTTATATTAAATTGATATATCACACACACACAAAAAAATGAAATTGTTCCAAGTGATTCTGAGTATAGAATCCCTAAATTGAATATCTTATAAAGAAAAAGAGCTGTAAAATACCTTAAATTTCACTCAATTGGTTAATTTTAATAATAATAATGGCATTATGATTTGGGCATTTTTCTACGGTTGTGGCTTGATAAAGCTGGAAAACAAATTGCAGCTCTGTTAATGCTGATAGGGATAAAGATTTTCAACACGAGAGAAAAGAGATATAAAGGTAAAATAAGAGATATTAATGTAAAAAACTTGACCTGTTCATTTGGATTGGGATCTGTCATTAAATCTCAAAGATCATAAATTATTGCTTTCTCAGTTGAAAGGAAGTTGAATGTCCAACTTATATTTCATAGTTATATTTCATATTTTCAAGTCTCTTCTAAAAATCTCCAGCAATTGACCTCCTGCCTTTTTTTGGCATTACATCAGTGCAAAGGAAATGATACTACTGTAGATGTAATATTCATTCTGTGACAAAATCCTTATTTCATCTCTGTGAGATATTAGAGAATTAACTAAGTCTCTCTAGTTCCCTCATCTATAAATGGAGATTATAAAATAGACTGGATTGTTTCCTGAAAGGATTGTCCAGACTGAGGGTACAATAATTCTTCACTCCCCAGTCCTTCAGGGAAGTTCATAGGTACAAAGCCTAGATAAGAGTCATCTTCCTAAGTAATACTGAGATTCAGGGGTGTATGGGCACATCACTCACCTTGAAAACCTTGACACTCTCGGAAGTAAAGGACTGAGTTTTAACTGGCACACAGAGGGCCAGCCACCAAATTGCTCTGAGATACCATATAGTACATGAGAAAATGAACTGTGAAAATGAATTAAAATTGCAAAACACCAAAATAATGGTTATTGTTACCATCACTAAAATGAGCGATTTCAATTTTGTATAGTTGTAGTTGCAATAATTTTACCATAGTTTGAAATCTTCCCCTTTGTAACTTCACTGTCTATTATTCGTCCTGCTCTCTGGGCTCTCCTGAATGATTAATCCTTCCCATTGAAGGGAATACAAGTTTTATCAATTAGAATAATAGACTCTGTAAGCATGCAGTTCTCGATTTCTTATATCATTTTATTTTTAAAAATCAATGTGTACACACACCCTTACATGCACAATACAAGGACAGCCTGACTTCCTCTTTCTTTCTTTGACTTGCCCTGTGTGTTATTATGAACTATTTACTGAAGAGTGACTGTGACCCCAGTCCCTCAGAGCTAGCCCAGGACTTTCCGTCTCCGTAACTCTGGTGGGCGGCTTCTCCCACTGGGACTACCTCCCCACAGTGATGACCCCTGGGATCATTTCCTACCTTTTAGGATATGATCATTTTAATTATTTTATACTTCTACTTATGCCATCCTTCTCTTCACATCTGTAATTAGTCAATTAATATTCATAATCAAATTCTGTGTTCTCCAGAATATGATCTTCATGAGGGTTTAGACAGTTTTTGCTTTCTTTGTCTACTATTTCCTTTGTCTATTATAGTGATTAGCAAAGGTTATTAATGGTTATTAAAAAGAAAGAGAACTGTGTGAGGTCCCAAGGTGCCTACTTTATTGGGGACTGAGGCATCATTGTCCTCCGTAAAATATCTGTTGATCTTGTATCTTCTTCAATAAATTTCTCTTTTTCATAGTACATGGCTGCATACCTTCTGGACAGACCTCACATATCTGTATTTGTGTGTACAATAACATATATGCATTATATTTGGTCATGGGAACACATACATCAAAGTCCTTTAAATCAAGGCACTATTAAAATTATACAAAATAAATATATTCATGTAATCCTGAGGAGTGTTGAATGTTAATTATATGTATTTTTATAGTAGAAAATGGAAAAATACTCCTTGGATTAGGTGGAAGGAGACTGCTTTCTTTTCAGCATTTCAGAGACAACTTTATAGAGAAGATGAATATAATAGCTATGTAGAAAAATAATTAGCAATAAATCCAAAGTAATTCATCTAATACTCATTGTAATACCAAACTATCATATTTTCATTCAGTAAACAGTTATTGTATATCTTCTGAGTTTCAGGCCCCCAAGTGAAAAGCTCATAAGCAAAAGAAGAAAACCTAATAAAACAGGATTTGATTCTGGCTCTTAAGGAACTTGTTTCCTTCAAATTACTCTAATACAGTGGTGTTATGAGTGAGGATCTGTGGAGCCCAGGGTGAGGCAGCTAGGGCTGAAGTTAAGGACCTTCACATAAGAACGGTCCTGAGAACTGAGCACCAAAGAATGAAGAGTGGGTTACAAGACGGACAAAAAAGGGCAAGTTGATCTCATCCACAAAATCAAATTGTAGGATCAAAGGCATGGTCATGAATGATACAAACATCTTTGAAGAAACTATGAAAGGCTGAAGTCACTGGAGCCCCACAGCATATAAAGAAGGAATGATAGGGCTACAACTAGAATAATAGAAAAGTGAGGACTGCAAAAGTAAAAAAGCACATAATACATTTTTTTCTGAGATAAAGAATGACTGTAGATTAAAGTTGAGCTGTATCCAAGATATGTGAAAATAAGATAATGTCATAATATAAAATGAATGTCTACCAGAGCATTGGAACACATTTGAGAGTATATATCACATTTCTTTAAATTACTCAAGCACTGTGAAAAATCTGAGTGAATGAGTATTCCTCTTACATATAGGAGTATATCTAATCATCTGATTAAGTTAGTAGACATTTAAATTGATTACTCCCAGGGGCTATGGTCAGATGTGTGATCAGCTAATTCTGTAATAACAGAATGACAAAGAAATTAAATAGCTTTCTTGGACATAAGTCTATACTTTATAATTACTATCTTAGGAAAAGTGAAATATTTTTGTAAGATTTTTGTAAAGATTAAATTATACAAGTCATACTGAGTACTGAACAAAACTGCTGGTGAATAAAAATCACTTTAAAAAGATATGCGCCTACCATTTAACTTAACTTTATACAATCTGATTTAATTTACAGAATGATTATTGGATGTCTACTCTACTTGTGACCAGGGATATAAAAATACATGAGACACAAATACCTTGCAATATAATGTTATGTTAATCCGGTGGATCAATCTCACCATTCCCATACCACACCAGGCACTTTTATATCTCTGTGCCTTTATTTCAAAGGAACACTATATTCTTCTTCCTTTTTGCACTTTGTTAAATTTGGACTAAGTCTTAATTCTACAAGTTCAAGATAAAATATCATGATTAGAATATAAACATTTTGAGTGTAACTCAACCTTATTTACCTTTTATTTATGATCTATAAATGCTTTTTCTTATTCAGTGATGGATTCACATGTGATCCCATCAACCTACACACAACTGAACTTCCTTAAAGTGAGCCCCAAATGACACTGAGCTGGTGAAAAACGTTCACAAATCTCCAATGTCAACTGATTTGAGGCAAACTGTTCATGCCTGTTCATATGACTTCACTAACTTTCTCAGAAAATTAGACCACTTTAAATGTACACTTTGTTTTATCCATATTGTACGAATTAATATTTTCCCCACATCAAGCCCTCCAGAGATGTACCCATAAAATACAATTTAGAGGTAAGTATGGGTTGCATGAGGGTAACAACTATTTTTCCCACAATCAGAATAGAATGTAGAGAGAAAATGATGACTCAGAGAAGATGCTTTTTGTCCTTAGAAGCCTTGTAAAGTTTCTAAAAAAAAAATAAGAAAAGAAATGTTGAGCATACAGTGTGATTTGGTGAAGACTAGAAGTGAATTTATTCTTCTCCAACACACAATAGATTTTCAGGGAAGAACATAGTCACGTAACAATGAATGCAAGATTCTTTTCCTCCCCCTCACTGTCACCAAATGGATCTCTCCTAGAATTTCTTTGTTGTTGTTGTTATCAACCTTGCTGTTAGTGTTAACAGTGAAGAAACAATTCAGAGCTGGGAAAATTCCAAGACTAATCTCACTCAACGTTCTCCTTCCAAAGGGTTATGATATGCATGGCTTTTTGATGGTATAGGTTCATAATTAAAACTTCATGATCCTCTCTATTACTGTTTTGGTGTTATTTGCTTTTGATTTAGCTGCTAATTTCTTTCTTCAAATATGGTTTTAACTTAAAGACATTTTGAAGGAAATATGCCAAGAAGCTTGACCTCCTGCCTTTCTTTAAACAGACTCTTCTGATGATCGTCAGAGCCTGATGGGTTCCTAAATTCCATTGAATAATTCTGGCTTAGGAAACTCTACATTTCAAGCTTGCCCATCTGAGAGAATTATTTGGAGTCCATTCTGTAATCAATCAACAAATTTCTTGCATTACCTCTATACTAGATAATACTAACACTGATTTGCTATAATTTAGAATCTTTGTACCCAACAAGTACAGATGCAACACATTTAAAAATACAGTTATATTAGTCAAATCAATAGATTAGCCCCAGCTCTGGCTGGTGTAGCTCAGTGGATTGAGTGCAAGCTGCGAACCAAAGGGTCACAGGTTCGATTCCCAATCAGGACACATGCCTGGGTTGCAGGCCAGGTCCCAGTGGGGGCCACGCGAGAGGCAACCACACATTGATGTTTCTCTCTTTCTCCCTCCCTTCCCATCTCTAAAAATAAATAAATAAAAATTTTAAAAAATAAAAAAATAGATTAGCCCCAAAATGTGTTTTGTTAGAAGAACCTCCCTCAAATGGTAGGGAATATACTTTCACAGGGAGTTATCATGTGGTATCGACATTGTTATACTCAGTATGCTACTTTAAAGTCCAGAAAATTCACAAAAAGTTACTGTTTTAGGTTGTCTTGGCCTGTGTTGTTTTCTTTCATTCAACTGAAAGGGGCTTTTATTTGTAACTATTCTGTACTTGCCATGACATCATGCCTTCTCTGTACATCCTGAGGTAGGACATTTAACTAAGAACTGTTAGTATTGAAATTTTGTTCAGTAGAAATGGAATGTATCACCTGCTCCCCATTGGCATAATATAAGCTCTATAGGAAGGAAGATCCAAATCATTTTAGCAGCTTTTCAGGTCCTGTTCATAAAAGTACGCTAAAATATCATGAGACAAAAAAGGTCCCTAGGTGAGAATATGGGGATGGGCTCATCCAAAATGGAAGCAAAAAGATTGTTTCTAGATTTTCGTTGGAATGGGCAAATGTAAATGTTTAAATGAGAGACAACTGTTGAAACATTTACGCTGTAAATAAGTGCGTCAGCTTTTATATACAGGGTCCAGCAGAAGTAAGACCTACTTGACTATGGTTGGTAGGGTAATAATATGGGTGTAATAATTTATAGTTTTTATTTCAACATTTCACCTAAAATGTTGTATGGTGTGCATGAGTGTGATATTGTTATGTTACAGAATTATATGCTTATGGCTTTATAATATAAGATTTTATAATAAAAAGGGGCATTATTTGTGCCACGCCTTATATTTGGAAATGTTTATTCATTTTTTGAGTTGAGTTTAGGGGAGAAAATAGTATACTGCCACAATACAAGCCATCATCCTTAAGAGAAGGTTCTGATGTGAATAACACATTTGCTAGTGCTCAGAACACTGTCTGATAATAAGATCAAATGTAATGTCTTATTCTTGAACACTACAAAAATTTTGAGATCAGTGGTTCTCAATGTTTTTCTGTCTCAGGAACCCTTAATACTCTTAAATTGATTGAGTGCCCCCAAAAGCTTTTGTTTGTGTGAATTATACATATCAATATTTACTGATTAAAAACTAAAACTGAGAAACTTGAGGACAGACATTCCCAAGCACACACTCCGGCAGCCACTCAAGCAACAGCATCACATTTTATGTCGCCACCGGGAAACTCAATGAAGCAACTGTCAGAGAATGAGAGCAAACATGTCAAACTTCATACATTAAATATCTACAGTTTTCTGTATGCCAATCATACACCAATAAAAAAGCTAATAAAAGAGAATGAGAGTTAAAATGACAAAGTCTCACTATTATTGTTAAAATTGTTGAGATTCATGAACTCCTTAGAGAGCTCATGATATTACTTGGGAAAGACCGGGACTACACTTTAAAAACATCATTCCATATTAATATACATAAAAAGTTTCCATCCATAATTGAGACATATTTTGACAATGAAATTAAATGAAAGGAAAACATACACTGAAGTGGATTATAATGTATGTTTGCATATATAAGAAGAGTGGTGATTGGTTCTGTTGACAGAAGCCAAGTTTTCAGGAACCAACCTGGTGATGTTATTTTGTCAAAAGGAAGCTTATAGTATTATTGTCCAGCTTTCATAAAAAGAAGATATTTTAGGCATTAGGTAGAAATGAAATTCCTTAAAATAATTTCTATTTTGATGTTGTTGATATATAATTGACATACAGCATTATGTTGGTTTCAGGTATACAACAATGTAATTCAATATTTGTCTACATAATTCAAAATAATCACCACAATAAGTCTAGCTAATGTGCATCACCACACATATTTACATACTTTTCCTGTGAATTTTTTCCTAGCAACATTCAAATATGCAGCACAGTGTTATGAGCTATAGTCACCACACTGTTCATTGCACCCCCATGACTCATTTATTTCATAACTAGAAGCCTGTACATTTTGATTCCCTTCATGCATTTCACCAACCCCCATCACCACCTCTGGCAACGAAAAGTCTGTTCTCTGTATCTATGAGCTCATTTTGTTTGTTTGTTTGCTTCTGTTTTTTAAGTCCACATATAAGTGAGATCATATGGAATAAAAAACAAAACATCCCAGCAGAGTTTTAAACAATCCTGATCAATGTATATGCATATCACATCACATCGGGTTCCTAAAAATAATCATTTTTGACACATTTACCAAATGTCTCCATACAACAATATCCAGAAATCCCTGCAATCTGAAATGTGTTTTTAGTAAAGCAAAAACAAAACAGAAGTGAACAAAAAACCTTGTTCATATAGAAACAACCAAATGTCCTTCAATAGATGATTGGAAAAAGCTGCAGTACATGCACACAGGGGAACACTACTCAGCCACAAGAAAGCATGAAATAGTGCCATAAGCTACAACATGGATGGATCTTCAGAATGTCTTGCTGATCTCAGTGAGACAGAAATAATCAAGAACCATATTATTTCACTCATATGAGGGATATAAAACTGAAAGCAACAAATGAACAAAAAAAAACTAACAAAATCTCATAGACGCAGACAACAGTACAGTGGTTACCAGAGGGAAGAGAGGTTAGGAACTAGTAAAGAGGAAATGGGGTCAAATATATGGTGATAGAAGATCATTTGGCTTTCCAGAACACATAGGATTGTATACGTGAAACCTACCTAATTTTATTAACCTATGTCACATCACAATTAAAAATAAAAAAAACTTTACATGAGTAATTTACATAAGATACATGTGTTATTGTTAATATATATTATAACAGGGATTAAGCTTCTTATTCCCTCATTCCTTCATAGGGATAATATTATCATCTTGTAATGAAAATAGAAATGAGAGTTACAAAGCCTTCTCATGGTAAAAAAAAGACTTATATTATGGGAGAATGAAAATTCAAATGTATTTTTTAAGGATGATATTTTATGGGCAATTAATTTCATTTAATCAAATTCCAATTTTAGAACCAACCTTAGCTTTAGGATATTAGGTTATACTTGGTTGTGTAAAAATAATAGTGTGTGTATGTGTGATGTTCATTAAAATCACCACCAAACTTAAAGAAACATTTACTTCTAATTAAAAATGTTCATCAATGAACAGTATTCTGGTTAGAAAGTGTGTTTTTAACTCAATTTTTTCTCATATAATTTTTATAACACTTAGGCCAGTATTTTAATATCCTCAAATTAAGAACTTGCTATTTCAATATTTTGAGAATATTAAAATGCTTACCATATACTTATTAATCAGTATTAGAAAAAAACAACTTGTTTCCTCTGTGCAATGAAGTGAAATCATTAACCGTTCGATCTCAACTCAAAAGTAGCTTCTTTGTCTGTGTCTCTCATCTTCCTGCCCTTTCTTTTATTTTAAATAATTAATGAGCTCAGGAAATATGAGAGTTAGGAACTAGTTACCCTATGAACAGTACAGGTATGTGGATAATTTACTTGTGCCTAAAAAATCTCTCTTTTTTTAATATTCTCTTCTATATTTCTATTTCTATACAATTTAACCCAGAAATTTCTTAGTAACTTCAAAATTTCTTCAGACTTCCTTACAAGCTGTACTCTTCTTTCCATACAATCAAGGCATAACATAGTTGGGCCTCGAACAATGTGGGGGCGAGGGGCATCGATCCCCACTAGCCAAAAATCCACTTATAAATTTGACTTTCCAAAAGCTCAGTTGTCCCTTGTTATATGCAGAAGATTGGACCCGGGACCCCCACAAATACCAATATCCACAGATGATCATGTCCCTTCAGTCATCTGTATCCGCAAAATCCAAACCATGAATTGGACATACTACTTTCTTTCCACAGATAGTTGGGTCAGCAAGTTGAACCTGTGGTTTTGGAGGGCTGACTGTATATTTGTTGAAAAAAATCCTCATATGAGTGGACCTGCACAGTTCCAACTTTGGCTGTTTAAGGTGAATTATAGTACTTACAGACATACAACTTTCAGAAAGGTTAGTAGTTGCTAATAGGTATCAAAGATTTTAAAAACATATACTTGACTCCAAAATTAAGCATGGCACTTTCTGTAAATCTGTATTTTAAGAAATCAGCTTTTGACCTACCAATGTAACTTCTAGGTAGCTACCCTTAAGATACACCTCCAAAATAAGAAAATATATATGTATAAGGCTATTGATTCCAACATTGTACACCACTATAAAATAGTAAAAAAAAAAAAAAAAAGGCAAATGACCATACATGGGGAAATGGTTAACTCACCTGTGGTACATCTACACAATAAAGTACTGTGCAGCTCTATAAAAGAAGGAGGAAGCACCCTACTACCAGATAGAGAGTGAGCTCCAGGATATATTGTTAGATGCAAAAAAAATGCCCAAAATATCTGCAGTATGCTACCCTTTACATAATAAAGGGATAAAATAAAATAAAAATGTACCTGCCCATTTGCACAAAAGAAATGCAGAAAGATAAATCATATGCTCATGACATTACTTACAGGAGCTAAAAGGGATGAAGGGAAATAAATGGAGAAATAAGAATGGAGTTACAGGGATGAATGGTAACTATACTTCTCTGGATGTCTTTTTATATAGTTCTGACATTTAAATCTATGGTTAATTGTTCACATTCAGAAAATAAAGAAGTAATTGAAATAAACAGATTCTAGGGGAAATCTAAAATAGAGAACAATCAGTAATAGTTGAATTTCACTGAATTAGTAATAAATGTTTAATAATATAAACACACTTTATATTATTAATATAATTAATAGAAAAGAAACAACCTAAGTATATTTGAAGAACAAAATTCTAACTTCACGCAAGAATGCTAAAGCTGAGAACTATACACAGTCACTGTACTCTAGTCAGTAAATATGTTTCCCACATTTGGTTTCCTTAGTGATTATGAAATACTTTGTGTTTACTAAATTGAACAAGTGTAAATTTGTTTTGGATAAGATCCAGGTTTATCACAGTCAGAAAAAGAACTTACAAATAAGGAGCGAGAGAATGCTAGAATGGGCCCTGTAATGTTGGATTGGAACTGACCATCAGTATGAATTTATAGTTCTGAATTTATGCACAGAATAATAAACCCAGAAATAACTATAGTGGCATGGGGAGGTTGGTGTTAGTCTATATAACCTCATTTCCTAGCTCAGTCTGCCAACAGGGTCTGGAAGGAACAGCAAACCAGCAGCAATGAGCACTCGTCGACCTAGATCTCAGTGTGGAGTTGTTATTGATTTTAGGGCTGGGGCAGAGACACTACAAAGATGAGTCTGAAATATTCTGATATCAGAGGGTAAGGAAATGTTCCAAAGATGGTGGGGAGTTACTGTAAGGACACAAAGGCACCTGAAGAAAGTCCCAATGGTCAAAAGCTGGGATGATTTCAGAAACAAAATAACAAATAATAATAGTATTAAATTATAACCAATAGATTAAAAAATATCCATTATTCCATATCAATATAATTAAATAATTGAATGAATAAGGGGAAGAGATGAAAAACTACTCCTTAACAGTATAATTGCAATTAAATGTAAAAGGAATGGTGAAAATATCAAATTTCACCAATAGACAAGCATCTCAATGCTTTCACAGACTATAAGAATCACTGGGTACTAAAACTAGTGGAGGAAAGTATGATAAGAATAGCGCAAATGCACAGTGTCAAATATGTCAACACAATATACTTCTTAGTGACAAAAGGAAATAGTGCCTTTACAGTGGAGAAATCTGCAGACACTATCTTAAAGAAGTCATCAAAGTTAACATTGCCAGAAATAAAACATTCTGACATATTTCTCTGAAACACACTGAAAATGGCTCAGCATCATTTCTATGGCATTCTTACACAAAATGAGCAAATTCAGGTTAATAATCAGAAAACATAAGAACAACTCAAATGATGAAATTAATAGGATAATTATTGTTATTTCAATGTAAGTTTTCTAATTTTGATATTATTATCTAATGTTTAAGATTAGGGGAAGTTGGATGAATGATATATGTGAAAACTGAATTACTTTTCTTAGTATGTCAAAAATTATTTTAAAATGAAAGTTGAAAAAAGAATTAAATAATTGAGTTCAATAACAATGTAGGCTAAGAAGGCTTATAAAGAAGTTTACTGAAATACTGTTTATTGCAATAGGATATTGGAAATAACATCTATGTCAAAAATAGGAAGTTGGTATAAGCACATAATGGCATATTTTGCAGCAATCAAATTTAAGTTTAACCAGAATACTTTCTTGACAACATACCTGATTTATTAAGTGAAAAGTGCAACCAAGGCCTTGTGCATAAATATTTTAAATGACACATACATAGGAAAAGTTATCACAAAAAACAAATAGAAGTTTTCCATAAAATGTTTATGTGGCTATCTTTGTGTATTTGACTTGTGATTAATGATTACTTTCATTGGTGTTGTTGGTTATGATTTTCCAAGTTGAGCATGCATTACTTTTATAACAAGTTTAAAACTAAAACTTTGCTGAAGAAGAATAAAAACCTAACTTAAAGAAGTTAATATAAGTAAAAATTAACTCTGATCATATTTAGAGTAAGGATGATTAAGTATTCCCACTCATAATGGGAAGAGCATATAGCTCTATCATTAAAAGAGCATCCTTTTACACAATAGATTACATCAGACTCTAAAGTTTCCTGGGAAACAGATAAAGCCCCATCCCCTATGGCAAAAAGATATATTTAGCAGATAAAAGTTGCTGAGTATTTGGAGTTTATTTCTGATACCAACTTCTTTTCATATTAAGTCCATTAAAGGCAGACATTTGCACTTTCAATAGCTCCTGGGCTCTTAATGGAATCCCAAAAATAGTGTCTTCCCTAATGGTGTTTCACCAGGAATTTGATTTTGTGTGTGTGGTATTATCAAACGTGGCAGTTGGTTTCTCATGTTTGTTCTTGGCACCTCCACATAACACTCTACCTACTTTATTAAAAAATAGAGGTATTTTTCAAATTGAAAATTTGGCTTAGACCTAGAAATTACATCCAAAAAAATCACTCTGCTACCATAAGCCCTTTTAATTGGCATCTCTCCAACAATATATTTTAGGTGCTTCAAAATGCTATTTTACATTTATTTAAATGTATATGTATGTGTGTGTATCTTTTGCACTAAGAGTGCTGTTACATAAATTCACCTCTCTTGCCATTTTAAAGTCTATCACCTTAAAAATGCCTTAGCAATTTTATTATAGAGTATCATTTTTATAATAATTAAAAGTAGCCAAAAGTTTAATATAGTGTAGTTTTAATGCATTTTTATGTTTTGATGTCAGTGAATAAGAAAAAACATTTTGTCACCATCATTCAAAGTAAAGAAAAGGAGAATTTGTTCTAGATGCAATTTTGACAGCCAAAATAGAGGTTTTGGACAAATGTTTAAATTCATGTGGTTTTCTGAGCAATCTTTCTTTAGTCTCCAAAAAACGGAGGAGAGTCTTTTAGGACAGACATTTATGAAGGATGCTAAATTTGTGGTTGTGCTGGGAATAATGTAAGAATAGTCATATTGGAACTACAGTATTTCTTGACATCCTCTCCAGCTGTGAGATGCATCCAATTGAAAAATGTCATATTGTAAGATATTTTCTGTACTTTTGAGTGGATTTTACTCAACTTTTTGCCCAATTATAATCCAAAAATAAAATTTTACTTTTTAAACTGAGAAATATAAAAATCACAAACATAATTTATGCCTGAGAAAAGCTGTAAAAGATTGAAAACAGCAGAAAAGAAACATTTTTGATATAGACTGGTAACCTTTTGAAGATATTGCATTGAAAAATTAATTCTGCATTTCATTTAGGATTAACTGTTCCAAAATTAAGTGTTAACATATTAGGTCATTGCTAAGCAACTCATAATTTTGCTGTGGTTCATAATTTTAGGCTCTTGTAACTAATCTATTGTTAATGGAATGCCCTATTGGTCCATAGAAATCAGACTTTGTTGGAGGGGAAAAACACAAAATAAAACAGTGAAGCTTAAAATTGAATAATTAGATTAAGCATAAGCCTGCTAGAAGATTACATTCACTATACATGAGTGACCATTGAAGAAATTCAATTTATGTAGGGAATGAAAGCCATTATAGGAAATTAATATTTAATATATTAATACATATTTTAAATTAATAGTACCTTTTGGAATGAGATGGTGATGGTATCCTTATATAATTCTTTTCTAGGAACCTTACTTCTCTCCATGATTTAAGTCTTCACTTTTTCCTAAGGCAAGTGTTACTTTTCTGCCTTCAATTAGTACACAACACACAACTGATGAGCCCTGTTGATAAAATGCTTCTTCCTACTCATGGCCTTTTCATTCTGTGAACAGAAAGTAATTCACCTCAATGGCAGACTTGCCTCATGTCCTTACAGTGATCTGCCCCAGTCTTACTGAGAGAAGTATATCCTTCTAATTTAGGAGTCGGGCATCAGTAGACCCATTTGCCTGCATATACAAGCACCCAACAATCTGAATTTTTTTGCCAGTAAAGGTAGTATTTTGGCCTTGGCCTTTATCTCAGTTTTGTTTTTCAACTTCTTTAAAACTAGGGAGTGGAGAAGAATGTTATTTTAGATATTCCACTTGGAGAATGCGATAAATACCAACTATAAAATAACTATATTACTACTACAATTATAACCCTGAGTAACACACAACAAACCAACCAAGTAGTGAAGCTAACAGAAACATAAACAGGTGACCTCAAAACTATGTACTTTAGTACAGTATGGTGAAACAGTATCTATGATAAACAATGGAAGACAGATGAAAAGGCTTTAACTCATCCCTGCAGGGTGTATGCCTGCACCTAATCTTACAGCATACAAATCAATATCACAGGTAAAGTTGGGAATTAGGAAGAACATCATCAAAAAATTTTTTTCAAAAACACTTGAATAAGAAGCAGTATGGTATGTTCCAGGAAAGTTCAAATTAATTTTTTTGAAACATAAAGAGTAAGACAGGTAGTCAGAGGAGCTGGGGGTGGTAGGAAGAACAAGGAGGCCTGGGAGGTCACGTAGACAGAGAACGACACCCTGCTTTTTGTTTTAGTTTGCTATTATTTTCCATTTTAAAATGCTTTCTAAACTTTATTGATTTATTTTTTTTGTAAACGCAGGCATTAACATGCTAATGAGTGTCTCATGAATTTCCAAACATAGGTTGACACAATTCTCACTTGAACATAAGCCTGGAATGCCTAGGCTCTCATTCAAGTATTTTGAAACTTGCTTTTGACATCTAGATACTTACATAGAAAAGAGAACCTTAAGGCACCTGGAATTCAACACTGCAGGGAATTTGTAGTCTCGTCACCCAAGCCCCTTCTCTTCCACAGTCTCAGGTCTCAGGCTGCTGAGACCTGAGACTTAAGCTGCTTCCATGACTCAAATGCCACCATGACTCAAGCTGCTTCCCAAGCAAGAGAACTGGGGGGTCACCTTTGATTACTCCTCTCCTCTGTCAAGTCGGTTTTTCATCAAAAAGAGGACCCACTAATTCTATTTCCTAAAAAAAATATGTCTGGTCCCTTCTCCAGTCTTCACTTCTGTCCTGTCCTGGACTATGACAATTATCACTAATTGCATGGCATGTATTGCTCTGACAACCTGGAAATCCATTTCTACATTGCAGTCATGGAGATGTCTTTAAAACACAAATCTGATCATGGCACCTCCTCTGTTTAAAACACTAGAATGATTTCAGATTGAATCTAGGATAAACCCCCTATGGTCTGGATCTTACCTAACTCTCCAAGTTTATCTCCCTTAAATCTCTGTACTGCGGCTGCTTCTGTACATCCTAAGGGCCTTACAAAAACACACTGCAGCACTTGGAATAATCTTATCCCTTTCAGCCTAGTTACTTTCTGTTTTTTAGATCTCAGCAGATACATGACTTGATTTTGTTAATCTCCCTGACTCAAGTCAGAGCTTCTCTCATGGGTTTCAAAGATGTCACGTACTTAGGCAAAACCTTGTGCCACGGTGTCAGTTTTCAATGCACTTATGTTAAAAGAATTTTGAAGTCTTATAAAACACCTATTACATGAGGCTTTTTATGCTCTCATGAAAATATTAATACTTACCTCCCATAGGAACTCATACCAATTGTATATATTCTCTGTGTTTTCACTAGAAGCTCTGAGCACATTGACTGTTTATAGAACATGACAGGTCTTTAATACATGAGTTTCCTCTTTACAGTAAATCCTTCCTACTTTGGCCAGTTTATTAGAATTAGACATTTATTTCTAAAAAAAGATAAATAAAAGAAGAAAATAGAAAAGAATTTTAATATATCAATAAGAGACGATGTGGTGCCCAGAAGGCTAAATATAGCCACTAAAATAGAAGACACCATTGATAACAGTAATAATTATTAGCATTTTTATCATCGAATATAAGATTAGAAATGAATAGCTGCTTTCACATATTTCTTTCAAGCAAAAATATAAGTTAGCTCTTTTAGCTTCTAGAAAACAGTGAATTAAAGAAATTAAGCAAATTTCTCTTATTCTTTCAAAATGAGAGAAAGAATATTTGGCAGGCAACAATCAAACATGGCTCCATCCAAAATCTGTACTCTATCCAGCATGTTGCTAAAATGGGTAGAACTCAATGTCTTGTACTGTTAAATCCAAGCTGATATTAAAATATTTGGTGAAAGTCTATACAGCTTAAAATTTTACTCCCCACTTCATGGAAAAAAAAAACAAGCAATTTAATTGTACTCACATGTAAGAGGAAGACTACGTCATTACCAAGGTAAATGTTTTCTAATATAGCTTTAAGAAACATTTGAAATGTAAATTTTGCATGAACTTATCAACTTAAGTGAATTCTGGTGCATAAAAGCTCAAAGGCAGTCATCTAGGAGGAGGTCCCCCTCACTCCTGGAACTCAGGCCTGCGACCAACAGAGGGAGCCCCGTGCGTTAGGGGGAGCAATCTACTTGACTGAGTCTGCGGATTTGAACGTTAATCTCAACTATGAACACAATCACAGGCACACCAGAACAATGTTTGACGGAGTAACTGGGTACCCCAGTCATGCTGACACATAAAATTAACACCACAATACTCCAGTTTCTTTCACTCCACATATATTGCCTACAACCTCATGGGTTAAATTTACAGCAGAGTGTATCCTATTGCAGGGAGGAAGGAAGAAGGAGCTTTGCTGATGATCCTGGAAATCTCCATCTTCTGCCTGGGCCTTGTGATTTCCTGCGCCTTCTCCATTTTTCATGGCATTCAAATGGACTGGTTAAGATCTCTGCTTCCGTGTGAGTTTGATTTAGCAATCTGACACTTGGTGTCATCTCACAGAATGGTAAAATGCCTTTTAAAATTTATTCAACTTCCCTGCACAAAACTACTCAGTTCACCAATATTTTAATAAACTTCCTTTTTAAAGAAGCATGGCAGAGACTGCACAATAGAAAAAGAAAACCAAAATGTCACCCTGACTCCTTCCCACTATAACTGTGCAGGAAGTCTGTAAAGGCGTTCTCTATACCTGTTTCCATCCCAAGAGCTTTCACATTTCATTATTTTGCAAATGTGGGCACTTGACATGAAACCATGTTCTTCTGTTTGAAAGTGTCTCCTTTGACCTAGGGATCATGACACGGCTTCTCATTCCATAGATACTGTCTCACACCCCTCCTTTTCCATAACTGTGAGCCACTCTGTCCTGGTGGTTTGGTGTTTTTCTCTTTTCATTCTTACTGACTCTCATATTTTTCTTTTATTCCCAGAACAAAATGCAAGAGAAAATAAAACAATTACATTTAAACTGATCCTTTAAGGCACTAGGAAGTCCTATATGGTAACATATTTGTATCAGGGGTGTCAAGGAAAGAAATAAAACAAACATGTAGATGTGGTATTTTAGGGGAACACTAAAAAAGTAAACACATTCATGATTAGATTCCAACCCCTATTGCATTGGATTTATTTACAGTCTCCAACAACGTTCTTGACTTCCCAAAGACATCTGGTAATGTTCTCCTACCTTAGATATTTATATTACAAAAGAGTTAGCTATATTCTGGGGACTTATCTATCCAAATTCTCATGCAATCCCCTAATTGTTGGCTCTTCTCTACTCAGAGTCAGACAGGTATTACACTTGATAGGCACAGGTGCCCCCAGGGCAGACCAGACAGCAGGAAAAATGCATAATACTGAAGACAAAGCCTCCAAAGTTAGGAAGAAGGGCAAGTTGTAGCAGATGGGGAGTGAGCTGGACTCGGCACTGAGAAGTAAATGCTTGAAAAAGTTCAGAGGGAGTGTGTGCATGATCCCAGACACCATCTCGACTCAGCTACTCAGAGAAACGTGTGGATGGTGAAATGGCTCTGTGCCTGTGACAAGTTGCATAGCTTAGAGCTAATATCACTAGCTCTGCAGACAGGATGCTCAGTTACAGACTTGGGTTTAGCCACTGATTAACTGTGGACCTCAGGCAAATTACTTTACAGCTCTGTGCTTCAATTGGTCCATTTACTTTAGGGAAGGAGGAATACTTTCTCATACTGCTATGACAAGTATTAAATATATTCATCTTAAGTACAGAAATACTGGCACATTTGTATTTGTCAACTAAATAAATAATCACAAAGGGCTGTAGTGTTTTAGCATCAGCACAGTTTTGATGTTGGTCTTCCTGATTTCTCTGCCTTTCGGCTGAGTATTACACAGAATAAAGCAGCCTTCTTGCTGTTATTTCAAAGTGGTTTCTGAAAAATCCTATCAGCAGGAAGAGGAGGGCCATGTGGAGCATCTGAAAATCTCCTACACAGACAGGAATTCAATGGCAGCAGCCACCTCCCACTTGACTAGGAAAGAGATTTCAATCAGAATTATCCACACAGCGTATTTCTCCCAGGTCAGCACGAACTGGGTCCAAACAAGACTGAATCACAGGTCGGTGCCAATGCCTAGGGATTTTCACAATTACTGGGGGGGAAAATTACTCCATGAAGAAACAAGCCGTTTTGCTACAGAGCCAAAAGAAGATTAATCACTTTGTCAATTATTGAGGGCCCTGCATCCTCACTTTGTGCTGGTCTCATAGAAGTCCTAGAATCAAAAGCGATCGAATAACTAGGGAATTATAAGCCTAGCTATCAGTTATTGTAAATTTTGTTTTCTAAAATATTGTATCTAATATATTTAGGCATATGTAGAAATTCATTAAAAGGGGAAATGACTGCCATAGGAAAATATGTGTGCCTATTTTTCTTTTAAAGTGCACCTGTTCATATATTCAGGTGTGGGACTTATGTGCTAGGGGAGCGAGCAGATATGTGTACACATTCCAGAGATTATATATGTGTGTGCTAAATATCAATTCACTGTAATTTTTAGTAAAAGAGCTCTGTAATAAGAAACAGATAAGAGAGGTGCTAAATTGTTTTAGGAATAATTCTTAGGTTCACTGAACTGAAAAGAAAACTACCATTTTGAAACCAGCAAATAAATTTCTCAATTTTAAAAATAAAGCTCTGCTTTTTGGTATGAATTATGCATTGCCTACAGGACTACATTTGATGTTATGCATTTGTTCCTTCTGGACATTTTCATAAGACCTTATCCAAATGAAAGATTGTATTCTTTTCAAAGAAAAAAGTGCATAAGAAATAATCCACTAAATATTTCATGATAGGGAATTTAAGCAAAAAGTGTATTAGTTATGATAAACCACATATTGTATTTGGAATTCTGAGCATTTTATAACTAATCCTCTGAAATGCTTTTATTAAATAATTTGGTATGTGTAGCCAATCATCAGGAATATGTTTAATACATTTAATCAGTAAAAAAAAAAAAAACTTCACTCTTTTCTGTCAGCAGCAAATAATTGTAAAGTAAAATAATGACAGTGACTCATAATTTTTAATCACATAGTGCGTTTCTAAGTATTATAGCATTTAACTGAATTTTATTTACCAAAACATAAATTATATGAAGTTTCTAATAGTTCTGAAAACTATGTAGGAGAAAATTATATACATATATTTATACTTGTTGCAATTATACTTTGATTTCAAATTATATAGTTAAAATTTCTCTGAAAGACTATTTCCCTCTGTCTCTTTATTTTCCCATCCTGTTTTCCCTGTGCTCAGAAATCATTAATGCATACATTAGGAAGAAACCTTTTTTATTAAATTAATAAAAGTCTATGTGATTTTTAACTCATCTATTCTAAATATTTGTTTGTCCTTTTACCTGGTCATTGTGCGAATCTCTCTAGCTTTTTATAAAATCTAGAACATTACCAGGAACATTGAGATAGACCTCATACCTGATAAATGTCTATTTTACTTAGACACATACAAAGGAGCTAGTCAAACAGTGATGTAATCTGTTTGTTAATAGATTTGAACACAACATGTTTTATAGGCTTAGGGCTCTGGAGTTAGAATTGCAATCGACGGGATCCTCCCTTCCTAGCTATGTTCTGTAGGCTCGTGCTCCAATTTCCAATTAGCAAGAGATCCAATTTCCATCTCTGAAACATTCGCCACCTACCACCTCTCATTAAGGATCATACCTCCACCAAGAGAGGGCCCACGAATGGCCTGAACACTGGTATCCAAAGCTGCAGGGTGCTGAGCAGGCCTAGAAAAGACTCAATAGAGGGAGAAACTGAAGGTAAATGACCAGAATCCTAACTAGAAACAATCTAGATACAGCTCAATTATATTTTTATGTAAGTATCCAGTAGACAACCTGTACAAGAAATGAAGTCACTAACAGAAAAATAATCTTCATAGTATTTTTCAAAATTAGACATATGGTTATACTTTTTTGTTTTAAAATATACATGTACTTTAAATATATATATACATACACATACATACATATGTTTTTATAAATATCACTGAATCATGTGTGCAGTCTTATTCAGTTTTTAAGATGATTGAAATATCTGCTGAAACAGTTTTCAGTCTCTTGCCTATACATAGCTTTGTCATTTGGTTACTGACCACAATGACAGGTCTAGGTAAGGTCATCCATCATTCAAGAAACAATGAAATAACAAAAGGGAAGAATAATGAGAAGAGAATTTGTCGAATTCTTTTCAACGCCATTGGAATTACCAGGTAATACTCAGTTCTTGAGATATAACAGTATTGACAGGAATTGCACTATCAGGAGAAAGAGGATCTTTTACTCTGAACTTGCAGATAGAATATTTGAAAAAGCTTCCTTAAATATTCTTGCCTCTCCCCTGAGGAAAGCACTTCATGAGACAACCTTCTAATTTAACCACATAAGGAAGCATGCTTCCAAAGATCACACTAGTAAAGAAGTGACAGCCAGTTAACTAATTATATGCTTGTGACAACTTAAAAATTAACACTAATGCTTCCCGAGTACAGTTATGGGCTCATAAGGACGTTCTGATTGATAATGAACTGCGCATGTGATGGAGGTCCCAAAGATTATGAAGGAGCTGAAAAATTCCTATTGCTTAGCGACAAAGTAGCCATCCTCACTTCATAGGGCGAGGTGCCACTCATGAGCTCATGGTGATACTGGTGTAAAGAAACTTACTGCACTGCCAGTTATAGAAGCGTAGCACATGCAACTGTGCCCAGTACATAATGCTCAGCATGAAAATAGGTGACTACTACTAGTTTACGTATTTACCATATCATACTTCTCATCATTATTTTTAATATATTTTATTGATTATGCTATTACAATTGTCCCATTTCCGCCCCTTCACTCCCCTCCACCCTGCACACCCCCTCCCACTCACATTCCCCCCCTTTAGTTCATGTCCATGTGTCATAAGTCCTTTAGCTTCTACATTTCCCCTACTATTCTTGCCCTCCCCCTGTCTGTTTTCTATCTACCTTCATTGCTACTTACTCTTCGTATCTTTCCCCCACTCTCCTCCTCCCACTCCCCTGTTGCTAACCCTCCACGTGATCTCCATTTCTGGGGTTCTGTTCCTGTTCTAGTTGTTTGCTTAGTTTGTTTTTGTTTTTGTTTTAAGTGTGGTTTTTAATAATTGTGAGTTTGCTGTCATTTTACATACATGTTTTTATCTTTTTCTTAGATAAGTCCCTTTAACATTTCGTATCATCATTATTTTAGAAAATACCCTAATTATAAAAAAGAGTATTTTAGAAAAATACTCTTTCTACTGGTTTATGTATTTACCATACCATATTTTTCATCATCATTATAGAAAACACTCTATGTACTTATAGTGTTTTCTGCAAAAACTATGCTCTTATGCTGGCAGCAACTTCACACCTTTCATATTTATTATGTCTCTTAATGGCAGCATTTTCTCTCATGCTCGATTTAACCTCCCATTGTTTTGTACAGTAACGTGCTGTGCAGATTTGTAGTCTAGGAGCAACAGGCTCTACCACATAGCCTAGATGTGCCGTGGCCTACATCATCCAGGTTTTTGAAAGTGTACTCTATGGTGTTCACACAACGACAAAATCACCCAATGACACATTTCTCAGAATGTGGCCCCATTGTTAGGTGGCCCTGGACTGTACTTCCCTGCTAGGAGTCAGTATTAAATGCCTCACATAGCTTACTTTTAAAAATACTCTCAGCTACACTGTGAGGCTGGTACCTCTATTGTCCATTATTCATAAAGGAGGAAACTATCACTGTGAATTTTAGATACTTGCCTGAGGTTACCTAATAAGTGACAAAGCAGAACAAGAACCTAGAACTCTCTGATGCCAAAGCTTGTGGCACATATGTTTTGGGGTACAAGCCAAGTAAAAATAATTGAAAAAAAATAAAAATTGATCTTGGTGATTTTTTAAAGTCTTAAAGACTATCTGTAGAAAAATCACTCCCCTAAAACCACTAAGCTATTGAAAATGTATAAATAGAGCACAGATTCTAGAACAGACTATACAACCAGCAAATAGAATTAGATGACAAAATACTGTACCACATCATCTTTACTTTATGAGTATTTAAGTTATAACCAGTAGATATTTATAAGTTTTAATATATAATGTAACTGTTGCATATTTTAGTATGTATTTTTTAAATATTTTTACATACCATAAATATTCAGCTTTTTACTTTGAGGTAAATTGTCAGACTGACAGCTGTCCACCTTATCAGACTATCATCACTCTTTTTAAAAACTGGATCTGTGAAAAAGCAACACCTTAGAAAAGTTAGGCATAAAGTTATTACATTGTTTCACGACTGTTATATTTATGACCACTGCTTTACTGCCTGTAGCAGCTGTTACAGTGTACTGACTTACTAGGCTACACTTAGAAACAATTGCTTCTTTCCACATTATAATTTTAGTCTAACATTATACTTAAATTAAGAACAAGCATATGTCTTAGTCTTAACATTTAAATGCAAGAGAAAAAATATTTTAAAGAATATAATCTATGTTAGATTAGTTTGATGTTTTTTTAATTGACAAATACTAATAAGTAAAGGTGGTTTGAGAGAAAACAAAGAATTTAAAAGATGTAGAAATCAAAGGTTCTACTTTGGGTTACTGAAAATAAGAAAATCTTATAATTCCTTTATGGTTCTTTGAGACTGGATATTTTTATCTCCAATTTTTAATTAAAACGTTCACCTGAAATGTTGCTGGTGTGAGCAGAGAGAACTGGCAGAAGAAAAGGGCAAATTCTAAGGCATTTTTGATCAGATTATTACTAGCTATGTTAGTACATGAATTATATGATAACATACTTTGTATCAATGCCTCAAATATATATACATTTGAGGTAAATATAGAAAAAAATATTTTATAAAATTTCATATTAGGTATTTAGATGATGGTTTTCCATTGTACCAACTAATGTATAAAAATTAAGCAAAAGAGTTTGGAAGAACTAAGCAATAATCCCCTGGAAAAAATCAAAATTACAATTCAAATAGAGATAGCAGGTAAAAATACTTAGTTCTGGGGATAAAAGGGAGGTATCAATCCTGAGATCACATAGTCAAGGGTTCACAACTGGCAGAAGATAGGACTGGAGTCCCTAGAATTTGAGAACTAGAGCAGGACAGACAGCAGTGTAGATCTACAGCTGGTGCGGATCCTTAGGTGAGAACTCACAGCTCCCCCATGGCAGGCCAATGTGGAGTTTACATGGGTAGAGGTGACGGAAAGCAGTAGGGCCACAAGGGATGGACACAGCCAGTACTTTTGGGCTGGGAGGTAGGCTGAACAGAAGTGGGTGAATGGGTAGAAGGAGAGAAGTCACTAGTAACTGCCATGGTCCTTCTAAGGTGGTGTAATTAGAGTTGATGTTTGAAGGGTCTTTTTAGGCAGAGATGGTTAGTTAACAGGGAACATATCTGGCAGGTGAAGGGATGGATGATGTAAGAGAGTGATGCACATTATGTGTACAACAGCTATAGTTTAGCCTGGCTAAAGCACAGGGTGTGCGTTAAGGAATATTGGGCCATAAGGTTAAAAATGTGGTTTGTAACTAAATTGTTCAAGGAGTCTTTCTACAAACACATTGTTAAGTATATCATTAATGTGTATAATTTAATGGAGTGCTAGGCTGCATGTTAGGACAAACTAATTTAGTAATGGTATTGAATTAGAGGTTTTGTCATTTTACTCAAATTACATTAGGCAGCCAAAATTGGATGCTTACATTTCCTCTCCAAATTGACACTTAAGCGAAGCAGAGATGTGAACATTACTCAGTGTCATGGCTTGAATCATTTACTATAACTTTTCCTCACATGTTGAAATTTGGCTATTATCCTCTTTTTTAAAGATTCAGAAGACAATGAATAGATTGTAGACATTTATCAACTTCAAGTCATTAATTGTACATATAAGGAAAGCAGATTTAGAAGGGATGGCCCAAAACAAGTTAATTAATAAAAGAGGCAACAAAACAAACAGGTCTCTAGAGTTTCAGCCTAGCGCTCCCTTCTGGATGGATATTAGGAGAAAATAAGAGAATGGTAAGACTTCAGTTCTTGGTGTTAGACAATCTTTTGACAAATAAATGTTTGAGAATGGGAATGGGAAGCAGGGACTAGACCTTGAATGTGAGGGGATGTATTTCTTGCTTATTCCGTGGAGCTTCCAGATATAACGAGGTTCATAATTATTTCTCTTTTGAAACAAGTGACTTAAATAAGCACTTGACAGTCTATTCACTTCCTGAGATGGGCTATTCATAGCCCTCATGGCCACACAGATCCCAAGGGTCAGTGGCCAGCTAGTGAGAATGGCCAGCATGTATCCTGACCCTGGGAGGACTGATGAGCTGAGAAGCTGGTGCCTCCACTTACTCCCATGGATTTGACTTCATAGTGTGTGCCTCTGCCTTCAACTTGGGCCATGCAGGAAGGTAGGTAGGATTTATATTCTATGAACTGACTCCCCTATTTAAAGGTCACAGCCAACTCTGGAAAGCCATCTGCAAGTCCTCTGAACCTTGTATTTCTTCATTAATTATCCACATTTTTAATACCAGTTTATGCCTTCTTGATTACCAAGAGAAATAATTCACATAAAGGAATTCATGTATTAGGAAAAACAACATAAAGTGTTTTATATCTACTTAAAGTACTATGTAACAAAAATAGTTAAAATTTATTATGCTTTTCAATGTATGAGACAAGGAAAATATTATATTTGATCTATTAAACATATTTCTAATAATTGATAAATGTATAAGGGGTCCATAAAGAACAATTTAAAATATTTATTATGAAAATCTAGAATTCATTTTGACATTTTAAATCTCACTGACATAAATAAATATTTTACATTTTAAATGGACACTAGTTAAGTTTCCAATATTTTTAACCCACATCTCCAGAGTGACACATTTCTAGGCACCGTGGTGTTCACAGATAGTGAGCAACCCGATACATTTCTTCAAGAAGAACTTGAAGACAGAAGGACAAGTGCATAATGGTGCTGGGGCTTTGCCCAAGGTACTTTCGGTATGCTTGGAAGATCAAGCGAGAGAGACATATTTTAAAAAGAGTAATCCAATAAACATTGGCATTTGAATAAGGTCTGAAGAATAGACTTCTAAAGAAAGTGGGGAACTCAGTGAGATTAGAAATACAACTAGTCTTTTAATACAGCTGATTAAGAAAAATCTTTCCCTACCTTATATTTTTCCTAAGAATAAATTCCCAATCAGTCTGTTGTAATTTACGCTTCTGTAGTACATCTCTTCTTTTCACTCAATCACAAATGCTTCTCAACTGAGCCAGTGGCTTGTCATGACACATCTTAAATACAGACTGTATGGTACTTACTAGTGGCTAGCCTAGTACATTACACTAGACAGATTGCAGCAAAAGGGTGGTATGCCTTTTAATTCATTCCCCTGCTAAAATTGAATTTTCTTTTTAGCCAATCAATGGGACAGCTTTTGTGGCAAAACTTCTTTTACTCTCTTTGCCACAGAAAGTTTAAAGATATAAAATATGATTTAATAGGTGCTGTTTTAGGAGAGTTGGTGAAATAATAGCATTACTAACGTGCTATATATATGCTCTTGTTTTTTATAAGTATTACATATTTTTGTATATCATATTTGATTTGGGTTCCAATATGATATATTATTCAGATGGTATCATTAGCCAATGTAAGGTATCAAGATAATTCTTTTGGAATATTTGAAAAGTTTGCTTCTATAAAGATTACTTCTTTGTCAGGAAGTTATATCTTTTTTAAGCAGTGATATGGAACGTGTGGCAGGTGGTGATCCCTGAAATGATTCATTTCTTTACCAAAAGAAATAAATTTAAAAATAGAAATTATGGTCACAGTTTGTCTCTTTGAAATGATTATGCCACCTTAATAAACTTATGTGATGGAAGAAAATGAAGGTATTTTGTAGCTATATTTTGACTGGATCACCACAAGTCACTAATCTATTAAAGTAAAAGCTGCATCTGTGTAAGCGGTTTGATAAACTGCCTGTGGGAGGTGCAGTTGTAGGCTGCTGCTCTGCCGGAATCAATAGACTTACCCCCGCCCCCCGCCAGCATGGCACACAGGGGTTTAACTTCTGCCTACAGTGCCACAACACAAAGAAAAAAGAAAGAAAGAAAAGAAAGAAATCCAGAAAGAAATTGAAAACAAATGAAAAGATCTTAATTTCTATTTGCAAGTATGTAAAAGGAGTAATAAAGACAGGAGTCAAAGCCAGAAGTCGCTGTAGAATGTGCCTTTATTTCACAGAATACTTATCATCCGGATAATAGGTGATCTCTCTTCTTATACTTGCTACTATAAGATATACAGCAGTTCTTTCTAATGGTAGTGTAGTGATATTTTTTAAGCCATACATGATTTCTTGCCCGTGTGCCAAGAGCCCAGAAACAAGATGTCTGGCCAAGGTTAATAGCTAGTTTATGGTCTCCAGGAAGGATATTTCATGTCGACTTTACAACCACAGACATTTTCTGTAACCTCATCTGCTCGAAATGCTATGAGAGACTAACTATTGGAAAATGAAATTCATTTTAATCTGCCTACAATGCTTGGCACTGATAATGCAGAGGAAAACATACAAGTATAAAGGAAAGATAAAAGGAGAGCAACTGGAGGCAGAGAGAAAAGTGGGTGAGCACCAGGATGTGGAATACTCAAACTGTGAGCAAAAAGAAAAGCAGACTATAATTTGTATCTTGGTAGTAAAACTGGACCTAAAAGTTAAAAGTGTTTTATAACTGCTGTTTATATACTGATGAAGTCTTCACTAAACTTTGAAATTTATGTAGGATTGCCTCAAAACCCTAAATCCAAGTGATGACAGAAAGACAAAGCTCTCCAAATTGTCTACTTATTCCTGGGGCTTAAATTCTGGTGTCCACTGGTGTTGACTTGCTTTTATTTTATATTTTCCAAGAAGGAAGGGAGGGAGGGAGGGAGAAAGAAAGAAAGGAAAGAATGGAGAAAGGGAGAGAGGGAGGGAGGAAGGAAGGAAAGGAATCTCAGAACACTAGAGAATGATTATAGAAGTGTTATCTACAGATCATTCAGGAAAGAACTCATGTTGTGATAAATTGCATGTCTATTGGAGCAAGAGCATTAAAGTCAAAGGTGAAAACAGTGGGACACACAGAGCATCTGTTCTGCTCTACTCTTGGTGAGTTAAAGGATTGCCTGTAGTATGTGAGAAAAAACAAGGATATTGTAAACAATGTTGGTCTAAGCAAATGGCAGGATGAAGTTGCTCTTTATTGAGATGGAGAAGACCAAGAGACTCCATGAGGGAGTGGGGATCAAAGCCAACAAGCTGGCTTTGTGTATCATGTTATATTAAAAACTGTGAATACTGCTTAGCTGCCCATTGGTATATAAGTTTATGTCTTGAGTTTTAGGTAGAAGTCTAGTCTGTTGATATAAATCAAGTCCTCCGAAACAGGTAGAATATAAAATCCTGGGATGTAACAGATTGTGTTTAGAGTGAGTTTACTAGAGTACAGATCCAAGACTGAGCCCTGAGCCCTGGTCTTTGCTGATATATATATATTGAGGGAAGTGAGGCCAATACTGTAAGAGGAGAGTTAAGAGACAGCAATATTCTAGAGGACATACAATTGTTGAACAAGTGAAGTGCAATATACTCTGTTAAATGCTGCTTGATGCATAGAGCAGAAGTCTAAAACTTAATTTTATATTTTGCAGTGGAAAAATGGGTGACATGGATAAGAGAAGTATCAGTGGAAGGTAAAACTGATTGCATTTGGTTATCGAAGAGAGAAGAAGATAAAATGACGCCAGGAAACCTTGACAACCCTTACAAGACATTTTTATGTAAATGGAATAATTAGATAGTGCCTGGAGACATCCTCTATGGTAATGGAAAGATATTTAAGATGCATATACAGCATACTTGAACAAATGAAGAATATGATCTAACTAAGGGCAAAAAGGTGGAGGAGAGCGCCAAAAGACTAGGCAAATACAATAGACTGAATGTAGCACTCTTGGAACCCTGGAAGCTCACAGTCATGTATTTAATTTTAGATCAATCAGCAAGGATGTGTACCACGTTCTTTTCAACCACATTAGAATTTCTAGCCTACAGATAACGTGGAAGAATTTTATCGAGTCGTATATTTGAGATTTGTTTGTACTGACATGGACAAATGGCCCCAGTGAGAAAATGTCCAATACCTGTGTACTGGGCCGGTTGGGGTACTGAAAATGTGGAGGGGAGCAGTGTGTAAAGTACATGGTTGTACAACCACTAAGCTACACACCTGAAACCAATACTAAATGAAATTGAATTAAAAAAAACAGATTTTCATTGTTTACTGAAATTTCCTGAAGACTGTAAAATGTCAAGAATTCTCAAGGGTAAACTTGGAAGGATGCTGTTATGACCAAGAAGAAACACTCCACCTGCAAGCAGATTTATTTTTAATGATGTGTGCCCTTAATCCTCTCCTCTTTTTGGAAGTTGTTGTTTTGTGTTGAAAGGATATGGAAAGCCAAATGAAACACTTGGCTTTTTTTCACTTAATAATATACTGGGATATCTTTTCCTATTAAGACAAATAAAAAAGTTGTGCTCCTTTATTTGTAGTTTATTAGTATGTGATGGTAGGGAAATCTCTTATGTTATTTAACTAGCTGTACCCTTTTGCTATTAGAAATAATGACACAATCAAAAGATCTGTACATGTTATTTTGTACATGCACTGCTGTATATGAACACAAAGCTCCAGAAGAACTGCTGCCACAGAGATGTAAGCATATTAGGTTTTTCTGGAAACTCTATCACCCTCCATTTTTCCTGTACCACTTTATCGTCTAGCAATAATGTGTGAGATGCCAGTCCTCATTCCCCCAACCACCACACCTCTGGAGACCTCCCTGCTGCACAACTGGATTACATAGGGAACAACTATTCACTTAGACTACAAGACAAGTCGACATCCTGAAATACAGCATCCCATTGACTCTCGATTTTACCAATATTGGCATTATTAAGCTTTTAGGATTTTGTCAGTCTGATAGATTAAATGGCATAGTACTGTAGTTTCAACTTATATTTATCTTATGAGTGAAATTTTTAATTTCCTTTTCTATAAGTGATCTCTTCTTCTTTTTTACCTATTTTTTTTATTGACTTTCTTACCTCCTTATAGGTTTTCCTTATATATGTGGAAGTATTTGAATGTAATGTTAGTCATGACATTTTCCCAGTTGGTCTTTGAATTTTGACTGTGCTTTTTCTTTCATCTATAGTAGCTTTAGATATTCACATCAGTAAATTATTTATCTATCATTTTATTGCTCTTGAATATTTGTGTCAAATGTATAAAAATTTCCTACTGTCTGAGTTTATGAAAGAAGTTTCCCATTTTCCCTACTTTATGTTTCATATATTTAAATCATTGCCACATTCGGAATTCATCTTTGTGCAAGCATGAATCCAGCTTCTTTTATTTTTTTGCCAGAGCTTAACATAGTTGTTTCAAAACACATTTGTAGAATAGTACATCTGACTGCTTCAGATTTAAAGTCTTGTATTGGATTTGCTGTGTATATTTTATTCTATTTTATTCATCTGTGTCTACACAGTTTTCAAAATGTAAGTTTATATGCCATGACAAATATGTTAGGAAAAGGCCTCCTTATTGTTTTTCCTTTCCAGAATTTTAGTTTTATGAATTTGTATGTTATATTTTCCTTCTCTTGATCAAAATAAGGTAAAGCATACTTAGAAAGTCCTGTCACAATGTTATAAAATATGAATATTTCTGAATATATGTGATATTTTATATATTTTCTTTGTTTACTTACTCTGCTTCAAGCTCTAGTAATATCTAGTCTAAAATTCTAAACAAATAGAAATAAAGAATTACACTAGAAAAGCAGAAGTCCACTAATCAAAAGGGACAAAAACATTTTTATATGATATTCTAGTCCAAAGACAAGGGGGTAGGAAGTAGTAAGGGCTATAGAAGAGTACAGGTGTGCAATATACAGATGATGCATCATAGCATGGTACACTTGAAACATATACAATTTTATTAATCAATTTCACACCAGTAAGTTCAATAAAATAATAAGAGTACAGGGACAATGCATTTGGAAGGAAAGGTTCAGTTTTACACTAATGTGACCTGTGAGCCTTAGGTTTTTGGTGCAGAACCAACACATTTATAAGATACGAACATTTGTCAGAGCCAAAGCTTGGCAAATATGCATCATTATCACCATCACCAAAATGGTTTGCTGTTTATATAAAAGACATAATATCTACTGATAACACCTTTATAACTCAGAAGACAAACATCTTAAAGTTAACATGGAGGAGGAGTGGTAGGTAAAATAAGGTTGGAAAGTAGAAATAGAAATGGTGTTTTTTGTTCTCTGAGAGCATCTACTGGACACTAACGTGCTTTTCTACCTTCTACCTCCACATCCTCACCTCCACTTCCAAGAATTCAGTCACTTCACAAGCTCTCACTAAGTACTCACAGCCTGGAACTGGGTTCAATAAGCCTTACCTGGAGATACTCACAGCATTACCAGAAATTCCTTTATGATGTTTTTTGTCAAGTTTGGTGGGAACCATGTCACTCTCAAATATAAATACTTTGAGGATAATTTTATAAAAGAACCACATATAAAGGTATTAAGCAAAGCATAAAGAAAACAAAAACAATGTTACATGTCTATGGTGCTAGGAACAGTAGTTGCTACCCTAGGTAAGAACGACAAAAGCCAAGAGTGGTCGCCACACCTTGAAAGTCAGAATCCTATACAAAGGGCCAGTCGAAAGGGAGAAGCCAGAGTTGGTGAACTCAGCTAACCTGTGTGTCATGGCAGTCAGAGGAGTGAGTGGCCAACCTGATTCCATCACCAGTCTCCTGTTGGGCGACCTCATTGGCTAAACCCAACTGGAAATGAGAGGTCAAGGGGACCCCTCGCTTGGTCCACAGATCAGTCACTAAGGCAGAGAGGAGAGTAGAGAATAATGGAAAATAGATCTGGAGGGATAAAAAACCGTATCCCGCACACCCTATGTTCCCTTATTTCTGTTCCCAGACTGGATAAACAAGAGTTAAGAACAGAACATGGATAACTTAAATAGATGAGAAAAAGACAGCTTTACAATGATCAACTATAACACACATTTTTTTCCTCCTGGAAGAGAAAAATAGATAACTGCAGTGTCATGAATTATATGTAATTTTACTTAATGTTTGTAAGGAAGTAGCTGGTCAAACAAGAGTATACTACTTATAAAAATTCATTTTCTTTACTCTTTTCCAAATGTGAAAAGTTGCTTCATAACTCTGTATTTCAGAAATGGTCTGTGAATTACTTATGATAATTTGTTTTAAGATGTTTGAAGTATAAATAAAACATTCAGAACTTGACTATAGTGAAAGATTTCACTGCATGTTCTTTTTTCTTAAAAAGCTGTTATTTTTCTTTTAAAATCAATAGTTCACCTCATACCTCTACTAGCCTGAAACATAGCTACAAATAGAAAAAAATAAAACTTCTTTTGGCCACCCCCAACCTACTTCCGTGCACATTATGCAGACAAAATATGTAACTGAAAATAAATTTGGTAAAAAGTTGTCCTCAGCATTGTCTCATAACTAGTACAAGAAGTAATCCCTCCAATTGCTTTTTTAAAAAGCCTTATTAGCGAATTAGAGAGATAACCAGTGATATATTTGGCTATCTTGTTGGATACAGTGATACACAATAAGGATTCAAATTTATTCCTTTAAGTTTGTTTTCTAGTCCCTAGAAAATGTTATGTAAATTGAACCAATTTTAAATGCCAATCTAGTGTTCAAATGCTTCCTGGAAAAAAACAAGTATCTTCACTATAAAATACTAAAAATGTTCAAACATGGAATATAATAACCTTAAAAATATGTGATTAATTTGGAAAATCGCCACAGAGCAGACCCCTAAGGGTCCAGGCCTGTTAGGAACCAAGCCGCACAGCAGGAGGTGAGCTTGAACGTAACGTGCCTGAATCATCCGGAAAACATCCCCTACCCCCACCCCAGTCCATGGAAAAAATTTCTTCCACAAAGCCAGTCCCTGGTGCCAAAAAGGTTGGGGACCACTGGTATACAGGAAGGAATAGTAGAGAAACACAGAAACATTAAAATTAAAGTTCCATTGTTGGTTGGGTTTCACTGGAAGCCAAGACATGTCTAAATAGTCCACGGGTTGCATCTCTCCAGCAACAAAGGTGACTTGGACCTATCGAGTCCATTTAAGCAACTCAGTGGGATCTTTAAAATTGTTTGACACTAATTTTCAAGAACGTAAAATCATAACTGTCATTCAAATACAGAATAATAACCCACAAAGGTTTTATTTAATTCATTTAATTAATGAGGAATTCAGTCCAATGCCAAAAACAGTTCAAATGAAAATTTGATTTATAGGGCTTTATATTCTCTACCAGACACATTTCATTTGCATTGCTGAGAACAAGAATCACTTACATTGTTAAAGACAAGTAACATTTGCAGTATAATCAGTTTTCTACAGTTTGAATTCTATATCATCAAAATCATTAAATAGCCTGGTCATGCAAAGACATTCAAAAGCATACAGCTTTAGAAGATCGGCTAATTTCTACTAGACACTGATAAAAACATTCCACTGAGAAGATATCCAGTAATTTTTTTAAACACAGTTCCAAGTCTTGGATGATTTTTCCTGAAAAGACATTCTGCTGAGGTCAAATCTATCTAACAGAGACTCAATTGCTAAGTCAAACTTAAATTTTTATAATAAAAATTAGTTTTCCCACATTATGGGGTCATTAAAATACTTTCAAACAATTCTGTCTTTTCACATCCAAAAAACATCGACTCTGTCTTCCATAGCTTCTATCAATATTGATCTTACAAGGACATGCAAGTAGAAAGTTCTCTGCTCTAAGTACTTTCTTTTAGGTATTTGCTGGCAGCAGCCCAAAGAAAAGGTGATAGCTCATATCAGAGTGTGGCCTGGGTTCTGTGACTGAGTCCAGTTGCCTATTCAATCAATCTCCAGGCTCTTCTTTATCCAAAGGTGAACTTCCATATTGTTCCAACTTGATAAACTACCTCTGTTTTTTTTTTTAAGCTGCATTGCAGATCAGGATGGCCAAAGTAATGGAAATAGAGAACATTACCTGGGACCTCAAGAAAAATCACATACACATGTTGAGCTGGGGACCATTTTCTTCTTCCTGCTAAGCATGTTATGTTGACTTGATGGCTGGATCAGAAAGGTGGAGTTTGGGACATTTGTAATAGTGGTGGAGCAGCCATACCACCCTTAGACTATCTATCCCTACATTTTATGAGAGAAAAATAAATCTTTGTATTATTTATGGAAAAGTTATGCTGGCTCTATGTTAGTATTTAAATGTAATTACTAACTGTTCCAGGTTCGTAGTTCTGTAAGGTACCCTAAGTCATTCACACTGAGTCATTTTATCACATGTCAACTACTTTTTGGAACAGAAATTCTGCCTTATTCTTAGGTGGTGAATATTGGATGTAAATGAAAACTAAACAGATGGTAGGGTAAGTGACAGATATTTGGAACCGATGCTGGGTATTATTTGGCCCTGTTACATTTGTAAATAAGTTTTCTCACGCTCTCACAGACATGTTGGCCAGTTCTCCTTTTGTCATTGATTTAACCATTGGCCCAAAGCAAAATGCTATGTTCTACAGAGCCATCATAAAAGAATGAAACGTGAACCAACAATTGTTTAAACAAGCTCCTTTCTATAGGCTCCTCACTTTGCCTTAATATCCTTCTCATTCTCCTTTTTTTAAAAAAACTTTTAATGATGGGAAATTTCAAACACAGTAAAATAGTATGAAGAACAATCATATCATTATCCTACAGCCACAAGTATCAGTACTGCTGTACCTATTCCCCTCCTCTCATCTCTGCCCTGAGTCATTTTAAAGTAGATTCCAGACATCATTTTATCTCACATTTGTCTCTAAACAAGTGTCTCTAAAATAAAATAATAAGCAAGTAATAAATCCTAGGTGCCCATCAGTAAATGAATGGATCAAAAAACTATGGTACATTTACACAATGGAATACTACGCAGCCAAAAGAAAGAAGGAGCTCATACCCTTTGCAACAGCATGGATGGAGCTGGAAAGCACTATGCTAAGCAAAATAAGCCAGGTATTGAAAGACAAATACCATATGATCTCGCCTTTAATAGCAACCTAAACAAAACAAAGAAACAAGTAAAATATAACAAAAGACACTGAAATAGAGGACAAGTTGTCAGTGACCAGAGGGGAGAGGGGAGGGAATTTCAGGGGAGAAGGGAAGGGTTTACAGGAACAAATATAGAGGACACATAGACAAAACTAGAGGGGTTAGAAAGGGGAGGGAGTAGGGGAGGGATGGGTGGGTGGGCTGGAATGGGAATAAAGGATAGAAACTGTACTGAATAAACTAAAATAAAAAATTTAAAAAGAAAGAAAGTAATAAATAATTAACAAATGTCTCTAAAATAAAATTTCTTTTTTTTAAATCTAGCCACACTTTCATATTCCCACCTAACATTTTAAATAATTTTTAAATATTTCTTTATCATTTTTTCTTATGTCTTAGTTGTTTTAAAAACTAGGTTGTTTTTCCTACAGTTTCCCAGAGGCTGAATAATGCTGATTAAATCTATTTCGTGTAGCTTCATATGTTCTCTTACAGTTTCTTTTTGTAAATTATATCTAAAAGTTTTATAAGATTTAGGGTTGATTTTTTTGCAAGACTACTGTATAGACAATGCTTTGAATTCTACCAGAAAGCACACAATTTTGGTTGTCTCTTTTTTTAGGGTGTTGGCCCCTGATGATCATTATATCATTCATTTCATTCTTTCATTAGAAGTAGAAAATAGTGATATTCCAATTCTACCATTTCATTTTCATGTATGGGCTAGAATACATCTGTAACAAAAATGTCCCCTCGTCAACATCGGGTAAATTTGAGATAACATTCATAAAGGGCAAGCAGGACAAACGCTCATTTATTTTCCCTTATTCATTAGTTTTTTTAAAAAATGACTACTTAGAAAAAGGATCTGCAAATATTGTATCCTTTCCCTTAACTGACAGATCCTCAATTCTGTTCAGTATCCACGTCCCATATGCCAAATATAATTGAGCCCCAAATAAAACTGGGTTTGTACTAGTAAGAAAGAACATGAAGATGGGTTTCAGGTGGTTAATAAATAGATTCAGTCGACTTACTGTGAATCATAGCTCTGCTTGTTTCTCCACCCTAGCCATTAGTTCATGTGATTAATGACAGTCCTTCTGGCTTCCCATTGTAACTGTTGATTATATTTTATTTTTCTCATTTTGCATTTGTAAAGAGATTATGTTACATCCAAATCATGTATCACCTACCCCTTTCCCCCTGCCAACACTCCTACATTCCTACACACTAAAATCTTCTTTTAATTATTAAATTGAAATATCCAAAAATATTGCACCCTTATCATTTTTGTCTGTAGTAAAAACAGAAACAAATGACTAGATAAAATTCTAAGAGTTTCTTTCATTACACATTTTTACCTGTACATTTTTCCACTTTTATCCATATTATCTACCTTGTACTTTCATTTACATGGCTATTAATAATTAATAATTAAAGAAAACCAGTTAACAAGAGAATACTGGCCTGTACATTATAAAGCATGGATGCAATATAATTCCTTTCTCAAGGGTTTGTAATAAAATGTTGGAAATGGACAAAAATTAGTGTGCTCTATAATCTCTCTGGTGACATTATTAACAACTATGCAAGTAATTAAATTTAAAAGAAAAACATTCCTAGATTATAGGAGCCCATAGAACAAAACACTTTAGAGTGACGGCTGTGAAGCTAGGCCCTCTGGACCTAAAGCTGCACCCACCACTTCCTAGATGTGTTACTCTGGATGGATTACAGCTATAGAATGGGTATAATAATTTTATTCTCCCAGAGAGCAGTTAGGAGGATTAAATGTAGATATAGATATCATATATATGCAACATATGTAACATCACTCATATCCTATAGGTCATTTTCTTAAACAGTTAATAAATCATAATAGTCTTGCTAATATTCACTTAGTATTCCTACTATGTCAGAAGTCCTCTTTAGGGATCTCATTAGAAACGTATTAGAAATTTCCTTTGACATATTAGATTAGACTTTAAAATGTGTGGTCAGATTGTTCCAAAACAAACCACTAATATGGTTTTAGGTATATGAATTATGTATTGCTAAGAAAGCACAGCTTTTTAACTAACATGAAATATTTTTTACAAATTAAACCTATAGGTAATATTTTAAAAAGCATTTATACATAAGCACAATAAACTTGTAGTAATACATTTTGTCACATGTAAGTAATATATTATCTATTGGAGTATGAGAAATTGTCTTAATGATTATATTGGAGAAATTGCCCTGGCTGGTGTAGCTTAGTGGATTGAGCGCGGGCCTGTGAACCAAGAGATCACGGTTCGATTCCCAGTCAGGGCACATGCCTGGGTTGCGGGCCAGTTCCCAGCAGGGAATGCACAGGAAGCAACCATACATTGGTACTTCTCTCCCTCTCTCCTTCCCTTCCCCTCTGAAGATAAATAAATAAAATCTTAAAAAAAAAAATGATTATATTGGAGAAATAGTAACAAGGACAAATACTATCTAATCCCTTTTGTGCTATACCAGACATGGTAAACTGGATTTTACATTTTCTCTGATGTCTTAGAAACTACTAATAGAAATTACTATCAATTTCATATTTATTTTGGGAGACATAACACACACACTTTATTATAGTACCCTTCTCCTCCCACACCAACCAACACCAATGTCGACCCATGTGACTGGTTTAGCGACAGGTTTAGAACCATTCTATACAAAATTGAGTGAAGAAATCCAGTAGGAAGAGAAGTTTTACCACCATAGAATTATCATACTGCTCTCCGAGAAATCTAGGTTGGGATTAGGAAAAAAATGTGCTAATTAACTAAATCAAAAACTCAAATACTCCAGACTAAGTGCTGATGAGTAAATTTAGTAATCTAATTCAAGGAGATGTTCAGTGAAAAGACATGCTTCTACTTACTAACATTTTTTGCATTTTTACTTTGTACCTGTAGCATATTTTATTGATTGACTTATTTAGCACTCAGTGTGAATACCACCTACTCATTTGTCTTTCACTCCTATAGAAGCCATAAGACTAAAGTAATTATTTCCCAGTCTCTCTGCAGCTAGACAGCACATTTAAATCTGTTCTTGCTGATGAAATATAAACTTCAGTTCCCTATAGAGGATTTTCTTCTGCTGCTTGGCTTCCTCTTTACTTCCCATGTATAAAGTCAGACATGCAGACATGCATATTAATATGCAGTGTTCTTTTTGCAATGATAATAACAAAAGCCACATGCCTACAATGGTGGGACAAAAAATTAGAAGAAAAATGATTGTTATTGTTATCATTCAGATTATTGTTATTGTTCACCTCTGACTACTTGCTGAGCAAAATAAATCAATCAAACCATGATAAGATATCATCTCACACCTCATGGTTGTCATCAATAAATCCACAAACAACAAGTGCTGGTGAGGATGTGGAGAAAGGGGAAGCATTTTGTACTGTTGGTGGGAATGCAGATTGGTGCAACCACTGGGGAAAGGAGTCTGGAGATATCTCAAAAAATTAAAAATGGACCTGTCTTTTGATCCAACAATCCCACTTCTGGGAATATATCTGAAGGAACTCAAACACTAATTCGAAAGAACATAAGCATACTTATGTTCATTGCAGCATTATTTACAATTGCCAAGATATGGAGGCAGTCCAAGTGTTCATCAATAGGTGAGTGGATGAACAACTATTGAACATTTACACAATGGAATTCTACTTAACCGTAAAAAAGAAGAAAATTTCAACTGTTGCAACAGTATGGAAGGACCTGGAGAATGTTATGCAAAGTGAAATAAGCCAGTCAGAGAAAGGAAAATACCATATCACTTCACTCATATGTGGAATCTAATGAACAAACTGAACTAACAAGCAAAACAGAGACAGACTCAGATGAAGAGCAGATGACAGCTAGTATGGGCAGGGGCGGGCATTACAGGGGTAGAGGGATTGAGCAAAAAGGGAAAAGGACTCACGGACATGGGCAATGGTGTGGTGACTGCTGGCAGAGTGGCAGTATAAGTGGTCTAAATGGTAATAGAAAACATACAATAAAGATTAATTTTTTCAAAAAGGTTTTGTTACCTATAATTTTAATTTATATGGATCCAAGTGCTTTACTGTATAAACTCTAATAATTCATCGAATCCTAACTACTATTACATGACAAAAATTATTTTCTCCATTTTACAAATAAAGAAATTTTGCCATGGAATAATTCTACCACTGTATTAAGGTCACACTTTTAGTATGTAGAAGGGCAAGAGATGAAATCCATGTGGTCTGATTATAAAACTTCAGTCTAATCACTATATTGGGTTTGTGCTTATGATGAAAACCCAGGAGGAAGAGAGAAACAAGGAAACATGTACAATCTTCTGTGAGACAGAACATCGTAGACTTAATTTCAAGTTTCATGAAGCCCATTGCAGCTTGCTTGTTTTGGGTGTTTGAGATCTATGAGATAAATATCTTAATTTATGAGACATAATTCTTCATCTGCAAAATAGAGATATGCACACATACTGTCCAGTGCAGAGTATCTATTCATATCTCTCTAACAGACTCATAACGGACTATCATGAAATGAGATAACATAGGTATGGAGGTTAAAATAATACATCTGAATTGCAATGTATTTCCAATGGAATTCCATTACATTCTCAATGAAATTGAAAATCATGATAAGACAGAAAGCAGATATTTTAAAAAATCTATTAAATCTTTACTAGTCTCACAGTTATAGGGGTCACAAATTCTGGCATCACAATTGGATAACTACTAGACATACTATGATACTTTGAATCTTTGGTTTATCTTCCAAACTGAACTTTAAATGAAAAAAGATCTAACATATTTGTCTTGAGTTAATGTTTTGTAACCTAAGTTTCCAGTGAATGTCATCCTAGCCAAAAGAATCTGATTTTCTAACTCGTTTCTGTGCTAGTTCAGAGTATGATGAAGTGACTTAAGCTGTGTTAGGGCAGACAGAGACCCAACTAATAACAGAAACAATTTAAGCCATTGACAGCCTCCAATGTGACAAACATTGAAGAATTATTGACTTACTCAGTGTGGACTGTTAGAAAACAGTAAATAATCTGGTAATTTCTCAGTGATATATGTGCTTTTTTTGTTCTTTAGATTGGTAGTCTGCCATTTTGGGATTTCTTCAGTAGGTTGCAGGGCTTGACCAATATACCAATTATGATATTCATAAGTTAAGCACATACAATCAAGTTTAGAGTTAGATCCTTGACTAAAATCTGATGACATTTACAGTTTATCCCCATCTCAAATTTTCCATGGTAGAATATTATTAACAAAGGGTTCACATACTACAAAGAAATCACCAAAACGATAAGTCTCATGTTGACTTTATGGGCTAATGTAGCACTACATCCAATAACCTATAATCTTAAGTAAAAGGCCTGTGCATACATTATGATTCCTCAATTTAGGTAGTTCACAATTGTATGTGATTATCTTAAGAGTAAGATGGAATATAAAATACTATGCAAATTACCTTCAAATTAAAGTAAAATGCTCAATAAAGTAATTCACTAAATTATGTAAAAGCTTCTAATGCCTTCTATAACTCTTAGTAATATGTTTACCACATAACAGCAAAGCCATAAAGTAGCACTCACTTGTAAATGGTATTTTCCAAGGGAATCAGCAATAAAGACTACCATTTTACAAACAGATGTTCAAAGCTCTGATATCTGTTTTGTTAATAACCCCAATGGCTAAGCTTGACTTGCAAATGAAATGCTTCTTACACCTGGTCGCCCGCCACATTCTCTATTAAACTATCTTACGAGCATTTTCCACATGGAAGGAAATTAAGGTAGCACATCACCTTTGAATCTCAATGACTTATAATTGTTTTATAAAATAGGTAAGATTATTGACTCTATAGTCAATAATAAAGTCCTACAAACATTATAGGAAGCTAGTACATAAGACAATTATTTTTAGAGAGTCTCTATTTTAACTTATTTATCTTTTATCAAAGCATAGTTAAAATACAATACCATATGAATTTTAAGTATACAACATAGTTATTCAATATTTATATTGGAAGTGATATTCTAATAAGTGATAAATCTAATAACCATCTGTCACTGTACAAAGCCATTAAAATACTATTGACTGTATTCCCAATGGTGTATATTACATTGCTGTGAATTATTTATTTTATAACTGGAAGTTTGTACTTCTTATTCCCCTTCACCTTTTTTTTTTCAACCCCCACCTCCTTCCCCTCCTTGTCTTTTGTTTCTTAAATATGACCAGCTTTAAATAATTTTTCAAAAAGTATGTCTTGGGGTAGCAAACTCTGGTCCTCCTCACTTCCAGAAGGTGAGATTCAAATGGGAGAAACAGATTTGAAAGATACAATGTCAATACAATGCATTAAATGCAATGATAAAATTAATGTACTGTGTTAGAAAAGCATGGTTTTCTGTGGAAAACTTAGATAAAAGGTAATCAAATTATGTGTTTAAAATATTGAATGAGGTGAGATCACCTGATTCATATTTTAAAGCATGGATATGCCAATCAGGGTAATTATATAAAGAATATAATCCTCTCTAGATTGTTCAAAGACGAAGAGATTTGTAATGTACCATTAAATGACATTTAGTCATTGGGAATACTGACGCAATCAACGGATTAGTCGGAGCTTCTAGAAAAATTTTCTCAAACCATAATATAGGACTGAACTGTTAAATGAGTTGCTATACCTCCTATCAACAGGAAGCTATTTGCTGATTGAGAAATAATCATCACACGTATTCACTCTAGAAAAATACTGTTCTGCTACAATTGGTAAGCTGCCCAAATCAGGAAGCTGATACTGCCTTCTTATTATAACAAAATCAACCATTTATAATCTGCCACTACCACTCTCATTCTCTATAGTTAAGTTCTGGACTCAAGACTTCTATGATTACTGAACTTACATGAGAGGCAAGGAATTTAGAAAAATGTCATTTTAATTTTGTACCTTCTACAATTCAAGAAGGCTTACTAGAGAGAGGTCAGACTAGATGTCAAGTTATATACACAGTATGAATTGTCCACGGTAAATAGGGAAAGGAGCTAGACTGAAGTAGCAGCAAGCAAAAGTACTGGGGTATGAAATAACAGAATATGCAAAAAATATAAACATTGACATTATGGCATTAAGTACAAGAGAGTAACTGACTAGAAAGATCAAATAGGTACACAGAGGCTGCATGTTATACAGGATCTCTATTATGAACCCAAAGTATTTTGTTCCATGAACGATCAGAATGTTCTATTCTCCGAGCTCAGACTGAAATTTTTAAGCACACCCACTCCTTTGTATCCTCCTTAGACTCCTGACAGTAGTTTTACTTTTAGAGAAATATTTGACAGAAGGATGAAGGCCTACTTGGACTTGCAATATTTCTAACCAGCAAATACTCCCATATTTTTTAAATGTTCAAATTTTATTCATATGTTTCAATTAGTTTTAATTTTGAAACTGACATATTTCTTAATGGCATGTATGCAATTCATAGACCAGACTTGCACAAAATATGTTCACGTACCTTTGCAACGTTTCTATTTAGACCTCAATACTGCAACCAAGTATTTATACACAGTCTTTCATTTTGTCTTAAAAATAAGGTACCAGAAACTGTTCCCAATTTAGTTAGAACATTACAAAGAAAGCATTGTAAAATATGTAGAATATTTTTTAATTTGTATTTTAATAGAAAAGACTTAGTTTGACATCCAAGAAATGTTTTTTGTCATTTTTTACATAAAGTATTTTAAATTTTTGTATTAAAATCTATCCATTCATTCAAGTAATGGTTGTTTTGTTTGTTTTGTTATTTTATTTTGTTTTTCATTTTTGTTTTGTTCATTTGTTTTAGCAATGACCAAGAGCTCAGGTTTTTGGTGTTGTTCATAGCACAAGTACTTAGGGTCCTTCAGTGAACAGTCAAAGATTCCTGCTCTAATGAGAAGTTTTATGTTCTAAAGAAAAGAAAGGAAGTTATCAAGAACATACATTTAATAAATGAGTAGTGTGTTAGAAAGCCACATGTGCTTTTGAAGCCTAATAAAATGCAGAACAAGGTAATCAGTACTGGTTGGGAACAGGAGGTGCAATTTTAACAGGGATGGTAGGGCTGGGCGTCAGTGAGCATGCGATACTGGTCAACACCGAGGGACAGCAGGGCAGTGGCCACACGGCAGGAGAGCATCCGGGTAAAGGTGGCAGCGCTTGCACAGACACTAACATGAGGGGAGGCCAGGTATATTCTAAGAACAGCAAGAAGGCCAATGTGCACAAGATATTATATTTTTAAAAATATACTATGTTGATGTATATGATTATACTTTTGGAAATAAGGAATTTTAAAAAGGGGGAGATTTTTCAAATCACTAAACAGCAGGCTTGATGAGCAATAATAGGCTTTAGAATATAGTAAAAAAATTTAAAGACAAAAATATTTTATAAAGAAAAGGGAAAAATAGTGTTTAATTTCATTTTTAAGATTCTTAACATTTAGCTAGGCAGGGGAATAATGTAGTCCCTATAAATAGTTAACTTAATAAAGGGTATTTGATAACTTCATGGAATCATTATACTTCCTTCAAATGAGAAGTTTAATGCACCTTCATCCATTGATATTAAAAACTTTTATTGCCGTTGGCTGTGATCTTTTTAAAATATATTTCTAGTATGGCTTCCATAAAATTCAGTTTATATTTTAGAAACTAAGAAATGGGTTGAGTTTTAAGGAGGGTAGAGTCCACTGACTCTTTGTTCTTATAAGTATACCTTTCCCCATGGGAGTTGTAAAAACGCATTTTTAACTAACAGTGGAATACAAGATGGGACTGGAGGACAGATGCCAGCGTGAGGCTGCCACCAAACGTAAGATGTGAGAGAAGACTAATGGTCATGAAAGCTGTATGGGGACAATGATTGTGAGTAAAAGATATGGGCAAGGGAACAGAAGTGGGACTGCCGGGACATCTGACATGGTAAAGGGAAAAGAGAAAGACGAAAGGAGTACAACAAAGGAAGGCGATTCTTGCATCTCAGGCCCTGCCTCTCACCTCCCGGCTTGTTATTTCTGGCTCACACTGCTAGCAAAATTTCTAGTAACCCATGTTAGAGAACAAGTTGACCTAGAATTTAAGTTGTTTTGCTTTTTATGTTTAATGGAAATATGAGTCCCTCCTTTTCTGCCACGGGGATCCCACGTTGCTTCAGCACATGGCTGGTTCTTAGAGCACAAAATTTTGCTAGAAAAATCATCAGTTCCTTTAAAAGAATCAAAGATGGGGTGGGAAACATTCATATCTAAATTTGAGGATGATGTCTGAAGCTTGAAAACAAATTAGTCTCTTAATCCATTACTTACTGTTGTGATGATATACAACATTTATATTATGTCACTGTATATTTAACTCATTTATTACTTTACATATTAAATCTCTTTTCTCATCACATCACATTCTCTTTTATCCTCACATCATTTATTTTTCCTCTTCTCTTTCTTACATATATTATATCATTTTCATCTTTCTTTTGAAAAACTGACAAAAAGGGCCCAGATAATAGTGTTTTCACTGGGAAATAATGTACTACAATACTTATTCTGATGCTGGCAGAATTGTCTGTTTTTCAAAATGAAATGCTTCCAATAATTTAATATAACATATGGGGCCTTCAGAAGCAAGTAAGTGTTATTTATCTGAATTCTATATATAAGATACCTATAATGTTTTTCCTTCTGGGTACATGAAATTTGATGACACACAGATAAGGATAATTATTTAAATACACTTTAGCAACTCTAACCCAGGACTTAATATCTGTAACAGCCAGAGTTAAAACAATACCATAACTACACAATCATATACACATGTACAACCTAGGTAATAGTGATGAAATCCTT
>CM052545.1:24539230-24578735 GCA_028533065.1 Trachops cirrhosus | reverse complement strand
AGGGAGGGAGGGAGGGAGGGAGGGAGGAAGGAAGGAAAGAAGGAAGGGAGGGAGGGAGGGAAAAAAGAAAAAGAAAAAAGATGAAAAGGTAAGCATTGCTTTTTTTTCTAATGTTTCTGCAAATGCTGGGTCTGCCTTCACTACTATCTGCTTTTCCATGTCCATTTGATAGAACAACGTTTTTGTCCTCTCTGGCTATTTATTGCCTTATTGTCCCTGTTTAGAATGTGGTAATCAAGAGAAGCATTTTAAAGGCTTTTGGTGAAGAGCACCTTCATATTTGAAACCTGAAAAACAAAACAATCTAAAAAGTAGCTTGCAACAACTTGCAAATTTATTGCTATGAAGAACATTTTTGAAATTTCTGATTATGATTACTTGTTTTAGAAAATTAAATAGAAAATTGTGAATCCAGTTTAAGGCTTTTTGTGCAAATCTTCCTTTGTAGATAAGAATTTTAACATTTCATCTACTGCATTTGACCCCTATGTCCAAATACCTGACCCATGCTGAGGGAGAAAGGTGGACATAGATTCCAATGGCACATTTAAACATATCATGAACAAAAATAAGATGTTTTAAAGTTAATCCTATTCATCCAAAAGAATAACCTGGGGTAGTGAGCACACAATACAATATACAGGTGATCTGTTATAGAATTCTACACTTGAAACTTATATGATGTTATTAACCAGTGTCACACCAATAAATTTAATGAATTGGCCTAGAATAAGCCAATCAGAGAAAGGATACCATATAATTTCTCATATGTAAAATCTAATAAACAAACTGAACTAATAAGCAAAATAGAGACAGACTCATAGATAGAAAGCAGGCTAACAGGTTAGGGGCTGGAGGGATTGAGTAAAACAGGAAAAGTACTCATGGACATGGACAACAGTGTGGTGACTGTAGAGGGGGGAGGGTTAGAGGTGCAAGAGGGGTAACTGATATTGGGGGAAATGTAATCAAAAGGAGTAAAATGAAAAAACAAAAAAATTATAAATACACAAAAGAATAATCTGGTTCATAAAGTAAGTTTTCCTAAATAAGACAGTCTCTGATCCAGTGTGTTAGAGCACACTCACTCATGTATGAGTATTCTGAGAGAAGAAGCCAATGAGATACACCAAACACTACCCCCATCCTGGTCACTGATATAATTGTGTTGAGGGTGGTGGTTGTGCTGATCACCGGAGCTGGGGGAGGGACTGTGGCTGCTGCAGGCAGTTATATGCTCTATGTTGACATCATAGAGCATAGGAGTTTGTCTTGAAAACAAATTCTTCTCTACCAGTTTTCCTTGGGTTGGAAATGATGGACACAAACACTGCTCAGCCATGGTCCAGAAGTGCCTTTAATATGGTGTTGTCAGTAGTCCATATGCATTGAAAGGGTAAGCAAGCTTGGATTCAGGCAGCTTTCTATCTAGGAGTTCTGCAAACTAGTGCCTTTAAAATTAAAGTGTGCATATGAATCCCTTTGATCTTGCTAAAATACAGGATCAACATGTCTAAGATGGCATCATTTTCTGTGTTTTGAACCAGCTCATGAGTGGTGCTAACACCCCTACTTGGCTCATCATGATGTAAGTAAGCATTGAGGTTCACAATGGAGGCAAGAGACAGCCTCACTTTATTTCCCCAATAAATGGTCCTCTTTTCCTTTAGTGAATGAGGAAACTATTGAATTTGCCTTAAACATACTGGTGGACTAATGAAAATGGTAACAGGATGCCTGTCAATCAGTTGGCAATTTTTCAACACCAATGAGTCACCATGTGTTCCATTATATGGATTAGAGTATAGAAATCAATTAACATATTGTCTAAACTAAGGCATTTTGAGAACAAAAGGAGACATTTTTAATAATTATGCTGGTACAACAGCAACCTGGGAAATAAAGATATGTTCATCCTACTAAAAGTGACAAAATGCTAAAGAACTCCTAGTCATTTATTTATGCTTTATCATATAGAAATTAATTTTTTTAAATAACCCATGTAACTATTGTTCTTTCCCATTATTATATGTTTATAAGCATTGTTGCTTTCTTTTCTCATATACTTTTAAAAATTTATCCTGAGATAGAAAGACTTTTTTAAAAATACATTCTTTTATAATCCCATCTTTCTGAAAACATGTAAAAAATATAATTCGACCATGGTTTCTACGGGATTAGTTGCATGAGATCATTACAAAAGTTTTAATAGATAGCTGAGTAAAGTGGTAACTTTTCTGAAGTTTTGAGTTGAATGTTCAAGGTAAAATGTGATGTGTTTTGTTACGCCCTTGGCAGGTGTGGTTCAGCACAAGTCTGATGATAATTATCTCTTGATGATAACAAACTGCTGTTGTCTTTTAAACAGGTAAGTAGATGGTGTTCTGGTTATATGTTGCGCACTACTGATGCACTTAATTTCATGGCGTGTCAGCACGTTGTCTTTCACGGTGAAATTAGCACTTGTAGGGGGGTGTCTCTTAATCCCATAGTAAACATTGATTCACACTTTCCCAATTTTAATAGCTTGGCCTTATAGTTAAACTTTACATGCTCATATTTTGCCTTGTGTACCCATAATTTTATCATAAGTCATGGTTCTTAAACAAGATATGTTTAAAAATCATCTTCATTTTATCTGAAGTGATTTACTCTTAAAACTTCTGAGTGAATTTTATGTGTATGGGAGTGCATGCATCAACTTTAATGTCCTACTATAATATATACTTTTAAAATCTTCCAAATCATAGGAGACAAAGGGGAAGATGAGCTCAATTAACTAACTGCAGGTGGGTTGTCACTTTAAATGAGACAAAGTCTGTTGTTTTCCAGTAGCATTAATCAGCTTTAAGCTGGCATACAGTAATTTGTCAGCTAGAGATAACCCTTTATTAACACTTTTAAAATATAGATTTAAAAAGCTGTGTTACTTAAATTGGTAGTAATTTATTTATTATTTTAGAGCTATGTAGTTTTGTTAAATTCCCAATGACTAGTTTAAGTAAAGCTTCTTAGGATACAACTGCCCCTATGAAAATATTTCTTTTTATCTTTATAATGTTTATTTTATAGGCAAGTAATTAAAACTTTATTATGCCTTCAAATTACCTATTATTACCCCATAAATTACACACCCTCCACCCCCAGAAAAACCAAAACCTAAAATGATATTTTGGCAAGAACTGGTCTTTGTGCTTTACAAGGCAAGAAATTATTATATATGTCAATATATTTTAATTGTATACAAGTGGTTTGAAAATAATAACATAAAAAGTAGATATAAACAAATGATATAAACTCCCATTGGTTAACTGACAAACAAAACCCATCTTTATATTTAAAGTTCCTTAAAATATATTTTATCAATTATCTTCATTTTGTTTCCTCATATGAAGTTATTGCATTCTGTTTATCTATGTGAGCATTCTCATTCTTAAATTATGTTTCCCCTTGACTTATGTCCCAGAAATCAAAGTTCTTTGCCAATCAATGTTTACCTTGTAGTTAAGTTGTTCAATTCTTCAGCTTATCTAGAAAAAAATATGGGTTTTTTAACAAAATACAAAATTAATTTATTATTTTTATAAGATTCCAGATTTTAGAAATTTTTTTACTCAAGTTTAGTTTTTGTTTTTAGTTTTTAACTTTTTGTTTGAAAATAAAATCAGATAGCATATCTGCAAAAAAAATATTCCAATGCATACATACTCATATACCCTCCACTCTGCTCTCAAATGTTAACATCTTCCACAGTCATTGTTCAGTTATCGAAAACAGGAAGTAAACAATAATACCACATGTTGTTTAAAAGCCACAAGTACCTTTCAGTTCCTTCACTGTCTTTTCTGTTCTGCTCTACAGGAGCTCAACTGCTGTGTGTTCAAACAACACAGACTTCATCTATGGTGTTATATTGACCCTTGTCCTGTTGTTAGCCTCCTCTTCCTCTCTGCAATTTTTCTTACTCTGCCCTTGTCCCACACAAAGGTGTGTGGCAAGACAGGTATGTGAGAGGTTGCTTAATGAAATTTGGTGTAATATTATTTTTTTAATTATGGGTTTTTGAAGTTTGTCATTTTTGTCTTCATACCATACTGCCTATGTGCATGTGTGTGTATATGTTACCATTTTTTTTCTTTTGTTATGGAAACATATTAGGAGATATGGACTTGGTAACTTCCATTGTTCATCTACCTAGAAATACAATATATCTTGATTCTTAATATCAATGTGTTATAGTTAGAAATATTGAAATCTAATGATTGATTTCTATTCAGTGTTTGGAATGACTATTTTTCCTATGATGAATAACTATAATACAAATACTAACAAATTAAATTTCTATCCACTCATGTATCACTCTGAGAAATATCAGCAGTTATACTTGGAAGTCATAGTACAGAATGGTTTCAAAACATATTTAGTTCTGGAGACAGACTGACTGAATTCATATCAAATATTTATAATTGCATTGCCTTGGGCTAGTTCTTCACTTTCTATCATTTTCATTTGTTTCATTAAATGAGAATAGTAATGTTCCTACTTCATGAAGTTGTTAATAAGGATTAGAGAAGATAATTCAAATAAAACAATTTAAAAAGTCTGACATAAAACTACAGGATTTAAAAACAGTAATAATCTATATTGTCCAAACAGTAGTTCCTGCATTTAGAATCTATTTATCCTTTTGATAGAATTTTTTGTATATTTTATAGTATAAAGAATACATGATAGAGCCCTGGCTGCCATAGCTCAGTGGATTGAGTGCAGGCTGCGAACCAAAGCATCGCAGGTTCGATTCCCAGTCAGGGCACATGCCTGGGTTGCGGGCCAGGTCCCCAGTGGGGACCACATGAGAGGCAACCACACATTGATGTTTCTCTCTCTCTCCTTCTCCCTCCCTTCCCCTGTCTAAAAGTAAATAAATAAAATCTTAAAAAAAAGAATACATGATAGATATGGAGAAAATTATTTCATTCACCTGAGTTTGTATTTAGCTATTTAATTAACACTATTACTTGTAAACAATGTGCAAAAAAATGCTATCAGGTTTATGGGACAACTTCGATTGTTTAGAGGTTATCCTAACAAACATATTTGGGGCTAGAGAATATTCTTACTGACATGATTTAGAGTTGACAATGCATGGTGATAATAAAAACTAGACTAATTTTGGTTAAGTTTATCCTGTATTTCAATTGTCTTCATACAATTACCATCCTGATTGCCTGCACTCTGGATGGACTAGCTCCCATAACCTCACCCTTTTTATGGCCCCGCTGGTGTGGCCAGGAATGTTAGCTCTTATTTGCTAGGAATGCAAGTTCCTTGGAAGGCAGTTCCAAGACAAGGAGGGACTGAATTGTAGAACACCTTGACATCTCACAAGTTAACTACTTTGAAAAAACACAATTTCAAGAATCTAAATAAATGTACTGCTTAAGAGAATCCATGAATACATTTTTTGTGATTATCATTCAGGTAACATAAACATTCACATTAGCTCATTTAACTGTAAAACTGAAGTGGGTATTCCGAACTTGGCTAACAAAGAATGCTGATTTTCTCACTACAGGTATGAAGAGGCAATCTAGGTAGAGACAATTGGAATATTCTTCAGGCTGGTAATGCAGCATGTAGAGTAGGATCAAAATATTCAGTGGGTAATAGTTCTTAAGAACAAACTATCTCAGCATGAAAAATTATACCATGCCTAATACCAAGATATTAAGGATCTGATTCTAATCAGTTAACATTTTATCCAAATTAATCTTAATCATGATAATTTTCTGTCCCTGTAGTTTTTAATGTGACAATGTATTAGTAAAAGGCTTTAAACTATGACAAGGTATTTGAATTAATGATAGAGTTGGTATTTCTTACCTAACATCTTTATATTTACTAAAGAACTTTTAATAATTAGAAAAATGGAGCAAAGTAAAATGCAAAACAAGACCAAAATCGCTACTTATTCCAACATCAGTTATTTTAGCTTATGTAAAATAGTCCATTGGAACTAATTCAGGTCTTACCACCAAAATGTCAGTATTTCATTATAAATGGTAACTTTCCCCCAGAAACAACTGAGGTTTTAAATATAAACTTTATATTTATTTAGATGGCATTGGGCCAATGAGCTTCTCAGAAGTCTTTTGATCAAGAAATGTGCGAATGCCTTTGCTGATAATTCCACAACGGGCCCACATTACTCTGTATATTAATTTTTATTCTATTCTATAAAATCCATAAAGACAGATGCCTCCCATGTTTATCTTAACAAGTGCTTTAATCCATTAAATTATTCAATAAATATTTATGAAATGAAGTTGATAAATCAGCCTGTTTTATATTGACAACTCTCCAGGAAACAGCACTGAACTGGGACTTCCAAAATTACTTCGGGGGAGCTCACATTATAAATAATGTTGATAGATAATAATTTAAGCTCTTGCCCTGTGCCAGATACTACATGTTTTATATTGTTGACTCATTTAATCCTTATTACAATTTTCAGAGCCAAGTGCTGTTTATCTTACTTTACATAAGAGAAAATTGAGACAGAGAGGTTGAGTAAATTGGTATATGTACAATTTCTGCTGTGGGTCTGTTTGCTGATCCAGAAGGAATAGTTGAAAGACTGAACATTTTTCATTGCCTCACTTGTTTAGAGGGAAAGCAATCTGAGGTCTAAATTCTAGTGAAGGTAAGCCTCCCAGAATGTAGATTGGAAACCTCAAGAGCTTCACCCTAGGACAGAGGATAAATAAGAAATACACCACTCTTACCAGGTAGCAGCCTAAAATCAAATTATGTGAGTGGTCTTGTAAATCTCCAGGACAATCATGGACTAAGATGATACCAGCCTTATAGTCTCTTCAGGCATCTTGCAGAAACAAATATAAATCTACTCAATTGTTTGTTAAAACAATTACTTTTTAATGCAAATTCTAGAACACAGTCAACAATAATCTAGACATTCAATGATATATGATGACATTAAAAAACAAAGTAAATAACAGATAGCAGAAACAGACTATATCTCCATCAAATAATAGAATCACTAAATACAGACAAAAAAAACTCATAGATATAAAAACACTAAACTTCTGTCTCAGCAAGGAAATGAAAAGTATGAAGTATTTTTTAGAGTTGAAAAAGACCTGAATAGAAATAATAGAGCTAGAAAATCTAAAAATAAATATTATGCATTGATAATGGAGAAAACAAATGGAATAAAATGGAATAGGAATAAAATGGTCAGTTAAAATGGAATAGGAGGTCACTGAGGGGGTGGGGTCTATGCACCTCGCATGTCCATGTTTTTACAAGTATTGTTAAGTTGCTAACCTGCCATTAAACCCAGTTCAAGGTCAAACAACATACATTCTTAATCCATGATTGCTACATGGACATATATGGACTTTACTTCTTCCCCATCATGGTGACCAGACCATCCGCATTCTCCACCTTGAAAGGAGCCAATCCATTGGACAACCAATATCCTCTATTTACATAATAGGCCAATCCCAACTGACTTAGCCAAAATCATCCTTTTACATGGAGCACCAGAATGAGAACAGGTCTTAAGTTTCTGACCTTTACAAACCTTGTCTTTCTTTGCTACTTTTGAAGCACAGTTTAGGTTGCTACCTGAATCTGTGCCCTGGATTGCAATGCCTCCTTTGCTCAAATAAATGGTTTTTATTCTTTATTACAGCCTAAACCATATTTTTGGTTAACAATATTATACTGAAGTCTTAGAACATATTAGACTCAAGTAAAAAGAAAATGAATGAACTTAAATATAGATCAGAAGAAACTATCCAAAGTAACAAAGGGAGACCAAAATAAGTAAAACACAGAAGGCAAAAAGATTTAGAGAGAACACAATGAGGGCTTTCATTGTGTGTTCAGTTGGATACCTGATAAGAGAGAAATTTTTTGATAGAACAAAATTGAAAAAGATATCTGAGAATTACACAAAACTGATGAAAAACACCAAGCCATAAAATTAACAGGCTAAACATGCTGAGTGGATAAAGAAAAAAATCTACACATAGATATATTACAGCAATTCTACCAAAGACCAAAGACAAAGAGAAAAGTCTCAAGAGCTGCCAGAGGAAATATAGACATTAATGTCTCAAAAGCACTCTTATGTTAATACAGTAAGATATGATATCTCAGTACTATATTTTTAGTGACTGAAACAAATATGTTCTCAGACCATGAAAAATATTTTTCAATATTAATAAAGGTATATTCAGAATAGCAAAACCTGAGAGAATTCACAACCTGGACAAAACTAAAACAATATATATATGCAATGGTATATTCCTCAGCAACAAAAAGAATGATATCTTGCCATTCCCAACAACATGGGTGGACCTACAAGGTATTATTCTAAGTGAAATAAGTCAGACAGAGAGAGACAATACCATGTGATCTCACTTATATATGAACTCTAAAAAAACAAAATAAATGAACAAACAAAACAGAAAAAACTCAAATAGATACAGAGAACAAACTGATAGTTGCCACATGGGAGGAAGACTGGGTGGATGGTGAAAAAGGTGAAGCAATTACAATATACAAATTGCCAGTTATAAAAATAGTCCAAACTGTTCTTAAATCTCTACCTCTAGGGTATTTTTTTGTTTAGTTTAGCTAATTTTTTTAACCTCAATGTGTATACATGCAATATAGAAATTAGCCAAAAACTTGAGGAGAATTTTCGCATAGATTTTCAGGGTTCCCTTATGCTCCTTTCTCACCAGCTTCCTTGCCCCAAAATCCCAGCTGCCTTAGAACCCTCACACTCTGGTCAACCTTTCTTTTACTTAAGGACACTATCAGTCTCATACCTGTACCATGATTTGGCAGATGCTGTCGGGGACAAAGTCTGTGTAAATACAAGGCTCATCATATGTGTTCTTCCTCAAATATTATAGACTCATATTTAGTGTCCACAATCTACTAACATTATTTTTAAACTTGTCCAGTTTAAATAATTCCTCATGGTGGGAAGTTAAAACTTACCCAGCTACTCTGTCATGGTTACATCCAAAGATCTTTGCCATGCATTTTAATAAATCTGACTTTTTCCTTAACCTTGAAGTTATGCAAAATAATGCAGATTTATGTTTACACATATTTGTATGTTTCCTAGAGCTAACATAGTGGTTATCATGCATTTGACACTGTGTGTGAGAGAGAGAGAGAGTGTGTGTGTGTATGTGTGTGTGTGTGTAGGAGAGAGAGAGCCTGGGGGTCTGGGTAAGTGAATAAATATATACATAAGAACTATACTTAAATTTTTTCTACTCAGACAGAAAGATTTAAAGAACTAAATATTAAGACAAGACTATTAAAGAGGTGAGGAAAATATTTTACCCTAAATTCGGATTCTTATTTTATCCAATTATCTGTAGGAAATTCCACGTATCTTACACAGGTAATCTGTAGTATCAATGTCAAATTTCTAAAAGACATTATTATCAGTTCCCCAAATTTGTTTTACTTCTCAATGACTTTGTAGATTTTACTTATAGTAACTGAACATTGGATCCATAAAATGATGAAGAAATAATCAAATTTAATTGTCTTTGTGATCAAACAAAATGGAGGTTCGACTACATGCCACCAAAGGAGCTGGTACCCAAGGAAAGAGATTTCATTCAGGTGCCACAAAACCTCGGAGAATGGTTGTCTCCCGTCTCAAAGACCATCTTATCTTCCTGCTCAAGCCTGCAGTTATTCCAGGGATAGGGAGGGGAAGGTATTTTTTTCCTATCCAATTACCTTTTTAGTTTTTGATGTGCTGGGGACCTATCCATTATATTTCTAGCTGTCTGTGGGCTCAGAGAAGGAAGCTCCCCCTGCTGTCATCTATGCCAATGGGGGAGACTCCCCCACACTCCAACTGATTGTCTATGGAAACATCTTCTTGAAATCAATTTTGCTGTGCTTGGTGCCACTGGTCCCTGTTATTACTGACAATGGAATCCTGTGCATTCAGAGTAGGCATCCTTAGAATTGTGAGTAAATTTGCATATGATTTTGGGGAATGATATCACATCAAAAGAAAAAACTTTACACCTCATCTCAAAACCTTACATTTTGCCAATGAGAAAAATTAAACACTAAGAATATACTTCACTCAAAGCCAGGGAATTTGTTTTGGTACTTGTGAGTACTTCTACAGCTGCCATTCAGTAAACGTTTTTGAACATCTAAGAAATAAACTAAAAAGTATTTAAGTTTTATATGTCTAAAGGAAAAATATAATGTTTTTCTAAAATTTTTATATGACACTTTTATAACACAAAAATCACAGTTAAAGAGTGATTATTCAGACATTTTGCTTAGTAACAGTTTTTCACTGCATGCACCAGATGTCTAAATCCATTCTATTCAGGTTGTCGTTTTCATGATTTTAATGAGTGAGCTTCCGTGACAGATATACACACTGTCAGTATGTCTGAGGGAATCAGGTCCCATCCAAATTTTCTTTTTTGATTGAGTGTTTTAATTAAAAGTATTAAATTTACTTTTTCTTATCTGAAACAAATTGCTAAGTCAAACAAGTCACTGACATTAAGCTTCATTATTCTACATTGTTATTCAAATTTTGGATCTGTGAATTGCTAAGTTGACCTATTTGAACACTACCTAATGTGAGAATTCTCAAACCAAGTGTTTTGGTTGGCCTTCTCGTTTCTTGAGGGCGCCAGATTTCCGAATAGATACTTTATAAGAATTAACTTAAAAACTCTCTTACTTTTTAAATACATAATAACTAGTGTTTATTCCTAGAAATATTTCTGAAGGTAAAAATAAACTACCCAGGCAACTCATCATGAACACCATGTGAGGCAGCAGGCGTTCAAGGCAGGAGAAACAGAGGACAGACCAGACAGACAGAATGAATGATAAAAGATGGAACGGAAGGAGAAATGGAGGTAATTTCATACCTGTTTCCTCCCTCAGGGCCAGTTTCTGAAGTTTAGAACTACCAGCTTGATACACATCTGGCTGAACAGGTTACCTCATATCACTTAGTAAACCACGGTGGTGAATTGTACCATTGTGGAATAATAAATTTTGCCCTATTTCAGAGTAGTAGATATCTGACTTCTAGTTTCCTTTCTCCAAATTAATTATTCTTTCCTGATAACCTCGGGAAAAGCCTGCCTCCCTCTCCCACAAAATAAATTACATTAAGAAATCATATGGTATCACACGTGTAAAGCACGTTGCACAAGTCCTGGTCCATAGTTATTGCTCAGTAAAAAATTATGAGATTCTGTACACCTGAAACTAATGCAAAATAATATTGAATGTAAGCTGTAACTGAAACTATAAAAAATTGCAAAGAATATAATATATAGATATAACAGTAAAAGTGACCCTTTACAATAGATGCTCATCATCCAAAGACAATTATTTTCCATTTTGCATGATTCCTCCTACTTTTCTCATTACCAAGTAATTTCCTAGATAACTCATGATTTACATACGTTTTTGTTCTGCTTTCTCTGACTTCTATAATAAAAATTATCCATATTTCTAAAAAGATGATTTGACTTCCATTGGCTACTTCCCATAACCACTAGTGGCAGTGGGAGTGGTAGCCATGGGAGAAAGAAAGCACACAGTAGTAGCTCATTCCAGCTGTTTCCTTCCTCTCCACTGTGTGCCTGGAAACCAACTTTTAAAGGTCTTTTCATCTTCTTCCTGTTTGCTGCTGGCCAGTCCGGTTCCCTTCGTATATTCAGATTTGAGACTCTATCATCAGCTCTCTCTTCTGGAAACAGTAACCCTAAAATTAACTAGACTAAGTATATTATTCATACAAAGTCCAATGTTAGTATCCACAAAATATAATCTGACCAGTAAGTATTTTCCCCATATTATCCTAAATGAAAGGGCATTTATAAAAGAACTCAGGAAGCCTTTATCAGATACAGGACACCCCCAGTTTCTGTTTATGAAGAAAAATCTCTTCAGTATGAAAAGTACAGTGTGCTCTCAGCTGCCACTACATCTATGACAAGGACTCGGGTCACAGGTGCAGAGCCAATGCCATGTGAGCTCATGACAAATCTAACAAAGATTTACCACCAATTTTCAGAGTGACAGTCTCTACTCACCTAATGAAAATACTGCACAATGACAAAGCCTTGCTGAATTGTATGTTTCCATTCTTGGCCCTTAAAAACAATCATGACTATAGTCCAAATACAAATCTCAGACCAGCCGTGTCACCTTTCAGCTTAAGGGGAGGTTTTTCTGGTGAAACAAGGGTAAGTGAGAGACTGAAAATTAAACGGTACAAAACAAAACAAAGAACTGAATTTAAGTATAGAAAACAAAATGTGTGGAAAGACCATAAAATGTACATTTACCTTGCCATGTAGACTTCTTATTGTCTCTGTGGCATAATGAAGGTTGAATATTTTTTCAGCATATCCTGACCAAAGTATTCATAAAAAAGGCAAAACAGAGCTTAACCACTTGAAAAATTTCTTTTGCTTTGAACTATCTAGATTGTTATATGAATTTCTCAAACTCTCTGGAGCCACTCATACATATTCATGTTATCACACATCAACTTCTATGTTAGTATTATTTTAAGTCTTAATATCCACTGGCAAATTTGCAAAGGATTGCATTATACTGTTTGTGAAGCATCTATTTGTTTGGTACTACCTACAAGCTATCAAAAGCCAAAGCAAAGATGAATGAATAAATCAAATAAAAATATTTTCATCAACTTTAATATATTTGATGTAGAAAACAAACATTTAAATCACATGAAACTTTGTCAGCCAATTTCCAGTACTTTTCACCTTCAAGGAGGCTACAAGTACTTTTTAAAAATTATTAAAACTTTCCAAACATAAATCTATAGAATATACAAAGTCATATCGAAATTATTTGCTAATTAAAACAAAACATTTAAAAACATTTACTCCTAAAAATCTGAGGTTGAATCATATTGCATTTTTAGAACATCTACAAGTTCCTCAAAACTGCAACATATATATACTTACATACAGAAGGTTGAAATGACAATTGTCTCTCTAGATATGCTTTGTTTTTCTAATCAAATTCATACACGAGTGTAAATATTTAGCTCCTAGAATTTCTTTTAAAAGTAAATACTGTGCTTCATGTAAAGTTTTTTTGAAAAAAAAGTCCCCAATCAAGGACATACAACTTGCAGAATTTGGAGTTTTCTTTCATTGAACCTTCTATTGGGCACAGGACAGGGAAAGGGAAACAGGTGGGTGGTCCATTCGAATCCTGGCTTTTACGTTATGCTCTGGGAATACTGAAAAATTCACATAAAATGAGAACCACAGCTTTTTATTAACAAAAATAGGCATATCTACCCAGATTTACTGTTAAGAGAATTAAATAACAACAACAATAATAGAATTGTGGCTTAACAGCCATATTTATTTAAGGCTTATGATATGCCAGACTCTTTGATACATATCTTCAATCTCTCAATTCTCAGAGAACTCTATGTGTAGATTTCATAAAACCTATTTTATAAGTTAAGAAATTTAGACCAAAAGAAAGTTATTGAAAATTATTAAAAATATCAATAATTTTATACCAGGTAATAATTATCTCAACAGACTTTATAATATAGGAAGCTGTAATTAAATAATAATTATGAAAAAAGTTTCTGCTCTCACAAGGGCTAGAATATAATAGGCACTCACCGAGTACCATTGCTCCTCTGTTTTTGTCCCATCTTAATAACTTCTTCTTTTCTTAATTGTGGGGAAGGAGTTATGACAATGGGTATTGGAGACCCTGAGACCTAGGTTTGGTCCCTATTTTGTCACTTTAGCTGTGACACATCAGGCAAGACATCAAAGCTTCATATTCCAAATCTACTAAAGCAGAAGGAAGAACATACATTATAAAGTAGGTAATAAAATAATTATTAGGAGTTTATTATTGTGATGGAGAGACATGTCTACTTCAAAATATTAGAATTTTGACCCTTTCCCAAAACAATAAATAAAATGATTTGGTTGTCTACAATATGATAGTGTCAATCTCTTTCTAACAGCTTAAGCCAGGGAAATAATGTGTATTTCTCCAAGAGGTTTGGAAAGAATCCACACATTCTGTATATTTAAAAATCTGGAAAAGCAATGAAAATTGCTATTGTACAGTGATTTATTTTTGTCTTCCCACAAATGGGTCTAGGGACCAAATACATGTCTTGTTATTTGAAGATGGGGACTGTATTAATATCTTAGTATTTGAAGATAGTATATTTCTAAATTTTGACCAAATATAAATACTTTCCATCTATTATTTCAGAGTCTGTTCACTTTGCATTTACATTTCTACTCTAAATACTTCAGATTTATATTTTTAGTTTTATAAATATTTTTGTTGCTTATATGTGATACTAAGATTGAAATCTTAAATTGTTTTCAAAGTATTTTCCAATTTGTTACCAATCAAACAATTTAAATCTAACTCAATTTTGACCCTACCTATCAAATAATTATACCTCTATTATGACAATATTAGTTCTTGATCTCAAATTTCTAATAAATGAAAGTCAGTGCTGAAGCTATTTAAGTAGAGGGTCACGGGCACAGACAATGGGGGATTGACTGTGGGAGTGGGGGGCATGGGGCAGAGGAGAGCAATGGGGAAAAGGTGGGGCAACTGTAACTGAACAACAAAAAATTAAAAATATAAAAAAGAAAATAAATGAAATTATTTTATTCATTATGTATGAATTACTGTTTTATTGTTTGTTTCCCTATCAATAAGTTCATGCAACTACTTGATAAATCTTTCTAAAACAGAAGTAGTATGATAAAAACATACAACAAAAAGGAAGAGGTTAAAAGTACTCAGCACACTTAGAGAGGAAAAAAACAAAATTAAGGGGAGGAGGGAATCACACAACCCATAAGACATTTGTTATTGGAAAACATGGGAACATACATATGTAAATGATTTCTACTTTATGGCATTATCTTTAATTAAAAAATAAAAAATTAATACAGAGTTAAAAGTAGCTTGTTATTCCCCTTGAGTACATACCAAGAGGTGAAACTGCTGGATCACATGGTAGTTCTATTTTTGATCTTATGAGAAACCTCATGACTGCACTGCTTTATGTCCCCACTGACACTGCACAGGGTAATTATCTGTGACAACACTGACTATCTTTTTCACCTTTTATTTTTCTAATTATTTATTTAGTTTTTAGAGAGAAGGGAAGGGAAAAACAGAGGGAGAGAAACATCAATGCGTGGTTGCCCTCGTGCACCCCCTACTGGAGACCTGGCCTGCAACCCACGCACATGCCCTGACTGGGAATCAAACCAGTGACCCTTTGCTTCGCAGTTGGCGCTCAGTCCACTGAACCACACCAGCCAGGGCATGACCTTTTAAAAATAACCATTCTAACAGGTATGAGGTGACATCTCATTGTACTTTGTGATTTGCATTTCCCTGATCAGTTGTGTCAAACCCCCTTTCATTATACATGTAGGCCATCTGTATGTCTTTTTCCTTGAGAGATGTCTATTCAGGTTCTTTGCCCTTTCTAAAATCAGGCTGTGCTTTTAATACTAAATTGTGTAAGTTCCTTAACATATTTTGGGTATGAACCCCGTTATCAAATATATGGCTTGTGAATACAGGGTGGGGAAAGAGTAGATTTACAGATGTTCATGTGGAAAATAATACAATTAATAAAGTTAAATAAGAATAAACTCTGTGTTTTGCATCCTCACAACTGTAAACCTAGTCTTGCCTCGCCCTGTATTTCCTCGCATTCTGTAGCTTGCCTCTTCACACTGACAATCATTTCCTTTGTTGCACAGAAGCTTTTCAGTTTTATGCAGCCCCACTTGTCTATTTTCACTTCTTTTACACGTGCACTTGGTGTCATACCTAAAAAAATTGTCACCAAGACAAATGCTACAGAGCTTTTCACCTATGTTTCCTTCTAGTAGTTTTACATTTTGGGGGCTTACATTTAAGTATGTAATCTATTTTGAGTTGACTTTTGTATATGGTGTCAGAAAATGGTCCAATTTCATTCCACTGCATTTAAATATCTAATTTTCTCAACACTGTTTATTGAAGAGACCAACCTTTCCCTTTATGTGTTCTTGGAAAGTTGGTTGGCCATAAATGCATGGATCTCAAAGAGATATCTGCATTTCCATGTTCATTGAAGTGTTATTCACAATAACCAAGATAAAGGAACAGTCTAAACGATGTCCATCAACAAATAAATGGATAAAGAGAATGTGATATCTATTTAATGGAATAGTATTCAGCCTTTAAAAATAAGGGAATTCTGTCATTTACAAAACTATGGATGAAACTGGAGGGCATTATGCTCAGTGAAATAAGCCGGATAGAGAAAGACAAATATTGCATGATCTCACTTATATGTGAATCTAAAATAGACAAATTCAGAGAAGCAGAGAGTAGAATGGTGGTTTCCATGAGTGGTGGGAAGTAAATAGGGAGATGCTGGTCAAAGGGTACGAAGTTTCAGGTATACGAGAAAAATTAATTTTGAAGGTCTTTTGTGCACCATGACGACTATACCTAAAATTATTGTACTGCATACTTGAAATGTGCAAAGAAGATAGATATAAGAGTCCTTAACACACATACAAAATAAGAAAGAGAATGGTAACTATGTGAGGTGATGGATATGTTAATTATCTTGATTGCGGTACTCATATCACAATATATGTGTATATCAAAACATGAACTTGTGCACCTTAAATATTTACAATTCCCATTTGTCAACTAGATTTCAATTTAAAAAGTAGGTTGGAAATGAACTCCACTATGTTGAATTAAAGTTTGTATAATACAACATATTGCTAGAGCATAAACATAATTAATGATACAGCCAATCTTTCTGACTTTGACCCTTATCAACCATGAAACTATGCATAAGAAACTCCACATTTACCTGCACTCTCTTCACTCTAATTAATGGAGAGGGTATCACCAATTGGGACATTTTTAGTGGCTGTTTAAATGCAAATTGAGATTTAACTAACAAGCAGCACCACAAAAGAGCACATATTTGAACTTGGAAAATATCAGTAAGAAGCTTCAGTGACTGGAGACTTACCTTGAAATTTTGGAAGCATATAGGACATTCAAGAGAGGAGATTTTTACATAAATTTCAACTTTATTATTCACTGAACACTTTTTTTACCATGACCCAAATGGAAGTTAGGGCATTTAAGGACTGACATCTTAACAACCTAATTCTGCAGCTAAATAAAACCTTGCAGGCACAATTGTGCTCACTCATCTAGGTTACCTGATGAAAACAACAAAAAAAAATAAAATAACTTGCATGGTTGTAGGTTAATATAACCACATAAAATTATTTGAAGAATGATCAATAATATCTAAACTTTATAGGTTATTAAATACTCACTATAAGTAAGAATTTCTTAATGCTATACCACCAGAGGTAGGAATTTAAATAATTTTAGATTTTGTTCATAAATATTCTTATAAACTGAATACTAAAAATACACTATTCTAGATGTGGTTCTCAATTAAGGTGTTTCTTCAGAATCATCTAGGACTTTTTAAAAATATTATGTCTGGCACAGCCTCTTGGGATGTCTGATAATTAAAATGGTGGGTCCTAAAAGCATTGGAATGATGTTAACATTCCTTAGAGGTTCTAATGCATAGCTAAGCTTGACAGCCAGGGAACTAGACATGGCGGAGAGCATCTCTCTCAAAAAAGACAAAAAGGTTCATATCCAGTATGCTCACATCAGCTAATAATCCTAATTATTCATTTACCAAAAATTTATTGAGCACCTACAATATGAAGTTATTGAGCTAGGTTCAGAGAGCAAATGAGAAAAAAATGAAACATTTCCTGCCCTCAAGCTTCTTATGGTCTAATGGAGGAGCCATGCAAACAAAGAGATAATTTCAATGTAGTGAGAGGAAAGGACTAAGAAAATGGTATAGACCTATGATGGAGATAGACTAAAAAGGGTAAAGATGGTGGGAAAAAGGATGTTGAGAACAGAAACAAAGATTCACAAAGACCTGGAGCAAGAAAAGTCATTTGAGAACCGCAAGTTGCTGCAAGATCATAATATTGTTTGCATGACATACTCAGGAATAAAAAGTCTATCCAGGAAGCAATAAAGTACTATTAAATGATAGTAAGAATAGCAAGGAGATGAAATATGATGAAGAATCATGCAGTGAGGAATGAGAGACTTGCTCGCCTAAAAGAAATGAACCTCACAAAGTTATTTAGTTAATTTCTCCAAATAGAATCAGTCAAACACATAGGAGTAAATAACAGGTGGTGTTCTCACATGTTGATGCATGTCCCCGATATACTTTTATAGTGACTCAGTGGCCTCAGGTCAATCTTTAAACTTTCTAGAAGGGTTAAAGACATTTTATATGAAATGTTGTGGTGGGAGGAACTCAAAAGATCAGAAATGCAGACAGTCGATTATAACCGTAAATGCTTCCTTGAAATAGATTTTCTGTGTTTCCCAAGAAATTACAACAGAAGCTAAACTATTCATTGAACTGAATTAACACTTACAACAAACCTTTCCCCCGAATAATTATTTGTCACTAATTCTGATCACTGTAATAGCCACTGAGAAAACCTCTTATAAGCATGGGGTACTCACATTTTCCATGTGCATATACTATTTTAAGGAGAGTAGTTATATTTCAAATTGCTTCCTAAATAGAGTTTATGCTCAAGCTACAGGCAATATTTATATATATATATGGAAAGATATTAGCATCTGTGTGTGTGCTTTGCAATTTCAATGAGTTACTTAGAAAAGTTGTAAAATGTAAAAGTACAAGCTAACGAGTAAAAAGTAAAAATGAATAAGCTGATGGTGACAGTGACCAAATTTTTAGACAGGGCAGATACTTTTGAAATCATGTGAAATTGTAAGGTCTATTTGAATGATACTGAACTGCATCATTGCTAATTGTGTTAGTCTGTGATTTGGCTGACAAGGAAATCTGTCATTTGTTATTCTTTTAATAGAATAAATTGTGAATTAGTATTTTGAATGAAAAAGAGAAAAGAAATACAACAGTTGGAAGAAAAGAAGTACTCGGGTTACTTCTCAGTGATATTTTTTCCATCTACAAATCTCATCTTTATTATATATATTTTTGCTGATATGAATTATGGTAAATGGAAGAAAATTTATTGATGAAGAATGACTCTGCTAAATAGAGCGCAAGAAAATCTAGATTTGGCCTCATTTATAATATGCCAGTGTAAGTAGGAATTGTCAAGAGCCTTCACAGGTCAAGGCAAGGGCCCAAACTTGCTGAGTACTGGGAACGCATACCTTCTTTCCAGAATGCAAGTGAAAAAAGTGAGAACTGGAGTTTCCCACAGCATATCAAAAAAGGAAACCAAGCTTTGGGGGGTTGGAGAGCTATATCTGACAGTATTTCTGTTTAACTTACACACTTGTTTTGAATATTTGCACTTAATAAAGGCAAATTAACATTGTTGTTAAAATTATGTAAACGATCACTGTTATTATTAACCATGGCATAGTAAAATAGTGTTCTGAGTAACACGCTACCAAAGGACACAGAGGAGGCATGATGCTAAAGACGGAAGAACAGGCAGGCTTGAGTTCTTGTCCTAATCATCCTATTTTTTACCAGGAATATAACTATGTTTTAAATTTGCATTCATAACAGAAAACCTGTGACAGAATCTACTTCCATATTAGAATAAAAAGATTGCACAGTACTTGGAAAAGGAGTGCTTAATGTACTGTTTATTTATAGACCATTCAGGGTGCTACTTCCACTTTTTTCTTATATGTAAAAACTACCAGCCAGCCATCTGCTGTATAAAACACAGAGTGCAATTAAACTGTTTGGCGTACCCAGTTTGCAGTATTCCAGAAATGGTGACACTAGCTCAGAGGAGCTGCAAGTGGTGTATGTAGGCAGAAATAAATTCAACTTGCCTAGCAACGGACGGTGGCATACAGTACACTGAACGCACACGAGCCTCAAAGTCACCCTGCTGGCAATGGACTCCCGACCAGAAGCATTTTAACTGTCAATGTTATTTACTATATAGTATTCAGCAGTGTAAATGTTAACTAAGAATAAAAATCATGATCAATCAGCTAGACTGAAATGTGATCTGAACAAAAAACATGGCTGTGCAAGACAGACAGAAGTTTCTACAGAAGGATTGTGGAAGGGGTGGACTGGATAACTTTGTTGTGAGATAGCCTAGGAAAGAATCCTGAGTGAATTTACAGAGCTTTGCAAATGAAAAAGTGCTACAGTGTCGTGAGCTCTGTTTAAGCAAGAGAGCTGTGGTAAAGCAGATCTTCTGACCTGATTACAAGGTCCCTGCAGTTTTACATCTTGGAATGTTTGTACAGTGTCTAAAACTGGTCCCAACCAAATTTATTTTAGAAAGAAATATTGGCTGGAAAATAATATCTTGGCAACATTTAAAAAATGAATGGCCGCTCAGTGTAATTAAATGTAAGCTCCCGCTGAACTTATGTTTTTGAACAGATTCTGGTCCTAACTAGACATTTGATAGTGAATGGGCAAATGCATGATTGTGGTTAGTTCTTCCACTGCACAGAATTCAGAGAATGCAGTTGGTTGTTAATGAATGACTACCGAACCACCAGGGAGTCAGGAACAGGAAAGTAACAAAAACCAGTGCGCAGAAGGACGACTATAGTGATTCACTCTGGTCATGGAAGTGCCATGGACAGGTATGTGATACATAGTGAATAGCATGTGTGAAGTGTCTTTGAAATTCACCATGCTAATCCATTCATTTTTCACCACCATTCAGATTCACCACCATCCATTTTTATTTGGGTTTAGCAAAGTATATTCTTAATCCTTAAATTACGTTCATGGTTTAATAAAGTCTACCCATTAAACTCTCCATTTTAGTAGATGGGGATATTGCCTGTCCAACATATATACACAAATTATATAAAAACCATGTAAAATTATCAGGCCAATATCAAATAAATAAAAGGCACTAAATAAATTTTAGCTATCATTTTTAAAATATTATTAATTTACAATTACTATCTTTTTAGAAAGTTTATATATAGGCATTGCTTTTTATTTTTAAATTTACTATTTTTTCATTGTGATATGTCAGACTTCAAAAGATTATATAGATTATATAATCTATGTAGGTTATAGATTATATAGATTATATCTATTCACATATATTTATATGTAAGATAAATGAAATATTAATGATTAACAAGTGAAACACCCATGTTTCTACCTACAGCTTAAAAAAGTAAAATATTACAAATAAAGCTCTCTTCCTTCCTATTCAGAAGTTTACTGGTAATTGCTTTTGCATCTTCTCCACAATGCCTGTCCAAGCCTTTTGTTTACTTTTTTAATTGAGTTGTCCTTTTTATTGCCCTTTATGTATTCTAAATATTAATATATTCATTATAAGATATTTGATACAAATATCTGCTAGTGTGTAGCTTATGTTTTTATACTTTTTATTGGTTCCTTAACTTGACCCTTTCCCTTCTTAATTATGTTTATCAATTTGTATATAATTTTTAGTATTTTATTTTTTCTAGTTTTTTATTGTCTTTCAGTCTTTTGTTTTTCTGACTTATTCTTGTGGTTATATCACTTGTTTGTTCATATATTTGCTTATTTTTAAATACATATTTAAGTAAACATGTCAACAATTAAAGTAAACTAAAATATACAATAAAATGAGAGATAATAGTAAAATTTATGAGTTGTGCTTTTTTTTACATTCAAGCCCAAAATAAATTGCTCATTCCAATATAGATATTTGTCACATTTAAGTGCAATAGTAGAATAAAGTGTTTGCCCTTAATATAAATTTCTGAATTTTCAGGGAAGAGCTAACATTCACAAAATAATTCCTGTGTTTAGTACCTACTTATATTAGTTTAGATTAATATTATTACTGTAGAGTTTATGTGATATGCCTTGATATATTTTAGATCAAAGTCCATCTTACCAGTTGAGCATCCTCACTTTGGGGAGGCAGCCATGCTCACCACCACACCACCCACACATCACTTTTGAATATGCCAGTTGCAATGCTAATCTGTGACTCATTATTTCCTGTATTTTTGTCTTTAAGGGAATTTACTTTGTTTTTATGTATAATCTATGATATCCCAGTGGGTATAAAATTACTTATAAGATGAATATGATATAACAAAATAACAAGTTAATAATACATGAGAAACAGAAAATAAATGTAAGAATGAAAAAATAACCTGTGATGTCTTAGGTTTCAGTAATAAAGTCTAAAAATTTATGAAAGGTGATAATAATATCAATAGCAAACCACTTTGTAGAGGTTATCGTGTCTGTTCTTTTCTAAGTGCCTAATATATTTATACAGATTTTTATATTTACAACAACCTGACAAGAGAGGTACTATTTTCCCATTTTTCAAATGAGAAAACCTAGAGGTAAAGTCAGCCCATCCAGGATCTCACAGCCTTTAAGAGCTATTAAGAGTCTCCAGAATCCATTTTCTTAATCACATTTCCCAATTCAATAAAGATATTTTGCTAATCCATATATGCAGTGCATATAAATAAAAAACTATCAAGAGCCAACTAGCATAAATACAAAAATATATGAAAACATATATAAGGAAATTTAAAGTTCTTTTACAAACTGCATTTGACCTTTATAAACCTAAGGTTTCAATTTCGAATACAAATATATGTGCATTCTGTGTCTTAAGCAAATTGAAACCTGAAAGCTTCACTCACAGCACAACTACGTGCAATGAAAGTTCATGTTTTTCAGTGAGTAAAGAGCAAAATATGATTATAGACCGATTTCTCATTATTTGCCAACCATTCAGAGAGTCCCAAGCCTTTGTCATGAATAAATACATAAAGATTGCTCAGATTGAGAGACAGAATAAATAAGATAATAATAACAAAGAGCTGAGAACCATTTATACACATTTTAAAAGCAAATGTATAAAAAAGACATATTCACAAAAATTCAACATTCTAGTATAGGTTTGGCCATTAATTAGCTGTGAAACTTTCTGCTAGTTATATATGCTACGAAGAACTCAACTTTTCTCAGTTGTAACACTGAGGGACTAAATTAAATCATTATTTCCAAATTTCATTTACTTCTCAATGACTTTCTAGACTCAAGGCGTGGACAGGAGGCTCATCTCTAGGTGAGGAATGAGAGCCTTCCAGGTGTGAGGGGAGAGGAGCAGGGAAGGCACATTTCCAGGTCCACCTCAACACTTCAGTGACCCACTTTCAAATCTAAGTAATCAGTAAGGTGAACATCAGATTTCTCGATTTGCTATATTGTCTTTTTCTCTAACTTATTGTTTTCTTTCTTGGTAGTTTTGAATACTATTTTAGGTATTTACTCATATCAACACAATTGTTGGTCAATTATAGGTATTTTTTACCCAAGCATGGTGGATTTGGGATCTGAATTAGCAGAGTAAAGGAGGATTGTAAAATTTCTCCCTGTCCTCTCTCACATTCTAATTATGTATAATCTCTTTAGCGAGACACTTTATATTTCTAGACATAAAATCATACAAGAAGAAAACATCTACTTCTGGATGCAAACATATGAATACCCAATTTCTGCAAACATGATCACCTCTAGTGCGTTGCAAGGTTCTGGCTCACTGAATAACAGATTCTCCTTCATAGACAAGCTTTATACTCTCCAAGAATATTTCTGTAGGTCATTTGTTATATTTGAACCAGATTATTTCCTGGAAAATGCTTCTTTCTTCTTTCTTCTTCCCTTATTAAAAATGGAAATGACTACACATCCATCTTCCCAAAGCTAAACAAATTTCCTTGTGCTACACCTTACTTCATTGTCTTATTTTGGTCTAAAAAATGGTTTTATATATATACATTTAAACTAAAATCAAATACTCTGAATTTTCAGGTTGTAATTACATGTAGAGATCAAATATACTTATCACACTGAAGAAAATAGAGAAGAAACTACCAGGCCTCATAGACTTTTGGTCCCAACTTTGATTGATTCAGTATGCAAAGAATGACTTTCTGTACTTTCCTTATCTTTATATTAATTTGAATTATTGCCTGGAATTTTTAGGAAACCAAACGATGATTATAAGTTCTATTAAAGAGAAACACATGCTTTAGATAACTTTCTTAATATAATACAGTAACTTATTTTTCTTTATGTGCGTGTGTTTATTCAGGGAGTTCCATCTACTCCCTGGCCCCATGCTTTAAGCATTAAAATTAACACTTTTTTTCCCAGAACCAACAGGAAGTGTAGTTATCTTTCTTTTTTTTCACATGTTTTTTATTGTTGTTCAAGTACAGTTGTTTCCATTCCCCTCCCCAACAAACACATTTTATCTCTAGTAAGCACTTCTTTAATTGGATTTTTATTTGGAATTCTTAGGTTTATTCTCATTTGACTTGATCTTCTCTCTTTTAATTTTTCCCATTAGCATTCCACACTGGCTGACATCTATCTGCCTTCATATTCACTATGATGCTTTCATTTCCTTTAATCCTAACATTATTACCTGAGTGTGTGCTTTACGAGCCTACTGGGTAGACACAATTCTGTTAGCTAGAACTACCTTTCTTCAATACACCCTTGGCTATCTGATCATTTCTACTTTAGTGCTTCGGGTTCATCTGAGAAGATGACAATAAAAAAACTAGAGCACTGAAATGAGCTTACAACATAATTACAATTGTCCCTGAGGACTGGTTTAATAATATAAAACTTTAGAAATACATTATCCCATTACATTTGGAGATGTTACAAAGAACACTTTTTTAAAAAGTGACTGTTGCTGTTATTGGTATTATTGAGATGGGAGATTTGAAAATATATACAAAACTTAATCCATGCATCTTATAAATTTAAAAATCTATCTGCTCTCCAATACACATTAATTAATATTAAATATGTAACCTGAGTCTCATAATAAATAAAGTATTACACAGAAAGTCCTGTTGGGCTGTGCAATAGGGAATGCACTTTGAGCTTAGAATCCAATCAGAAGGATTTTCTAAGACAGAGTGGAATATCACCCCCAATCATCACAGCAGAGAAGAATGCTCGTATTGTCAAAAGCAGCACATGCAGAATCATCCTGAGAGAAAGGTATGACAATGCCACACAGTCTGATAATGTGGTTCCCAGGGGTTAACGCATCAAGCAGGCCCCCCACGCTCAATAGAAAATATAGAAAATAAAACAAAGTATGAAAATCAATGCATTAAAAACTCAGTTCTTGAGGTGAATTTTGGAATATTAATTAAAAGCAAAATATGAAAAATCTGCAAATACTAGGAGATGCCAGAGGAAAGCTTGCCTCAATTTTTGTAACAAGAACAAACCAAGTGATGAAGATGAGGAAACCTGAGGAAGCAGAGTGGCTGATTTCTTAGCTGCTCTGGGGATAGGGCCCATCGACATAAACAGAACCTGAAAGATGATGTGAGAACACTTGAAGTGATAGGACTCTTTTAAAAATCTTGTTACCATTAAAATTATAATGATTAGAAAAATGAAGTTTGGCTCTCAATGCATGTTCAAGCATTTTTAACAAATATTTTTATCTCCATTAGGTTCAGTATTAAAGACTCCCTCTTTTTACTACATCATGGCTATATCACAGAATGATGTATTCACTAGACTTTATTTTTCTGAGTGTATATGCTGCAATTAGAAGAACATGAACCTTTTTTCTATCCACTATTGATAATTCCTCATCAGATACATATACCCTGCACTTAACTTCTTTGTCATCTGAAACAATACCTCTACTTTAATAAAATTACTTCTAAAATACCACTTAAATCTCAAGAGAACTTCTCCATGCTCTCTTGAAATGCTTGTTCCCACCCTCCTCTCTCTCTCTCTCTCTCTCTCTCTCTCTCACACACACACACACACTTCTAGCATACACCATTTTAAGACATATTCCCATTTGTCAGCAGAAACAAATTCTAAGAGACATGATTTGTTTTCACATTATTCAGAAAAGTCTGTATATCTACAGCATAGCCACAGATTTAGTTATGTATTTGTTTAACAAATATACCTATATTTTTGAAATAATATAAGTACCTCAGTTAAAGTAGGAAAAGTTGGATTTGGCTTATGAAAGACCTTGGAGTGGTTGCTATTGTACCAGCTATGTGCCTCCTTCACCCCCATGATTCAGAGTTCGCTTATACTTATGTAAAAATGATCATCGATAATACCTGGCTTATAGCTATATTTAACCTTTTTAGTTTACTTAGTATAGTGAAGTGGCTATTCAATGATCTCTTCGAGAAATGGTACTAGTCTAATAGGATATCTATCTGAACAAAAATGAGCGAGGATCCTTACTCTTAACTTACTACATTAACTTTAAATATCTCATAGACCTAAATGTGGTAGGTAAAACAATAAGGTTCCTAGAGAAAATAAAAACACTGGAAGATATATTTATGACATTGGATTCAGCATTCTTTTTTAAAGAAGACATAAAATAAAAGATCCTGGGCCTAATTTTCATCCCAAACTGTCCTGTGACTGCAAAGGAAAAGACTCTTGTTAAAACTCTCTATACAGGTCCCATGTCTTTTAGAGAACCCATCTGTACCTGGTGGTTGACATGGCCTTCAGATTCATCTTGGCTGGGGGGCAAGTAAGCTAGGCCTTTAAAACTCTAAATCAGTTATTGGATAGAGGCCACCAACTGGGAAGAGGTGGGAAGGGGCTAGATCTGATCTGATTTCAAAATCCAAGGCAGAGGACCTTGTGGTCCCATGTTTTAGCATGCAGATTTTCTCTTAGTACCCCCATTTAGCCCCATGTTTTATCCTTTTGTATGATGGTGCTAGTTCCAGAACCTCACTGGTGTAATATCTCTAGAAAGCAAGTCTCTCTTCTGCATGGCCACATCATTTACCTAGCAACATGCATTTGGGGTAGTAGGGAACTTCTCTCCGAACTTCACAATAAAAATAAATAGAATAGCACATGTCATGAAAATCCTCCATATCATTGTCTAGTCAAATACAAATACTTAAGTGACATTTCACTAGAGCGAATTTCCTTCAGAATATAATAACAATCACTATCTATTCAAATATTATTTAGCTTACTGCTTTGAATATGATAAAATAAAGGCTTATTTGCTCCATTTTCTTATCTAGTTGGAGTTCACAATCAAGAAAATGCAGTATGAATATTACTATTCCAGATGTTTCAAAAGTATTATTTACCCTAAAGGAAATGTATCTAATCTTAGAAATACATACACACACCTGTCAGTACTTTCTTCCACTAAAAGATACACTAGCCTCGCTCTTAACTATAGTCAGTATCTTCAGTAGAAAAAAATGTATTATTTTAAAAGTTTACACTTCAATGTTAGAAAAATTGTGATAATAAAGTGAAATCTCACTTTCTACATGTGAAGGTTATATAGAGACCACCATAGTCATCACAGTATTTCTCAAGTGTTTTCACGGGATACTGAAAAGATGGTTTGCTAAAACACTGGGTGAGAATTCATGTCTCCAAAGCCACAGGATATCCAGACCAGTACCATATGGTTGATGTCTAGAATACCAGCATGGTGCTTTTGTGGAAGAAGAAATATATCACTATTTTAAAAGTGCAGGCTCAAATAGACATTAATACTTCAAAGAGAATCAATTTCATATACACACAAAATCTTTTTACTTAATAGATTGTAAAATTTCCTGAGAGTTATTAATTTGTCAGGTGATCTCATTATTTTTTAATTATATAATGGAAGAGATATTTTCAATTGTACCTTTGGGAACATAAAGAATTTTTTTAAACTATTGGTTTCAAAATTAGTTATAGAGAATTATTTTTTATTTATATGGCTTATCATTTCAAGCAAGCTATCCAGACTTAATTTTATAAAGTGCAAATAATTAATATGTTTAAGACATTCTTTCAAATTCATGAGAAATACAGATAAAAGACACTATATATAAATTCTCTAATAGCTGTTTTAGTCAGCTTGGGCTGCTAGAACAAAATATGTTGTTATATAGACTTTGTGTCTTAAACAACAGAAATTTCTTACTCACAGTTCTGGAGACTGGGAAGTCTGAGATCAGGATGCCACACGTCAAGTTCTGGTGAAGGCCCACCTCTTGGCTCGCACATGGCAGACAGAGATCAAGCTCTTTGATCTCTCTTCACAAGAACAATAATCCCATCATGAAGACACCATCTTCATGATGTCATCTAAACCCAACTGGCTCCCAAAGGCCCATCTCCCAATCCAATCACCTTGGTGGTTAGGGTTCAACTTGTAATTGTGAGGGGACGCAAATATGCAGTCTATAACAGTAGGACAACAAAGAATTTCAGAATGTAATTCTGAAACTGGTATGAACTTTCCCAAGTGGTGTTTTATCATTCTATCATGAGAATGATGAGATTTTCACACTCTGGTGCTGTGGTATCAGGTATGGTGGGCTCCTATGGTGCGACAGTGATGTACTCTCTCTGATGAATTTCTGGCCACACCTCCTCTTATCAGCAGGAGGAGCCTGTGGCCAGACCTAAGAAACCTAATAAAAAGTGTTAGAAAAGATATATCACCCATTTGACTTAATCTCTATTTTATAATAGTATGGTCTTCTATTACTACTAAAAATCACCTATATATGTTGTTGCACTTGACTACCCATGTGTATTCAAAGATTTTGGACTTTTAATTTTATAGAAAAGAAAATAAAACTGAGAATTTAGTGGCTTATTCATAACAAACTAGTAAATGGCAAAATAAGACAACAATTATTTTGGCTCAGGTTTTCATTTAGGTTTTTTTTTTTTACTTTAACATTCTGCTTTTCTCTACACAGAAAGAATTAAAAGATATGAGATATTAGAAATCATAGGTCCATATTGATACTTCCAATTCTAATCCAATTTTTCCAGGGTTCTTTTTTAACTACCTTCTTTCTTCATATATCCTTTTTTATAGTGAAATCTCTGGTTCCCCACTGTACCAATATGTATGTTGATTTGCTTAATATCATGATTTATATAAAACATTTTAAGAACTGCTATTTTCATATGATGGTGCCAAACTAAACCATGAAAAGAATTTGAGATTTATTAGCAGTTCTATTTTAATTTTCTCTCTACACCTAGAGTATAAAGTGAAAATATTGTGTTTAAATGTTACTTGTATAGCAATATATGTTTCTTTAGCTTGTGAAATACTGTTTCATTTATTTGATTCACAATCTTCATTATTTTCCAACATCTTTTATGCTTTTTAAAAAATACTTAGAATATAAACATGCTTTCAAACATCTAAAGTAAAATCTAAAGTATTAAAAAATGATGAAGTAAAAATTTTATAATATTAAAAGTATCTAGCATTTTTCTTTAACAAGGTGTATCAAAATTGGTGCATGTTCCCCAGCCACAATTTCACCTGCTCTCCCTGGGACCCTCTAAAAGTAACCAAATTTATTGTTCTGTGGTTTATCTTCCTTATGCTTCCTAGATATATTTTAGTTTGCCTTTATATTTCCTTTTTTACATAAAACATCACATACCATTATGTATACATAATCTCTTATACTTCATTATCATTATTTTTATACTTATTGAATCTGGCAAATAATTACCTCAATCTTTTTTATGGCTGTGAAGTATTCTACTTTGTGATATAATTATGACTCATAGGTGTTATAACACCTTGACTTTTTGCCATCAATGAATGAAAGTGACTATTTCCCCAGAGCCTCATCAATAAAGTATATTATTAAGCATTTGCTTTTTTACCAATATGAAGGACCATAAATGGTCTATTAGAGAAGATTGAATTTGATTTCTCCTATTCTGCTTGAAGTTAGGACATTTTTATGTAAATTATCCATTCTTGCCTGTTTTCCAATTTTCTAAATTCTTGGAATTTTTTATCAAGTTTTCTAATTTTTTCAAATGGTTACAGAGCTGTCCAACACCATTTACAAAATCCACATACTGATGCTAAAACCAAATAAGGAGCATTCGAGAAGAACAGGAATCTCCTTCAAGATATCCAAAAACTTCAGGAGGGAAGATAAAAACTTTACAGTGAGCAGACATTGTCTATAGATGGCAAAAACTTGACAGTACAGAAAGCCAGGCAATGATGGTCAATATTCAAAAATAAGGCACTGATATCATGAGCCTGATATGTGATATGCTTGAGGACACAATACCACATCTCTCAACATTTGTAAAATAGCATGACCTCAGTCCAACTAAAACACCAAATAAACCCAGATTAAGGCATATTAAGCAAAATAGGTAACCAACACACTTCAAAGTTATCAAGACTGTAATACCTTTCCAGAATAGTCTTTGAATTAACTATTAGTTTCATGCTAAACACACATAATTCTTAAGATAAAGACACATATGTGCACACACATGCATATACTCTACCAACTAATATAGAGCTCATTTCAAGGAAATACCATTGCTGTTTGTAAATCCTCATTTGGCTCAAATCAAAAATGGTATAAACATAGAATTTCCATAAGTATTGGCTGTTATGAAACTTATCTTATTTAGAAATATGAAAATATACTTTCCCAAAGTGTTTTCTAAATATATTGACTTAAAATGTCAAGTACTAAAATAAGAGAATTAAAAGGCATCAGATAGTTAAATTTAGGAAGTAGACACCTCCTCAAGATCTTATAAGAAAACTGCGAAGTGCTTTTACAACATGCCCCCAATGTCCAGACGCTCTCTCCCTAGTGTGCATAAGATGATCAGGGAGAATGACCAACCCCAGAATCATGAGGAGAATACCACAGCTTCAACATGAAAAGAGGACTTCATCTTTCCTAAAAGTTCAATTTAGAAAGTCTCCAAATAACAACATGCAATGACGCTGCCATGTCTGAAGCCAAAAGAGATGCTTTTTTCATTTCATTGGCTATGTGCTTTTTCCACATGCTATGATGTACTTCTTTTGTCTCCGTGACTAAAGTTAGAGAGAATGCGAGGGAGAAGGGTAGAGAGCGGTGGCAGCGCGAACCATTCTGCCTGCCCACCATGTGGCATAGGCTGTTAGTTCCCCATGGATTGAGTGGCCATGAAAACTAGCTGAGCATGAGATGTCTTGCTGGTACCCTGCCTAAAAAAAAAAGCCCAAGTAGCAGGAGATTGTGTGGGAGGCAGCGAAAGGCAAGAGCTGGCAAAGAGGGAAAAATTTCAGTGGGAGTGATCTGACTGCAGTAAAGAATTGTGCTGTGTGGAGGCAACTCTCAGTTCACCCTGAAAGAACTCACATCTGACCTGACAAGGAAGCTGTCCTGGGGGCACCAGCCACACACAGGGCATTGAGACAGCCAGTTCAGCAAGAAGCCCACTAAACATACGCCAGCTAGTAAGTAACACACACAACCTTTTAATATCTTCCCTGTCCCCTGCTTCCTCTGAACCAGATCAACTAAGAATTTACTTTTTGTACATATTGGGTTTCAACACATGCTTTTGTTTTGGGAAAGGGTTCCATAGATTCATTTTTTAAAATATATTAAAAATTACAGAATAAATTTTCTCTAAGCAACAGTTCCTCACAGTTCAAAATCAGAGCTGGAGATGAGTAAAAATTCAACATGAATAAAAAGCGGTATGATTGTTAGAAGGGGAGACTCACCTCATGTACTCTTGAGAGCAACATTAAATACATATCTGTAGGGGAAAATAGTAAAGTAAAATTACTATTTTAAAATAATGTGTTTGGGTTTTATAAATATTGCACATCACTTTGTGGCTCATCTGTTTTCTACACAGGTACACAGGTACATCTTACTTTTTAATTAAATTATGCATCCTCCTATGCAGCTCATGGAGCAGCTGGAGGCTTCCCACGATGTTATTTCCTTGCGTCACTACACTATCTCTTCCTCACCAATTTTACTTACGTAATGGAGAATACGGGCACCACTCTACACAACTACCCAGGGTCAGTAAGACTCACTCTTTAAGGTCAGCCTATTTGGTAAGTTGTACTTGAAAAATATTTTACCACAGTGGAGAAACTGCCTTATTATACATCTGTATAGTATATACGCTCATTTTTATTTACAGAAAAATAAAACATAATGGTAAGGGGTCAAACAGAGGAAATTTTATTAAGAAATTTATGAAGCACAAAATAAAGTTACTAACCTAAGAAAATGTGTATTAGAAAAAAGAAACAAGTACTGTCTCTTTTAAATGACTCTAATGGCTCCAAATGAGGGAAATAATGTGAACTAAAAGTGGGCTGCATGCTCAACATAAAGTATAATTTAAGCAAAAGAAAAAAATCTAGAGAAACTAGTAGACAGAAGATGTTATACAAAATTCTTATACTTTTAATATTTCCTTTGTTAAACGGAAAGTCAGAACATATTGAGACTGTGCTAGAAAATTTAGGGATAAAAGAGAATTCTCATTGACATTCATTTGAAAAGCAGAACTTTTTCACAAACAAGATGTGCAGTACCTAATGAGTAATTTTCTACCCTCCACTTTCTATTTTTGTCAAAACTATATAGAAATACATGCTCTCTCTCCCACAAGCCTCCTTTTCCTTTCACTCTCAGCCAGCAGCAAAGCATAGGAAAGCAGCCACCTCACTGGGTGACAATGGGAAACTAACAGAAGCAAACAGGTTCAATTACAGACTCAAGGCAAACTGCAGGGACGTTTTTGGGATATGTAGCGCATTCAGTACATATGTGCCTAGCTTATTAATTTCATGATATTTCTTTTTCTATTTAATCTTTATCATATTTCCCCATTACCATTCAGTCCTCATACCCCCCTCCTCCCAACAATCACCACCCTGTTGACCATGTCAATGAGTCCTTTTTCCTTTTTTACTCAGTCCCTCAGGTTTATTACCTTAATTATATAGAACTAGAGTTTGATTTCATTATCAGAATTTTAGTAAGCTTAGCTTCATTATTTTCTTCATAGTCAAAGAAATAGATTTTTTTTTACTCTTAAAAGTCTATTTGACTGAATGTGTTTGAACCTCAGTTATTTCTTTTTATAAATGAAGATCAGATGTGCACTATTGATAGAGCTTCAGCCCAATGTTTGGATCAAACTACTACCACCCCCTATACTAGTTATGTATGTCTGAAAGGAACCGGATCATCCAAACCATTCTCATTGCCATAGAAAAAGCATAAAAAAAAACTTTAAATTTTGCAGAATGATATCTAATGGGCATTATGCTCAATTAGCCAACCCAATTATAAATTTTATCATATTTAAACCAAATATAAGAATAATTTGGCTTAATCCCCAACAATGTTTGACCTTAGTCATTTAAACATTCCAGACCTCAGTTACGTGTGTGTATATATAAAATATAAAATATATAATATATAATATAATATGTTATATATACTCACACATATATATACAGTTATAGAACTTTTTCAAAATAAAAGTCATATAATGTGAAAACATTTATAATTCAATTTATAAGTACTAATGTTTTATGCAAAACTTTATATAAGGTAGTACATTGAGATAACAATGAGCTTTATTTAAGACTGGTACTCTGCTATACCTTCAACTAATTATTGTATTTCAAATACTTTTTTGATAAGATATTTATAAACAAGAGATTTGAAACCCAAGATATTGAAGAGAGTGTCCTGTTACTCCAGCAATGACTGCATATCTTCTCTCCCTTAATCTCTTCTCTTTGACAGTCATGGAAAAAGCTGATTACTGAAGTATTTTATATCTCACTTTTTTAATAGATTGTAGGTTTTTGCCTGACTTACAGCACCAAAATATTTCCTCAAGAAAAAAGATGATAGCTTCCTTTATACTATATTTTTGAGAAAAAAATATTTAACCCAGAAACTCAAGACAAAGACCAAAATATTGAGGAAAGAAATTTTATATGTAATTAAATATCTGGTTGGGAATATTAGAAATGTTTTAATTGCATTTGAGAAGTCTCTTGAGGAATGGATAAGATTTTGACTGATAGAGCTTGGAGAAGGTTTGGAGGGGAAGAGATAGCTTAGGTGCATAAAGACTGAAAGTGTAGTGTTTTATGAAAGCAACAGCATTATATACAAATATGTATCATATATGAGTGTGTATGTATATAGGACGATCCCCACAAAACCAGAATTATCTTCTGGAGGACAGGTTCCTTGTAGTACAGGCTAGATGAGTGTTTAGGACCCCAGCTGCATCAGGGTACCAGCTGAGAGGCTCCATTCAGCCTCAGTGAATTTTACTGAAAACTCTTTCAACATGTTTGCCCATTTCATGGTGGGCGATTTATGAGCGCACCTGCCCACACTGCGCTGAGTGTTCAGCAGTTTTTGATCAAAAACAGCATGACCCCAATGTCCAACCCTCCCTATTCACCCGATCATGCCCCCAGCAACTTATTTTTGTTTCCCTGGATGAAAAAAGTCCTCAAAGGGAAAGATTTTGCTGTTGTGGAAGAGGTGAAACAACAACAACAAAAAAAAACCAGCAGAAGCAGTAAAAGGCATCAAAGTCGATGCCTTTGAAAAACTGTTTTGAGCAGTGGAAAAAAACATCTCAATAGGTGTACTGCATTCATCAAATGGAGAGTACTTTGAAGGTGACTGAAGTTTAAACATGTAAGAATGAATCCATAATTTTCTATAAATAAATTTCTGGTTGTTTGGGTCACCCTCATGTGTGTCTGTGTGTGTATATATGTACACATATATACACATACTTGTACTTTCTTTAATAAATACTAAGAAATTATTGAAATGGTCTGAGCAAAGGACTCTTAAGAAGGAAATTCTGGCAGCATTATATGAAGAGTCGTAAAGAGTGAGCTGGAAATGAGAATGTTAAAAAGCAGTGATTTATCTCAGCGCTGGAAGGGTTAGGCATGTTGATCATTACCAGATGTCAGAACACTAGAACTGTTCAAGTTTATGGACATTTTGAAGACTGAGGCAGCTACAAAATCCCAAAATAGGGGAAACTGGTACAAAATGAGGCTAGACCAAAATCATATAGAGGATTTTGTCCTTCGTTCATGATAGCAACAGAAAAATATGGACAAATTTAAAGAGAAATAGGCATATTAGCCAGAGTTAAATCAGTTTATGTATTTCAAGCCAAAGATATTTCATGTAGGAGAATGGACACAATAAATCCATTGGAAAATCTGAGAGTCAAATCCCAAAACCACTGGTTTCCAGTTGCTCTTCTCCAGGTTTACCACACAGGCAAGAGCTGTGTGGTAAACACAGTCCATAACATACAGTCAGGAAAGTTCAGGAAGCTGCTGCCAATGCCACATCTGCCTCATGGCCCTAAGAAAACTAAAGTTCAGCTAATCACTGCAAAACTCCTTGCTAAGCCCCCACTTATCTATTGCCTCTGCCATAAAAAGGTATCTTCTACTGCTCTGCTACGACCACCCTATAACACTGAATCACATTGATGGAACTTCAACAATATTTAAAACCTCATTGGCAAGGGCATCTAAGATGTTCTCAGCTCTGCACAGGTTTGGAAAGGACGAGGACCACCAGCCAGTACAGTGGAGGAGGAATGTCATGACCTGATTTTCACTTTAAACTGTTTACTCTACTAGATGGGTGGAGACAAAAGCAGGAAAGGACAATATCAGTCTAAATAATAAGTAAGTTAAGATGAATAGGTAGGTAATTGAACTGCAGTGTGGTGTTGAAAATGAAAAAGTAATTATGATTGATGGATATTTAAAATATAAAAAGGACAGGTTTTAGAAATGTATTGCATTATTCTTCATGTTATAATTCCACAGATCTCTATACATTCTTCTTATCCCAGTTTATAACTCAATTAAGATTGCATAAAGGGAACAGTCTAAACACATGAAATATTCTATGTGTAAATTATCAGAGGAGGCAAATAATTTCTTTTTTAAGTTTATTATTTAGAGATATTTGAATATTGTAATAGGATTAAAAACTAAATCATAGAGACATTCAATATCATTAAAGATTGTATTAGCCTTTTGAAACATAAATACATATATCACATGCCCAAGAATTAGGGAAAATCTATGGAGCACTTTTGATTTAGATTATCTGCCTACAGACTTAAAATAATATAGAGAATTACATTTTAACATTTCCATTTTGAAAATGATCCATCAACTGGCTCTTAAATTTTGGGAAATGGATTTTAACAGCAGTTTAAGTGTCCTCACAGGAGCAGGCGGCATCCTGGTGCGTGAAATGGGAAGTCAAAGAGTGGAGTGAATGGGGAAATTTTTGCACCACAAACAGATAAAATCTACTTCACAATTTTAATTCATGTCATGAGGATACCATAAGCTAGAGTAGCATGCTGTGATGCTTCAAGGGTATTTCAAGCAGGAAAACGTGAAAAATGTCAACACAGAATTTGTAGGGTGGCAGTTAGTTACATGTGTTAGGCAGATTTCTGGGTAGATCTATAAACTAAACACATAAACTATGAATAAGATAAGTAACAAACTGCAAGGACTAATGTTCTACCCCACCCCCAATTATTCTCATGTGCATTAAAGGAAGCTTTGTGAACAAGAAACTTCAACTGCTTACTGATTTTCCCCATGTATCTGAGACTCTGAATGGTTGGCTTTCTTTTGTTATGATAGCTTAAACCAGGCCTTTCATTTGGCTGATTTATTCCTAATCATTTGATGGTGGATGGTACCTCTTACTTCTATTCTCTGCCACAAGTGAGCCGAGAATACCACCTCTCCTGGAGGTGCCTGTCCATTTTTGGAATTCAGAATTCTTGGTTGTGCCACAATCTCAGATCACTGATGGGTTCCAAATAAGTTAATAATTTCTTAGTTTTTAAGTCTTTTCTCATTTTCCTCATAGGAGTAATGGACTCTGTTTCCAGCTTTTTACTTTTAGGACAAAAGTAGAACTCCCAGGATTTAATGTATAATTGGGTGTTTCTAAATGCTTGTGAATTCTACAAGAAAATTTAGCACAGATTCATATATAAATCCTATCAGATGTGGCTACTCCAAGAGCTCTCTGGCTAAAACCAGACCTTGGAATCCTTACCAAGTTCCATGTACTTGCCACCTGGCCTCCACCTTGCTGGAAACTGCTCCCGCTCCTCCGCTGCAGTCCTCTGCCCCAGGCCACACCACGTCTCACAGCTACCACCAGTGGGAACACACAACTGTCCAGAATCTCTACATATTTCTCATATGCTACCCACCAACCCTACACCCTGTAGAAAGAAAAGACCGTTTCCCCTTCAGAGCGTAATCTCTTCCCAGAATCACTGACTGGAGAACCATTAACTCCATACCTTCTCAGGTACCCCATTTCATCCACAAGGATGCCATCTGCCCCTGTCAGGGCCATTACATTGCTGCTAACTCCATTTCTCACATGCTGGGGGATCCACTTTTAAACTACACCCCCATGTGAAAACCACAGCCTTAAAACCAGTTTAAATGTTCTTGCCCAATGTTCTAGTTCTTTTAGCAATCTTGCCTTCATCTTGAGATAACAGGAAGACCGAGTCTGTGTCTACTTCTGGAAGTAATCTAGTCCAAACAATCTCCTGTGAGCTGATGTTGGGGCAACAGTTCACACATACAGCCCCATCCAAACACAAACACACACATCTACACCATTCTCATTAAAGTCAAGCAATTTAACAATTTCCATAAAAGACACATCAATACAGATTAGAAAAAATAGCCTGACTTTAAGATACAGTTAGACTATATGTTTGATTAGCGATTCACGTATTTTATTTTAATAATAAGTAAAATCTTTTTAAAAGATATTTATTTATTTATTTATTTATTTATTTATTTATTTATTTATTTATTTTAGAGAGAGGGGAAGGAAAAGAGAAAGACAGAGAGAAACATCAATGTCTGGTTGCCCCTCACATGCCCCCAGCTGGGGACCTGGCCCACAACCCAGGCATGTGCCCTGACTGGGAATCAAACCAGCAACCTGCTGGTTCACAGGCCCACATTCAATCCACTAAGCTGTAACAGCCAGGGATAATAATAACTAAAATCTTAATCACAAGTTTCTCATTTGTGCCCTGGCTGGTGTGGCTCAGTGGATTGAGCACTGGCCTGAGAACCAAGAGATTGCTGGTTCAATTCCCAGTCAGGGCACATGCCTGGGTTGCAGGCCAGGTCCCCAGTTTGGGGTGCATGAGAAGCAATCACACATTGATGTTTCTCTCCCTCTCTTCCTCCCTCCCTTCCCTTCTCTCTAAAAACAAATAAAATAAAATCTTTTTTAAAAAGTTTCCATTTGTATTTTTTTACTTAACCTTCTCTAGAACCCAATGTAGTTAAATTTGAGGGTCTTACTGTAACAGATTGTCCTGTACCTACTCCCTACCTTCTGATAAAAGCAGTCCTCTGCCTCAAAGACAAATCTGAATTTTCAAATTAAAGGATTTACACAGTTAAAATATAAAAACAAAATTCTCAAAGAGAATTTACCACATTTCTGGCAAAGGTTAAAGTTGAGATAATGTATATTGATCTGTTTATGAGGAAATAGTATTTAGAAAGTTTTTAGGCCATAGTGGAAAGAATGAGTTCTCTGAAATCTATTTTTCTCCTAGATTACATTGTTTTTGGCACTTCTGATTTGCAGCCTACTCGTGTAATCACTTTTTTCATTTTCTCAGGTTGACACTTCTAAGAATCAAGCCATAACTTCTGTTCTAACACCTCGTATTACAAATTAGGGCTAAGAAAGTTGTGTCATGTTGGGAATTCCCATATCAAGATGAACTTGAGCATTTCACAGCCCGAAGAGAGGAAAATCTCCTGTCAGGGTTTGATAAATAAATGTTTCTTGGGAGCCAGAGAAGCTGGACTTTTATATTTTAGATTTATAGCATTATATATGTTAGCTTTGGGCAGCGATTAAGTAATTCCATAAAAATGTGGCTTTAATATATCTATAAATATGAAGTTTTGAGAACAATATAATGCATAATTTGTATGTTTTAATTATGGAATATTTCAAGTACACATAATAGTATAGAAAATAATATACTACATCCTTTGTACTTGCTAGAGAAATTTAAAAGATGTTAATACAGTCATATCTTGGTATTTGTCAGTTGCAGATCTCATCACAAATTCCAGAACAAATTAATAATAAGTACTGAGGTAACACTGAGCTTTCAATGTTTGATTTAAACCACTTTTTTCTATTTTAAAAACATAAAAATGTATGAATTCCTTCTTTCTTTCAGCTGCATAGAATTCCATTGTGTAAATGTACCATAGTTTTTTGATCCATTCATTTACTGATGGGCATCTAGGTTGTTTCCAGCACTTAGCTATTGTAAATTGTGCTGCTATGAACA
>CM052545.1:24449117-24530195 GCA_028533065.1 Trachops cirrhosus | reverse complement strand
GTTCATTTACTGATGGGCACCTAGGTTGCTTCCAGCACTTAGCTATTGTAATGTTATGTTTCTTAAAATAAAAATTTGATATTGAACAGAAATGAATTTGAGTTTTTATTTCCTAAAATAGTAGATGAGCACATAGGCACCATACTTGAATGATTAAAAGAAGTACTTTCACAGTTAGCAAAAGTAGAGATTATGGGGAAAGTTACTATTACCTTACATAGATGCAGAAGGCTAAGAAGACTCTCTGAAAAGACATGTGGTTCACTCGAGTTTCACAGGAAAGTAGTCTCGGGAACCAGTCTGACTCAGACAATCATTGTTAGCTCACTCTGACCCTAGGAAAATGGGCAGGGGAGCTCCAGGGTTTAGGCCATTGACTATAACCTCAAATATTTTATCCAAAAAAATTAAAACACCCACAAAGAACACTGTTAATCTCTAACTTTCACCAGCATGATCTTTGTAAACTCTCTAAAATAAAGTGAGTTTCAAAAGATGCCATATATTTTGGGGAAGGAAATATTGATTCAAAGTAGGACAGGGAAAATGATACATTTGCATTTTATAAGTGGGACTCATCCAAGTGAGACTGGCGAACTCTGATGTACTTGTTAGTACTTCGTACAAGATGGGGAGTTCATGATAGGGAACCAAAAACACGCCACTGTAATAAATAAAAAATTAATTAAAAAGTTAGAAAATATCAGTTGCTATGTCTAGAAGTATTAAAACATTTATTTTCATAAATTATCACTTTAAGAGAAGTGAATTATATCTACCATAATTTCTGTCTTTTAGTAGAAAAACATGGCTTTATCTGTACATTTTTGTAGTAATCAAAAAAGTAGTAATTAGCAGGTACTGAAATTGGCAAATATATTTCTGACTTGGTAAAATATGAACACCCTTACATAAAGTCTACACAAGAATTTGAAGCTCTTTGCAATGTTTAGTGCTGAATTTTTATTTAATTATTTTCTGATATTTATGCTTTTATTAATCTGCTTCCTCCTCGATCTTCCTTCCTTCTCAGGTGATGATAGAATCAACTGAGATCTATGTAACTGATAAATTCTATCACTGCTGTCTGCATTACTTCATCTTTACCCTCCACAAATCAACACTATGAATAAATGATTTATTACTGACATTGTACACTATGAAAATGCTAGACATAAATGTTAACAAATAAATATCAAATCATTAATACAAAATGATCAGAATTTTTTTCTCAACAATCTGACAGAGCATTTAATGGAATTAGAAGGTATCATTGTTTACAAATAGGCTATTAAGCACACAGATTCCATGCTCTTTAAAGATGGACACTAACAGTACTTCATCTTAAAAACTAAGAATTTATTATTTACAGAAAAGAACATTGTAATAAATATACTCCATTTTTCTGGTGAAATTGTAAAACTAGTGAGAGTTCTTTATCATTTCCTCATATGTAAATATCGAAGTTAATGCCTAGAAATAAAATTTGTAAGAGAAGCATTTTAAATTATATTGGTAATTCAAAGTTTCCCTCAACATTATTAGAACTTAAACTGATGTTTACTTAGTTATTACTATCCTTACAAGTTCTCATTTTTCATGACTTCCTAATGTCTTGCATTTCATAAGAAATGCATTTCATACTTAGATAAGTAAAAAAAGGAAAAATGTCTTTTATGTTTTAAAAAAGTTGTTTTTCCATATCCCTTTAAGTTTAGATATTAATCTCCAACAGTTATGAGCAGTCAATTGCATATATTTATTCTGACTAATTTACTTAGTTAGGATTCATTTTTAAAAAGCCTCTAGATATATGTATTTTCCTTGAAGCAGGGTTAGATTGTGGGTCAGCTTTAGCTCAGGTGGTTACTTCATCATGGCAGGCACTGGGATTAGATTGCTATTTTATCCCTAACTAAAGAAGATGTAGGTCAAGCCAAAATACATTTTCATTCAAAATAGAAAAATGTTAAATGATATTTATAACTTAAATTTAATAGGTGTATATCACTATACACACACTGACTACTAAATTATGTAATAATACCATAATAGGTGTCCTGAATAATCAGAGTGTATACATACAGTGGACACCACCCTTTCTGTTATGCATATAAGAATGATTCTGTTCCAAGTTTTCATTTACTAAATATTTAGGAAACTGTCTGTTTTCTCACCATCATTTGGGATATTTCCAGAACACTAGTCTGTGAATAAAGTAAAAATTGTTGCTGAAAATGAATTAGCACCATCTCCAAAAGAGGTAGAATTCACATAGATGCCAAATGAAAGGCGTGATGACTCTCATAAACACCTTGTGTGAGTTAATAAGAGCGAAAGTTCGTTTCCATTAGGACTCCACATTTGCCTCTGCTGCACGCCACTTAGAGCACACCATAATACAGGCTGTGCATGGTACAAGCTGGCAAAAGTCAACTGGGAATCAGACAGGTTGTGAATCTCATCACTTCAGTAATAAAAATGGCCATGCAGACCTTCTTTCTGGTCCAGCGCCCAAGTACCAACCATCAAAAAGGCCTAACTACACAGCCTTTGAGGCACACCATCTGCTCGTCATCTTTGTTGTCACTTCCTCCTTTTTGTATCTACATAAACATCAATTTGCCATCCTGTACTTCCACAAGGCCCACCTAGGGCAAGGTGAAAAAACAAATTCTCTCACTGTTTTCTTCTTCCACCACCCATATTCTCTAAGTAAAATGAATAAGCATGAAACAGGTTTGATTATACAAAATACAAAAGGAGAACAATAAAAATGTGAAGGGAAAAGAGAAAATGCAGGGGGAATGCAGAGCCTATCTCTGCTTAACAGAAACTGCCTATGTCAACTCAGCCAATATGGAACTAAAGACGGTGTGAGGAAAGGACATCCGGAAGAGAATAAAAATGGAGAAAGTCGTGGATGGAAATAACAATAACAACTCATGCTGTGGTACCTAATTTTTGAGGGTCCACAATAGAGAGGAACCCATTAGCCATCAGACAGATGGAGCAATCCTTCAAAAGCTCTTTCCTTCAGGCTCGACAACTACACTTTCTTACTCAGAGAGCTCATTCTATTTTATAACTGCAACTTTTATTTTACTGCTGATGGTCTTCATATCTGTGAGATCAGTCCTGTTCTCTCTCTCTGCAGCTATTATTTTCAATTATCTTTTTGACACTTTTATTCGGATATCTTCCTGCCTTTTGAAACACAACATTAACCAAAGCTTCTTTTTCTCCTCCTAAGAACCAAGGCAGCCTAGAAGAGTCAGAAAGATTTGTAAATTTTTTTAAATCTCTTTCATCTGTCCTATTATTTGTATTTCCATACTTTTACTTTTTAACTTAGAAGTATTATATATTATTATATAAGCATACAAGTATTATATTATTTGTAGTACTATACTTTTTCAAGCCTGAATTGGTGAAATATTCAATTTAATGGTCTTTCATTACCTAAATTTTCTTTACCTTTATTCTGTGTTTTACTACTGGACTAAATTACCTCAAATATGGTTCCCTGATTTGCAGCTTTTAGGGAGAGCTAGTTTCTAACCATATTAAATGTATTATTTCTTTGTTTGGCTTCATTTAACCTTAGCCAATATTTACTGAGCACAAATACTGAGTTAAGAACTTGATTACCTTATTTACTACCTAGAATATAGGCATTGTAGTAACGTTTCTATTTCCATAATATGGGAACAAGTTTACCAATTTAAATTACTTAACATGGTCAGTCTCAGCTAGTAAGAATAGAGGGGGAATTTAAACCCATATCAAAAAAAAGAGATAATTATAATTATGTGATATGATACAGGTGTTAATTTTACCATGGTAATCATATTGTCATATGTAAATGTATTCAATAAATACATTGTACATGTTAAACTTATATAATGTCAATTACATGTTAATTTTTGAAATAACAATAAATAAATAAATAAACCCACATCAACCTGACTTCAAAAGTGGTACCTTTAATCACTCTGTCCCTTCCACACCACTGACTTAGTTTCATTTCTCCCTCAGGTCAATGCATTCTCCTTCCACTTAAATCTCTCTGTCCCCTCACCCATTTATTTCCACTTTTCTTTTCCTCGCTCTCTCCATCTACCTCCCCCTTCTCTCACCTCACTGTCCACACACGCACATACATCTCCTTAAACCATTATCCTCTTATTGAACACCTTCAGTGTTTTCATATTCTTTATCTCAACATTTCAACACAAAGGTCAAGTCATTTTCAAGTTCTCCTCTTTTATGAAGGCTTTCATAAATGCTTGCCATTACTAATTTTCCTGTGCTTTCAACTCTATATACCCATAGTTTATTATAGAAATTAGTATACAGTTTGCTTTGTATTATTCACTTTTTTTGTATTCTTACCTCTACAACTCACTTAGAATTCCTTCAAGGAAAGGAACTTGTTGTTCTCTACAATATAATATATAAATGTAAGCTGTCATTATTAGTTCTATTTTACATTCCTGTGTAATCTTCTGGTATAGTGTACTGAACATATAAATAGGTACTCATTGGGATCCATGTTCATTTACTAATGGTAGGGTTGGGACTTATGCACTCACTTTTGATTTTCTAATTCAGTTGAATGAAACTGAACCATTTAGCTATATGCCTTTAGAACTAGAAGCCTGGTAAAGAGAAGCTTTCTCTCCTTCACAATATGAAGGGCAGAACATTCACATTCTGTTGAAATGCAAAAAGGAACAGGCATGTTTATTACAAATAACAATGAAATAATTCAAAATGAATATCAACTGAAAAATATTTAATATTGATGTTAAGTGGTTAAAGACACTAAGTATTCATAAGGAAGTTATAAAAACATAAGATTAAACAAATTATTTAATCTCAACCATCTTCAAAAAATGGAATTATAAAAGATAATTGGAAGAAAAATTAAGACTATTTTGGCTTAGACTAAGAAAAACTTGGAGTAGTCAGAAAAATAATGGTGATGAACTACCAACACTGGATGAGCTCCCATCAGAAATGCAGTAAGACAGATTCCTGCCTTAGGAGAAAAATAAATTAATGAATTCTAAACTTATATCCAAACTTTTTATTCTTGATTCTGGATTTGTTTCCTCTTAGCATCTAAAAATGCACACAGTTGAAACCACAGAACTTCTTTACCCTGGTTGCATATTCAATAGACAGCTTTTTAAAAACATCAGTGCTTAAGTACAACTAGAGACTAGTAAATCACAATCTCTAGGGACAGAGTCTGGATGATCATATGATTTTAAATGCTGCCCACATGCCTTCATTGTGCATCCAGGACTAAGGACAGTGCCATGGAGCAGGGCCTGAACGTTACAAAGGTAGATAATCATGAGATGGTTGCATGAGCCAGAGAAAAACTGTAAAATGATTCCAATCAAAGATCTGACATTGACAGAACCACATCACAATACTGTGACGCAGAGGAATATGAATTAGGTAAAATAAGTGAAAATCAAAATCGTGTCATAGTTCTCACTTATTTTTGTAAACACTTTGTAGAATATGAGCAGCTAAGTCTTTTATTACTTCTGAGCCTCTTCTGCCAGATTATTCTCACTTATGACTATGAATTGGCCAGTGGGACTGAGTTTTCCCTTAACCAGCCTTACAGCTGCTAAATGTTGCATTCAGACATGGCCCATTTACGTGTTATTAACACAGAATCTGTTGATATCAAATCCTTCAGTCTCTGAATGAGACACTGGGTATTTTCAACTAAACTGTTGGACAGTTCCAAGGCACACATTCCAAGATTACAGTAACATTCAATTAGAAAATAGTAATAATACAAAATAGAGCCAGAAATAAAAATTATTTATTGTGAACAAATTTCTGCCTTTATGCATGTTTTCCAGGCAGTTCTGAGATTATTGTTCTTGAGATAAATTCAGATGAGTGTATGAAGGCCTAATTTGATAAAAGTTGACCCCTAAAAGTTAAAAACAAAACTACTAAAATAATCTTTATTGCAAGTGCTTGAAACACACACAAACATGTTACATAAATAATATGATATGACCTCAGCAATAAAGACTAAACTAAAAATACTTGAAGTTGTAGCCTAAATTTCTAATATTTTAAACTGTAAGTTCAGGGCAAATTAATAAGACTGTGCAATAGACCTAAAAAAAAAAAAAAAAACTATGGACACTGGTTGCTGTGAAATCATCAAATAAAATGTTTGCCTTTAAATGATTATATAATTTATCATAAACTTGTTTGATTAACAAAAATTTTTAATGAACATGTACTATGATATAAAGTATAAAATATATTTCACAGTGCTATTGAGAAAACTCATTTTCAAACCAAGAGAAAAATCTGTTAAATTAGGCTAAATCCAATCAAAAGCTTAATGTCAAGCATTTGTATCACAATCAAAAAGGCCAATAATCAAGCTCTTACAGGACTAAGGATGATGTTAAGATGGGGAAATATTGGGCACATGTGATAAACAAGGTATGGAATGATCAAAACATATTAGTATATAAAGGAAACTAAAAATGGCAAGAGGCATCCAAACACATACCTAAATTAAGCAATTGCAATGATTTATCATCAAATCCTGTGTTAATATATAATATTCTATTTCCAAAGCAGTCTTAGTGAATTATTCTTCTTCCCAGAGATGTAATCATCATTTTTTCTATACAATTTACTTTTGGACGTGCCATCTTAAAGGTTGTAGGTCATCCTGAATGGAAACTAAGAGTGGCTTCATACTGAGTTCCTGGGTTGTTAAGAACACTAGACTGTATGTTTTTGTTTGCAATTCCAGCTGTTTTTCTGGAATTTCTCGATCATTTTTTATTTGAGTATGCCACTAAGAGCTACCACCACTCACAGTCCTTATATTTTAATGTTTATGTGCCCAGCAAAAACCTAAAACCATGCTTTGCTTTAATAATTTGAAAGAAATTTGGGGAATCTTCTTCACTAAACTCAATCAAAAGAAGTACTGAATTCATAATTATTTTGTTTTACTTACTGAACAGATTTCAAAAAAACACAAAACATTCTAAAGAGAAGTCTGGCTTTGAACTGATGTTACACATTTTATGCACAATACAAGATGAGCTCTCTCTTTTAACTGATGTCAGGAGAGTAAATGAGTGTATTTACACATAACACTGATCATTCCCTCCAGCTAAGACAATTGACTTAGACTGATGATTTTTTGATGCTTTTTAAAAATATTTGCTGAGAGCCAGTGCTCCTTTTGTATGAGTTCCAGATTCCACAGATTGACAACAAATTCAAAATAAGACAAATTATCTTATTTTCCTAACTGCTCTGTCACTGTTCCACGATCTTTTTAGTGCTGTTTGTGGAATACCCTGCAGAGTTCTGATTGATATCTTACTCCATCCCCACCTTTGTAGGTCAAGGAAGGGCAGAGACAAGTGGAGATGTCTGCTTATTTTGTAATAAGAGCACACATCATCCATCTCTTTCACTGCGGTAAGAATCTCAAAGTTATATGAAAAAGAAACCATTTGACCTACTTCCTATTGTGCTTAGCCAAAATATTTTGGGGGAAAAGTTATTTTTGATTAATAATGAGAGAAGGATAGCAGAAATAATTGAGGGACAAGGAAATGATCAACAAAGTTATTCAATAAAATGTAATGTAACTGAGAGATAATCTTCTAGATTAAAGTGGCCCACAGAGCATCCAGAATAAAGGATAAACTAAACCCAGACTGAGGTGTACCATGTGATATTTCAGGACATGGAAGACCAGGAGAAATTTCACTGAGTTCCAGAAATCAAGGGGCAAAAGAATGCCTGCTAATGTGCAACAACTCAACATTCAAATGGCAAAATAGCTTCAGGCTTCCAAGAAGCTACAAGATACTAAAGCTTTCAAAATACTGAAGGAAATTCTTTTCTATCTTAAATTCCATTGTCAGCCAAACTATAAATAAAATATAAGAATGGAATATAAAACAAAGACATTTTTAGACGGTCTCAAAAAATTAACTTTCCCATGTCAACTGAAAGAAGCTGCTAGAGAATTTGCTCTTAAGGGGATTTCAATAGCCAACCAGGAGGACAGAGAACTCCCTAAGTAGGGACTCTGGTATATGAAACATATGAAAGAAATATCAGAATGACAATGAAGGGAGATTCTAGAGTAACAAACGGAAGTGGTGGGAGGATTGCTTTGTGCCTCTCAGCCTACTGACAGTAGTGCCATAGCCTACAAATGCCTGAGGGCACTCACCTGGGCCCCCTGGGAGCCCCCACAGACATTTCTCCTTCAGAAGCCCCTGCTGTGGCTGAATCAGCCAGAAGCACCTCAGCAACAACCATCTGGATACTTCAAAAACAATAATAAACCTTATTACTTACAAGGCCTGAAGAGTACACAGCATGCCTGGGAGCATAGAGTGAGGCTACAAGGAGAGAGAAAGCAAGAGAGAGACAGGCAGAGGGAGGGAGGGAAAGCCTTGAGGTCTGCTTTTACTGGAGTCAAGGGTGGGGTGCCCAAGGTCTTACAGGTTCATTCTTTATTGATGGATTTAAAGCATAAGATCTTAGGACAATTAAAGCATAGGAAGGGAAATACAGGAAACCCATGCAGTCAGATGGTCAGCTATCTAGGTCAACCACAGATCTCTAAAACAAAGGAAACTTCAGGGGTGGGTGGACTGGCTCTTAATCTAGTCCTGTAGCTGGCAATGTATTTATCGGAGATAGTTATCTTTGAAGTGGATGCCTAGGCAATCAATAGCTTAATGTCAGGCCCTGCATTGCAATCAAAAAGACAAACTTGCAGGTTTTTATGTGATAAAAAAAGGTATGGAATGATTAAAATATATTATTATTATTATATGAAAGAAACAAGATGAGGCAACTAAGAGCATATTTAATTAAATGATTAGAATGATTTATGATAAAATTGTGTGTTTAAATGTGTGTGGCTGTAAGAGAAGTGTGTTTACTGTTCAAATTAGAATTTCCAGGTATTTTATTTGGAGTTCTGAGATGATCAGTGAGGCATCAGATCATCCCGTCTTCTTTACTGGCCAGTTGATTCCCAACACAAAAGTAATCAACATACAGGTGTTACATTCCCCACACTGCATCAATCAAACATACATTTTCCTTTATTTACACATGTGTCTTCCATCTTCTTCATCTGCCATTAATTCTTCATCTCCCTCCAGTTAATCTGCCTTATCTGCTTGACTAAAATTGCTCTCATTAAAAATATAAACAAACTGACACTAAATCTAATAGATACTGTTTAATGCCCATCTGACTTGATGCTTCAGAAACAAGGTGGCTGACAATTCACCACATATTCTCTTAGTGGTAGTAGCATCCTCTGCTTTTCTTAGTCAGTATGGAGTTAGATTGGGGGTTGCTCAATTCTAGGAGAAGACATATAGCCAAGGCCTGATTAATCAGAGTTTGTAATTATAATATTCTTAGCATCAAAAATTGGTTCATAAGATTAACACATGGACTGACTGAATGACATCAGCACTAATTCCCAGAACTTTGACCTAGTAACCAGGCAGGAGACACTCCCTTTTCTAAGCCCTTGGGGAAAAGAGAATGTAAATCTGGAGAATGGATCAAATGATCAAGGGCAAACATTTCAGTAAGACCTTCATTAACTTGTCTTCTGCCTTTCATGTCCCTCTGCAAACTTACTGATTGCTTTTTTGCCACTGTCATGAAGGCTGGAGCTGAAAGACAGAAAGGGGGCTGGATTCTGCTTTTTGATTTTGGTTTTTAAGCCCCTAGATACCACCACACTTGAAACTGTAATACATGTATTTCTGCATAAATCTATTTTCTTAGATTTTTGGTTTTTTAACTCACAAATGGAAGTTCCTTCAGAACATAACCATTTACCACATTTGAGAGTTAGCTTAGTAAAGTATGTAAGTATGAGAGTTGCAAAGTCCAACTTTCTGTGTGACTTTGGGTAAGGTGGTTAACTTTTTGAAGCTTCATCACATCATACATAAAATACAGAAAATAATGAAACTAATCTTATATGATTGGAGAGGATTAAATAAGGTAACATTTATAAAGTTCATAATAAAGGGCTTGGAACATAATAAATAATATAATTTTAGCAGTATTGTTAAAATTATTATATTATTATTTTTCCCTTCTGCTTCAAACACTCTCTTCATTTTGTCTTTCTTGCTCCACATCCAGGTGGTTTTTCTGTGACCTGGCTTACTGCTTCTTCTCAGCTCCTGTAGAATTTATCCTGCTTACCTGAAATTACATACTGATATTTCTCAGGGCTCAATCCATCTCTCCTTCTCATTGAACTCTACATTCTCTTCCTAGATCACCTCATTTATTCCCATGACATTAAATATTGTGCATATATATATGCAATAATGTCATGAAGTCAAATATATGTGTGTGTGTGTGTGTGTATCTCCAGAACTACTTACTCAATACTAAATATATCCAAAGGAACTTCTCCTTTATGTCTCACAATGAACTTGAACTTTTTCATTATCACTTTCATGATCTGTCTCACTCTTACCACTTTCTCCTATAGGGTTTCGTCTCAGCTAGTGGTGATTCCTTGTAATTCCTTAAAAAATTCATTAGGTCAAAAGCATAAGAATCATTATTGACACCTTTCTTTTCCTTGCCTTAAATCCAATCAATTGTTAAGTGCTATCAATTATTCCTTCATTTGTATATTTATTCAGTTCTCTACATCTCTGCTGCCATTTGGATCACCATTGTCTTTCACAACTGTACTTCACTCCAATTTTTACCTTATCTCCACCTCATCTGTTTTTCTACATACAGGACAGAATGACCTTTCAAAAATGAAACTGGGATATGTTACTTTCCTGCTTAAAAGCTGTCAATCTCTTCTCATTTTCCCAATGGAGTTAAAACCTTTACTCTGCTCTGTACTGTGATTCACCACATTGGCTTTCTTTCTGTTTATTGAATGATCAGGCCTTCTGCCTACCCGTGAGATGTTGACAGGCCATTCCCTCTGCCTGCAACTTTCTTCCTGGCTTGGTCATGCCTAATCATATCCCATGACTGACTCTTTAACATCACATAGTATTTTATAACTTTTCAGTACTAGTCACAAAGTTGGGACTTAATGGGGCTCAAAAAATGTTTTCAAATAAATTAATAACATTTATACAATGATTCTTTGCTACATGTTATGGCAAACAAAAATGAGCAGAAAACAAAATACTGTGACTAATGGTTACCATCTACTTGGAGGCTGAGAGTTACCTGTGCGTTTCAACGAGACTGAGCCACAGGGTTCCTACATATTTGCTCAAACAGTGTTCTGGGTATTTCTGTGGTGGTCTTTCTGAATGTGGTTAACATTTAAACTGGTAGGCTATGTAAAGCAGATTGTCCTTCCTAAGGTGGATGGACCCCTATTGATCAGTTGAAAATGTGAATAGAACAAAAACTGACCCTCCCCTGAATTACAGGTCTTTCTTGCCTGTCTTTAAGACATTGGCTTTTTCTTACCCTCAGACTCAAACTAAAACATCAGCTCTTCTTAGGTCTGAAGCTTGCTAGCCTTCAGATGAGAACTATACTATCTACTCTCCTGGGTCTCAGGCCTTTGGACCTTGTCTGGAACCACACCGCTGACTACCCTGGGTCTCCAGCTTGTGACTTACCTGCAGACCCTCAGACTTGTCCACCTCCATCATCACATGAGCACATAACTTGTTATACATATTTCTAGAGATAGGCAGATACAGACATAGAGATACATCTCCCCAGTGGTTCCGACTAATACAGAGGCATTGTGCAAATACAACCAAAGTGACTTCTTAATTAACAACATCTTTGAAGAGGTGAACTTCAGTCATATGACACTGCTTTAGAACTCAGGTGATCTGAATAAGCACAATGCACCTCAAAAATGCACCTGTATTCTCTGCTGCAGTCTGCACAGTGACTGGCATAATAGGTATCCCACAAATGTAATCTAAATAAATATTTAAAAATACTTGCTCTATTAAATATGTAATACTTCTTATACATATTTAAGCAGAATTGTACAAATACTTGGTGCATTATTTAAAAAATAGCTTGCTCAAACAACTCCTTATTTTGTGAGAAAAAATACAACCAAATAGAAAACATACACAAAAATCAATTTTAGTTCAATATAGATTTGACATAAAAAAGTAATTTAAATATATATACAAGAAAAAATAGTAAAATGTCTTTGTGACTGCACAGATAGATTAAATTTCCTTTAAAAAGACATAAAAAATCTGAGAAAAATAAATTTACCCACAGCAGATTTTTTTTAAATTTTATTTTAATCATTGTTCAAGTACAGTTTTCTGTCCTTTACTCCCATCCACAGCAGATTTTAAAACATCTATACAAAAAAAAAATCTGTAATTTAGGCATGGTAGAATAGCGGGCATCAAAATAACCTTCCTTTTAAAAACAATTATTATAATGAGACAAAATGAATTTGTGTGAAAGAATTGAAAAAATAAGGAAAGTACCTGAAAGACTACTATCCTTGAGAAAGGAGAAGCACAAGAGGTGAAATCCACATAAACCCAGCTTTTCTTTGAGGCTATTCACGGGCTCTGCTGCAGGGATCTATGGCCCGTGAAGGCTTTGCTCTCCCTGACAGGGAAGACAAAGGTTGGAGATCTCAGAGGTAAACAGGTGAAAAGTAAGGGACAATTTACTCAACACAAGGGAACTAAATAGAAGGAAGCCCAAAGCTCTGCATTCTAGCACACCCTAAGTCACTACCTGTCTCCTTAACTGTCACATCAATAAAAACTGCAGCTACACACAATGATATGGATGAAGCTCACCAGCTGAATGGAAGAAGCTAGACACAGAATAATACATACTGCATGATTCAAGTTACATGAAGTTTGAGGATATAGAAAATTAATCTGTAGTGATACTATCTTGAACTTTAAGTGAACATAGTAGAAGGACATATATCCACATTACTTAGTCTAAAAAAATAGAAAACAAAGCAAGTTGTCAAAAATATATATGACAGCATTCAGTTAAAACTTAAAAATCTCAAAATAATGTTTTGTTGAGTTTATGAATATATACACTTGAAATCTGAAGTTAATATTTGACAAAATTTGATGGAGAATACATTATTTATGTTATTCTGTGTGTAAAGAAAAGGTAAAAGGCTTCTCTTTTTATTATGTAAATTATGTAAATCCTGTAAATTATGTTCTCAGTTGAAAAGTTGCTTCAATGAAAGCATTACCTCAGGTCAAAAAAACTGTGTCCTTTTGACAGAATTATTACTTTAAAAATGTATTTCTCAGAAGGATGCCTTAATTAGGAATCCTTCTGAGAAATTTTAAAGTAATAATTCTGTCATGGTTTAGATTTATTTCTGAAAAACCTATTATTCAAAAAAGTTTGATATTAACTTTTATATTAAGACATTAGTCATTTTCCATTTTATACTAGGAATATTTAAAATGAAAACTCTTGAATATTTATGACTTAAGAATATATATAATATTTTTACAGTAAAATACAGCAGTGTATGTCAAATACAATTTTTCTTCAAGAAATACATAGTTTAATAAGAAAGAGATAACAATACTTTTGGTGCCATAGTTACTTATTATTCCAAATCCAAATTTCTCAATTGACCAAAGAAAAGCATCAAACAGTTCATCATACAAAAATATAGCGGTACTTATAAATTATCTAAATTTGTTTTTAATCTATATTGGGCCTAAACTCAATGACAGGATGTCTGTAGGTCTAGTATATGTCGGTGTTTACATTTTCGATGGTGATTACCTGACATGTCTTTAAGGCCCAATAGAGAACTTTTCTCAGTTTGAGGGAACATATTTTAAAACATACTCTTAGAACATAATGAAGAACTTAAAGTACATAATAAAATTTTTTATATGGGTCTTAAGTGGTCACCTTGAACAAATCATCCATCTTTGCCATGAATATAGCTTTCTGTGGCTTTCCTGAAACCTAAATTTACCTGTGATAGTAAAAAATTACTTATTTTTTTACTGGATTTTGCTTTAGGCTATGTAGGCATAATAAGACAAAAAAATATTCCAGTTGATAACCATAAAAGAGGGGAGAAAACTTTGGTATTATTCCCAGGAAGGCCAAAAATAACAAGCTTTTGCAAAGTTTTAAAAGTAATCATTATGCATAGAAATATTAAAAAGAAGTCAAATACATTTTCTTATTTTATCTAAATCAGAAGTAAAAAATCTGAAGATCATGGCAAAATTTCCATTTCTCAGTGTCAAATTTGATCATTTTCACCTGTCTGAAAAAATATGTGCCAACAAGATATACTCAATACAATACCAGGCAAATCCCATTCAATTACCATACATATTTCTATAAACATATAGACACATTTGATATGTATTCATTCAAGAGAATAAAAACTGATTAGAATTTCTTTCTTGGACTGATTCGCCCTCAAAAGGACATAATTACTTCTTGAACAGAACTGGTTTGGTTGTGTTTCCCCTTCATAATCCATGTAACAGGAAACTCTCTTAGAGTTTTAAACCTAGTTGACTGCAGCATTCTGATCATCAATAAAAATAGAGTTTCTCACTTGGCAAGTTTTTAGAATAATAAGAAACAGAGATTTCTCTCTGAATACTATTGTATGTATGTTTTTAGATATTAAAGTGAAGCAATAATATCAAGTTTTGACATGTTTTGACCAGGCAATTTTAACCATCACAATGAAACTAGGAACAGAAACTAGAGGATAGTAAAAATTTCTGGTTTCAGAGAAGCCTGGAAAAGTAGATACGACAAGGTCATAAACACAGTTAACTTGATATACCTGTAACTTTGTAGCTTAGTAGGCAAAATTTTATTGAAATTTTTGGGAAATATTGAAAAAGGATAAGAACATTCAAATGAAACTTCTTCAGAATAATTTTTAGAATTAACAATCTGACAATTTCTTTTATTTTATATATTTTAAATAATATGGCTTTGGTGCAAGATAAATTTGTAAAAACAAATCAATAGATACATGATTCATATGGCAGAAAGTTTAAAATTGTGCACAAAACAAAAATAGAAAACTATTATAAATCTACTCCATATGAACAGGGAGGCAGAAGAATGAAGATGACAAGTAAGCACGTGACATAGTTTTTTTTAAAGCGACCCAAACTGAACACCTAGAGATGCAAAAGACAACACAATAAAGTAAAAACACTTAAAATGGGACTAATATCAGATCGAACATTGCAGGTGAAAAGAATAGCTAGACACAAAGCAGGAGAAAGCAAGGACAAACATAGTTACCAAACAGGAATAGGTTCGAGGATAATCTGGTACTTATAAATACAAACTGGAATCTAAGATGAAAAACAGTCATCTATGAAGACACACTAAAACAGTTTTCTCTGACTGCATCTAACCTCAGTGACACAAGTGACATGCACAAGAGCTAGAACATTTCGCACAGTGCTTGGCCCAGGTAAAGAAAGATCTGCTAAAAGCTAAAGAAGATAGGGGCCTGACTGCCATCCCACAACTCAGGAATAATACAGCAAGCAGCACTGGTGCCTAGTAACAGGTACTGACCTGCTGCTTCACTGCTGCCTTCCACATTTCATGCAAAGTTTTCTTGCAGCCAATGCTAACCTGGGACCATAGAGAGAAGAGAATTCTGGGAAAGACGGTCTAACTTAACCACACTGACAAAGTATGAATTCACCACAGTCCTCTTCTTTACAATTTGGCAGCCATATATCACCCTTTGGAACACATTTAATTTTCAAACAAAAACACAATTGTGCTTCCATCTATGCAACAGTATCTCCTACAATTGAAAACAGTAAACTTTCACACTAAAATAATACAGAGTCTCTTTGCCCATCTTTGGATGATGTTTATTCCTCTTCTGAGTCTCAATCCTTCTTTGATATACTTTAACATAATGCTGATAAATTTTATATCACACACACACACACACACACACACACACATAAACACAGTGTCCAGTAGAAGTAATGCCTGCTTGAGTGTGGTTGGTAGGGTAATAATATGGATGTGATAATTTATAGTTTTAATTTGAACATTTCACCTAAAAGGTCATATGGTGTGCTTGAGTGTGATATTGTTATGTTATAGAATTACATATTTATAATTGTTAATGAAAGATTTTTTAATAAAAAGGGGGTGTTATTTGTGCCAGACCTGTATATAACATACATAATACATAATAAATTATCTATGTATATAAGACACCCATATAAGTGTATATATAACACATGTAAATAATAGCACAAAGTTGGAATGATTTTCACCTACAGAAGAATGGTAGAGAAATGGGTAAAGATAGGATACTGAAGCTGTATCTTGAATATAACATGTATAAATAATGATATGAAATGATAAAACATTCAGATTTTTAAAGACCTATTTTAAAAACATGTATTTCTATAGTTCTTTGAATACTTGGAAATGTTTTATAATAAAAATACCATGGGGCAAACCTAAGGGTAAAGCTAACCAGTTTTGTCATTCAATTAAAAGAAAATTTAATTACCTAATTTACATTTTTAATTATTTCAACAACTTACATGCTGAATATACTTGGAGGATAATTAAGGCATTTTTGCCCTAAGAAGCAAAATATTTGTTATCATATAACCATCACAACTTGTGTGTCATCTTCCTCCTAGCAACTCTCCCACACAGGAAAGACTACAGCTATTCTGACCCAAGGACATGGTCAGTCCCTCACTCAGAACAGATGCCGCAATGTAATGCACAGGGCGATGTATGCCGGTTCCAGAATCTGAATTAAAAATGCAGGGAAGGATTTTTTCATCGTATATAATAATGAGAATGGGGTTCTTTATTAATACCTGTAACAGATGTTAAAATAAAAAGGAAAAACTCAATGTTTTATGTCGAAATAATCTCAGGATGTCTATTCTCTATTTCTCTTTATCTCAGGATGTCTATTCTCTTTATTTTAAATATTTAATTAAATTATGTTGTTTCCATGGTAAAGTCCTGTAACTGGCTAAAAATACACTTGAAAACGATGGTCTGTATTTTTCTGGTGCTAACAGAAAATTGTCAAAGGATAAAGACTTGTCCTTGACTAAATGTTTTAGTCTTATTTTCTGAGTTTCAGTAGTTGTGTTTGCTCCTTAAGCACGACATCACAGTGTTGATTCTATCCTAGACAACCCACAGGTAGTCAACATAGAGCAGGCAGACTAAAAATACGTGATTTTTGTCATTTCTCATTCCCTCTCACTCTTGATGCATGTATTATCTTTTTTCCCCCTGGATTAACTCAATTTAATACTTCCTCAGGTCATATTTTCAATTATTATCTTCATAATCAGCAAGCCAATATAATTTAACTCCATTTTATATAAACTATAAGCAAAATATTTTGCTAATATCTGGGGCTATAAAAAGAATACAATGTGTATGTTCTTTGTACTCAAGAAATTTATAATTCACTGGGAGAGAATAATCTGATTGTAAAAACAACTATTTTTAAATATAATAATGCTTTGTTAGAAACTAAATAGTGTAGGAAAGAAATATCCAATTACTTACAATATAGTTTTTAGCAATTTTATGATCTTAACATTGTTCTGAAGACCACACTTGTCTATCACATTATAGTATAATGTGGCAGACCACATGAGTGGGAAGTGGCAAGTACTACGAGTGCTTTTAAAACACATGCATGATGTGGGTAAGAGGACAAATCTGTAGGTTTAGGGCCTGTCACACATGTAACATGTTTAGGATTACAAACATTGTGAATGGATTCAAGGGAAGCCAGAATGGGCCATATAAACATCATTTTTACTGACTCATGTCCTCTGAATCCAGCCACGGGGTCTGAGCAGGCTTCAGCCTACTTCACACTCATGGTGACTACAGTGACGTGTATGTCATATCTAAGTATCCAAACTCCTCTGCTGAAGACTCACGGGACACCTAGAAAAGATGCTTGCATTCATATACAAACACCACACACACATGGGGAATTTACATTCTAGGGGGTAGATCTCAATCAACAAGAGAATGGAGCTGACAGATAAATCTTCTGCTTCACCCATCAGACCCACAATTACACGGCTCCTCAGAGGGAGTCAAGTACTCAGAGACCTCAGTAGTTGCCAACTCAGTAATGCATTTCTATTTTGGCTTTCACTCCTTGTCTCATGTTCCTTATTCCTTACACATCTCCTCAGTTTGGTTACATGATATCCAAGCAAGTAACTTAACTTCTCTATTTCTGGGTGCCTTTATAAGATTTGGGTAGCAATAATAACACTTTTCTTGTCTAATTGTCATAAAGATTAAATGAGTTACCAATTGCAAACTACTTAGAACAGTGCCTGTAACAGATTAAGCACTTTGTATGTTATTACCAACTAAAGAACAGTGAGGGTGAAGTTTCACAAGATCAGACAGAATGGCCTCCAATAAATATATATTATATAATATAAATAAGAAATAGAATTTTCCAGGACAATGTAGTTTTCTTATTTGTACTGCCTTCAATGCCCAAACTGTCCCCATTTCCAAGCCATCAGAATTGATTTTACTGTATTTTGAATCTACTCACACCATGAAATTCTGATGTTACTCTAAAACATGAGCCCTCAGATCACCAAACATGATGAAAACTGTCCACCAAGAATAACAATAGAATCCCCAAGTGAACAAGTTAAAGATGCTGCTGATAACAGAATCTGAAAAGTATTTACTAAACACAGCCAAAGCAAAGACTAACAGAATAAGCTTTCCAAATTACTAAGTAGATAAGTAATAGATAGATAGATAGATCTATTTTCAATCTTCTTGCTGTCATAAGTGTTATTATTACTGTGGAAGCAGCCTCATGCTCAGCTATCATCAGAGACATGAGCAGCCACTCTATGTACTCATTTTAGTATATTTAATAAAATCTAAGGTTGAAATACTTCACACAATGAAATGATGTTACAGAAATTTTTATCAATAAGTGGATTTGGACCCTGGCCGGGTCGCACAGTTGGTGGAAAGTAGTTCCATACCCCAAAGGTTGCGGGTTCAATCCCCAGTCATGGCACACATGGAGGGGGCAAGTGATTATGTGTCTCTGTCACACGAATGTGATGTCCCCTCCCCACTCTTTCTCTCTTTCTCTCCTGCCCTCTCTAAAATTAATAAAACGTATCCTCAGGTAAGGATCAAAAATAAGTGGATTTGGTAAGGAATATTAAGTGATTTATCTAAGTATAAAAAAATCACTTGAGAATCATTCTTGCTGCTAATGGCCATCTGAGCAAAATACTGCCTCTCCTCCATTATATTTTTGGAGAGAGAGTTGTTATTCTCAACTACATAGTCATTTTTCACAGAACAATGTTAAATGCATCTGCTCTGGATCTATTATTCAACCCCTCCCTCTATCACATCAGTTTATTGACATTCAGAGAAAGAGAAAGAATGTATAATAAATGAGTACTTTATTATTTTATAGCAAAACCTGACATGGTTGTTATTTTTAAAAAATACCTGCATGGAAGTTTTATTTTGAAGGAATACGTTGTCCTCTTACAGCATCAGAGTTTCTGAGTAAATCAAAAGATACAGATTGCAAAGAACACAGTGGAGGCATCTAATCATGTCTGAAAGTACAAGCACTGTATAGGAGACACCACTCCATGCTGGGACATTGACAATTTGCTTTTAGCTTTTACTTTAACTACTATTGAGCTTGGCTTACTTGACCTTAAATGATACTGCAAATCAAATGAGTATAAACAGATTCCAGAAGTCAAAAGATCCCCCTTTCTAAACTTCTTGATTGTTTTTACATATTTCCCTAGATTATTTTGTTTCCACATTAGATTAATAAAAGAAAGAAACAGCTTGATTTACTGACAAGCTAGTTTTTTCTGTCTCAGAAGAGATCTTAATATTTCATCCTTCCCAATTGTAAAGGAGAAGAAATTCTCATTTCCCTGTCTTTACATCTACCTTGTCACCTCATGATGCCAAAGGGTACTCCTTACCAACCTCCTGGCCAATATCAGAGCTTCTAAATACATCCACAAAAGAGCATGCAAGCATAATGCTAACATTTTGTTTCTATTGCTAGATAGCTCTATGTGCGGTCAGGGAAAGGCACAGAATTCCAGTAGTGAAATTATAAAAAGAATATAGTTCACATTCCTGACATCACTGAGTTTATAAGCAAATAACCAAAAAAGACACTGGAGAGTAAGAAAGATGATAGAGGGAACTCAAATCATAAAATCATTGCACCCACTGACTAATAAAATGAGTATAAAGCAACAAATCATAAAGAGAGAAATTCATAGTGGTAACCAAGAAGGAAGGGATACAACCTTATTCCAAAAAATTAATGATGATTCTAGTACTTTAATCCAGCCTTCATACCATGTCCTAAACACACAGTCACACCCACACATACACACCACTTTCAAAATTAACACCAAGAAAGATGAGTGAACGAGTGACCAGCTCTGAGCCTTCCCATCATTACACTTGAAATTGGAAAGAAGTGAACTAAGGAAATAAGTAGACATTCCTGGAAAAAGTTTTTAAAAAATAATGGAGAGTAGAAACTTTTACATAAGACACAAGATTTTAGCAGAGGCAAAAAAAGTATAAAATTCTGAAATTTTCCAGCATTCCTCACAGAAATGTGGTAACAACTAGAAGCCCAGAGTCATTCATCTCTTTAAAATAATAGGTATGTTAAATCCTGGTAGAGGATATTTGCCAGAATCTTAGAAGAAAGAACAGAATACCAAATGGAGCCACTCCCACACACTTAGACTGCAAAAACATGATAAAACACCCCTCTGACTGGAGCTCAGCAGGAAAACAGTCCCACGTAGATATGGAAGTACTTACCGTCAAGGAAAATTGTTTTCAAGATGGAGTAAATTGAAGGCTGACCACCCTGAATATGAGCAAATGACAAGTCCTACAGCCCAGCAATGTGGTTTCTGTAATGAAAAGCATAGTGTGGAAGGAAGAGAGGACAGAAATGAAGGTAGAGGAAGAGAAATAAAAGAAGAAATATAGTGAACAATAAAAAAGAAACAAAATAAAGAGCTCATTTTGGAAGAGAACAGAAAGAAATGATCAGAAGAAACTAAAAAGACAAGAAAATAAGAACACAAATTCAAAAATGTAAGATCATGTGGTAAGATTAAAAGGTATTTATTATCTGAAAAGGAAGGGTTTAGGAAATAAAACAGGGATCAAAGCAGTTGTTTGAGGGAAATACATTACAGTCCCATAATAGAACAAATCTGAATGAAAATCTGATCATTTTTCCAAAAGAAGAACTCGTGCTAATCAGAGTGTACAGAGAAAAGAGAAAAACCAAAGAAATCAGAGCCATAGCATTTGTCTGTCTGATCAAGAGGTTCTGTGCCTTCAAACAAGAAAAGAAATGCTGAACATCTTTGAAAATCGAAAATATGCTTGAATTTTAAAATATGCCTTTATGTCTGTTTCCAAAATACAAAGATTTGTTAATGTTCTCACTGCACCCTCACTAATAACTGCATGAGGTTGGATCTACTTTTTTCCTACTTAATAGGTAATTAAACTGAGGCACAGAGAAATTGGCCTGCCCAAGACCGAATGTCAAGGAAGTTAAGGGAAAAGAAATAGCTTAGAGGTTCTTGACTTAGGGTTCTTGACTCCATTCCCTCCTTTGTTCTGATTGATTGGAAATGACCAGTTAAGGGAAAGATGAGTGGTGAGGGGGAAAAAAAGTAAGTATAAAATCTTGAAAGCTGGATTACAGTATGGTCATTTGTTTGTCATTTTTCAATGTCTATCTTTGTCCCAGATCATGAGCAGCTTCATATCATTTATACCAAATGACATCTCCAGAGACTGGACAAAAATAAACTCAAATTGGATGAAATGCAGCAATAGCTCCTATAGGGACCAATTACAAATAAACAGCCTCATTAAAACTGTAAATGCTTATAAAGTACATCAGAGCAGGAACAGCCAAGAGTGAAGCACAGGTGTACACAGTTACTACCAATATTTAGCACCATTTAAATTTGGAATATAATTTAGAGTAATTTATGGGAAAATTTAGGCATCTGAGGATTTCCCAGCCAAATAAATAAGTGCAAGATTGCAGCTTCTCCTGTGTGCTGCATTCTGTTCCCCTAATTTGCCTTCTCTCTCTCTCTCCCTGTCTCTCCCCACCCCATTTTTCTCAGTGTTAGAAACTATCTACTGCTTTCTGTGACTCACTGATGTGCCTTACATTGGCCTTCCTCCTTTGAAAGTTATTCCATGAGTTCAGACCTTCTTTATATTCCTTCTTCCTTCTGGATTTTTAGAACTAAGTTTCAGTAACATGACTAAAACCATATTGACCAACACATGTCTTACAGTGAAAATGCTTTTAATAAAATGAATTCTGTAAAGAGAGAAGAGAAATGAGGAACAGTTATTTGGGGGTGACAGGGCAAAAAGTATGATTATAAAAATGCCTAGAATTGTAATTCCCATGTTTGCTTTTTAATTCTAGAAAACTGAGTTTAGTATGATTGGTTAATTCCTACCACACCCTGAATACCAAATAAAATTTTCAGCAATATGAGTTAATGCAATTTATATTGAGACTAAAATGGAATGCAACTAGCAGAATTAATTCTAATGGCTTCAAAGTCAGTAGTAAGTAGCTCCATAAATAAAAATGATGTCTAAGGAAAAAGTTAATTTATTCTCAAATTAAATTTACAAACCGAATTTACTGACTGATCTTTACATTTGCATTAGAGTAAAAAGCTATCATAGAATAAATTATTTGAAAATCGCATTACTAGTTTGCCTAGAACCTAGTCAAAAGGGACTTTAAAATTGTTGAAAACTGAAAATATATTTTGTCTCTATGTGTGAGTTTAGTTAAAATATTAACACTCTAGGCAACAGTTTCCTCATCTATAAGATGAATATAATATAGACTAAAATAGGTTCTTTTCCCTTGGGAACAACAAATCTTTTTTAAAGAAACTATATATGGGCTTCAGCCTTGGAACAATTTCTATGTGTCTCATAATTTTATGCAAAAGTATGTATACGTTCCTGTGTGGATTATTCTTGGAGAGAAACTCAGAAAGTTTCGTCATACTCTTTGTAAGGCAGACTGCATGTTTATTTTCCTCTCTAATATTCTACTAATGCCGTGATGGCCTTTCAGTGATTTATTAACCTGAGTGCATAATAATAATCTATGAAGTCTGTTGAAAATATGGATCATTGGAACATAACATTCATGATGGCTGGGGTCTAGCCTATGTAAGAAACACTTATACATCCCAGGCCCCATCACAATGTAGATGCGATAACCAAAAAGTTGTTCAAAGCTTTCAAAAAGAAAGAAACAAAATATTATTTTATTGTCTGTGCTGGTTAGCATAACCAGGTTTCTAAGAATCAAAGCCCTTTAAATGTCCTTGGTTGATATGATTCTCACTCAGATGGCTCTGTTCTCTATACTTTTGCAAGCAAGGAAAAGAATGGAGGTGAAGTTCAGTTGAATAGATTAAGTCCATGGAGAATGCCTGACCAAAGGTTTAGACATATAGAAGAGCAAAACATGAGTTAAAATAAGATCAGAGTTCTATGTGCCCACACCACCCTACCTACGGATTAAATGTAGTTGTGCTGGTTTTGTTCTTTTGTATTACTCTAACTTGCAATGATCCAACTTTCTTCTTATTAAGGGGGCAATTTTCTGCAGAGGTTTATATATTAAAGGAACTCTAAAAGCAATCAAGTCACTATGGAATCAAAGTCATTAATTTAATTTTTTTTATTCCACTGCTTACCCCAGCTACAAAGTCATGCCCTTTGAAGTCAGTGAAGTAATCTGGAGAATTTTCAGAGGGCCATGAGACAACACTGGTTATATTATACATTTCTAATTATTGCTGATAAGAAATGGAAATTTCTATAGTACTTTGTCTAGATGAGGCTATTAGCTAAAAGCTAAGGAAAATGACTGCAACACAATAGAAAATTTATGTAAATTACTTTTTAAACACTACTACCAGGTTGAAAAATGAGGAATTTAATAAACCATAAATATTCTCTTGAAACCCTATACATTAAGTTGTAGCAAATTAGGACATTTTCTTTAAAAAAATAAAATAAATAAACTCCTGTCCTCTAACCCTAGTCCTAGAAAACAATCATATGTCAAATAAAGAACAAATCCAAACTTAGTAAGAAGAAACTTCATTCTAAAGGATAACTGCCAAGCAGGAAAGAGACTATTGCAGTAGGGTAAAGAAGACCATTGGAGTAGAGGGAAAGCTCTGACTGTAATTAAGATCAGCAAGCATCTCAGGGATTAGTCAAAAAGATTTCATTTCTAGAAAGGGGTGAGTAAGGTGAGAAAAAGCAGGGTGTAAGGAACTGGGATGCAGAGCTGATGTGATAGGATAGTAGAGCTGTGAATGTTCTACCCCAGGTCAGACTATTCTCAGGCGGGGCTTGTGAGAAGAGACTGTAAGTTGGTTCAGGCTGAGGGTGGGCCAAAGGGAAGAGGAGGGCTTAAGGGGATCTAAGGAGGGGGATCCATGGAGACAAACAGATCATCTAATTTCTCACGAGACAAAGAACAGGAATTGGTTGGGTCTGTGTCTGGCCATGTCACAGGTAAACAAGGGGCATCCATGAGTCGTAGCTAAGTTTATGGGGAAGAGTGGTTCCTTGCAGTGAGTTGTACCCTAGAATGCAAAGGGTCAGGGGATTTCCTACCCTACTCTTTTCTAGGCTTAGAGGACTCTGATAAAAGTCCACATTGTTACACGTTTTCCAAATGTTCCCACAAAATACCACATGCACTTTGTAGCTCTACCTCATCGAGTAGCCTTCATAGACAGAAACAGATCTCTCATTGATCTGGAGAGGCCATCCTCTTGAGGATGGGGTGAGGCAGTAGAACAAGAGGTTCAGATGTGATGGGTAAGTGCAGAGTAGAAAGGGCTGCTCTTGCCTGTGGGAATGCTGAAGAGGGAGACTGAACTGCAAAGGAGCCATCCAGAGATGTCTGTTGTCCCACCACGGAAACACATGTTTAGTCAAGGCCACTGAATACAGATATGGTTTCTCCCTGAGAATGTAGCAGGAAAAGATTACTCTGACAGCCAAATAGACTCATGGAATCTTATATCTGGACTATTAATTGAACTCAGAATAAAGACTTTTTTTATAAAAGAAATTGCTATTGCTTATTATGCTGGGCTGCCAGACATGAAGGCATCATTCATATCTAATTTTAAACCTTTAGGAGTAACAACTCCTTGGCTACTTTCAAAGTTTATATATGACTTAATGCTTCTAAATCAAATTTAGCATTCTGAAAAAGCAGATTCTTAAGCATTTCCATTTAATAAATGATCTAAATTCAATAATCATTTTTAAAATATCTCTGTACCTTTTCTTACCCCCTTTCCTTATCATCATCAATATTTAAAACATAAATGACACAAGCTTCAGAGAAATTGGACTATTTCCATAAGCTGTGCACCATATGCCCACACTCTTTTCTGGCTGCTTTTCTCTGCTTCCTCCATGGGAAATCTGATAAACCTCAAAGTATAGATGCACTCTTATCCACTGGTGGAAGTGGAGATCCTCTGTTAGACTTCACAAAGAGTCATGAAGTTTTATAAGACAGCATAGGGAAGACAGATTGAAGCAAGTCTCCAAAGGCCAGAATATGTGGATTGCAACTCTTTCTATACCAAGACTAAGTAGACCTTTGCCTTAGGTCTGGTGCTTTTATTTCAGTCATTCTCATGAGTGGGGGAAACAGGTAGGTATTTTAAGAGCTGGTGCTAAAAAGTAAGAGACATAAAATATTTAAATCTATTTTCATGGTGCCATATGGAAGTATTATTATTTAATCATCCCTCTATTTATTTAGTCACAGATTTTTTAAAGAAAGTATTCTCTGTAATTAGCCCTTAAATTTTAAGCTGCCCTTTATGATTAATATTTCTAATTCAATGTGCTCCTACTACCTATTTAAATGTGATTCTAATTTATGAAGATATTGATTTAAGAGGAAAAATACCTAGATTACAATGCAATGTGCGCAAGAAACACAGCCCTAGAGCTTAGCCAGGTATTATGGCATGATGACAGGGTATAATAATTTTACATGTATTGCCACATGTGAAAGGTATATATGACTGGGATGATAAGACATTATAAATAGATACTAATATTTTATTATTTATGCTAATAAGTTTCTAATATAATGCTTATCAATAATGGTCCATAGAAGTTTCATAACTTATGCCACTAAAATATACATAAAACATATGTCTGAGATAAAAATATAAACAAATATGATTATATATCTAATTGCTTTAAGCTGCAGACATCAGTAGAAAATGATGTATACACATTCATATCAAAGAAGACGAGGAAGAACAGGTCAAGTGCACCTGCTTTGGGATTAAGTTGTGTGGGTTTGAGGGCCAGCTTCAACACTAACCTTGGGCAAGCTGCTCTCTACCTCATTTCCTCAATTGTACTGTGGATACTAAAACAGTATTAAGCTCAAAGTTTGTTCTAACAATAAAATGAGCTAATTAATTATTATAAAGCTCATAGAAAAGTCCCTGGCATATTTTTAGGCACTCAATAAATGTTAGCTATTATAGGGCACATGACCTTAGTGAAGACTTATTTTTCTGTGTCCTAAGTTAATCAGTTTTTTATTATTGCATAATCTTTACCATGTAATGGGTATTGCTGATTGAATATGGGGGCTGTGCCAAATGTCACACACTCACACAAACACACATATATAACCATAAAATCTCACTTGATATTTTTCACATCCAAGGGTTTATAATTACTATTAGTATGCCCATGATACCAAACAGGAGAGACATAGAATTGCAGAGTAACTTCTCCAAGATCACAGATCATTTAAACAAAGGGGAAAAAACACTACCTCAAGAATCAACAAAACCTAGACTCTCATTGAAGGAATATCATTTACTATCTGTGTTATCTAAAGGAAATTAAGTGTCTGAGCTTGTTTCTTCCCTGCAAAATGGGAACAACACTGTGCACATCTTCCTCATTCTTGAATTAGTGGAGAGAATCAAATGATGTGATAATGATGAAAACAGCCCATAAAGTGGAATAGGAATAATTGAAGATTTCTCAGCATGTAGTATATATGTCTCTTTAAAAGTGCTTTAGGTCCCCATGCTTTTGCACATCTGCTTAATTTAGCATGGAACCTGGTTTTCCTTTGATACACAACTCCATTATCCCCTCCAGGAATGCCTGAAGGGAAAAAGGACCTTATTTATAATTTTAGCTGATGTCTGAACATGAAAGCATGGGGCTTCTCCCCTCTGCCTTGAGGTCACCAGGTTGCCAGGAGATGTAACTGCCTGTGGTTGCTACAGGCACTCATTTGAAATGATAAACTCCAGTAAATTTCTCCTTCTCTGGCTTGAAGATAAATTTGCTTTGCTTCTCAAAACTGCTTGCAGGGGGGTCCCAAAATGGAGCTACTGGGATCCTAATGACACAATTTGTCTTACAGAACACATTGATCTCAAAGTAGAGACTGCCAGAAACACTGATTCAAGGACTAAGGCTAACCCCCACTTCACGTTCTTATACCAAGAGACATTAAGTCCTCTAAAACACAGGCCTAGTTACTACTCATCCTTACCCCCACCTGCCCAGAATTCACCCATAGTGTCTGTATACCCAAAGAGTACCATTGTGTCTGGTTTCCTGAAAGGCTCCACAGGTTACCCAACAGGTAGGAGTCTGTTCAAAAACTTTGACAATGACAGTCACATACCCTTCAATTTTGCAAAACATGTTTTTAAAATCATCATTGCTATTCTGATTACAATAATCTGAAAGAAAAATTATGTATATTACTGTGGCAAGTATAATGGAATCATAACTATGGTTATATTGTTTATCACTTTAAAATAGGAAAAATCTAAAATAAATATACAGAATTTTAGTCATTATACCAGGCATATATTAAAAGCTATTTTAGGAATCTATTAGTAACTAATGGGTATCTGTTATATATTTAATACACTGCTAAGAGATTCAGTGTATTCTTAAAAAGATAAGATTTCTAGTGTTAAAGCACTTGACTGTTTAATAATAATATAGAGAACTTACTTTAAATGTGAGAATAAGATAGAAAATATCTTTAAATATATAGGTATAAATAATATGGACAAGGAAAAGAATTATGGACTACAAAGAGGGCTTTTCGAAGAAAAGGGAATTTTAGTTGGCCTTTTGCATTCTTCCTGGATAAAAAAACTTTGTAAACTAGAAACAGAAGGTAAATGGTTTAATCTCATAGAAGTCATTGCCACAGAACCTACTCCATTTATCATACTCAGTGGTGAATGCTGAAAGTTTTTCATCTGCCACATCACTTTGAAGGCCCTTGCTCGTAGCTTGTAGGATGTTCCAAGAAAACAAAATAAAAATTTAAAAATTCAAAACAAAGAAATGAAACTGTCATGATTCACTTTTTTAAGAAAATAAAAAATAAAATCCATGTAAATTGTTACAATTAATAAGTGAGTTTAGCAAATTTGCTCATTATCATCTCATAATCCAAGTCAGTTTTATTTCTATATAAGAGAAGTAAACATTAAATCTAATTTCATAAATTAAATGTAATCATAAATTTAACAGTGGCCTCTAAATTTTTAAATGCCAAAAAATAAATCTTATGGAAGTTATACAAGATCTCTATGTAGAAAACAATGAGGCATTATTGAGAGAAATTAAAGATTTAAAGAAGTGAACGTCATGGGGTGGAAGACAAAATCACAAAGGTTTCCATTTTTTCCCCATTAATCTATGATTCAATGAAATACCAATTAAAATCTCAGTAGATTTATTATTTGTGGAAATTAATAAGTAGGCTCTAAATTTACATGAAATTTTAAACAATAGTGAGGATGGTTTTTAAAAAGAAAAGGTGAATAACTTGTTTCACTATAAGTAAAATCTTATCCTAAAATTACTATAATAAAAAGGGTAGTATTGGTACAAGAAAGAATGAACAGACCAATGGGTTGGAGAGTCCAGAAGAAGGAACACTCACAGTGACCCTGAATTAGGGAAAGATATGGCAGGAAACAAAGGGAGAAACAGCGCTTGGCTCAGTGTTAACCCACAAGGAAAAACACTGCAACTTGACATGAGCCACACACAAAATCAATTCCAGATACACTATCGGTTTAAATTTAAAAGTCAAGGTGATAAAGCTTCTGGAAGATCACATGTACAGGAGAATATATTCCTGATTTGGCATAAGGAAAAATCTGTTATACAAGTCACAGAAAGCATTAGCCATAAAGGGAGAAAAGGTCTAAACTGGACTACACTACAATCAAGACAACCCACATTTTCAAAAGAAAGCATAAGTAAGTGAAAGGTGAGCCAAAGACCAGACAAAGATATTTACAATTATAACTAACAAATACCTGAAATTCTAACAATATGAAGACCCCTTACAAATTAAAAAGGAAAGGAAACAAAACCCAAGGCAAATAGCAAAAAACAAACAGGTGATATTTGTCTTATCATTATACCCTCGGATACGAGCCATATTCAAACAGCCACAGACTTATAAAGATTCTCAAGTACACAGATCATAAGGAAAGGAAAATTAAAACCCAAGTTGTCTTAAATAAAATATGACTGTCAATATTAAGTGCAGTGACTTGGCAGAGTAATGAAAAAGCTAATAAACTGTTAGTAGGAGTGCAAGTTGAAAAAATCACTCTGGAAAATAGTTTGAAATTATCTACTGAAGTTGGAAAAAGACTTACTATTCAGCATTTCCACTTCAAGATATATACAACAAAGGAGTGTGAATAGTTGTGCATCAAGACACATGTAAGAATGGCACTATTATTGGTAACAGCCACAAACTGAGGAGGGGGAAGGATGACCCACAAAACTACTGTCCACTAGCAGTAAAAGGCATAAGTGAACTGTAGAATACTTACATTATAAAATACCCTATAGCAGTAAATATAAATGAATTGCAGCAAAAACATAAATGAAACTTACAAAGGTGATGCTGAGAAAGAGTTCTATATATTAATTTGTATAAGTTATTAAAACAACAGAAATTAAACTATATTATTTAGGGATGCATGACTATATGGTAAAGCTATAAAAAATAATAAGAATGTCCATTTCATAACAACCAGGGCAGTGGTTACTTTTGAGGGGAGGGAGGAAGTACTGACTCAGAGGGGTGTCACCAAGGTTTCTGAGATAATGTCAGAGTTGAACTTCTTGAACTGAGTAGAAGTTACACTGGTATTTCCTTTGTGATAATTTATTGAACCATACATTTATGTTTTGTGCTCATCTCTCTGCATGCTATAATTTTAAAAGTTAACAAATTAGTAAATTACGATTTCAATTATTCCTGGAGGATAACAGTCAGATTCTGATCTGCTAGGTGTGGTTTTGGCATTTAATATTGCCATCTGTTTTGAAAGGTTTTCATCTAAGTTCTGCTCAGGCTCAGCAAACTCACACTGCTATTATTGAACAAAGAACCCTTAACTTGACTTAGAGCTCACTGGTCCAGCAAGGCCAGTCAACCTGTCGTTTTTCTTTGATGGATAAGACAGACAGCTAGACACAAGTCATGGAGCTTCTTAAACGCCAGTTATTTATAACTTAATAAATAATAAACTGCAAGTCAATGTTCCTGTTTTTCTGCATTCCTCAGATCACAGACACCCAGCCTGAAATATACATTAAGTGTTTATCAGAAATTTAGTTGTGAAATCAATTCAATTACAGTTTTGGGAGGTAGAAACCCAGGCAAACATGTTTTTTTAAAAAAAAAACATTTTATCTAATTCTTATACACACACAAGATTGGCTCAGTTGCAATGAGCAGTGTGATACCATGAAATATTTTTTTATAAATTAAGGAGCAACACGTTCACAGTGATGAGCCACATTGAAAATCTTGAGATGTAGGTGGAGCTATTTTGTCTATTTTTAACTTATAATGAAGCTGAAGAAAACAAGGTTATGCAGAACACTAATCAGCAAGTTTTTTCCAATGGCAAGCAATGCTAAATAAGTTGCCTGTAAATTATCTGTTAATCAGAAATAACTCTGGTTGATAGATGGGCAACATTTTTTGAAATACAGAAGGTTGTACTTGAACCACCTGGTCTCCTAAAATAGAAAGCCAGGGTTGAGAAACCTTCCTCCTTTCATGATGTGTTTCATAGTTAGACGGTAGGCCATCTGGTAACCAGTTATTTCTGTTACTTTCCCAGTGACTAATGAATGGAGGCATATGTGAAAGGGTGGGGCAACTATGACTGGGGTGGAGTTAAATATTTCTATAACTAGGTGCATAGAAAAATTAAATTAAAAATTTTATAAAAATGCTAAAAGTCATATTACTTTCAAGTTTATTTTATAAACCTCATATGCACATAGTACTTTATATTTTCCAAGTTCAATATGCAAGTAGCCTCATTGGTAGTGGGTCAACCCACTTCCTCCCAAAATCTGATGTTATTTTAGCACCCAGTTTTGGGACTCACTAAGGGAGAAGGGCAGGAGAATATGAAGATAAAATAATATTAAAAACAGGTATAGTTTCAAAAATGCCCATGGTAGAGCTAAAAGAATAGTGGAGGCAAACAAAAAAGGCACTATTGGCTATCTTAACCAGTTACAATGGTTCCTAACCAGGAACAATTTTTCCACCCAAAAGATGTTGCAAGGTCTGAAGACATTTTTGGTTGTCACAACTTGGAGGAGTGCTACTGGCAATAATGGGTAGAGGCTCAGGGTGCTGCTACACATCCTACAACGCAAGGACTGCCCCCCCCCCGCACACACCCACACAAATTTACAGTCAGTAGTACTGAGATTGAGAAACTCTGATCAAATGAAACAAATTCAGTCTATAAAGGGGACTGAATTTCCCCTTTTCAGTCCAAAAGAGGAAAACTACATAATTTTCTGAAAAAGGTACCTAGTTGCATGCAAAAGAGGAGTAATTTAATGCAATGATTTTATGTTAGTTTTAGTGAGAGAATTGACATATGTGAGTTTGCTAATCTTAGGGTTTTATTCATTTTTATTAAGAATACACATGATATTTATTGTTTGTTAACTATGTGATGGACAGGAAAAGAAGAGTTATGAGTGAGCCACAGTACACCTAAAAACTAAGAACTGTATCATCAACAAGAAGAGTAGTCAGCAGAAATGGTAATCTAGTACTTTTACTTGGTACTAGATAACCAGGTAAAGACAGGTTTCAATGGTGGATTGCAAGACCAATGTTCAACCAAATGTTCATAAGAGAAAGTTGGTTGTTCAGAATAATTGTCCTAGGAGGGGAAATCTCTGACTCTACTAATTACAATGATATATTAATAAGATACAGTGAGGTAAATAACCATCTAAGGTATCTGTAGCCAAAACTTAATGGATAAGGCAGCAAAAATGGGAGGTACAAGAAAAGAAATGCATTTATAGTTTTGTGAAATAGCAGGTAAACCTGTAATAAGATAGGAAGATGCACCACCTAGTGTAAGTTTCGAATTGATTTTTACCACTGGGGTAAAACCAGGTCTTGTTTTCAGACCAAGAATCAATTAGTTAAAACAGGGACTTAATATATTGGCTTGAGAAAATATTACTATTTGGGGTTACTATTCATGGTGATGGATACAAATACTAATTTTGTAAACCCATGAATCTAGAGTATCAATATCTTTGTAATGATTTGTTAGTTTAACAGTAAGATTTGTAATCATTCAGCATTTTTGTGTATATTTGACTAAGAGGTTGAATCATTGAAAATATCCCTTATATTAGATTCTTATTTTTATTGACATTCAGAATTTGCCTAGGGTTTATCCAACTTTTAAATGGTTAAATATTAGATTTATAGATGTGTATTCTTGTTCATTAGAAATATAAGCAGTATATAAAGAGATGGGTCATTTGCTTAGTGACAGAGGCTTAATAAACTGAGTGTTAAACAAAGGAAAGGCAGCGGGGAGTGCTCCTTCCCCCACACAACAGTCCCCAAACCCTACTGATGAGAAGCGGCAGCAAGGAACGGTCCAGATCCTGGCAATCAATGGTCCACAAGTTGGACCTTGCCTGCTGCCTGTATTTGTGAAACCTGTGTGCTAGAATAGTTAAAACATTTTTAAATAGTTGAAAAAACTCAAAATAAGAATAGTATTTTGTGATATTAAATTACATGACACTAAACTACATTACACTAAAATCAGATTTTAGTGTCTAGATTTGGTGTGTTATTAGAACACTGCCATGCTTGTTCATTGACATATGGCCTCTGATTTCACATCCAGTTGTGATAGAGACATATGCTGACAAAGCCTAAAGTACTTATCACATGGCCCTTTCCAGAGAGTTGGCTAATTCTTGGGTAGCAGTTATAAACTTGGGCCTTTTAACAAGACACCCTGGCTTTGAATGCCAGGTCTGCATCTACTGGTCATGATACAGGCAGGTTTCTTAAATTCTGAGGACCCAAGTATCTCCATCTGTGAAGTGGCAACAAAAGTATTGGCTACCTTATAGGATGGCTGTAAAGGGTAAACATAATACATGTAGAACACCTCGAAGCATGCCTGGAAGTAAGGAGTCCTTACTAAAGGTTCTCATAAGCACTGACTAGTATTAGGTTTACTTATTACTACTTCTGGAGTGATGGTAGAGGAATGCATATGCTATCAACTTGGAAATGTGCAATTTTAAAAGTCAAACATTTATTTAGAGTCATAATTTAAAATTTATATACCTTCTAAATTTCATATTCCTGATACAAAGCTAGTTAAACTTCTCTTCAACTTGCCCCAGCTCATCAGGAGTTGTTACCGGGGAGAGTCAGGGTGTGGCAGAAGCACAAGAGCTTTGGAACCAGACTCTGGATGAACTGCAACTTTTTGCCTAGTAATGTGGTTTGAAGCAGCTCAGCATAACTTTATGAGCATTGTTCTCACCTCCATTATACAAAATATTATACCAGCAACACAAGCGCAAATACAGATACCTGGACCTGCTGAATTTCAAAGGATGAGACCTAGGTGTTTCAATTTAAAAAAAGATGCATATGAGGTTTAGGTGGACACATAGGCAGGGCTGAGAAGCACAAAATTAAAAAGTTTATGTGAGATCTAAATGAAATTGAGTGTCAAATTAACAGAGAACCTGAGGCAACTAGTCTCTGCAAGCCCGATACTTTCCAATATTATTCAGAAATATTCTGAATAATAGAAATATTCTGAATATTTCTAATATTCTGAATATCATCCATTTACAGGTAACATAAAACTTGAAGCTGGACTGCTTGTCTTTATCTCAGGAAATTAGAAAGAATCACCCCTGTGCACTAACAACAGATAATAAACACATCTCGCATACTGTAGTTCTCCAACTTCTGGAGGGAAAAAAAGCCTCTATCCAATAGTCAGCGTATCCTCAAACTCTCCCTATTGAAAAACAAGCCTATTCCAGAACTTACCAGAGAGTGTTAATAATTGATAACATTAGAAGTTTGAATATAAAGGGCAGAGTCTCTTTAAAGGTGACATTTGTATCAAAATTAAGGCCCTTTCCCCTTAAGTACTGTTATAAGCTTATTAACACTTTAAAAATCACTGGAGAACCTGTAAGGCAGTGCTTCCACAGCCCTGCTCTACTCTAAATGGTTCAACATCAATACAAAGTCTCATTAACCTTATCACTTTCTAGTCCTTGAGCACAATGGGATATGTCAGGCAGCTGCCACTGTCTGTGTGCTCTAATGCATAAACTTAATGGGCCTGGAGAACAAGACTTCCAGCAGAGCCACCAGCTATTCGGGGGTACTTTTCAGCTAGCAAATATGTTATTCTGAACCACCCAGCTATTATTGGAACGCATGGAGCCTTTAATTTTGGTTTAATGATGTTTTTGTAAGGGAGACTTTAATAAAATTTAGACCACATTTCAAATGTCCAAGTAATACAAAAACGGCTCTCATTCCCACACAGCCTAGTGACATCAAACACCGCCATGTGATAACGTCCTCAGCTTCTTCCCAGCTGCTACACAACTGGTTTTGAAAGATAACTTCACCTTGTGGATTCAACTGTGCAAAGTCTAAGGATGAGTTCCAAAATAAACTCATTTCTCTTGGAACTATTATAGAGAAAGAAACCATTTTTAACTGGACTTAATAGCCAGAGATGTCAAAATGTTGTTTTAATAAGTAAATCAAAATTGAAAAATATAATAAAAATTGGAAAATAGATACAAACAATGAAGAAGGAATAAATGAAGATAAAATAAAATCTTTTGATTTTCTTATTCTTAGTTGATCTCATAGATAACTGTTCAAAGTAATAGGAGCCACAAGTGTGGGGTAATTATAGCACACAGATACATTAAAACAATGACAGGAATGTTATTTATATTTCTTATATAAAGGGACAGAAGGGATTTGGTATCCCTCTCAATGCCTCTTATTTTAAGGTTCATAATGTGTATATTACTGGTGATGTTAACCTTGTTCACCCGGGTCAGGAGGTATCTGCCATGTTTCTCCTCCAAAAAATTTCTATTTATCCTTTGTAATTAATAATTGTCTTCTGGGGAGATACTTTAAGATGGTGCAAATCCTCTTTCTCTTTATACTTTGGCCCACCAGTTTTAGCATCTATCAAAATCCTCAGTTAATATCTTGTGTTTGCCTAATGGTTATTTTCTATTTTCACTATTCCTCCTACATTTGTTCACTGGAATTCTATTGCAAGGAAAAGATGTTCCTGGGGTGGGGCTGAGTGGAGGTGGATGAAGGGGGAAATGGGGAACATATGTAATAATGTCAACAACAAGAAAAGAAACAGAAAAAATGAAGTAAGTGTAAAAATGGGGCAAAATGTTAAGAGCAAAATCATCTAAATACTAGAATACAAAGAGGAGGAAGAAGAGGAAGAAAAATAAGATTAAAAAGAAGAAGGAAGAGGAGGAGGAGAAGGAGAAGGGGGAGAAGGAGGAGGAGAAGGAAAAGGAGAACAGAAAAAGAACCACGCCATACACTAAAACATCAAAGCTTGTCTCCAGCCCCAGTGTCTCTTTGACTCCAATAGCCAACTGCCCACTCAACTTCATCGTTTGGGTGTCAAGTCAGTGTCTTAAACTTTACAGGTCTAAAACTGAACCCGTTATGTTTCCCAGACCTGTTCCTCATACAATCCCCCCCATCTCAGTAACTCCATTCTTTTATGAGACCAAAATTCTTAAAAGTTAGTCTGTTTTTTTCACACTCACTAAAGGGCAGTTAAAATGCTCCTGTCAAAAGCTGTCAGATTGTGTTACACCCCTGCCATTCATTATGGTAATTGTGTTTATATTTATCTTTACAGCTTCAATAAGAGGCCTCTGAGTGTAAAGTCATGCTTTATTCACATCTTTTGGCCAGATCCTAGCACAGAACTTGATATTTAATAAGTAAGATGTATTGATGTCTGATGCTCCTTTTGTGAATTTATTTTTATTTTGTGAAAAGAAAATAAGCAATAAAACAGAAATGTTCAAAGCTCCCACCGCCATGGAGTACAGGAAAGTTGAATGAACTCAAGCTCCTGGTGCTGTGCTAATGACACGCGCCACTGGGTGAAAAGATCATTTCTGTTCTTTCCTCTGTTGTATATCTGTGACTATTATGGGCAATTCCCCTATGTCACTGTAGGCCTTTCAGATGTCATTCCATTTCTCCTATCAAAAGACAAACAGAAAAGAGAGATACAGATAGGAGCAAGAGAGAAAAGCAGAACAGGGATAAAGCAAGGAAAGAAAGAAGGAAGAGAAGTCAGTGCAGAGGAGGGAGCAGGAAATCCCGGATCTGTGGGACTCTGCACAGGCAGTGCTTACATCACACAGCTTTGCAGAAGCCAGGAAAGCAGTGAGCAGTCAACTCCAGAAGTTGATCACATTTAAACTGAGATGCAGGGAAGGAATCAAAGGGAGCTATACCACAGGGAAGAAGAATACTATAAAACAGAGAGATTAATTCACACCTTTTGGTTTCCCAAAATCTTAAATATTGAGAGGCATAAATGTTTGATGCATGTTTCTCAAGCTTGAGTGAATGAATGGTGATGGTTTGATTAAGACTGTCACATTTTTCTTTTCTGCATGCTAAGTAGTTCTGTTTTGAAATATTACTCTTTTAAATTCCTGCTTTTCTAAAAAGTAAGCTAAAATGTTCATTTGATTGATGTTTCATTTGTGAAGAGCTTTAAGGGACAACAAAAGTTTGTTTTAAGAAAGATCATTTTATTCATTAGTCTTATATTTCCCTTATTTTGATCTATAAAACTATTTCACATTAAATATTTAGTCAGTGACCTTGAAAAGAGACCCAACTTCAACTCAAACGTCAGCAGAAACAAATGCCAGGTTTTATGGAAATTTTGCTTATGAATTTTAAATGTGAGAATACTGATCTTTGGTTTTTAAAAATATTCCATTCTCTTTTCAGTTGTTTAAATTACTTAAATTCAGACAGAGATCTTATGAATATTGATCATCAAAATTTTATCACTTGGCAATACTAAAATAATTTCTAAAACTAATTCTGTAACATTTAACAAAAATTTCAGGTGTATTCTGTGTTTTTATCATATTCTCTTTTGAGATTATTTTCAATATTGTTTCATTAACAGTTACAATTATTTAATAATTGTTTGGTGCTATAGGAAGTGACTTTAGATTGAGAACATATATCTAGGTTAAAAAATTATCTCAAATTGGTAGAACTAGAAGAATAGAAAGAAGAACTTTGGTCATAAAATTGTTATAGAGGTATAAAATAAAGGTGTGTGGTCATCAGCTAATTTAAAATTAGAATGTATTATATTAATAAATTAGAATATTTCTTTTGATTTTTATTATAAGAAAGACATTGCATGCTATCTCTTTGCAAGTCCCTTCCTCTGCTCCTGCTAAAACATGAAGCATAAAGAAGTATTATATGAATTGCTACTGTGGATTTCAAACTAATAGTTTCTATTAGTTTCTATTAGTCACTTGAGAATATTTAGAATTTTATTACAATATTAAAGAAACTAAAGTATCAAAAACCTTTAAACAGTGCTTGACTATAATAATAGCTATAATAATAAAATACAGTGTTTATGTGTCAGACAATATGCTATCATTTTACATGCATTATCTTGTTGGAATATTACAATAACTCTATGAAATAAGTACTACTGAACAGAATAAAGACTTAGAGAGCTCTGTGAACATGTCAACAGTTAGTTGCTGGTCTGGGATTTGAATTCCAATTTGTCCGATTCCAGCAGCTAAGCTTTTGATCAGTGTGGTAAATGGTGTTACCTCCAAAACACCTGCTGCTCTTCTTACAGGGCCCCTGGCTGTGGAGGACCACACCTTCCTACCTCACTGACTTTCGGCTTCATCATGCAACCAGCTTTGGCAAATGAAAGATAAAAACTGACACATGCCACAACCAAACAGAAGTTTTATAAGCTGTCACATGGATCTCCACCTTCTTATGTTCCCCTTTCCCTCGAGCCTGGCAGTGTCCCCAGGGGAGCTGTTTCTCCAGTCTAGGCCTCAGGTGATGGCGACACCGAGCAGTGCCCTCAAGCAGGTTATGAACATGCAACTAAACAGTCGTTGTTATGTGCCCATGAGACCTACAGGTCAATTTTTGTTACAGCACAATTGAGCCAGGCTTGACTGATACCAACACTATCCTGTTTGTGTCTATTTGCTTACTCCTTCCTCTATGGAAATTTATTTGTAATGGAAATATTTTCCTTTGCTGCAAATAAACTAGAATCAAAATTCCTTTCCCTGCAAAACATTTCGAATACATCATAAAGTCCTTTGGTAAGCTCTGTAAATCCACGATATAATTAAATTATGAGGACATGAGAATTATAAAATGCCGACTCTGGTTGGATGCTGTAAGACAGGCATATCAAGTAGAAAAGCAAACACTTTCCACAGATTATTTTCCATTACCCACTGTTAATGAGACCTCTCTTGATACTGGCTAAACTATCGAAGCTCTGTCTGCAAGTACATTTTAAAACAGAATCTGTTGACAGGTTCAGCTCCGAGGACTACTTCATCTTCAGTAAAATTTCATTTCTCTCCCACTCATAACTCCATCCTTAAAATGGTACTTACACCCACTGCCACCTGACGCTTTTATTGTAAAGACTACAGAGTGATTCATCTAGTTTTTAATCTTTTGCCCTTTTTCAGTGGATAGTAGGAATTAGTAATGAAAACAATCAATTGCTTTTTCACTTACATTTTTATACCCACAGTCACCATCTTCCCAGCAATGTACTTGAAAAAAAAGGATAAGGTAAGCTAAATTCTTCTGTTATAGATAAGCAGCATCCTACATGTACTTTCCTTAGAAGGGGGTGGTCATGAACTTTACTTAGAAACTTTACCTGAGAGATGTCACCTGTTTTAAATTCAGTCTCTTTGGCTCAGCCTGGGTCCATTGATTTTTATTTGGGTTGAAATCTGTTAAAAAACAAGATAAGCAACCATGAATTTCTCATTTGCAACCATTTGTGTGCATGGGAAGTGACTTATCAGTTTCCTAACTGAACAGTCGTTGCTCAGTCTTCATCAGACCCGCCCTGCTCCTGCCACTGCCCAGGCCCTGACCACCTGAACACCTTGGTAGACAAGGGCGCTGCGTCCGCGGTTAGAGCAGCCATACATCACATGCCGGTACGACAACCAAATGAAGATGTTAGGCACAATGTAAATACATTATAATGATGACTGTAGCTTCTTCTTTATGGCTTAAACCTAGCCAAAGCAGTCTGTCACCTCCTGAGCCATGCCTCCGGCCCCAATACCAATTTTTTGGCAGATGTTTTTAATAAAGTTGAAACCAATATCAGTAAAGTTTGGTTAATACAGGTAAATGAATTATGTGCTTCCCTTGGATCAGCAGATTTTTGACATTTTTCAAGGATTACCTTGTAGTTAAAGGTAAACGTATTTCAGGAAATTTCATCAGAAGGAGTATAAATTACAGTAACTAAAAAGGCAGTTAGTACATTTTCTCATATCTACTCTTTGTATAGGTTGTCACATGGACTATGGAGTCTTCCCTGCAACTCTATCTTCTGCTCTACTGTTCATCTTACTCAATGTTTAAAAAAAAAATCTATCCAGACCAGTGCTGTCCAATATAGCTTTGTGTAAGGATGGAAATGTTCTATGATTCTGCATAATCCAATATGCAGCCACTAGTTACACGTGCCAAATGAACAGTTGAAGTCTGGCAAGTAAAACTGAGAAAATGATTTTTTTAAGTTGTATTTAACTTTAATTGACTTAAATATCTACATGTGCTTAGTGATTATCACATTGGACAGTCATGTCTAGATCATGTATATCCTAAATGCTTAGAGTCATGGAACTTCAGTGTGAAAAGCATTTTGCAGAGAATCTAACCCAGGCTCTCTGTTCAGCTATTCACCTGTCAGAGATGGTGTCTGATGTTGTGTTTGGAAAGACTCTGCTGTCAACTACGGTCACTTGCTCCACCCATTCATTGCAGGTGAGGGCAGAGTGCAACAGCTTTGGGTGCCTTTCTTGCTAAATTTAAAACTGTATTTGTCAAACATTAAATAGTTCAATCTACTTTTTATTACTTGATTTAAAATCTTTGTAAGTAAATCACATTATTAAAATGATGAATGATAAACATCTTCTCAGAATACTACAAATCATCTGGATTAGAGATGCTTGCTCTTAGAACTCATATAGAAGTAACTACAGAAAACAAAGTTGTATGTCCATGTCTACTTTGGGGGAAATGAAAGCAGAAAACATTATTTCCACAGAAGCATTGAGAATATTCTTTCTTTTTTGCTAGAAATCATGCCTTGTTTACCTTTGCCTCTTCAGTCCTGACCACAGTGATTTCAGTTTGGGAGATGATCAATAAATGTCATATGGACTTATTGAACTTAAGGAATTGCATTGGGGAAGTTGAGTTATATTCCAATGATTTGTATCTTGCCCACAACAGTGGGACCAGTGAGTTTATTATTTCACTGGTTCTTGATTCTGCTTTCATATTAGGATCACCTGGGAAACTCAAAAAAATGTCTACCCCAAACCCAGAAAGCCTGGAAGTCAACACATGTGTAGCTTTAAAGCTTCCTAGATGATTCTAATGAGAAGTCAGTCTTGAGAAAACTGATTTGTTTAGTAAATAATGGTAATAAGGAAAAATTCAGATACATTTCAAAGTCAGATACATTTCAAAGTTCATATTATGAAGTCAGATACATTTCAAAGTTCAGATATATTTCAAAGTTCATATTATGAAGTCTAATCTATGATCTTAGAATACACCTAAGAAGACTGTAATTGAACTAATAATAACACATTATCACTATCAAAAAGAGGAAAATAAAGCTCTACTAATTTTTTTTAAAAATCCAGCAAAAGATAAAGACAAAAGCAGTGAATTCCATTCTCAGCAGGGCTTCACATTATCACAGACATGCCTGAGTGGCTGGGAAACCCTATATGACAGAATAAAATTTAATGGCATAGAATGGAGCTCCTGAGAGATAGATCACTCTTGAGAGTAAAACAGGAGTTTGGCCCAAAGAACTGGATTTCCCAACAGGGCTCTGACAAAATGGGAAAAAGGCATGCATTGGTGTGGAGTTGGAATTTGAGGAATAATCATACTGTCAACTGCTGTACATACTATCATGTGTCACACCCTGTGTCACGTCTTATGAAGCTATTTTCCTCCTTATTTCATAGAGACTGCTGTGCTTTTCAGTGCTGGGATTCAAAAGGACTGAACTAGATAGCCATGAAAATCGAAAGGAATCTATAGTTTGAAAAGGCCAATTTTGGAGATGGTAATAGAGTTAGAGTGATTTGATTGTTTCAGTGAAAGTCTTTCTTCCATTTCTACTTATCAAAATCCTTTCTATTGAGGACAATTGTAGAAATAAAACATTCTCAAGTACATTAATAAAACTTTAGTTTTAATTTGAAACCATGGGCCTCAATTTCCAAATGTAGTTGATGAGAATATCTTAGTTTAAAAAATGTTGATAGTAACTAAAAAGCATGAATATAGCCATTATCCTTTATTTTAAAGGAAAAAATAGAAAATATCTATTTACCACTTATCACAAAATTTAAGTAGAGACTATATTTATGCTATATCTAGTCATGGCAAAGCTGAGCTTCTGACTTGGTCTCTTTTCCAAAAGATTTACTGTAATTTACAGATATATTTTAAGAGTCTCCCACCCTAGACCTTTACTTGTTGCACTGAGGTTATATTTTTTATAGAAAACTATATTTTTGGTAGAAAATTGTATTTGTTCACTTAAAGTCAAAGTAAGTACATTCCCAAAACCTAGTTTAAAATGTTAAATATATAGTGCATAGAATATTTGCTGATATACAGATTTCGATGAAAAATAGAAAGAACATCATATGGTACTTGAAATGTAAGGTGGCTTAGTAACTCAGGAATATAATTTACATATAAAAACATGAGATATTATATGTGTTTATGTGTTTTTGAGGCTTGGGATTCAAAAAGTTCTCTGTTTGGAATGTAAGAAATTATATATGACACTTTTTTCCTAGGAGCAAAGTAAACAGATACAGAACAAAAGTCTTGGAGAAAATGATTATGATCTCTACTGAAACATTTCATGAAGTCCATAGTCAACAGGAAACATTAAAAGAAATGTGCCAGATATAGACCTCAGAATGCTGAAAGTAAAACTGAAGGTTAAAATTGCTATTTACAATCACTAATCTTTTCATCCCTTATGAAAAGAAAAAATTCTTAAAATATGGTCAATTAGCTTCTTTTCTGACAGACTGCAGTCCTTGGCACTGGTGCGAATACTGCATACCAAACAGAAGCGTTATTTCCTACAAAGAGAAGTGAATTTAATGAACAATTGTGAGAACTGTAGAATAAATCACTCCATACCCCAGATTCAGGAAACAAACTTAATGACATATATTTAGATAAATGCATAAAATTTTAATTTTAGAACTTTATTATCAATGAAATATAATGTAAGATTTTGTGTCTTCACAACTAAAAATGAGTAAAAATACTTAAAAGGAAACAATAGTTGTATTCTCTATATATAGATTAGAAATTACAGAGGTCTATTTAAAACCATGCAAGTGTTTTCATTTTCAGATAATTAAAATAATGCAATCTTTCATGTCTGATGAACAATAGTATCACTCTGTTTGTATTTTGGATTACAGATAGAATAGGAAACTATGTATTTGCCTAAGGTCTTTCAAAGAGTAAATGAAGAGCCAGGAATGAAATGTCTCTTATTCATTGTTCCAAATCTCTTGCTTCCTCTGCTTGATAAGATGACAGCCTCCTTCTGCTGAAGAGTAATTACATAACTCTCAGCACTTCAAATAATGGTCTATGAATGCATATACCCTACAAATTAAAAGTAGCATTGTTCCAAAACCGGTGTTCTTTATTTTTTTGGAAATAACTTATTGGTAAAAAAAAAAAAATACAGAAAATAATACACTAGCCCTGGCTGGTGTGGTTCAGTGGATTGAGTGCCAGCCTGTGAATCAGAGGGTCACAGATTCAATTCCCAGACTAGGCACATACCTAGGTTGCAGGCCAGGTCTCCAGTAGGGGGCATGCAAGAGGCAACCACAATTGATGTTTCTCTTCCTCTCTGTCTCCCTCCCTTCCCCTCTCTAAAATAAATAAATAAAATCTTTTAAAAATTGAAAATAATACAGTAAATTAGACTTTTCTGAGTAACCAAATGATTCCAGATGCAGTAAGCACAGACTTGATTAAAGAACACACTCTAGACTTCAAACTTTCATTGTTCTTAAATAAACTTCCTGGCAATAAACATTATGTAAATACCAGCAATAAGGGAAAACCACTTCTGAAAACTGTAATGTGCATTTAAGTAAACAGATATTGAACACAGAAATGTGCTTCTCTCGTTCTATTAAGTGATTTCTTTCTAGAAACTCCAAAGTCATGATGCTGATGCACATAAGAACATTGACTGCAATGCCAAATAAACTAAGATAGAAAGTGGGATTTTATACATAATGCACCAATTATAAGAATTTACAGTCATTTTAAAATATATTTTTTGGATTTTCCTGCTTTTGGAAAATATTTAGAGAATAAACTCTTTGTTGTTTTAGTTTTTCTTTTTGTTTTCTTGGGTAGTAAGTCCCTATACAGGTCATTCCTCATTCATTAAACACAAAAAGACAGACCTCCCACCTGGAGAAAACAAAGGAACTGCTGGGAAAACTGAAGTCCTATGGGAAGAATCTCCTATACTAACCATAAAAATTATAGAGGAGATTCTCCCCAGACAAATTACCAGCATGTAAGTGTGTGCTTAGCTCCTCAACCTGCAGTTTTGGCTCAAAGAGCTGTTTCGCTTTTGAGTGACAGCTCCATTAAGGAAAATCTTTGCATCTGAAGAAAGAATCCCTTCTTTCTTTTTGAGGCTATAAAAACTGATTGTTCCTTTCAGAATGCAAAGGCAGAATCCTCCTCTCCCCACAGTGAAAGTCATAGTAGTCACAGGAATAGGCAGGTAAAAAAAAAATGAAACAGGAAGGTATACTCCTTCTGGACATGGTGGTTACTGTGTCCATTTGTAGTTGGAAAAATATAAACATTTTCAAGCAGCATATTAATTCTTACAAAGTTTAATTAAAAATTTTAGGTAAGACAGATATAAATAGAAGTTTCCATAATTCCTTTCAAATCCAACTGCACACCATCTCCACTTCCCAGTGCTTACCTACCCACCGGGGAGAACTCTGATGCAAATTACCCCATAAGGCTAAATGTGCTAAATGTGACTCCCTCTTCTTCTGAGTAAGCCATTCTATTTGGAGACTCTACCCCAAAGGGATACACAGGCTAATACAGGCATTTTCAAGTTTTGGCCCCAGGTAACATAACACAATTTAAAAATCAATATTTAACTTCAGGCCACAGACCCAAACAATGATCCCCTTTCTTACCTGTCCCAATTCAGAGATTTTTGAGCAATATATCATCTGTGGCAGACACACATAACACAACCTTCTTCCTATTTTTCACTGATTTTATCTCACTATTTTCCCTTTATTTCTTTTATTCCTTGCTACATTTGGGCACAGGAAAGAAAATCATGTTTACCAAATTTTCACTTTTCTATATGGTATTTGTGGTGAAGGCAACATCTACTGATCTTCACATCGAATACACTGTGAACTCAAACAGATTTAGGATTGTGGCCTTGTTTCTGACAGGTTTCATATTCTTTATTCTTAAAGTTGATATATTATTTTTGAAATATTAAAATATTAGAAAACAGACAATCTTACAGAAATTTGTTTCTCTTTAATGCATTTATTTCATACTGTTGAGGAATATTTTATACACAATAAAGCCCATGCAGTTTAAGTGTGCAGGCTGATGGGTTTTGATATTGGATACACAGCAAACAAGACACAGAACACATTCCTTGTGCCCATCAGCAATAAATGTCCACACGCTGCAACCCTGACTCCAGGGGAGCATGGTTTTCTATCACAGAACGTCACATAAATGAAATTTTATACCATGTACTCTATTGTGTCAGCCGAATTTCTCTTCGCATAATGTTGTTGAGATTTATGATTTTGTTGTTTGCATCTTTATATCCACAGACAGTATTCCATTATTCATACCATGGTTTGTTTATCCATGTACTTACTGATGGCTATTTGGCTTGCTTCCATTTGGGGGTTGATATGGGTAAAACTGTTGGCTTCAAATTCTAGGTTGGAACATATGTTGTCATTTCACTTGGATCAATACCTAGGAGTGAGATGGCTGGATTCTATGGTAAGCATATGGTGCCAAATTGTTCTCCATAGGGTCGCACCACATAATCTTCCACCAGCAATGCATGAGAGTTGCAACTGTCCCATGTTCTCTCCAATACACGGTATCGTCAATCTTTTTAATTGCAACCATTCTACTGGGTGTGTATTGCTATCCCATAATGGTTGTACTTTATAGTCCCTAGTAAATAATGCTGCTAAACATTAATTATGTATATAGTAGCATACACATTATTCTTCCTAGAAAGTTAGTAAATACAATCTTAAAATATTAACACAGAGATATGGCAATTAACCATAGGTATCAATGTTAAAAAGATTTTAACCTACTATTTTTTCATGATGCAATATAATACAGAATTTATTAATTACCTTGTATTAATAAGTCATTTAGACAATAATCAGGTCTGAAATTTGTCTAATAATTTTTAAAGTTTATATGAGTGTAAAATTTATTGGCACAAAGTGATTCAGAATGTTACCCTTGTTTCTTGTTAAAATATATAAAATCTGGAGCTCTCTCTTTCATTCCTGGTATTGATCATTTATGTCCTCACTCATTTGTTCTCTATCAGTCTAGGTATATCTGGAATGGACCCAAAGATCAGCGAAGACTCTGAAGTCTGGGCAGTCAGATTCCAATGTCTCCCAGACCTGAACGAAGTCTGGGAATTGTTTAGTTTACAGATACCTGAACAATCTTTGCCTGACCGCACAGACTTGATTCTTCTGCAAGTTTTGCTTAGCAATTAGCAACAGGCTCCAGGGGACCCATATACAGATTTCAGGAGCTCTGTGTCTGCGTAAGTCCACTTTCTTTAACAGCATGTCCTCTAACCTGCAGCCACCTCAGCCTCCCGGAGCTCTGCCCTCTGTCTCTCACTCAGTTTGAGTTTAGTTAAGTTCTGCTTTCCTTTCCTGCCCTACAGTCTGGAGAATGCCTCTCAGCAGAAAGCTGGCCTCATTATAGGACACGCCTCATTTGTTTACCTCATTTCAAGGGTCGTGGTTCATGCTACCTGTTGTCCCACATTTGAGCACAGATGTGTCATCTGTTATGCTTGGTTTTGAAACGTTTATGGGAAAATGGCAAATCTGGTCTCAATGACCCCATAGCGGCCAGAAACAGAAATAAATCTTCCAGGAATTCTGAACCACCTTATTCTTCCTCCGATAATTTACATAGTATAATTAGACTATCTTTTGCTTGTGTTAGCCCTATGTAAATAAATAATAAAATAAGGCTTAGAGGTTGAAAATAAATAAATAGGAGGGTAAGTACCTTACAGAAGTGATTTCTAGAGTTCTTCAATATAGCAAAGTATGTTTAAAGTATAATTTTTAAAACTTTCAAGATCACAAATTTTCTCTATTTTAAAAAGTGACTGGATGTATGTCAATCTAACTATAATATAATTCATCAGACGTTATTAACCATAAAAATTTAATAGGGCTTCAAATTTTTAGTCAATGTTGTCCATCTTTATTCACTTTAAAATCCTAAAAAATGTCTTCTACAGAAAATGTTTCCCATGCTTCACTTTACGGTAACAGTACTTTCAAAGGTTACAAATGAAAAGTTCATCAGTTTCATAGTTGATGCTGGACTCTGCTAAACTTCCCAACATTTTCCTTTTACTGACATACATTTATTATATGGCTTCCTATCAAGTGTAAAAGATTTGAAGCTAATTAGGCAAAAAGAGCACACTTTCTTTCTGCACTTATTTGTTCCTTGCCTTTATGTCTAGAACATTTACAGTGCTCTTCACCCAGCTCCCACCTGAGCCTGCGAGAAGAGGACAGTCCTGCTCCCTCGGCTTCTGTGGAACAGAAAACCGTTGCAGAAAATAACACAGCACTCTAATCTCTACACTGCCCACCACACAGAATATCTCAGTACTTTTAACACTGTTTTGTGTTCCTTCACAAGATGCATAAACACCAATCCAAAAGAACCTATGCACCACAATGTTCATAGCAGCACAATTTACAATAGCTAAGTGCTGGAAGCAACCTAGGTGCCCATCAGTAAATGAATGGATCAAAAAACTATGGTACATTTACACAATGGAATTCTATGCAGCAGAAAGAAAGAAGGAGCTCCCACCCTTTGCAACAGCATGGATGGAGCTGGAAAGCATTATGCTAAGCGAAATAAGCCAGGCAGTGAAAGACAAATACCATATGATCTCACCTTTAACAGGAAAGTAAACAACAAAACAAACAAACAAGCAAAATATAACCAAAGACACTGAAATGGAGAACAGGCTGACAGTGACCAGAGGGGAGAGGGGAAGGAATTTCACGGGGAAAGGGAAGGGTTTACAGGAACAAGTATAAAGGACACATGGACAAAAACAAGGGGGGATGGAAACAGGAGGGAGGTGAGGAGGGCTGCGGGAGTGGGCGGGGATGGTAGTAAAAGGCAGAAATCTGAACAACAATTAAAATTTTAAAAAATACCATTATTGCATATTTGGAAAATGCTAAGCAAATAGATCTTAAAAATTCTTATCACAAGAAAAAAATGTAACTGTATAATGATGGACTTTAGACTTACTGTGCTGATGATTTCACAATATATACTTATATCAAGCCATTTTGTTATATAACTGAAATATGTTATGAGTCAATTATATCTCAAATATGTAAACACTAAAAAACAAAAAATAAAAAAATTTAAAAAAAACAACATGCATAAACAAAAGAGTGACACATGCCAGGAAAAAAGTATGTATACCCCATGTGCCATAACATGTATAAATGACTTCCGCACCAGGCAGTAGTATTTATAGTGAGCCAATAGCCCACTGAACCTCCCTTTTTTGTAGACAGTGCTTTCTGCCTCCCCGCCTGTGTTTGCTCTGTGCCGCATCTGTTTTCTGACCCATGTCCTGCTGGTGGAAAGAGCTTTCTAAAATTTAACTTTCTGGTAAGAAGGCTAACTTTTAGATTGGGTCTCAGATTAAAAAAAAAAATAGTACCCAAATTCCACTAAAGTTATGACTGTCAAGTGCTTCTAATAGTTATTTTTTTAATTTTTTTCAATTACAGTTTATATTCAATGTTGTTTTGCATTAGTGTCAGCTGTACAACACAGTGGTTAGGCAGTCACCTGTTTTACAAAGCGTTCCCCCTTCTACTTCCAGTACCCACCACCCAGCATCACATCTAACATAATATTTTTAAGCATGCCCCTGGGCTAGCACCGCTAAAGGTTTAACTGGAAAATCAGTTTTTATCACGGTCTAGGAAAGTTCTACTGTCTGAAGCATAATTTAAATGAAAAGCTACCACGTCCAAATGGTAAAGGCAAAAAGATTAGCAAGAGTTTCTCGCCGATTAAAAATAAGTACTATGTTTGAAGACTTGTTTTGGTTAATAAATTCTGATTTAATTATTAATAAAGGTGATATCTTTAGTAAATGAGTTTGACCAATACAGCTAACATGCTAAATAAAACCTGTTCATCTCCTATATTTCCTATATTTTCACTGTGATTTGTAAATAAAGACGTGGGCATATTTTACACATCTCAACATTTTCATATTCCAAGGTGGAATATTAAAAATATCTGCAGCATGGAATTGGGCAACTGCACCTGACAGTGAGTATCTAACGCAGTCTGCTTGGTGAGTTATTGGACTCCCTGCTAAAAGCAGAGAGAGCAGACAGCTGCTTCTGTTTCTCTTCCCACAGCCAGCAATAACTTTACATCTTACGGTGGCATTTGAATGCTAAAGCATATTCATCCTTCTCCTGACTAAAACTGAAGTATTAGCAAAGGTATAATGTTATATGACTTAATATATTTAGTTAATTAACATATCATTATTCAAACCGGAAAGTATCTGTATTCAAAGATAGAGTTAAATCATTTTTTAAAAATAAATTTTAATAGAATTTGAACTGAAACAATTTTTATCTCTACACAGAAAACTGGTATTCTAAGGCTTAAGTGTGCTTTTTGGTTGTGACCATTTAAAAAAACAAGTGCCAACAAAATTTTTGGTCTAAAGAATACTACTGAATTTCCAAATTTACTCAGAAGTTCTAAAATATATATTCATTGCTCAAATGAAGAATAAAATTATTCTGGGTATTCATATTCATAATGGGAGTTGAGAGAAGCTGATTTCATCACGAAAAGTTTCTTATTCATCTTGTTATTTTAGGTAAAATCTTAGCAAGAAAAAATGAAATAGGATAATAGTTTATAAAAATGCATTTTTAGCATCATTCTGGTAAATAAAAATTGAAAAGTTAGTTCTTTCCCAAAATAAATATCTGCAGGTAGTAGTAAAATTATAAACTGTTTCTTTATAGTAAAATATAGGATCGCTTTATTGTACTGGTATAGTGATACCCATGTGACAACTTACTCTGCCCTTCCATATTTACAAGGATATTTGCCAGAATATTTTCAAGAGCACAGATTCTGACCGTGCCCACAAGAGATCTCAAACATGTTCACTTAGTTCTCTCTGCACAGTGCGATGTGCAATTTCAATGTTTCTTGTTTCTTGTGACCAGTGTTTCTCATTTGGGTTTCTGGAATCAAGACCCTTGGAGTCCAAAAGCAGGGAGGTCATCAAATGATGTCTAACTCATGCTGCTCTGAAACAGTACAGTCCAACTCATGCCCACTAGAGTGACCTCTACAGAGGACCCTGCACTGCCCTGTTCCCCCTGCAGTGAACCCACTTATTCTCTCCATCTTGTAGAACTTTGCGATTGCGTATGCTTGGGCTTCTTCATGTTTCTAACTGGAGTACTCACAGTTGGCCCCACATCCAACACAAATTAACCTGCGTTATTCTAGCTTTCTGGTAACGTGACTAGTAGTTGATTAGTTTATTTTTTATTTGTGCCCTGCTTTTTTCCAAAAAAAAGATTATGAAATGAGTGTAAAATGCATTATATAATATTTAATGTGTATTATATATAATACATATATACATATCATGTGTGTGCATATGTGTAAAAATGCACACATTACAAAATGGAATATATTAAAACAAGAAAATGATGGGAAAAAGAGGTAGTGGTAGTAAAAGCAGGAAAGCAATATGGAGCCATGAATTAACGTAGTAAAGTAATTCCTGAAAATAATTTAACTTGGTGAAGATGCGTCACAATTATGATTTAAAGTTTATTTGACAAGCAATACAGAAAAGGAATAGAGTAAATTGCATAATTCCCAGTGTTTCTGGGGGCAAAACAAACAAGTGGGGCAGCTGAGGCTAAGTTGCCCTCTCAAGACAAAGTCACACACTTAACATGCTTTGGAAGTCAGCACTCTGAGTTCAAATCCTGCCATGTCACTCATCAACTATGTTGCTCTGGAGATGTTACTGTACCTATCTGTGTCTCTTAGTCTCCATCTATCAAACAGAAATAATAATAGCAACAATGCACTTATTATTGGGTTGCACTGAGAATTAAATGAGTTAATTTATGACAAGTACTTTGCACAGTTACCTGACATATAATAAAATCAATACACATAATAAATGGATGAATTATAACATTTAGTAACTTTCATATCTAAAAACATGGAAATATAGTTCTAAAAAGGACTTCTTAATATCAGTAAGTGTGCTTATTAAATTTATAAACAGCATTGGACCAAGAGTTAAGAAACCTAGTTCTAATCCTGTTTCTTCTAGAGTCTGATGGACACCATTCGCACTAAATAAATTCATTCATTTAATATCTCAGATTTTCATTTCCTCATCCCCAAAGACTGATGGACAATCCCAGGACTTGTGCCAGCTCTAGTGTTTTCTTGTTGAGACAAAGCTCATTTGCTGTTGCTGTGTTGCAGATACTTTAACAAATATAATATAGATCAAAATCAAGCTAAGAAGAGATAGCAAAATAAAGATTACTCTTAAAATATTACTGAGACAGAGAACTTCAAGTTTAGTGTTATACAGGGGGCAAATTACTAGAAAACAAGACAAGAAAATGAAGAAAACAGGAGCATCAGCCCAATGAAAGACACTGGCCTCACATTAGCAAACCCAGACAGCATCTCAATTATTATTTCTGTCTTCACATTTAGGGAAAACTCATAAATAAGGGATTATTTTAACATTGTAGACAACTTTATTCATGACAAGCTGTCAGAGAAAAATGAATTCAGTGGAATGATGTAACTCAAAAATGAAAGACTTCAGCTTATGATGTTATAAAGGCAAAGATTAGTGTGCTTCTTGAGAAGTGCTTATGGCTTATTAAATGCAGTTGACAAGAGGGTATGCAACATATGTTTCTTATTATATTTTATTTTTGAGGTTTGTTACAACAGTCATTTTGTTCAAGGAGAATATTCATTAATATCTAATAAAACATGTGTCCACATAGAAAGTCCTAAATTTTACATATTCACTAAATCCTTCACTGCATTAGAGTTCTATCATGTATTTCAGTGTTAATATGAAACCTATGTGTGGCTATCCTCAAATCACATTTTTAATACACTTTAGCCAGACCATTTCAAATGACCTCCCTTGTCTCGGTACCTTTTGCAAGGATTCAGCCAGCTCCCTGTCACATGAAGCAGAATGAAGGCAGGTGTAGCCCGTGCCCTCCAGGCAGCCTTTTGAGGACCTGAGAGCAGGATAGCTGCAATGGGATCATTGCATGAGGGCAGGGCATGGATGGCAGACAGGTGTAGCACAGACCCAGGGAAAACAGGAAAGGGACCAAGTCCCAAGGAGTCACTGGCTGACCCTGACCAACTGAGAGTGGGTGCACAAGTGTACCTGCCAGACATTAGCAGCAAATGTATAAAGGCACTCAGTGACAAGGAACCGCAGATGGCATCTATCTCCTCAGAAACAGACTGAAGGATCCCTCTCTTAATGGCAATGGAGACGCAGGGAGCTACCCAAATCCAGATGTCACCTTGGGAAGTACAGGAGGAAAGAAACTAGAGTGAGAGCTGGACTTTTACTTGACTGAGTATTTATCCCCAAAGAAACCACAAAACTTGGAAGAATCAAAAACATTTTTATAGGCAAAGTTAAGCCATGCTTCTACAACCTAATACCAACTAAAAGCTTGTGGACTCTCAAACTCCTTATGCATTCAAGTCAGTAACATCCTCATTTTCAACCCACTTCATGTCATTTTTGAATTATACCTAGACAATACGCACCATTAAACTAGAGTTACCTACTGAAAAATAATTTAGTCTAACATATTTCCAAATTCAAAAAGTAGAGAGGCAGTAGTCACTGTCAATGACACCAGTGAGATGGCAGATCCAGTGCTGTCACCACCTTGCCTTAGTCAGCGAGAGCTGCTATAACAAAACACCCTAGACTGGGTTCCTTAAACAACAGAAATTTATTTTCCCCCAGTTCTGAAGGCTGGGAAGTTCAAGACCAGGGAACCAATACAGTTGGTCTCTAGTGAGTTCCTACTTCCTGGCTTGCAGACGACCACCCTCTCTGTGTTGTCCACATGACGCAGGGAACAAGATGGCAACTCTCTGGCATCTCTTCTAATAAGGACATTATGACATCATGAAAGCCCCACTGTCAGAACCCCATCTAAACCTAATTACCCCCCAAAGGCACATCTCTAAATACCATCACAGTGGGGGTTAGGGCTTCAACACATGAATTTGGAGAACATAATTCAGTCAAAACAGGGCCTAATGAAAAAGATACAGAAATTGCTACATTTCTGTATTATAAGTAAAAATAAGTAAAGGAGACTAATAATTTATAAATGAGGGTTAAAGGGAGTTAAATATTAGGGATGCTGAAGTATAGACACATAACTGCCTAACAGACATACTGCCATGTAAATCCCCATGTGAATCTGTCTGGCAAGGGACCACTGACATCAGTGCACAAAAATCAGTTCTACTCACCCATGTCAAAGCCCAAAGCGTCTTTAAGACATCTCGGGACATGCTGTGACCCGCTTTATAAATGACAGCATTAGTTCCAGCAGAATCAAAATTAATACTTGGCTGGTTTCCAGATTCTCAAAGAATATATATATAAAAGAATTTTAACAGTGCCATTTTAGGAACTTTGTCCTGTATCTTGAAAAGACTAAGAAACACATTTTGGGAAGTATTCAGGAAATCTTGTGAGTCATATTGTACTGGCATTTTTTATATATTTTCTTACTTGTTATCACAATATTGTAGAATACCTAGCATGGTTTTTATATAATATCTATTTTAAAAAAGAAATATGCTAGGGGTAGCCCTAGTCAAATGACAAAAGTTAAGTTGCAGAGTCATTGTCATACAGGAGAAAATTCACTTAGCTAAGAATCTAGACTTCAGAGAACAATCCCTCAGCTATCACTAAATAGCTGAATAATGATGCACTTAATTTCTAATACCATAAGTTTCACCAAATAACCTCTAGGACCATTAGTTTCCTTTACTTCCTTCTCTACTTGTTTTATGTGAATACTTAATATGGTAATGTTAGTAAAACAATATTAAAGCCAGGAGATAGTATATAGGTTCACAGTGGAGTATTTTTTTCTCTCTTCTTATTAAGGTATCTTGAAATGCTCTGATTGTTCTAAAACTAGAATAGGAACAGGTAAAAGTTAGAAATAGAATATAGCTGTGACAAAGAACAGTTGAGTGTATATTGGTGTGAGGTTACTATAGTTTTACTGTTTCAGCAGTTGCTAGAATGAACCTGTCACTCCTGAGAACTCTACCTTGTATTTCTTCCTTCTAAAATGCCAGACTTGATTAGGAAGGGCATGCCATCCTAGATAGTAGTGTTTCTGATTGAATCATATTATGATTTCTGATGGTCTTCCTGTTTTCAAATAACAAAACCTAATTCTAGAACAAATGCCTTGATACTTGGTATCAGCGCCCTTAAAACTGAAAGTGTGTTTGTCTCTAGCTCTCTCCCTCCAATGACTATAGCCTTAGTTACTGGAGCATGAGCAAGCTCACTTTTAGCCAGAAATGCTTAAGAATTTAGACTTTTCAGATTTAGAGAGAGGTATATATTGCATAAGTTGTGTAATGTGTTAACTCAGAATGGTAAGTTTAAAAAAATAAAGTATAAGTAAAATATTTTTCCTTGGCCTTATCTTTGGAAAACAACATTCCATACTGACTGGGACAAAACATTAGAGAATGCCTGTTCTAGAGGCAAACAGGTAAAACAATACGCACTCTTCTGGCTCTCTGCATGAGGCTGCATGCAGAATAAACTGTAGTTATAGCTACCAATTCCATATTGCTAAACATAAAGGGAGTCATACAGGGAAGTGTAGCCTGAATCAAACAAAGTAAGTCATAACTCCAGAAACCCAATAAGATGATATTTATCAATGAGCATGTATAATTTCTTAAAGTGTTGATAAATATTAATGTTAGAGAAATTCTGCAAATATCTGTCATTGTAATTCCCCAATTTGATGTAAACCTTTTATGATGTAAAAAATTTACAAAATATTTTAGGTATAATAACAACATCCCTTTTCTCTCCTTTGTCTATGGTGGGGGTAGTGGCAGTAAGAAAGTAGCTAGGTAATGTCAACTTAGTCTTTTCATACTAAAGAATGTTACTTACAGATTTCAATAAAAATCTCTAAGTGAAATTTTTAAAATTTATGTTACAAATAAATAGGTTTTTTTCTTGGTGAGAGAATATTTTGAGCATGAAAATCGACCTCTCAGTAATTATTCACAAGGTCAGATAGTTATATTTAATAAAGTTGCATAAAGCTATATAAAGAGCTCTCTAGTTACTCCTGAAAATCAAATAAGTAGTTTCAACTACAAAGTCAATATTGTTATTTTCACATATTACAGTCTCTCAGAATACAATTTATGGTTGTATGAGACTCTGCTTCAATGTACAATTTCATCTTGTCAAACAAACCCAAAATTTATTATATTAATGTATATTTTTTTTTCTTTCAGTCTTTCAAACTCATACCAGCCACATATAGGAAAGCACATAACAAGAGAAAATTGTTTGCCTTTTCAAAGGAATAACTTCCAACATTAACAGGCTATAGTGGGAAACTAGAGTGAACCATACCCGTTAATGACATAAACACCCCAAGGTACATAAATAGCAGCAGAACCACTAAATTATACATGACAAAAGCAAAAGTATTATTTTCTGAAAACATGAAAGGAAAGTGAGTCTGTGAGAAGGAGGTCAGAATCATCATTCATGCCTGCTTGGTGATACTTAACAGGCCAGAGAAAAATAAAACAGTCTGTCTCCAAGGATCAGAACTGGGCACAGAGACCTAATCAGAATCTAGGTAACAGCACTAACGATGCAGAAATATAGCAGTCACTTTCACTGCAAGACTTCACTTTTCTTTGACAGCTTACACCAAAGGACTGAACAGTACAGTGCTCAACTTCTCATACCATGTAATGGACTGGTCTTGAAGTTAGAAAATTATTCTAAGAGATAAAAATTACTTTCTAGGTGTTCATTATAATTTTTTTTTAAAAAAGCAAATGTTAAACATTGATTCAGAGGGATGTTCAACATAGTATTGGAAGTCCTAGCCACAGCAATTAGACAAGAAAAAGAAATAAAAAACATCCAAATTGGAAAGGAGGAAATAAAACTGTCATTGTTTGCAGATGACATGAAAGTATACATAAAAAACTCTATACACTCCACCAAAAATCTACTCAACCTAATAAGGGAATTTGGCAAAACAGTTGGATACAAAATCTATATTCAGAAATTGAAGGTATTTTTGTATACCAACAACAAAATATTAGGAACAGAATTCTAGAAAAAAGTCCCATTTCCTATAGCAACACAAAAATAAAGTACCTAGGAATAAACCTAACCAAGGAGGTAAAAAACCTGTGCTCAAAACTACACAATACTGAAGAAAGAAATTAAGGAAGACACAAATAAATGGAAGCATATACTGTGTTCATGAACTGGAAGAATTAACATCATTAAAATGTCTATACTACCCAAAGCAATTTATAGATTCAATGCAATCCCTATTAAAATACCAATGACATATTTCACAGATATAGAACAAACATTTCAAAAATTTAAATGGAACCATAAATGACCCTGAATAGGGGCAACAATTTTGAAAAAAAAAAACAACAAAGTAGGGGATCACAATACCTGACATCAGACTATATTACAAGACCACTGTAATCAAAACAGTCTGCTACTGGCATAAGAACAGACACAGAGATCAAACGAACAGAATAGAGAGCCCAGAAATAAATCCATGTCTCTATGGTTAATTAATATTCAACAAAGTGGGCAGAAACATAAAATGGAGTAAAAATAGCCTCTTCAACAAATGGTCTTGGGAGATATGAACAGCTACATGAATAAAAATGAAACTTGACTACCAACTTATACCATACACAAAAATAAACTCAAGATGGATAAAAGACTTAAATAAAGTTGTGATACCATAAAAGTCCTAGAGGAACACAGGCAGGAAAATCTCAGATATTCCATGCAGCAATATTTTCACCAATATGTCCCTTAGAGCAAGGGACATAAATGAAAGAATAAACAAATGGGACTTCATCAAAATAAAAAGCTTCTGCACAATTAAAGAAAATATCAGCAAAATGAAAAGAGAACCAACCATATGGGAAAATACATTTGCAAATGATACCTCAAACAAGGGTTTGATCTCCAAAATATATTAAGAACTCACAGGACTCCACTCCAGGAAGACAAACAACCAATTACAAAAATGAGCAAAGGACCTGAACAGACACTTCTCCAAAAAGGACATACAGAGGGCCCAAAGACATATGAAAGGATGCTCAGCATCGCTAGCTATCCAAGAGATGCAAATTAAAACCACAATGAGATACCACTTCACACCGGTCAGAATGTCCATCATAAAGCAACAAACAATATGTGCTGGCAAGGTTATGGAAAAAAGGGAACCCTAGTACACTGTTGGTGGGAATGCAGACTGGTACAGCCACTGTGGAAAACAGTATGGAATTTCCTCAGAAAACGAAAAATGAAACTGCCTTTTGACTCAGCAATTCCACTGCTGGGATTATACTCTAAGAATCCTGAAACACCAATTCAAAAGAACCTATGTACCCCAGTGTTCATAGCAGCATAATTTATAATAACCAAGTGCTGGAGGCAACCTAAGTGTCCATCAGTAAATAAGTGGATCAAGACACTATGGTACCTTTACGCAATGGAATACTATGCAGCAGAAAGAAAGAAGGAGCTCTTACCCTTCGTGACAGCATGGATGGATCTGGAGATCATTATGCTAAGTGAAATAAGCCAGGTGGTGAAAGACAAATATCACATGATCTCACCTATAAGTGGAACGTAATCAACAAAACAAACAAGCAAGCAAAATATAACCAGAGACACGGAAAGAAAGAACAAACTGACATAACCAGAAGGGAGGAGGAAGAAGGATAAGGGGGGAAAGGACGGGTAGGGTCATTAAGGAACATGTATAAGGGACTCATGGACAAAGCCAAATGGAGGAAGGATTGAGGATGGGAGGTGGGGGTGGGTGGGACAGGGGAAAGTGAATGGAGACAACTGTGCCTGAACAATTAAAAAATTAAAATTAAAAGAAGCCCGTAGAGACTCCTTTCTCTGATCGCTTAATGTTGAGCACCACTAGAAAACAAATGGTCAACTGTTTATGACCCTATTACTCCAAGAAGGTTTGAGAAGAGATCCACTCTCTTAAGAAGCCCAACTAGGAGCTGTATACAAATATTCGTGTTTTTAATGATGTTTCTGTCATGTGAAAATTAGCAATAAGCAAAGTTTGAAATGTCAACAAAAGATATAATTTAATGTGGTAATTAATTACAATTAAGGTAACAGATTTATCAGTACACTAAAGAAAATTATAGAGATTAAGGAAATGGTTCTGGAGACTGTTGATAAATAACTGAAATGTGTCATCTTTGGCTACAGATAGAGTCTGCAGTAGAAGTTTTCTGCCTTCGCAGCACATTAAAGGCACATGAGCAGCTTTAACACAAATGAGTAGGTCACACAGTACAATTTTTTGAATATGGGAACGTGGTTTCAGTGTTTATTAAAAGTCCTCCAGGTGGTTGTAATTTGTGCTGTGGTTTGAGAATGATTGGTCTAGACTGAGAATTCCTCTTTTACTCAGTTCTATATATTTACCTTTTTTGTGCCTGAATCAAAAGCATAAAACTATAGTGTATATAATTAGTCTTATGTTTGATGAAGTATCTAGCTAATATTTCTTCTCATCCTAACTTTTTTGTTAGTATTTTTTCCAAAAATGGCTGACAAATATATCAAACAAAAAATTCCACCATATAAGTAACTAATTGTAAATTGATACAAGTTATTTTTCACCTATGATACTTGCTAATATATTAGAGAAATTATTATATTTAGTGTTTTATAGATTCAGAAAAATCTTTCAAAAAGAACTTTTAAAAATAGATTATACCTAATATGATGTGATATTTATTCATCAAAATCAGTCCATTCATTGATAAATTTTCTTTAAATATAGGTTTGTCAATAAGGAGAGAAGATTCTAAGTAACAAATACAAGAAGAGTCAGTCCTCCTCATCATTCCAAGATTCCATAATTGTGAGTTCACCCACTTACTAAAATGTATTTGTAACCCCCAAATCAACACACAGGGTCATTTGCAGACATGTCTGGAGTGGCAGAGTTGACTAACTGGCATTCCCAACTGAGGCCTAACAAAGTGACACTCTGCCTTCTTGCTTCAGCTCCCACACTCACTGTAAACAAGTATCCTTTTAATGGTCTCTTTTGCCATATTTTTTTCATTTTTATGCTTTTTGTTGGTGATTGAACTGTTTAGAATGGCCCCCGAGCACAGCATGAAAGCACTTTCTAGTGTTCCTCACACAAACAGGTTATGAAGTCCCTTATGAAGAAAATACACATGTTGAATAAGCTTCTTTCAGGCATGAGTTACAGTACTGATGGTTGTGAATTCAAGGTTGATGAATCAGCAATATGCTACAACCAGAAAAAGAGAAAAGACTATTTGCCATTCTGTACATCAAGGGTCAAGATGATTCAAAAAGCAGGAAAAATCATTTCAGGAAATGGGACTTCAAAAAGGGACATCTGTACTAAAAAACCAAACCTCAGTGCTCTTCTCACACATGACAATTTTCTTGAAGTAAGTCACAGAAATAAATGTTAAAATTAAAAGTATAAAATTTATAGGAATAAATAAAAAATATTTTGAAATAATAGGTAAATATTTCTTAGAAGAGATACCAGAAGCATAAACCCAAAAAGAAAAATAATAATAACAATAAACTGAACTTTAGCAAAATAAAAACTACCATTATAAACATGATTAATGAAATAAAAATGCAAACCACAAAAAAATAAAGTAGAGAATATATTTGTATATATGTATATATGTATATATACATTAGATAAAGCACTTGTATCTAGAATATATAAAGAATTTTTACAACTCAGTAAGAGTAATGCAATTTTAAAAATTAGCAAAAATTTATAGACACTTAAGATATATGAAATGTCATTAATTATTAAAAAGATGTTTAGCATCATTATCAGGAAAAGTAAAAGATATCATTAGTTGAAAAGTAAAGTTTCAAGGAGATACAACCATACACATACACAAATGGCTATAATTAAAAATCGTGAGGATGAAAGTTGTTAATTACATGGACAAATGCACTGCTGGTGGGGAAATAAAATGATACAACCATTTTGCAAAATAGTTTGGTAGTTTCTTATAAAAGTAAATATACATTTACATATGACCCAGTAATTTTATTCCAAGGTATTTATTTAAGTGAAATGAAAACATATCCACACAAAGACATATAAAAATGCTCACAGCATTTTTGATCAACAAAATGATCAGCAGGGAAATGATTAAGCATAATATAACGTGCAGTGTAATGGAATACTACATGGCTACAAAAAAGGAACAAACTAATGAAACCTACAACTTTATGATGAATGAAGTCAGAAAGATGACGCTAAGTGAAAGAAGCTAGACAAAAGAGAATGTATGCTATGGATACATTTATATGAAATTCTAATAATTTCAAAATAATCTATGATGACACTGCTAAGAGGCATGAGAGAACTTTTCAGGGCAATGAAAATGTTCTTTTCTTCATTGGGAGAGTGGTTTACAAGGTGTACCTCTGTCATAACTCATTGAATTAATTACACACTATAAATGGATACCAATTATTCTAAAGTTGACCAAAAAGACTAAAAATATGAAGCTTCATTTGTTACTAGCTATTTCATATCCTAAGTAATTTTGTAATAATTAATAAATTAATGTGTCAAACATTGTAATAAGTGCTGTGCAAGTATAAATATTTAATAAAGCTGATAGAGAATTTTATGACTTGAAAGTATACCAAGTACTTCCCCGAGTATTCTTTTGGGTTATTGTAATCCTCAAAGCAACACTGAAATGAAGACTCGGCAAATGTTTTTATCCTCATTTGAAAAGTAAAAAAAAAAAAACCCTGAAATACAGTGAGGGTAAGTATAATAATTTATTAAATTATTTAATAATTAATTATTATTTATTAAATTATTTAATAATTAATAAATTATTAAAGTATTATAATTTTATTAAATCAAAGTCATCATCCTGTGTAAATGTACCACAGCTTTTTTAATCTATTCATCTACTGATAGGCACTTGGGTTGCTTCCAAATTTTGGCTATTGTAAATAATTCTGCAATGAACATAAGGGATTATTATGCTAAGTGAAATAAGCCAGTGAGATAAAGACAAATGCCATATGATTTCACTTATATGTTGAATCTAATGAACAAAATAAGCTAACGAAGTGCAGACAGACTCATGAATACAGAGAACAGACTGACAGCTGTCAGAAGGGAGGGTGAAAGGATTTAGCAGAGGAAAAAAAAAAAGGAAAAACTCATGGGCACCAACGACAGTATGACGATTGCCAGAGGGAAGAGGGGGTCAGGGGGTTAGAAGAGGGTAAAGAGGGGATGAACAGTGATGAAAGGAGACTTGACTTGGAGTGGTGAGCGCACAATACAATATACAGAGGATGTATTATAGAATTGTACACCTGATACCTATATAATTTTATTAACCAATGTCACCCTAATAAATACAATAAAAAATATTTTTTTCCAAATCCACTCCATTGGAGGTTCAGAAATCTAATCCTACATTCTGTCTGCTAATCATTCTAAATAATTCACCTGTAAATTGTTTTGAATTGGAGAAATGTATATTTCTGAGCAATTTTCAAATTCAGAAATTGATGTTATTTTATTTGTCCTTGCACTTTTAGAGAAAGAGGCTTGCAGAATTGACTCATCGCTACTCTACCTCTTGTTCACATTTAACTGCCACTACTGTAAATAATAGTTCCATTTGCAACCCACACTGGGAAAGAACACTACCTCCCATGGACTGTGTTTATCTTGGGTGGTTAATGATCCTGAATCCAACATCTACCAAGGTTATATAGCTCAAGGAACCTTTCCAAAGCACCCATTAAAGAGGGAGGTTTTTTTTCCCTTCTCAGAAGTTCCCTGTGAATTTCTGCCCTCTGACTCATCTGCCAAGTCTAGCACATTACGTTATGCCCCAAAGGCACCAGAGAAGTGAGCCAACCCATCAAATTCCTGCCATAAATTTAGCTTAAACCATGAGATTATCTCTCCTGGGAAGGATGTTTCACACCCCTCAAGCAATCCTCCGGACATTTTAAAGATGTTTTTCCTCTATGAGTGCTTTCTATTTAAAACCAAACAAAATATATTTCTGAACTAAATACTTTCTTTACCAGTGTGCATTTGCTGTTAGTAATAAGTACAGAAAATTTAGCTGTGTTTGCACGCATGAGTGTTTTAAAGAGAGATGAGATTGGAGAACAGAGAAAAAGAGAGACAGAGTGGAAGAATGGGAGATGGAGAGAGGAAGTGAGTAAAGAAGCTGTTAAAAATATATCATTCACTGTTTAAACTTGGGGAAGTCATTTGATCTTCCTAAAAATTACTTTTCTCATATAAAATATGGTAGTTATAAATAAGTTATCTTATAGAAGACTTGAGAGAATTCAACCTGATAATATATGTAAAGCCGTGGAAAGAGTTCCCTGCACATAATACAAGTTTAGTAAATGTCCGGTTATTATTATGAAATGCTGTATAGATTCTATTATATGTGTGTGTGTTATAATAATTTCTGAATATATTTTAAGAAAATTAAAAACATAATTTTCACTTTCTCTTGAAAGAAAACCTTTATTCACTTATTTACACTACACCCCACATTTTTTTGGACAGAAGAGAAATATGCCATGCAACAGTAGAAAAATGTGATCATAATTATGTTCTGACTGGATAAGCAATAGAACTGAATCATGCCGTTACCTAATTAGCCATGATCATCAAAACCATAGTTGCTATCTTGCATAACTGTTCATTTTTTGTTGTTGCTGTTGTTGGAACATATGGAGTAACCGTTGACAGCCCTGGCTGACAATTAAAATCAGAATGATCATAGTGCTTCAAGGTGTCTACCCACTAATTAGAAACGTGATTGAAGAGGTATAATTTGCAAGTTTGTCAGTGTTAGGAATTAACTAGTATTTTGCTTTTACATATTAAAGCTTATAGATATTCATTTTCTCTAAAAAGTTATTAGTGTTTCATCATCTGTTTCATAGGAACAAACTTTAGAAGATAAATCCTAGGCAATTATTCTGTTCATGAAGAACTTAACTGCAAAGAATGGCTTCAGAATTTTTATTGTGCTTCAAGCAATGTAAGCTCTTAGGAAAACTTATTTCCAACAATGTCAGGACTGCATCACACATGTTTTTCTGTCTTTTGCCTTTCCTTACACCTTCCCTTCCTTCCCTAACTATTCCAGAACAATTAAGATAGCAGGAACATCTTAGATTTCTTGGGTTTTCTTTTATCCCCTGAAGTTCCTTATGAGATTCTAAGGACATAATTGCTGGGAATGTATATTTGATAAATTCCTTAGATTATTGTATTTTGGATTTACCCTTTGTCTCACCGTTTTCACCTTTGGAAAATTTTCAATTTTCTTCAGATCCTCTCTTTCTACCTCTAGCTTAATTCTCCTTTGAGTTCTAAATTCGCTCTCCTTGAAGGCCAGAATATAAATCTATGACTTTTAACGCTTTCCTCAAAAGTTCTTGACAGCTAAACAATACATTGGGCATGTTCATTATTCAGTCAGTCAGTCAGTCACTCGAGTCATCACAATGAATGAATTTCAACTAATTATCAGACACTATTCCAGCATCTGCAAACACTTCAGTAAATAAAACAAATAAGGTTCCTGTTCTCATATTGTGAGGAAGATGTGAAAATACATGAACAAACCAACCAGCTAAACATCAGATGTGCTAGAGATCACTGGATAGGAGAAGTGAGGAACGGTGAGGATGGCTTCTTTGAAAGGAGGGTGTTAGAGTACTGTTCCAAAGAAGAGAAGAGCCAACGCTGAGAACGTCTGGGTTCCAGACAGGAGAAATATCAAATGAAGATCCCTGAAGGGGTGGATGGAGAGGACAAGAGGGAGTTTTTGAAAAGGCAGTAAGAAAATTAAAATTTCTGGAATGTAATGTGTGAGGGTAATGTGTGAATGTAATGAGACCAAGTGTGAGGCTATATTCAAGTTCAGACTGCTTTCCTACAGAGATGAGAATCCATTCTAAATGAATTTCACAAATGATTATATAATAGTAGAAAACTCAGGAGATCTCTAAAAAAGCTGAAGAACATCTCTAAAAAGCTGGAACCAGCTGACCCCACACAGGGGTTTGCTTCAGTGAAAACATCGCTGCCACTGCTGCTGAGCCCAAGAACCGCAGCTCATGCCTTCAAGGCTGGATGCTGGGTTTTCCAAATGCTACCACCATCCCCACCAAACAGTTGATTCTGCACTGTACCTGCTTTCCCTTATTGCTTACTTCCAAGTCCAAAGTCTCACACAACTTTTGATTGCCAAAACCAAGGTCATGTAGGCTAGAGGAAGGCTGAGAGAGGGTGTTCTAGCTTCTAAGTTGAGAACAATTGACTCATTATATCCTATTGGGAGGGTATTCAAAAGACCTCACCTCATCAAACATGTGATAAACACACGCTAGATCACAGGGAAAAAAGTGATATTTAAATGTTAATATAATTTCAAGTATGTTATGTTTAATTTCATATTCTTCTCCAAACTCTGAATCATAGATATAAGGAAACTGAAAAATACAAAATGTATTTGACTTCTACAGAATCACCAATTTAGTGTGAGAGAAAGAGTTGCAATGATCATTAGCACCGATGTGTGGCTTAATTTATGGAGTGCCTCTGAAGGACATTTAATCAGCAGGGTTATCTCTGCCAACACGAGCAAGGGCTGCTTGCCACCATGTCGAATCTCATTAATGTGATCAACTAGAAGTGACGCCTGTCCCTTGAGAATAAGTACATCATTTCTGTAGGACTCTGAGGTAGAGATAATTGACCAGTGAAAATAAGCAAGGATTATTAAGAGTTTGGCAGAAAATGAATGACTCTCACAAATGTCATTCAAATCTTATATGTCTATATGTCTATAGTTAAAACTACCACATTGCTAATGAAGCCAAAGTCACTTTTAAAAATGGACTTGAAAAAGAAGACATTTAAGAGTTATCAAATACACCAAAAATGTTTTCTCTTTGGAAATTTAAAATGTATTACATTTGCAAATTAACTGAACGTGTTCACAACCCATCGTTTTCTGTGATTAGACAAGAGCTTACCAAGTATTTGTTATCAGAAAACATAATAAAGTAAAAATCTGAATCTTTTAGACTTCATTGAATACCTTAGATTAGAGAATAAAACTTTTTTTTCAAAGCTCCATTTTGCATATGGTTAGGATACAGTTAAGCTGCATTTACCCCACATAAATGCCTACTAATTACAAGCAAAACACTTTGGTGTTTCAAGGTGGTGGGAAGGATATCTATGTATCTGAACAACCCAAGGAAATGAGCTAAAATAAAGACTTGGGGTTTCACTGCAGGATTCTGATTCATTATTATTTCTCATGAGCTCCAGGAGCCATTACATCCAATGCGTGTATCAGTACTTGAACAGTACTGCAGCCTGTCCCCAGGCAGATGTCTTAGTGAAATCATGTGATTTTCATCTCGTCAGAGAGATAGACAGGAGACATTTTATAAAAATAGGACCCAAACATTGTGCAAGAGCCATTTAAACAGGTAGTAAATATAGGACATAGTAAAAGTTTTTCTTTCTGGGAAAATCTACAGAACAGTTGTCCCTTTTCTCTGTAAAAGTTTGCATTCCTCTAATAATCTAAATACTTAGGAAAATGTTCCAAATAATCCTTTAAGGGATTATATAATAATAATAACAAAACAGCCCAAAATATAAATAAAAATATAAACTGATTGAAAAAAATACATTACATAAATAAAAGCTAGAATTAATATTTGAAAACCAGAAAAGCAGACCAATCTCTGGGACACATAGTAAAAATTATAAACAAACTTGGAACAAAGATGGGACTATAACAATAAGGAAGACTTTTATAATAAGAGAATACCATTTATAATTATAGTTAATACATATTAAATTCTATATTTTTTAACAAAATGAATTACCCCACCCAAAGCTGTGGAAAGCTTAAGTCTAATAACCACACAAGATAGAGCAACTTATCAATGACTTTGATTATTAAAAGAATTCTGGTTAACGTGCTTTTATATCTATAATATTAAAGCTTTCTATGCTTTAGAATCTATTTTTGAGAATAGAAATTAATTACCAATGATCCCTATGCAGTAATCAGTGGAAGTGATTGGTAAAGGTTATTAAGGCAGCAAACACAAAACCCAAACTGATTAAGGAAGAAAGACAAAGTCACAGAGAAAGTATGCAAAATGGCATGTAACTGTAGAGACTGTTCAAGGTCATAGGAGATTATCATTAACAACTTCATTGCAAAGAATTGAAAACTTTAAAAATAAATACAAGTTTTACATAAAAATACAAACATGAAGGCTCAAGAAAGCATACACTATATCTAAGTGTCATTGAGAATTAGATTTTCAGATCTAGAGAAAAAGAGAAAAAAACAATCTCCCAAATAGGGCTAAAGCAAAGGAGAACTTCCTGGGCCTCTCATGTAAAAGATCAGACCCTTGAGGGCTATGGGGTGGCTCAGCAGCATGTCACTGCATGTCACCTCTAACGTTGGGTCCTACTCTCTGTCTTCCAAAATCGTGTCTTCATCTGTAGCCATCAAACAAAACCAGTCAAAACAAATAAGAACAGTGTTAGTAATGAAAATTGCATGCAAATCTTACAAGCTTAGTTATAAATATCTTAAATAAAATGTTAATAAACTGAAAAGGGACAAATATGTGTGTACAGAGATATCCACATTTGGAATATAACAAGTCACACTACAGTCTGTAGGGGAAAAAAGGATATTATGCAATGAATGGTCAGAGACCAATGGTTATCTGTTTTACATACAAGTAAAACCAGATTATTTTGATGATATGATATACAAAAATAATAATTTCCATGGATTAAGTTTGGAGAGCTAAACTTTGAAATGCTTATGATAAAAATCTTGTCTGTATGAATTTAGGGCAGAAAATTATTTCCTGATTGAGACATATAATCTAAAAATCATAAACCGTATTACTCTGCAATAAAAATGTCTGTATTACAGAAGATAGCTAAAACAATGCACATTGCTAAGCCACAGATTTGGAGAAGGTAAGTGCAATGGAAAAAAACAGTAACAAAGGAATAATATCTTGAATATATAAATAATTTCTTCAAATTAATAAGGAAAAAGGACAATGAAAAAACAGGGTAAAAGACTTGTGCAGACATTTTTATAGAAATAAATTTAAATTGCCAATAGGCATGTAAAGATTATCAGTTGAATTACTGAAATAAAAATTAAAACACAGGTGGGATTGACAAAACCCTTCAGATTATAAATTCTGATACCAAGTACCAGTGAGAACAAGAAGGAAACAGAAACACAGCTTGCTAATGTTATATAAAGCGGTATAAGCATTTTTAAAAGAAATTGTCACAATTTGGTAAAGTTGAAGATGCACAGACTTTACAACCTAACAGTTCTACTTTTCTACCATAGAGAAAAGTCGTGTTTATGTGGTCTAGAAATTGGCAAGTCTGTTCTAAAATACTTTTATGGAAAGGAAAACGACATTGAACACCCAAAACAGTTCGAATGGCCAGGACAATTTTGACTTACTACTAGCTAGATAATAAAGACATGGTCTTTTGTTGGCACAGACATAAACAAAGAGATCAGTGAAAAGGAATAGAGTCCAGAAATATGCCCTGACAATGATTTAAGTCCATTCCTTAAATACAGGTATTTCCAGAACAACTAGATACTGATTTGGAGTGGGGGGGGGGGAGGCGGGCGGGGGTGTAGACTTTGATTCTCATTTAATTCCATGCACAAAAATTAGAGCAAGATAAAACTTAGACCTGGCATAAAACTGTAAAGCTTCTAAAGTCAACAGGATATTTGCACAACCTAAAAAAACAAAGATCTCTGGGAGACAAAAAACAAATTCCAAAAAAATGGTAAATTAGAAATCATTAAAATTTAGAATTGTTCTGCCCTGATCATCAAAGACACCAATAAGTAAATGATATACAAGCCACAAACTGGGAAAACCATTTACAGTACATAGGTCTAAAAAAGCACTTGTTTCCAGAATATACAAAGAACACTTACAAACTGATAAATTAAAAATTAAAAACATGACAAAAGTGAGCAAAAGACTTGAATAGACACTTTATAAAAGAAGATCCATGAATGTATGATAACTGCATGGAAAGATATTCAAGGTCATCAGTTACCAGAAAAATATAAATTGTAACCATAACGAGATACAACTTTATACCAACTAGATAGACTAAAATCAAAAACACTGACAAAATCAACTACTGGTCAGAATATGCAGCAAATCGTACTTTCATGCATTATTGTTGGGAGTAGAAAGGGTTCAACCCTATCGGAGAACTGTTGGTATTTACTTATAAAGTTAATCATACATCTAGTCTGTGACCCAGGCATTCAAGAGCAGGGTTATACATGATAAAGAATGTTAAACTCAATGACATGCTGAGTGGGAAAAAAAGCTAGACACAACTTACTATATGGTTTTACTTATATTATATTTTAAAACAAATTATTCTAAAGTGATAGAAATTAAATTATGTTTGAAGGAGAAATGGAGAATAGAAAGGGGAATTAAGGGACCTTCTGATGGGAAAGAAATGTTCTGAATCTTGTTATAAGAGGTGTTTACAGGGTAAATCCCATTATCAAAGCTCCTTGCACTGAGCAATTAATATCTGTGCATCTGTGCATTGGAATATATATATGTACATAGATATGTACTAGATATGTACATAGATATTTAGAGAATTTCAAATATTTTATGTGACTCTGAACTGGGGCAATTTATATAACTTATAACCAATTAATAAAATGAACCTGTAGTTTGGAATTACATTTTTAGTTGTAGTTTTATCATGCATTACATTTATAAATGCCCCCCAAACATTTGCAAGGGACATCTATTACAAAGATGTGGGAGACATGAATGTGATTCAGGGATCACCATGAATGGGAAGGGTGTATATTATGATAACAGAAATAACTGATGATGTCTTTGAGAAATTTTTTTAAAAGTCTCTCATGGGAAATATTCACTATAAGTAATTGTATTTCTCAAATATAAGCTTATTCAGAGATTTAAAATTACCAAAGTAAAGGCACATTTATACTTCTAAATAAGAATAACCACATACCTCACTTTTGCTGTGAGAATTTGCATTCTAAGGTATATCACTGAATATCATTTTTGGTTGATTTATTACAAGCCTTTAAGATTAAAGATTTACAAAGAAAATGCTGACAGTCTTGGTTCTGAAAGTCACATTGCTTGCATTATAATTAGATAAGAATTTAATAATATTAACTGAAGCTAAGCACAAAAGCACCAAGAATACATTAGACAAACAGGATTTATGAGACTTCATTTCTAATGCATAACTACAACATTAGTAATATGCCCAGTCTTTCAAAATCAGCCTAACAACAAGGCTTGTTATCCATTTGGGGCAAGAATTTTTAAAAGACAGCCTTTAAAATTCTAGAAATAACCATAGCTTTGCAAAAGAATACAGATTTAAAATGAGTTTGCTTTTGTATCAGTGATCGCACAACCCTTGGGACTGTACCGGGGAACATGGAACTTGTTAAATGAAAGACCAGTGAGTCACTCTCCAGTGAATAAAACGAGGACAAGACTGACAAACATAATCTGTAAGAAAATTAGTTCAGCAGTAGGTAGCAGTAAAGAAAAAGTATCAATTGTCAAGTATGCAGAAAAGTAATAAAAACTGAAGTGGAAGTAGTTTTATGGATTCAAAATAGCTAAATTCACTAACATGTTGAGAGTGCATTATAAAATAAAAATAATTAAAAAATAAAAATTAGATTGCAATTTTAAAAAAGTAATTTAATTGTGCAGAAATGAATGATCTCCCTTGTGGTACTGATAGGCGCCTTAATTATCTTCCTCTAATGAGAATTTGAAAAAAATAAAATAAACAGGAACCAGTAGCTGAAACTAAGATATGCTCATTTTTATGCTGATTCTTCTTTTTTGTCCAATTATACAAATATGCTCAAAGTTCATCTAATTTTATACTCCTTAAATAATATCTAAAATATACCAATATAAAAGCCATGTGTGTAGCTAGCATTTTTCATAAAAATAAATAAATTTTCTGTATTGATACCTAATTTTCTTGCTCTATCATACCTACACTTATGGAAAATCCCAAACTCATTGCTCTAATCCATTAAAGCACTATTTTATTGGTATACCAATTATCTATTTTTAGGAGAACCTTGTCCATGGCCAATATTTATTGTTCTTTAAATTTCTTACTGTAATACATGTTGATTAACTAACTGTGCATACCCAAAATTGTTGAAGGAATAAAGTCTATGCCACCTAAGACCTCCCATTTTGGTCATAGTGTCATGAGGAGAGATATATACCCAACACTAGAGCAACGAGAAAAATGATGAAGTCAAATTAAGGACACAGAGGAGTCTAGCATGCTAGAGAATGCCAGTAAATACAAATGCTCTTTTGTTTTCTCTTTTGTCTTTTTTTTTTTTCTACAAAAGAGTTTACTGAGGAGATTGGAAAGGGAGAAGGAGTTGAGGAAAAGGATACTCCAAGCAGAGGAAACACACTTATAAACAAGATTGACATGAAAGATTGACACAGGGCAGTGGTGAATGGTGACTCTGTCATGGTGGAAAAGGCCAATAGAGCCCCATGTACTATATTTAAGACACTGAATTTCATCTAGAAGCACATAGGCAGAACCATTGATCAGAGAAGAACAGTGTAGTAAAATCTTTAAGAAGAAGCATTCTAAGACATGCTGGAGTGGTCAGGAAAATCAAATTTTACAGAGAAGTCAAGTAAAAAGCAAGTTAAAAGGGTCTTTTTCATTTGCAGTGGGGTAACAGAGTAGGCTTTCCTTCAAAACTGAAAAGTGAACTAGACACAGCCGGGCGACTTGCACTCTGAATTCAACCCTGGATGTCAGAGAAAGAGAAAGGGAATAATAGATCACAGAACCCTCTTTCTCACAGCCATACATATATGTATATATAGAAAACTCTTGGGGAGCCAGAAGAGGTGGTGGTATCCCTCTTGTGTATGGGGTCAGGAGGGGGATGCTGGAGCAGAAAGGAGCCAGGGACTTTGGCAGGAGAACAGGCAAGGAAAGCACACTACAATGCCACATTGCTGCAGTCAGATTATTGTCTGTCTTGAGCCAGCGGAGCTTGAAGCAAATAGTTTATCTGAGCTTTCCTTCTGGCAGCATTCCTTCCCCATGGATTAGTCAGTTCAAAGGGGCAAAGATATGGGGAAGGATACAGTCCCCTGCTCTGTGTGTGTGTGTGTGTGTGTGTGTGTGTGTGTGTGTGTGTGTGTTGTGGTGGTGGTTGGGGAGCAAGACAGATGATAAACAAGAAATTACAGGACAAAGCTTAACAATAGAAGCTCTCTGTCCTGATGCACACTGTCACACAGCCCTATCCCCACTCCTTAAAGTTACCTGGAGACTCGCAGGCTGGGGCTCAGGCCATTAAACTTCACCACTTCCATCATAACCACAGAAAGTTGTTAGCCTCAAGGATATTCTGTTTACATACATCCTCTCACAGGCTTTTCCAGACCATCCAAACAATCTTAACTATGTACTTCCCTCAGTCTCTGCCCAGTCACCTTGCATTATAATCCTCTTAGTCTCTTGACTATTTGAAAATAACCCATTAATTTATTTTCTTGTTTATTGACCATATGGTAAAGAGACTACTACCACATAACATCCAGGGCTTTTTATGTGTTGTTTAACAGTACAATCTCAGAGTCCAGAACAGGGTAAGAACTCATTAACTATTTTAAATGAATGTATAAATTAATGGAATAAGTCTTATGAAAAAGATGGGGAATGACCTGGAGGGCAACAGTGGGAAAGCTTAGAAAGTAATGTAGCTGGTTATCATTGATCCAAAGAGCAGAGAATTTACAAAGGTCTAGAAAAATCTATATTTTAGAACAAGACTCCCTTAACTCAATTAAAATTATCCATGGAAGATTCCAAGATCTAAAAGAAGCGGCAACAAGGCAAATAGGTAGAAGAAGTTATTTGAAGAGGTTAAGAGTAGAGGAATGTATATTGGAAAGGTAAGCTAATGAGGAAAAAGTAAGGTAAGAGAGGCTTTAGTGCTAGGAGGACAGTGGGTAAGAAAGGTTAGACGTATAGATAAGGATACTGCAAAGGCGTGGAGAAACTTGCATTATGGCTATAGCTTTAGTGACAAAAATGTTTCATTCAATATAAAGAAACATGTGTTGACTACCTAGAAATAACAGATTCAGTTATAAGGAAAAATTAGTATATTGTCAACTATATACTAATGGGCCTGACATTACAGTGGGACAGGAAATTACTCCAATATCACATTTATAAATGTGTAAGTACAAACTGAGAGAGGCACCACACCAAATGAGGAAAGAAACAGAAAAGGACAAAAAGAATGGTTCTATGAGAGCGTAACGAGGAAACGATCTTGCCCTTAGAACTGCAGGTGAGCAGGAGCTGCCTACAAGAGCAGCCAACATGTCCCATGATGCTGTTGGCATTGCAGGGAAAGGCTGGTGCCTCAACCTTCTGGAAACTGAGAGATGGACAACACAACGGGTGACAAGAGGATGAGTAGGTGGGATCATGGCAGATAAGGCCTAAATATTAAGCCAGGACCAGGCCATACAGAGATGTTCTGTTTTGTTTTAAACTATATTTAAACTTACGGGTTTCTTTATCCTGCAGTGAAGAGCAATTAAAGAGTTGTACAATCAAAGGAGGCAAAGATGTGTATTTTTAAAATGCACCCTGCCTGAACTATGCCCAAGAACTGGAAGGTCGGTGGGGTAGATGCAGGAACACCTTTCAGGAGGCTAAGTGAAAATAGAAAACTAAAAAATGGGTTTCACTGATTTGTGAATAAAGTGTCAATGGATTACTGACAGAAGGAAAACATCAAAACTTGTATTTTTGCTTTGGCCTTTTTAAGAAAATGTTAAACATTTTTTCAAATGAGAAAGGTGAAATAAACAACATATGGAGTGACTCAAAGTCCAAGAAAGACAATGGGATAGTAAGTGAATACCTGGCTAGGCCAAATGAATTAAAATCTAATCCCAGATGGAAAGCAACTAAAGACAGAAACAAACATATTTTTGCTGTTATGATTTTCAACCTCACAACAACTCCCTATGAATGATGAAGTAGAAACAGTTTCCTATTGTCAATCCCCACCTGCCTCTCATTGCACCTGTCATCTCTGAACAACAGGCTTCCAGGGCTGGCATGGGTCTTACAGATCATTTTTATAAATTCTCCTATTTCACTGACAGTGCAACTGACATCCTGAGAGATAAGGGAGTTGCTGAAGCACAGCAGTTGATGTGAGTCAAAGTCACTGAAGAACCCAGAGGTCCTTACACTGAATGAAAAACACTTTTAATTGCAACTCAGTATTTATTTATGAAAACTGCTCTGATTATGATAAACCAAAGTATTTCATTCCCATTTTTCAATTTCTGTAACAATTCAACATAAGTGAAACCATATAAAACTGAAGACTGGAAAATATTGTCCTTTTTAGTGTTGATCAAAATTTAGATTATATTAATAAACATGCATCATAAAAACAAAAATGAATAAATTTTGATGTGATTAAGTAAAAGTTTAACTTCAAGAAATCACCATTGTAGTCGTTTTGTTTACATAAAATCAAGCAAACTTCACATCAAAATTGTTAAAGATATTAATTACTATACCGACTTTCTATTACTGCTATACAAATAGCACAAATTTAGCACCTTCAGGCACATTTATTTTCCCATAGTTCTGTAGGACAGAATCTTGGTTGGCTCAGTTGGTTCTTCGGCTTTGGGTTTCACAAGGATGAAATCAGTTACCCTGCTGACTTCTTATCTAGAGGCTCTGCACAAGAATCTGCCCCCTAACCCATTCAGGTGGTTGGCAAAATTCAATTGCGGTTGTAGGACTGGGGTCCGGATTTCCTTGCTGACTGTCAGCTAGAGACCTCCCTTAGCTTCTAGAATAAGCCTCTCCCCATCAGTGCAAGTGAGTCCCTACATCTCAGAGCCAGCAACACAATGTTAAATCTATTTTATGATCAAAACCTCTCTGATACGCTTTCTGATATGTTTCTCTTCCACCTTCTTCTTCCATCTGAAGATTGTGCTCTGCTTTAAAGGCTCATGTGATTAGATTAAACCCACTCCAATAATCCAGGGTAATTTTCCTGCTTTTAAGCTATACAACGCTAATTCATTCTTCAGAGTCCCTTTTGCTATGTAAATTAACCTTGTCACAGGCACCAGGGATTAGTGCACTGACATCTTCAGGGAACCACTATTTGGCCAACAACAACTATCTAATTTCAAAACGAAGTTTAATAGCCCTTCCCAAACTCCTTTGTTGTGTAAGACCATATATGTACTGGAGTCTAAAGCCTGGTTCCCAGCCTTCACTTGACTCTATTCTCTGCCTCTTTAGTTCTTACTTGTGGATTTCTGCTAATTCTAGAGATTAGTTAGTCCCCCCCACCAAATCCTATGGAAACATGTTGTGACTCTTTTAATAGTTAAGTTTGCATAAAATAGTGAATGATCACACTGTTTTTAGATGAAACTGGAACTCATTATGCACCTGAGTCCAGTAAGAATTGGTTATTGACACCTACCCAAGAGGAAGGAAATTCCAATGAGATGTTAGAGATCGCCCCCTCCCCCTTCCTACTGAAGTGAAGAGAATGAGGGTATTCATGACATGCCCTCCATATCTGCACATGACCAAACCCTGGGCATGCAAAATACTAAACGAACATTTCATATAAGAGTTCATCTCAATAGGCTGAGTTAATGAACTGAAACTAAATAAAATTCATCAGAAATGGATATGATGCTGCTCTACTACCACACAAGAGAATATGATTAAATAATAAAACTTGTGAAAATTTTCAAAGTTTTATTCTATTCCATATTTTAACCTTAAAAACCTTTAAAAATGGTTTCCCATGAAAAATTTCAATGGCTCTTCAGTAATATATTTCTCTTTAAATGAAACTGAACAAGAGAGAAAATGTTACTTTATCATTCCAGAGGAATGAAGGTAATAAATTCAAAAAGTATTTGCTTTTCAAAGAGGTTTATTATGTGTCTAATAATAATTAGAGAGAATTGAGTGGAGAGCTGTTCTTCACACCCTCTCTAATTACCACTACTTGAAGCAAATTAGCATAAATCCAACTGTTTCTTATCTTGTCAAAGGCAATATTGAGGACAGGAATAATTAATTTTCAAATAGAATGGATTTCTACAGCTTTCACATGGGTTGAATGCAAATTATATCTCAAAATATGTGCTATAACATTTTTTATCAAAAATGCCATTTTCAGGCCCTGACAGGTGTGGCTCAGTGGACTGAGTGTTGGCCTGAAGACCAAAGGGTCACCGGTTCCATCCCCAGTCAGGACACATGCCTGGCTTGTGGGCCAGGTTCCCAGTAGGGGGCCTGAGAGAGGTAACCACACATTGATATTTCTCTCCCTCCCTTTCTCCCTCCCTTCTCCTCTCTTTAAAGATAAATAAATAAAATATTTTTAAAATGTCATTTTCAGGACATTTCAGAGATCGTATTTGTACATATGTGTAATTTTATCTTTTTCTTTGCTTCTATACACTACAAATAAGAATGGTAAATCAATCTGTAAACATACAAAAAAATATATAGTAATTAAAAATCTCTCAGTTAACATTTTCCATGGCAAGTATGACCTATTTAAATATATATTCTCACTATAGAAAAATCCATATTTATAAAAATGTATTAAATGGTGACTATTTAGATTATAAGATTTTTTTGCTTTACAAAGTGATGATCAAAAAAGTATCACTGCACAATCAGCTTTTCCAATGAATGTAAAATATCATTGGGCTTACTTTAATTTATTCCATTTTAGGGTAAGAATCTACTTTTTTTAAAAAATGCTGTATATCTCTTTGGGCTTACTGTTCAAGTACAGAGATAATGAAATAATGAAAAATTTGTGACTGTTTAAAAATGTGTATTCATAGTTAACCCCAGAAGTACTTAAAAATCATTCAAAATTTAAACTTTTTTTCTAGAAGTGTGGTTCAGAACATTGGCAAACTATGTCCTGACTTACAGTTGGTCAAGTCTCTTGCCTAACCCTTCTCAATGGCTATTCTAAAGTTTCACTGCTTTTTTTTAAAATCCCTAACCCCCCCCTCCCCTAACCTATATATTTCTCCTCAATTGCATGCCTCATTTTTCCCTAAGACTCTGAAAGAGAACTGTTTATCTTCCCAGATAAGCATTACCTTCCCTCATTCTCCATACTCTAAATATTGTTCAGAAGTGAAAGAGCAGGGAAAGAAAAGGTCACACAAACCCACATTCGATTCCTATCTATACTATATATTAGTTGCTTGAATGTAGGCAATTAAGTTAAGGATTCTGAACATTTGTTTTCTTATTAGTTAATGGGATTACCTTGCAGAGTTTCTATAAGGGTCAACACTTAACATCTAGACTCGCTGGCATATAGTAGACCTGAATAAAAATCAACTCAGTTGATTTTCCCTCTCCAACCACCTCTTCGATGTTGTTGGTTTTTTGTTTTTTGGGGTTTTTTTGGCATAAATCATTCATTCCTTCTCTACAGAGAATCGACTCCTCTCTCTCTCTTATAGTCAGCTCCAAAGCCCTTATGTAAACAGTCCCCTTTCCAATTCTAAATGATAACCAGCCACTCCTTGATCCTGTTTATCATTTCATGTAATGTCCATTTTCCCTCTCTGTCTTCACAGCCAAGTCTACACATTTGGACAACATTGATTCACCTCCTGACAAAACAGGGATTCCACAGAATTCTGTCTTCAGTGCTCTTCTCATTCAGTACATATGATATGCATGAGTCCTGATACTGAGAGTCTCTACAAATGGTTTCCACACTTATATTATTTTATTAGAAATATCTATTATATAAAATATGAAATTTCAGTTCCTGGCCCAGATCCACTGCTTTACAATGTCTGGTGAGAGACTCTCGGAATCTGTGTATTTTTAAGGATACTCAGATGATCCTGATAATAGCAGGCACAGGTTTAGGGACAATTCACCTAGGTATGCCAATAATTTCTGAAGCCTTCTTTTCAATGCCACCCTCTCCAAAACTCCAAATCTATATATTTAATTGCCCTGTAGGTCAATATTTACAGTTTGTAGAGTTAATAGTAAGGCATCCTTTAAGACTTGAAAACACTGGAAATAAGACTGCCTTCTGTGAGCTAAATTAAATGCATCAATTTATAGTGGGACAACTTACTGGTTATTTTCTGAAACAGGAACATGAGCACTCCATGAGCCGGAAAGGGATAACCTGCCCTGTACTGATGTTCCATAAATGGCTGATCACCTTTGGTTATATGATAAAAACAAATTTATAAACCTATAAGGCAAAGACCCTAGGGTTTGATGTTCTCCTAGAATTAACATTAGGCTCACTTATGACTGTCACTGCAAAATACCAAAAATCTTCATCTGTATCAATCTCAGTAGCACTAAACTCATATTCATTCAGCTTTCTCCCTAAAATATCCCCCTACTATGCCTGACCTCTGTGGTTACCAGTCCTTGGAAAATTTGCTTATTGTATTCTCCACTCCATCTCCTAGACTCACTTCCCCCCTACTGTTATCTATTTCTCACAGAGCATCACCTTCACCACTTTTTTTGATCATGAGTTTAGCATTCCTATCTCCTCATTTACATGAGTTGTTAAATGCACTATACCTATTCTTACATCTCTTGTTTCCATAGGAGAGCATTTTTTCTCTCTACCAAAGACTAATTATCCAACTGTGTTACTAATGTCACCTTTATTCTTTTATACGACCATGTTCCATCAGTTATTGCCTCTCTTGTATAGTTAAAATCTTCTTTTCTTTCCCTTTATTCTGATATCTTCTGAAGAATTTAACATGCTCAAGACCTGATTTCAAAATAAGAAGCAAATAAAATCAACAGTAACAACTGTCTTATCTCCCTGGATACTGTTCTGTGTCTCCCATTCCATTATAGCTAAGCTTTTTCAGGTGACTCTTCATTTCTCAAACAAATCTCATGAGGATTGCATCATTACCACTTCAACAAAACCACCTTCTCTTACACCCAAGAGTTATGAAATCAAGTCTCTTCATAATCTCTTAACTTTATGGAAAATGTCAAAAAGGGCTAATAGGAAAATATTAAACACTTTGCAGTCAGACAACTTGGGTATAATCCTGGTTCTATCACACAGTATGCATACAACTGGAGCAAGTAACTTGCATTTATGAGCTTATATTCCTTACCAGTAAAATGCACGTTAAGAGTATCCCATAGAGTTGTTGTGAAGGTATGAGACTCAAATAACATCACCTAATCACCTAATACTACTGCTGTTGAACCTCTGTTTTTTGTAATACATGCACTAATATATGTATTGTACCATGTGCCGTACCTTGCTACATGTGTCGGGGTGTTAAGATAGTTTATTTTGCCTTCAGCAGATTGTCTTCCTACTTTCCTCTATTCTCTACTTAAATATTTAAGTACTCTTGTGTTAGAGCACCATGTATCTTCTCTTCCATTCTTATATGGTGGGTCATTATTTCATTCACTAAGTATTAGTATATATTCATCAAGTACCAGGGACTATTAGGCCTGCTGAAAATAATGATACAAGAGAGACAAAGTACTTTATCTCATAGTTGGTAAAGGCTAGTAGTAGGAGAGGGCAAATAAATAAGTAAACTAATAAATATTATCATCTCATACTAAGATGTTATGAAGTAAATAAAGCAACACACTGTTATGTCACAGTGACTAAATAAACTAGTCAGTCTACCAGAAAAGGCCACACCGAGCTGATATTTCATGAAAAGTAATTACCAACTGAGAAAATAATGAGTGACAAAGTATTCCAGATAAAGGAATCAGCCAGTACAAAGGCTGTGAGGGAACAATGAATTTGGTATGTAGACAAAGAGAAAGCTTAAAGAAGTTGGAGCTAGTAGATAAAGAGAGAGTAATGGACAAAATATGTTAGGATTGGAATTCGTTCTGAGTGAATAATGGAAAACTAAGAAGATTTTAAGTCATGTAAATGTTCAAGATTAGATTTGTTTTGACATTACACTTGCCTGCTTGCTGAAGAATAGAATGTGTAAGGGCAAGAAGAATTAGCAGTCCAAGTAGGAGGCTAGGACAATAATCCATTTAAGAACTGATGTTTACTTGGAATTAGGATGTGTCAGTGAGGATGCAGAAAAGTGGACAGATGCTGAAAACTGTTTTTGAACAGAGCTGTAATGTCTTGCTCAGAACTCAGAAATGGGAGGTTTAGAAATGGAAGGAATCAAAGATGAGTCCCAGGTTTTGGGATTGAACCCTTGAGAAAATGATATTGCCTGAAGGAATATGTTGAGGTGGTAGTCATCAAAAATTTTATTTTAATTGCAAAATTTTTCAAAACCGTTGTTCATGTTAAATATAAAGTGCATATTAGACATCCAGTTAGAATATCCTATAGACAGCAAGCATGTGAGTTTGGTAATCAGCGAAGTTACCCTGATGGAAATAAATCTGTAGTAAGTCATCAACCTACGAAGCCACATAACAGGTAAGATTACAGGTTGTAAAGCACAGAGAGAAGAGTAGTACTGAGACCTGGGCACCACTTCACTTATCAGAGCCAGCCAAGAAGGCAGAGATGTAATTGTTAAAGTTGTAAGAGACCAACCCTCCTCTGATGGTCAGATCCTCATCAACCTCAACTTATGTAAAATTAAGCCCATCTTCCTCTGAACCAAATAAGGATCATCCTGAATTGTGTCCTCTCCCTCATAAATTATCTTCAATATATTCCCTAGTCTGGTCAATTTTATCTCCCAATTTCTCTGTCTCTCTGTCCCTCTCTTCCTCCCTCCCTCTCTCTATCTCTATTTCTATCTTTATCTCTCTGCCTCTGCTTTAGTTACTACCCACATAAAGTATCATGAGGATTAAAATTCATCTTCAGGCTTCAATCCTTGTTCCTCTGCTGTCATAATAATATTTTAATATGCAAATTGGCTTCTACTATTTCCTTTTTTACTTTGATGGGCCCATTGCCCTTACATTTGAAATTTCAAA
>CM052545.1:24422627-24448617 GCA_028533065.1 Trachops cirrhosus | reverse complement strand
CTCAGTCTTCAGGTTTTTTCTGTATGTTTGGTCATGAAGATTTATGGCTCTTTTACATTGCTACCATTCTCTCATTTGCCTTGGAGATTGTTTTCAAAATTTCTCTTTCCTAATAGTTGTACCAAATATCCATATTCTAGAAGTTCCTCTGAACTTCCTTGGCTATTGATTTGTTTATATCTTTCATATCTAAATTATAGACAATATATGCTAGTACATTATATCCACTAGCAGATTTAAAATCCATGGAAAAAACTGTACCATTTCAGCTTCTGTAATATGAAGCAGTGTATCAGAATATTTTTATGGGAAGATAGTCAGAAAAATATTTTAAAGAAGAAGTGGATTAACAGATAAAACCAGCTATTTAGTATTTCTTTCTAAGTGTTAGAGTGTTTCTGAGAAATTTTAGGCACTCATCAAAATGAATCGTTTTAATGTGCATGCTTTTGAGCATGAAAATTTTAAATCATTTTTTTAAAAAAAACAGGTATTTAGGGCAAATACTTGTTGCCATTTAATGTATGAAAATATTATCATAAAGTAAACATTAATTAAACAATATGTTTACAGGCCAATTTGAAGTCGACACATAGAAATAGTTAAATGTGACTATTACTAGTAATGTCTCTTTATAAAACAAAATGTTCTTTATAGAAATAAAAATGAGGATGTTTCTTTCCAAATTTAATCTGCACCTATTTAAATTATTTTTAGCTATTCCTACATACATAATAGAAAAATAAAGCACAAACAATCAATATAGCAGCAGAATTCACTATCTACAAGAGGGAGCGTGAAGGGGGAAGTAGGAAGGAAGGAAGAAAGGAGAGAGGGAGGGAGGAAGGAAGGAATGTATAAGAAAGAGAGAGAACTTTCCAGAGGAAGAAGCAACAGCCCTAATTTTAACTCCCTATTAGAACAAAAAGAAACTCCCATAAATGAAGTAATTCTCAAACTTGAATCCTCTGCATGTTAATTAAAAAAATATTTCAATTTTACCAGTGTATTACACACTGGGTGTTACCTAACTCCTTGCTATTTCAAAAATAGTCACTAGAATTTAATATTACTGTCTGTTGCATTCACAGCCTGAATATGTTAATATATAGGAGGAAATGATTCGGCAAGAGAAAAATGCTTGAAAATGCTGTATTTAATTAATGCCCCAGGGAAACCATGAATAAGAAAAAAATTGTATTTGTCACGTACTAATTTTAAACACTGTTTAGCAGATTTACTTACATGTACTGTTCTAGACTCCCACTCAGCAGTTTGATAATAGCAGAGCAGTTCCATGCTGAACAGATCCTCGGTCTCTAAAATTTAGTGTGAAAAATAGGATACAAAGGAAAGACAAAGAAGCTGCATTTTAATGCAGCTAAATTCTAAGGCTTGGGGAGATCCTTAGTTACAAACACCTGCTTATGTGCGAGCAGATGCAAGGGAGACTATACGCTTACCACTGGCATAGCGGGTATTTATATCCTTGCAAGGCAGTGAGCTATTTGGTTAATGTAACACAGTGTATATATTACACCGGTCTACTTCTAGTCTACTACTTCTACTTTTTCTACTTCTATTATATAGAAATATACACATTTATAATATATAATTATATGTAATATATATTATGTATTACCTGTTATATATTATACATAATACAGACTTCATCAGACATTTTAGTCAAATTCATCTAAAAATAGTTTATCTTTTCTAAATGAAGATGAATGTCTACAAAGAAAATAAAAATAAAAAATTGTAAGATAATTTAATATCACTATGTGGCTAGAAAAGGCAGGTCTTATTTCTGACCTGAATGCAATAAATGTAAACCTCTACTCACAAGAGGCAGAGGCCTGTGATATTGGACCACACCAATGAGTCAGTGTGCCACCCAGTGCACTGTTACACAATCAAATGGTGGTTATGCACTTTCACAGCACCCTTCTCCCTCCAAGTCACTCTGAGCAATCCTGGGTCCTGGCCCATGACTTGTTCTGCAAATATCCCCAGCTCTTTCCAAAATTTTACCATAGGGGATAAATATGGAGATATGGGAGAGACAGCCAGATATACTGTTTGGATACTGTGCCCCCAAATTCATGACCCTCCCACAACCACAGAATTTGATGGGATTAGGGCACACCTAATCCAATGTAAGTGGTGTCCTTATGAGAAAGGCAGCAGCACAGAGACGGACACACAGGGTGTAGGCCATGTGAAGACGGAGGCGGAGGCTGGAGTGATGCCTCTACAAGCCAAGGGAGGCCAAGGATCATGGTCCATCACCAGAAGTTGTGAAGAGGCAAGGACAGATCCTCCCACAGAGACTTCCGTGAAGGCATGACCCTGCAGACACCTCAATTTCAAACTTGTAGCTTCCAGGATTGTGAGATTTCTATTGTAACAGCAGCTCTAGGAAACAAATGCACCAGGTAACTGGTTATGCTGACTGACTTATTCCATATGTCTTCCTTTAATAGATCCTGCCCTCTATTTGTGCCTATCCAAAACCATAATTTTCCTTCTGTATCACAGTCCCTCTCTGTTCTATTTTAAGTCATGTCCTGTCTTTTCTATGACGGACTTTCAAGCACTTTTAGTCTTGTCTGCTCTTTGTCTTCTTGTCCCTCAAACCTGAAAACCTTGATGTAGAGATAATTTTTTCATGAAATCTGATATAATTCTCCAAAATCATCAGAGTCGGAAGACAGGAGAGGAACTGGGGAGTCCTTTAAAATCAGACCTCAGTACCACAGGAGAATGAAGAATGTAGTCCCAACCCTACTTGGCATAACTCTCTGGGTAGTCAGATTATGGATTTGAATTTCAACTAGATAAGCTCCAGACCGATCGTTCTGATATTTTATTTTTCTCTCCAGACAGGCAGCATAGAGCAGAAAGAGGGTCATTCCTCGTGTTATTTTATACCACAATCACTGAGGATATTTGTAGGACCAGACTTAATAGTAGGTGTTCAATTCAAACCATATAACAGATTTGGCTGTCAATTATTTAGTTTGTTGATGACTTGCCCTTTTTGTCCTTTTCACAGAAACAAATAAAAAGAACAGTCGCCTGCTGTTGTCCGAAGCTTCTTGTCAGTAGGTTGGTATCGTGGGACTCTGTGTTTGTGGCAGCTCAATGACCCTGCTGAGGTGCCATCTGCACTCTGAGACCTGGAGTCGTGATAAGGATTACCTGCTGGTGCCAAAGTCAGACACAGTACAAGCCTCACATTTACAATGACAATATTTTTAAACCCCAAATCAGTACCCAGTGCCTCACAAGCAGAGCCATACCTATGGGATAGCAGTGAAACAGGATACTTATATTCAAGACTGTCCTAGAAAATCTGAGCTATAGCTCAGCCCAAAGTTAGTTAATCTCTCAGATGCCATTGCAATTGTGAGAGAAAAGTAAAATATGGATTCATTCATCTTAATGGAGAAGACAAATGAGTGATTAAAATAACAAGTTATATCAAGTATTCTATCTATTTTATTACATTATGATGTAATGTATATTGTATAATTATATTTCATATACATCTTTAATTATATTATAAAAACAATATTTAAAATAATAAAAACATATTTGAGGATATATATATATATATATATATATATGCCAATCCAGTAACTTTTCCCCTCTTTGTTACTAGTCAAGTCAGATTTATGATCACGATAATGAAAGCTGCCATTAGGACCTGAGTCCATTCCGTGCACTAGGCATTGTTAGGTGAGATAACACATATATTAAGCCTCAATAACCCATGATGTACACATTTTTACTCCACTTCACAAATGAGGAAATTTAAACCCAAAGCCACATAGCTAGAATATCACAGAGCCAGATCCTACCTAAATACAAAGCATATGGCCTTTGCCACAATGGCAAATAAGAAATTAGAGTTCACCAGGATGTCACTTAAATGAAACTGTTCTCCACTTTTTCTACTCGACAGATAATGTAAACACGGCAACCACTCCCATTTCAGTTCCCAGAACTTGAACTGCAGTTCACCTTTTTACTCCCGCATTAAGAAGAGCCATTAGAAAGCAAGTAAATGATAATAAAAGAAATAAAAATGTTAATTCTGAATCTGCTTAACATGATAGACAAAAAAGGATTTATTTCATCTATTTGGTTAAGAGCTTATTTTAAACAAAACAAGATAAAAGAAATTAGTTTAAAACTTAAGACACATTTAATATGACTAGACATTACTGCTTATAAAAGAGAATTAAAGAACAAAATTGTTTTGGACACTTTCATGTTAGGTGATAAGGATTTTATTTAAATGTCATCAAAATATAAGAAATACACACATTTTATATTCAGTTAAAGCTATGCAGTGAATTGGCATGTGTATATATAATGGAGATTTTTATTTCATGCACAAGAAACTGTACCTATTAAAAAGAGGTAATCAATTTTGTTTTTATTTTTGTGAGAATCTATTTTACTTTATTCATTTACCATACCTTTCAAATGTTTGTAATTATATTGGTACCAATATGTGGTTGCTTTTTGACAAAGGATCATTTTACTGATTAAAACTGGAGCTGTATTTAAATATGTAGCAGTTACCATGGAAACGATTTTACTTTGACTCAGAGCATATCTTGTTTTAGGGAGAGAAGCCCGTTGTTATGGTAATGGAACTTGAGTATTTTTCCCAAAAGAAGACAACACAGGAGGAACAGGGTTGCCAGTTATTAAGCATATAGAAATTGAGTATCTTTCATTTAAATAGCTTATAGAAATCATAACTGGTAAAGACAAGAGATGCCGTTCCACTTTTGTTAGGAAAATCTCGTGTCCCGTGGGCCTCCCATCCTTGTTTTATTTTTAACTGTAACAAATAATAATAATGTCATATTATGCTTGAATTTGACTCACTGAAGGCAATAAATTCAAATTGTATTCTGTAGCAACCATATGTGGTGTTTTATTAAAACTTCAGCATGTACTACATTTGAAATACTAGAAAAATCATAATTCATCATTTGTCATCTCTTTCATGACATTATGGCAATGACGATGACAATGCTGACAGTCAACATTACAGAATGTCTGCCATGTTCTGAGACTTTCTCTTATAGTAACACATTAAAATTTTCATAATACCTCTCTTTGGGTCATTATTAATATTTCTATCTTGTAGAAAAGAACCCCGAAGCACAAAGGTGTTAATTTACCGAAGGTCACATAGCAAAAAAGTACCAGAGCCAGGAATCAAACCTGTGAAGTCCATGCTCTTTACTTCCTTACCACATCATTTCCTACTGGCTTAATAGTTTTTATTTTCTTATGTTAATGTTAAATTTCAATTTAAATTTAAACATTTTAAAGTACTTTAAATACGAAATTATATTTAGTATCTAAAATTTTTCCAAGAATGAGTTCAAATTTCACATAGGAATTGATAACATAAACTTTAATTTAAATGAACCAAATACAAATAGAGTGACTTATCTCAAGAATGACCCTATAATGTTAGCATATAGTAATATTTAAGTAATGTGAGGTCCTAAATATGAAAGCCTCATTCAGAGTGAAGAGAGTGAGATTCCTTGAGGAATTATTCTGAATATATTTGTAAGTCTGAAATATATATATATGCAAATATGAAAATGGCAACTAAGGATTTACTGTGATAAAACTCTAATTAGAATTGCAAAATATTTCATTTTAGGGACATGCCATTTCTCATCAAAAATGTTCAGCATTTTTAAATCAAAACCCTTTCTCTTACTAGTTTATATGTTTCAGACAAATCTTGAATAATCATATTTTAGTCTCTTAGACAATGATTACATAAGTATTTCAATAACACAAAATGTTCACTCCTCTCTGTGTTACTGAAAAAAAAAGTGCTATTGAAAATAAAATTGCTTTCCCTGCTACGTTGTTCTAGTGTAGGCAGGTGACTTTTTTATAAATAAGTAGTTTCTAAAAGATAATGGTTGTCTGATAAAAGTTATAAGCAGTGCAATAAGTACCTTATAAAAGTAATGATATTAAAAGCATTCCCTTTTGAATCAGAAGTAGGACAAGAATGCTACTTTACCACCTCTATCACTACTGCACCACAGACCCTAACCAGACAATTAACAGAAACAAGCATGGTTAGCAGACAGTTACAAGATGTTACTTTTATATTATCATTGGAAACCCTTAATACTTGATATTAAGATGTTCTTAAATGAAGAACACTGCAAACAGTAATTTGCTTAAATAGCAATGTGGGTTACTAAAAAGCTATTGCTTTAGCTAATGGCTCTTTCCAAGCCAGTGCTTTAACTGTATGTCACAAGCAAATTCAGACACTCCTACCCCTTCCATGACCAAAATTCTACACCTACATTCCCCAGTTCAACCTACGCCTCAATCATTAGTTGATCACACAATGCTTATCCCATGTTTTCACTCTAGTTTTTAGTCTCATGCTCACATACACTCAGATCTAACTGATAAAATGTATCCAGCTATGATCTTAATGCTTCAAACTGCAGAGGCAAAAGGAGTTTACTTCTAGGTGTGTTCATTTCCTGATAATTATTTTTTTAATTTCTTTTTAAGATTTTATTTATTTATCTTTAGAGAGAGGAAGGGAGGGAGAAAGAGGAGAGAAACATCAATGTGTGGTTGCCTCTCATGTGCCCCCTACTGGGGACCTGGCCCACAACCCAGGCATGTGCCCTGACTGGGAATCAAGCTGGCAACCCTTTAGTTTGTAGGCTGGTGTTCAATCGACTGAGCTACCCTAACCAGGGCCAATTCCTGATAATTATAATGAGGAGGTGGTTGGTAATACTGACTTAGACCATAGGGAGTGAGCAAAGCTGGAGACTCAAATAAATAAGAATTATTGACAAATGTGTATATGTGTTAATGCTATAGTAAATAAATATACATAATGTTCTAAGTATACTGACAGTAACTGCAATTTATTAAATATCAATTTAGCACACATATTGCCACATCTAGAAATCAGTTTTCAAGGAAACTATCTTTGTTGAACAGATAATAACTGAAGTCTAGCGGGGAAAATGTAACCTGCCCAAAGTGATACAATCAGTCAATTACTAAGTGATGGAGCTGAGATATGAAAATAGTCTTCATCAGAAAACCTCATTCAATTCCCTATAGAACAATAGCGCTCAAAAAGCTTTACAATCTTTTAAGAGAATTCTTAACTATATTGAAGGAAGAATGTTTAGTCTTTGAAACAGATTAAGTTACATTAGAAACTATGTTTATTTTTCTTCATTTTCCTACAGGACAATTATAACATTTCATAGCAGTTTCATCATTTTCAATAGATCCTAAGACTTTATCTGGAGTCTTCATAATTTTCTCTATATATTAAATCATATTTCTTTATATTTACATCAAATCTTTCCATGCTTTTTTAATGTTATTTCTGAGGGAAACAAAAGCTTTATTCTAACCTCGAACACATTTACTCTGTCTTCATCCTTATTCCTGCTTTTCCTTTTTCTGTTTTCTTTCTTTCTTTGTATCTATTTGCTTCACCAGCACTTAAGGAACAATGAAAACAGATAGAACACACTGGGTATTAGTCATACACAGTCTCCATTGCCTGATGCAGAATCTCGTTTTACTTCATTTAAAAGTATTGTGTGTCTAGGTTAACATATTGATCAGTATTTTAAAGCAAATGTGTTTGTTCTACAATAACCACATCTGTATATTATATCTCATAAATATTATATACAACAGTTTTGGAATACAGTTTTTGTAATCATTCTTTCACTTACCCCACCAGCACCTATTAGAGCCTGTTACTAGAAAAGCACCATGCTAGGGTTTGGGTGTAGGAGAGGATGGCCCAAGTCTGTGCTGTTAGGGAGCTCATACCCTGAGAAGGTAAAGAGATACAAAATAAAATAAAATAAAACTAGTACTTCTAATAGAATATAGGTGCTATTATACAGACAGCTAAGACTTCTGGTTATGGTTCTCAATGTAAGGACCTTTAAAGCTGCCACTTCATCCCAACAAGCAGTGAGTTGAACAGGTTGAAAAAGCTACAACCTGTCTAGAATACATAATATAGGAGAGGACAAGGGGAAAACTGAGGCCCCCAAAATTAGGAAAGCAAATAAAGGGAGTCTCAGCTTACCAAAGCAAAGACTCATAAGCAGAAACAGCTACTGGAAAAGGTGCTTGGGTAGGAAAGCTGGACTGTAATTGATGAATTAATTACTAGAGGCTCATTCTGGGCAAGTCAGACAGTTAAAAACTCCAGGGACTTAGTCATGGGTGGTCCCAAGAATTTGTGAGTTTTACTTCCAGGAGCTCGGCCAGGTTTCATAGTCGTGTTGACCCCTAAACAACATGGACTTGAACTGGGTGGGTCTTTTATGCACTTCCTGGCTTCGCTGCCAGGATTCAGCCAGCTGTGGATAGAAAACAATATTTTCCCAACCACAGGTTCCCAGCCAGAGCTCAAAAATACTGTTTTTGATTTGAAGTCAGTTGAATCTGCGATGCAAAGGGCCTACTGTAGGTCGAAAGCATGTGTGGATTTTTTACTGTGCTGAGGTTACGGCCCCTACACCGCAGATTGTTCAAGAGTCAAACTGTAAATACCAAAGAGAAACCCCCTCCTGCCTCCAGCAGGGGAAGGAGAAAAGGAGCCTTTGAAACATGCCAAAGCACTCTCTACTTAACAAGACCTACCCTCAGGAGACATTAGGTAGCCAAAGCCTAAACTGCTCAGGGTTTATCAGAGCCTAACCGACCCAGGAAATGGGAAATACCCAACTTCAGCTGGCTCTGACCATTCTTCCCCACGTAATACAACAAAAAAGGCTGAGCCCTGACCAGTATGGCTCAGATGGTTGGGCACTGTCCTACAAGCAAAAGGTCACCAGTTCGATACCTGGTCAGGGCACATGCCTGGGCTGTGGGTCCTGTCCCCAGGTGGGGCACTTAGAGAGCCAAACTCTATGTCTCTCACACATCGATGCTTCTCTCCCTCTTTCTCCGTCTCTCTATAAATCAATAAATAAATAAATATCTCTCTAAAAATATATAGAAATAATTTATAAATAAAATCTGAAATAAATAAATAAAATCTCTAAAAATAAATAAACAGAATCAGAAACAAAGAAAGAAACACTGAGAAACACTGGTAAAGTCCACAGTCCGGAGGCACAGGCTCACTAAAAGGCTGAGACCTAATCACAGGACTAAGAAATGCTTCCCTCTCCCCACATCTTACCATCAATTAATAAAAGCCTGCAGTCACCTTTACAAATCCATCAAGAAAAAATTAGTTAGGTATAGCAAAAGGCAAAAAACACAACTTGTAGCAACAGGGCAAGCATCAGAACTAGACTTAGATATGGTAGCCATGGTGAAATTATCAAACCAGAAATTTAAAATAACAACGAATAATATGTTTTAAAGGCTCTAATGGATAATGTAGAGAGTGAGCAAGGAAAAGAGAAATCTTAGGAAAAAAGCAATAAGAAACTCCATAGATCAAAAACACTATAACAAAAATGAAGAATGTCTCTAACAGGCTCATTAGGACACTGAACATGGCAGAGGAAAGAGTCCCTGAGCTTGAAGATATCTCTGTAGAAACTGCCAAACTGAACAGGAAAAACAATAAAGACTGAAAAAAAACAGAATATTCAATAACTGTAGGACAACTACAAAAAGTAGAATATATGCATAATGGGAATTCCAGAAGAAGAAACTGAGAAGGGAACAGAATATTTGAAAAATGAAATAATTTCCCCAAAGTAAAGTTGAACACCAAATCACAGATTCAGGAACTTCAGAGAATACTAATCAGGACAAGGGTCAATGGAAAACTTCACCTGGGAAGGAAACTTCAATGAGAGAGAAGCAAAGATAAAGAACAATCCTGGAAGAATTGAGACCAAAAACAAAACAAACCAAACAAAAACAAAAAAGCCAAAATACTCCTTATCTATAGAGAAGCAAAGATAAGAATTACATTCAACTTGTCCTCAAAAATGGTGCAAACAAGAAGAGAGTGGAGTGAAATATTGAGAGCAATGAGATTTAAAAAAATCAGCAACCCAAAATTGTGTATTCAGTATAATTATCCTTTAAAAGTGAAGGAAATATGTAACTGGTGCTGCTATGAAGATAGAGGTGCATAAATTCATTTGAATTGGTGATTAGGGATTCTTAGGGTATAATCCCAGTGGTGGAATCACTGGGTTAAAAAGCAGTTCCATTTTCAGTTTCTTTAGGAAATTCCATACTGTTTCCCACAGTGGCTACACCAGTCTGCATCCCCACCAGTAATGTACTAGGGTTCCCTTTTCTCTGCATCTGCACCAGCACTTGTTGTTTATACGTTTATTAATGATGGTCATTCTGACCAGTATTAATTTTAATACTGTAGGTATTAATGATGGCCATTCTGACCAGTATTAGTTTTAATTTGCATCTCTCTGATGACTAGGGATGTTGAGCATCTTTGCATATGTCTATAGGCCATCTGTAGGTCCTCCTTGAAGAAGTGGCTGGAAACAGCCTAAGTGCCCATCAGTAGATAAGTGGATCAAAAAGTGTGATACATGTACATAATGGAATACTATGCAGCAGAAAGAAAGAAGGAACTCCTACCTTTTGCAACAGCACAGATAGAAATGGAAAATATTATGTGAAGTGAAATTAGCCAGTCGGTGAAAGACAAATACTATATGAGCTCAACTATAAAAGGAATCTAATGAACAAAATTAACTAATGGACAAAATAGAACTATAGGCATGGAAACATGAAACAGACTGACTGACCAGAACTGAAGGGGAAATGCAGATTTCCTCCTAAAGAAAAATGAAGTAATGTATTGCCTTGCAAGGGATGAGAAGTTTTGGGGGAAAGAAGAAAAATGATATAGTTCAGAAACTAGTATTTATATAGAGAAAAGAAGAGCATCTAAGAAGGAAAGTGTGAAGGTAAAGAAAAAACTTTATTTTATTCTAAACTGATCTAACAGGTAACAGTTTGTTCAAAATAATTGTAATTATGTGTTCAATTATGTATGCTTACATATGTCTTTGCTTATGTATAAGAGAAAAGAAATGACAAAAATAATACAGGGATGGCAGGTAGTCATCAGCATTATTTTGTTACAAGGTACTCACTATAAATAGCACTATACAAAGTGTAATTCTTGATAGTGTTATTTGAAAGCAGACTTGGATTAGTTATAAATGTATATTGCAAACTCTAGGGCAACCACTAAAAAATAACTATAACTGGTAAAACTAAGAAGGGAGAGAAAATGGAATCATAAAAAATGCTCAATTAAACCCACAAAAAGAAAAAAGAATGAAAGACAAAAATAGGAATAAAGAACAAGGGTAACAAATGGAAAACAGTAACAAATATAGTAGATATTAATCAAACTACATCAATAATCATTTTTAATATTAATGGTCTAAATGTACCAGTTAAAGACTAGAGATTATCAGACTGAATCAAAAAGCAAGACTTAACTATATGTTGTCTGCAAGAAACTCATCTTAAATATAAAAATGTAGACTACAAGTGAATAGATGGAGAATTTATACCTTGTTCACATTAATGAAAGTAATGCAGAAGTAGCTACTTAATTTTTAGACAGAGGAGGCTTCAAAGCAAGAAAAGTTATCAGGGATAAGGAGCTGCATTACATATGATAAAGGGGTCAATCCTTCAAGAAGACATGACATTCATTAGCATGCATACATCTCACAACAGAGAGTCAAAATACCTGAGGCAAAAACTGATAGAACTGCAAGAAGAAATAGATGAACCTACTATCATAATCGAAGACTTCAACACCCCACTCAAGAAAGGGTCAGATTCAACAGGCAGAAAACTGATAAGGACATACTTGAACTCAACAACATCATCAATTAACTGAATAAGCATTTACATGACTTCATCCAACAACAGCAGAATACACATTCTTCTCCAGCTCACATGGAACATTTACCAATATAGGTCATGTTTTGAGCCATAAAACACGCATTAACAAATTTTTCTATGGTAGAAATCATAGAGACATTCAGAGAGCTCTAAAGGAGCAGAGAGTCAGTAACTGAAAAATGGAGGTAAACCTATAGATGAAGCTTAGGTTGGTTCTTAATTTAAAAGGTAAGAACTCCACAAGGTAGAGAAGATGAGAACTTTCATGGAGACAGGGACTGCATGTAAAAAGATACACAGCATGCCCCAGCATGAAATATTTGTGAAACAAGTCATTACTCAGTGTGGCCATAAAGCAATGGTAAGAGACAATAAAGAAAAGAAGCTGGGACCAGTTTAGGGACTAAGTTGTGTACCAATTGGGTAGTGAAACAAACCAGAGCTGATGAGGTGTGAATGCATGACTTTAGACTAAACTCTCTTTTTAGAAGCTTCCTGCAAAGAGAACAAAAAAGCAGACAGTTAGACAGTCCTATTGGGTCAATAACTGTGTGTGCGTGTATGTGTATGTATGTGTGTGTGTTGTTTATTTAAGATGGGAAATGTTTAAATGTGTCTCTTTATCAAAAGGGAGAAAAGGGAAGAGGGGGAGATTGATGAACTACCACTGAGAGAGGAGGAGATTCGGGTTATGGTGAGAGATATCTATTCCACTTTCAGATAAGGATGGTATGGACACAGTGGTTTAAAGTGGGTGGCAAATGTTTCTCTGTAGGCAACAGAAAGGGTAACTCAGTATTAGATTATCTGATATTAGATTCAGATATTAAATTATCTCTTCTAAGAGCATAATGCAGTAAAAAAAAAGCAGTACACATACATTTTCGTGAAACTCATAGGCTAAAGTTTTTAACTTATTCCTATCAGAAGATTCACACACCATCTATAATGGCTTATCAAAAGCTAGTAAATTCTTGATTTTTATAATGCAGATGCTTTTTCAGGTTCTATCCAGCATCAGGAGACAGGGAACATTCTTTCTCATTCTTTCAGTATCCCTGTGTGTGTACTGAAACACAGTGTTCACTTTGTGTACGTTGTTGACAAATGAATTCATGAGTGATCACATTATTTAGAGGGATTCCTCATTCCCTGTTCCTCATGTTCTCCCGTTTAGCATAAGATCCGTGGTGTCTCTCTGCCTTTTCACTCTTCCCTTTCTAGATGCAGAGTGAATTAACATTATTGATGAGCTTGGACTGAAAATCTTGGCACACGATGCCTAGCTCCATACTCTTTCCTTTCCACAATGACCCACTGGGGCAGAGCTAGGACTATGACATCGGTAGGATTTTCTAGTTCTGGAATTAAACAAATTAGCCCCCACTCATAAATTCCAGCTTTATCAGAAATAAAAGAAATATTGTGGTATACATCTGCCAATTTTCCATTCTATCTCATTTGATTCAGGACTTGAGTGGGGAAGTTGATATTATGTATTGACCTCCGTCAGAGTCTGCAACACACAGAGTTCTGCAATGCAATTATAAAGTAGCTCGGTTTCTGTAGGTTCACGGAAAAATGCATATTTATTTACTAGGACCCATAGCAACGTCTTTGTCAGGTCTGTCCCTTACTATCTACTTGACCTTAAGAAATCATTTCCACTTTGCACAGCTCAGTGTCCTCATTTCTAAAATGCAAATTCTCCGTGCCTTACATACTTTACATAAGTAGGAAGATATTAAAATGATTTTTGACTTGTGCCCCCTCACAACCATTACACTGCCATTCCTTCCTAAAAAGGTCATCATTAACCAGACTACCAACACCAGAATTTTGTTAGACCTGTTTTAGACTTTATGTAAGTGGAATTGTAGAAGGAAAGAAAGAGAGATTTTTTTAAAGAATAAACAAAAAACTGTTTCCAATGTTTGATTATGATAAAGCACTCTACCAATTACTTTTCTTATCATAAACCATGCAGGTGCTCCACCCCAGCTGGGATTACATTTGAGAAGGCCAACGTCCTGATCTTATTTGCCCTGATGGTGGAGGCAATAGTTCCACACTGCTCTTCCTTCCCCTCCGGGGCTATTTCCGTGCCCCAGTGGTCCTCAAACTCAATGAAGAGGAGAGCTTCTCATTAAAGAAAAGGATTTATCCTCTGAAGTGAAGACTGAGACAACTCTGAGTTTATACCCTTTCTTTGGGAGAAAACGCCAGAGAGCAGGAGTGAAGGAAGCAGGAAAATTCAATAGAGTGTCATGGTGGATGGGATCGCGGACCTCATGGGAGTAGGATCCATCCAGGACACAGAGCAGAGCTGACAGACCTGCTCTCAGAACTGACCCTCAGGGCCAGTCAGATGCTGGTTTGATTACTACACTCCTCTTCCTGAGAATTGTCCTGAGGGGGTATTAGCTCCTCCATAGAACAGAAAGCAAACAAGAGAGGCAGCCTGGAGATGAGGCACATCAGCCAGAAGTGACTTGAACCCATCACGGAACTGCCTGCTGCCACCAAAGGTGAAAACAGAGGACAAGGCAAAGGGGGAGAGAAAGAGCAGCAGTGAAACTGGGCACAGAGGCAGTGAATGCTATTCTTATTCCATAGATATCGTGAAACATTTAGAGACTGATTTCAGCATTTAAACTGGGATAATTTTCATAACATCAATATGATAATTTATATCATAAATATAAAAACAATCACAGTATGTTTGCAAAACCTAAAGTTAAAACTAAGCATATATGGCTATTTTAACTATCATGCTTATTTATTTTCATCAAGTGAACACCCCTGATTTACTTTTGTTATCTATGGTACTTGTAGACAAATAAAGAAATTTTTTATATGAAAATATGGGAGAAAGTCTTATAGTTGAGAAAACTACCAGTTTTCCTGGTAATTAAACTGCGATCAGTTGATTTGAGCGGCTTCAACTGCACCTGTATTCTTCAGGAATATACTCAGAGACTCACTGATCTGGCTTACTTTGCCGCCAGATTGATTTTTCTAAAACTCTAATCTATCAAGTAACTTTCCACCTTAAAATCATGGGTCCTTATGTCCTGTGACTTGCAGTTCCCTCAGCATTTTTCACTTGCTCCTGCATTTTGCTTCAGCACACATCATTCCCTGTCTGGCAGTACTGACCTCCCCTTCTGACTGGATGCCCACTCATGCTTCAGGTCCAGCATAAGCCTTCCCTTTAATGCCTCTCCAATCCACTGGAGGTGGGTCTTCCCTCCTGGGGTTTCCATGCTTCCTTTGCAAAAGCCTCAAATGGAGCATTTTTTAACATGTGTGGCTGGATAACTTCTCTAAATATTAACTGTTTCTAACTCTATCCCCAAACATTCAGGCATGTGTTGGCTGTAAGTCACTCCTTTTCAGATAGTACAGCAGCTGGGTTTATTTCTGTTCACTAACCCAGGGAAATTATATGAAATATCAACTTTTCAACTTCTACTTCAAAGCATGATCTTGAACTAAGTGGCATAAAAAGATGTCTGGAAAAAAAACACACAGGGAAAGTTAAAGCCAGATTAATAGAGAATGAAAACTGTGATTTACAAGAGGCAGAAATGGATTTGGTAAATTGCAGCAAGGATGATGTTATTTCTAGATGAATCAATCAAAGGGAAGGGGCCTACAGGGAGACCCTGAGACATCTACCTCTTATGATGCTGACTTTTCAAATTTTCATTTGGAGATCATGTGGGCAAAGAGAAAGATAATAGTCCACAGGGAAGAGGAGATTCAGGAAGGGTACGTGGAAACTGAAAACTGAATTTTATTCAGAGCTTCACATGGGGAAAAGGTATGTTTTTAAAATATATATTCTAACTACAAAGTAGCATTCAAACATAGCCAAACTCAGGAAATATTTAAAATGGTAAACAAACAGCAATCAGTGATTTTTCCAGGGTAGTTAAATTTGTCCTGAATATGGAAGAAAGTTCCATCATCACTGATGTGTTGATGCAATGTGAGTCAAGCTGGGTCAATGATGATGCTCGATTTAACAGAAAATTAGTCTGCTTTTTCCCTGTCTGTGACATCTATGACTGTCTGAAGAGAGGGGACTCAAACAGCGTCAGCCACATCTCCATCCTACCTTGTATTCGTGGGATGTTAGCAGATGGTACAGCATTTGGATACCAGTCCCTGCCATTGGGGGTGGTAGACATGCTGAAACCTGCAGTGTTTCTAAATGTCAGGTCAGAAGGAGTCTTTTCCCAAAAACCCTAAGGAAGTTATTACCTTGACAGATAATATGTGACCATCAGACTGCATTTTCCACAGCTTTGCTTGTCGATCCCAATCTATGAAATGTTGAGCTGGGAGTGTGTGGGGGGAGTTGGGCAAGAGGAGGGGGCATTAAAACAGAAAACTACACAGTATACTTTCCCCAAGCTTCCTCCTCCACTTTAAAGGCTCAGAAAGTCACTGGCGTGGGTCATTAGGAAGCTGACCCAAGTAGCTAGACTGCCAGTTTTGTAGGTGTGCTTGTGAGTAGTCCAGGGCTAATACCAACTAGCAAAAACTAACAATCATGAAAATTTGAACATTCATTATCTGATTTGGTTCAGTTCAGAATCACCACAGGTCTGATGATTTTTTGTGTGTGTATATTTTCTTGCTTTTTCTTGCATATGATCTTGAGCAAACTAATCGAGGGTCACCCAGAATAATACTCATTCAACAAAACACAGTCTGCTCCTTCTCAGCAGTCTTGAATGTTTGCTGCAGGAATAACCCTGGCTTGGAAATATTCCTCATGCTGTGCAGCTGACAAGCTAGAGGATCTTATAAATATCTGGCCTAGATCCCCTGCCCCTAGTACATGAGGAACTTCGCCCAGTGCCTCTGTAGGCACCTGAATGCCAAGCTTTTCCCTCTAAAAGCATTTATGGATTAGTCTCTGTAGAGAATTGAACTTAATTCTTTTCTTTCTAAATAACTCTACCAATCTATCCTCCACAGAATACCATCTCAAGCATTCACAGGTGCCCCTTTGGATGCTAGATCAATATCAGGCTTTTGTACAGAACCATCAGTAAACAAAGCACAGGTAAAGCATTCTTCCTCAGGCCTGTCTCAAACCTCGTTATTGAAGCAGCTGTCACAGCAGAGCTGGGAAGGTCTCTCACAGCTTCGTCACAATGCCACTGCATGTGAGGGACTCCTCCGCAGTGCTGAGCAATTCAGAACAGTGATCCTTCTGTCCTTCCCTAGCTATGATATTTCTAAGTGCCCACACATGGCAAAATGAACTTTGTTTCCTGAATTTGGTTTTCAGATGTCTCCACAGATTGCTTGTTTTAAACACGAAGTATCATCCATCAGCATGAGTCACTCCACAGAGTTCATAAAGTACAGTCATTTGCGGGGCAGGGGAATATCACATTTACAAAATAAAGAACTGGATTTGAATTTTTTGCAAAGGTAACACTGAGGAGAATGTTAATAAAAGCTTCCCTTCTGCTACATATATGCCTAGTGGTCCACTGAGACAGGTAAGGATTATAGCAAAGTGAGCTAGTTCTGGCATTTTGTCAAAGAGACTGTAGCTTCCCTGAAAATTTGTAAAGTGTGGTCGATGGAAGGAGACACCTTTAATTTGTTTCTACTTCTAAGAGTCAGAATAAACAAGCCAAAGAGCCATAAATGTGTTTCTTCTTTTGAAGATTGATTTGATACTTTAAATTGATTGATTTTGATACTGAGCTATAAGATATGTCAAGTTCAGAGTTGTATAGAGCACAGTGACCTTGGAGCCAAACTGTGAATGTCCCTACATCACTACCTCCAGCTCAGTTTGCTAATCCGTGGCCATCTCTAGCACTCAGTAGTTTACATTACTAAGTATTTCAGATGTATTTTATAAATATGAGGTCATTTTTGTCCATCTCCAAATAGCTATGTCTGCCCAAAATCCATGGGACAGGAGAGTAAACAGTATACAATTTCAAACCCTTTATGTTCACAGACATTTCTAAATAAATATTTGTCAATTTTTTAATTTGATAGTAATGACAGTAGTAGGAGGGAGTGATTATGAAAATGCCATTTTCACAAACTCATTTCACTCTAGTAAACCATGAATAAAAACCTATTACCGTTTCTCATTTTAGAATATGAAGCCTAATGCACAACTGGGGTAAAATTGCAATGTTTTGTTAATGTACAGTAAAAAATAAAATGCCCATTATTATAGTAATGAGAAAGACCATCACGTCTCCCTGATCAACAATGCATTGCTGATTGTTTCCTGTGTATATAGCCACTCAAGCATATTTCCAGTGGATATAATATAAATACATCTGTCATCCTACAGCAAAAAGTCATATTTTGAAAGTTATTAAAATTATTACTTCAAATTTTAAAGAAGCAAGAGAGTATGAAAAATGAAAATGGGAACCAAGAATTTATAAACAGAAGGAAAGGAAAGTCAAAAAGGAGTTGTGTCATATTTCGATACACACCTAGACATGGTCCAGTTAAAAACTAGGGAGAATTCCAAAGATGCAAATCAAGAAAATTGACCTCCACCAACAAGAAAAACATAATGATTAGTAGATCTGAGGACAAGCCATGGGCATTGAAAATTCCAACCTGTGTCCATAGGAGTGTCTCCTTAGGCTGGTCATGGTGAAGGTGACCCCAGACACAGGGAATTTGAAAAAATCTAAGCAAGCAGGCAGTTGCCATCAGAGATGCTTGTCCATCAGTAGTCTGGCCGAGATTCAGTAGTATGACTCTGACTCCAAGGAGGGGGACTGGAAAGTAGGCCATCTCCTAGACACATGCAAGTACCAGGCAGATTACCAAAACAGATACTCAAGGACCACACTAAGAATTGGAGGGAAATAGACCCGGGGAATTCCATCATTGAGATCATGTTAATTATAAAGTATCAAACATGCACATTGATATCAACTTGCTCCCAAAACATTATTAAATTGATGATAATAAGGGAATGGGGACAACTGTTTAAATCCATAAGACAGAAAGAATGAAAGAGGAGACCACAGTAGCTGGGAGTTAGAAGATTTTAGAAAGATCGAAAGTGCAAAATAAATTCAAATGTTTATCTAATATCTATTATATGCCAGGCCCTTTTATAAGTGTCTTAATTGTTATAATAGTCCTGTGGGATTGGTACTATTATTAACCACAATTTACAAGTGAAGAAGGCCCTGAAAGGTTGAAGAATTTACCCAATTATCGTGTACTTAATAAGTGGCAGTGTCAGGGTTTAAATCAAAGGAAGTTTCTCTCCACAGCTGGGACACCTAAAACACTTTTTGCTCCATTGTTCTGAGGGGTAAAAGACAGAAAAATACAGAAAGTTCTGCCCTGTGTGCTTGCCTGGGAAGGAAAATTGCAAGAATGAATGTGGTTTGAGTCACAGAATCTCAGACCCAGAAACTGGAGCTTATAATTTTGAAAGGATGGGTAGAGGAGGCTGGAGTGGGGACCGGAAGAGGGAGAAAGGTAAACTGAAAGCGGGAGGATTGGTTAAGACAGCTGCCCTCTCTGTTCACGAAGCAATCACTCCTGCAGACCTAGAAGAGAGCCGATATGCCGTATGGAAAACTAGGAATTAAGGGAAGTCTACAAACTAAGCAAGATTCCCAGCCTCCTCCACAGCCACACCAGGTAAGAGACTAGACAAAGGAAATAAAGAGAGAGCAAGAGAAAAGACAAAGTTATTCACAGTTGGAAGTGTGTTACCCTTTCCTATGCCTTAATGGTTAAGCCCACTCTTTGGGATTTTGTACTGTGCTGTTTGTGTGTGTCTTTGTATGTCTGTTATATCAATAGATATGGTATGTTTCTATTGCTAGATGGTACTGCCAAAAATTGATTTTTAAATTCAAATTTAGACTGTAAAGAGACTATTCAATTGGCTTCAAACAAATAAGTGCTCATGTAAGTTGCAGAAATAATAGAAATTAACACAACTGTTTTTAAGTGCCCATGATCCAGGATTAATCTTTAATAAACAAAAACTAGCTTGAGGATGTCAGTTTGATTAAGGCTATGCAGTTGCCCACTATCCTCTAGTTTTGGAGCTAACGGACCACATGGGAAACCAGGGTAATGAGTTTGGAGCCTTTGTGGGCCATTTTACAAGGTCAGAGGGGCACAAGATGCCTCAGCTTAAGATCTAGACACTTGCAGTTCAGCCTGATTAGGATGTTAGGGTGTTTGAAAAATGATTGCATATAGAGAGTAAGATGTGTGTTTGGTAAAAGAAGGTATGAGCAATGGAAACAATTTTATTGAAGGGAGAGAAAGTAATCTTGCCTTCAAGTAAATGATTGTTCTAAAATAAAGGAAAAAGAACAAATGATAAAAGTTTTAGAAAAGTTGCAGAAAACTTTCTGGCTGTTACAGATGGTTCATGGAAAAGGAATCTTGAAAAAGAAATCTTCTGTATAGCCAAAGTAAGGTTGGAATGGATTCATTTAAGTTAAAGTATACTGATATATAAATTGGAATTTAGGTTTCTCTCTCTGTTAAAAGGACAGAGGTTTTTTGTTTTTGTTTTGTTGTTCGTTTGTGTTTTTTACTATTGGCATGCTCTTAAGAGGAAATTAAAAGGGAGAGTAAACATATATTCTACATCATCAGGTCTTTGATTGCTTAGGTAAACCAAACCTTAATATTTAAAGAGCTATATTTTGCTTCTAACCATTTAATTTTCTATCATTGCTTGTGAAGTCTTCTCAAGTGAATGATTAAATACATAACTAAAATAAGGGAATCCCTTTTTACAAAAGGGGGAAATAAAACTAATTAGTCCTATCTGATGTTTGGAAAGTAGATTTCAATCCAATTGCTCTCCCTCAAGGATAAAAATGTATTAGTAATGGTCCACATGTATTCTCATTGGGTAGGGCCACAGATATAGCAGTTACTAAAATACTTCTAGAAAGGATTTTTTGCTGCTTGGAAAATGCCCAAAGTTCCATGAGGGTTGGGGACCCATTTGACTAGAAAGACTCGACACCAAGTACACAAAACATGGCTGCTTGGCAGCATTTCCACTGCACTTATCTTCCCTGGTCCTCTGGTTTTATAGAACAAACTGACAAGACAGGTAAAATCTGTTGAATCTTTTAATCTGCCTTGGCCTAAAGTCTTTCCCTTGGTATTGCTTAACTTAAGATCAACCCTGTTTTGTATACATCAATTGTACTTTTCTAAAATTGTTATGCCCCGCCTATGAGGTTAGATCCAGGAATGTGTGAATTTGCCTTATTAGGGAGACCTTTTAATTTTTTGCAAAGGACTTACAAAGGCTCTTGAAATTAATGCAAGCTCAATGAGCAATCCTTCCACAGTGCGCTCCTGGGGAAGAGAGACGGAAACATCACGGCCCACAACCTGGACACGTGGCCCACCAGAAAAACATCCACAAGGACTCTCTCCACAAGGACTCTCTCCAGCCTCACTCGAGTGGGCCATACCAGATACTGTTAACTAATCCCTGAGTTGCCAGGTTAAAAGCTAATGACACGTGAATTTGGGTTTTTCATTTTAAAAAGCTCCCAAACTTGCACATCATCCACCTGATTGAACACCCCAGCCTACAGAAGACCTCTAATTAAAGTTACCCAGAGCTGGGTTTTTGCCCTGACAGTTTTACATTAACTGTCTTATCTTTAAGTCTGTGTTTAATTTACCTTGCTGAAAGAGATCAGAAAATGTTATATTCTGTTGGTATTATTTATTAAATGACTATTAATGTCATTTTTATAAATAGATATAATTAACACATAAACTGGCAGCTTTTTTGAAATTTTCTCTTTTCTCCTTTCTTAGCTTATTCTCATCTATGACTGTAACTTGTAAATACGTGTCAAGAGTTGATGAAATTACCCCTGTTTGAGTCCCAATCAGCTCAGCCACAGAGACTGCCAAGCTTAGTATTACTCATGTAAGGTAAAAATTAACAAACTAAAGTGTTGTAGAAGGAAAAGCTCAAAGGCAAACCCCTCTAAAGATTTGCTTTATACAAAGTTGCAAATTTAGGAGAGATATGTTAAAGGAAAATAATCACTAAAATAATAACTTGTACCTGTGATTAGAATACTCAATGTACAGAAAGAAGGGAGCTTTCTTCAAGGATTAGTCTGAAATTTAATGTGCCAGAGGCTCTCCTAAGTGTCCTCAAGCCTGCCTGCTCCCTCTGTGCTGCCATGAAAGGGTAGAGTCTGACCCAACCTATCACCCTACCCTTTGTACCTCTGTAGAAATTCTTTCATCCAGAGATTTTGAAGTGTTTTTATAAATGTAAATTAACAAGCCTCATTATCACTTCTCTCCACAAAGAAGGTTCAGTTAAATAACACAGACATTCACCTAAATGGCCTTCTCAGGTCACCTGAGAAGTCCTTTGTATCATCTGGAAATGGGTATTCAAGGTGTAGAAATACTGCAGCCTCACTGCAGATCCAAATTCATTGCATCCTTTAGCAAGTACCACTGGAGGGACGAATCATCTTCTTTAATCTTTACAGCAAGGCTCCTACCAGTTGGCTATTTTAAGTTATTGAGTAAAAAGATAATTGGTACTATTAAAGGAAATATTTAAAAGTCTAGAATGGCTACAATAAACATAATGCCTCATTGGAAAAAGAACCTAAAGGCCTATAAGGCTATAGTTATCCCTACCCTTGACTGTTGTTGATAAGTTTTAGAATTAAAAGTAGCATCACCACTGAAATGTCTAATAGCTATCTCAAATATAAAATAACCAAAGGAGTACCTTGATTTTCTGACCAAATTTATAGCCATTTCTGCCCTGGTTTCCTATTTTCAGTTAATATGACCACCACCTACCTAGATTCTCAATGACCAAACCTAGGAATTATACTTGATTCTTCCTTTACCGCTCCATCCTCCACACCCATTGTGAAGAGAACTCTGTGGCTGTTCCCCTAATAGGCACATACTTCCATAAGCCCAGGGTTACTACACCGAATTTCTTCCTCCTCATTCTCTCTCTCCACGAAAACACTTCTCTCCCTCTGCAGCAAGTATCATGAGATCCTGTAGTATTTCCATCTGAGCTCAAAACTCAAAAGACGTTTTTCATTGTCCAGTGGTTCTTCTTGTTTCTTATAGGACAGAACTTACTGTGCATCTCATAATGTGAAAGCATAAAGGCTCAACTCGACCTAATGAGATAGAGAGAAAGCATCATCTTACTTAGGTAAGCAGTTTAGTTGATGAATTTGAAATACTGCACGAGGTGCAGATGTTCAACCAGTCCTGCAGAGACGCCATATGTCATCTTCCATTCTGGGTTCTCTGGTAATCGGATATGGAGTAAAGGAAGTGAATTTAGCGGCTAACAAATTGAGCATGACTCATCTCCTAAGACACCAAAAAATATACTATTATAGTTTAGCATTAATAGTGGTTGCAAAGAAAGAAATAATTTTCAGGGTATATCCCAATAAGATTGTGCAAGCTAGTGCCTAACTTTATGAGATGATTTCTTCTTTCCCTGATGAAGTAAATTCAAAATGGATGAAGGAATTACTTGGCAGGGGTCAGGTGGTCAATCTGAGCTTCTTTTCTAGTACTATCTGTCCGAAGCAAGCAGAATGAAATAAGCTTCATACAATAGTGATACAAACAGATCCATCCAACATATGCAATTTACTGACAACAAATCAATATGCTTTGTAGATTCAATCTGACAAAGTTTAAAGCAAACAAAAGATACTATTTCTCTGAAACAATTCTATACAGCTGTGCAAAAGATCTCTATCAAGCCTTTCTTTCCAAATACAAGTTATATCCTGCTTCTCTCAAAAATGCTGACACTCTACAGATATCCTCTGATATAATTTCTATAAGCTCCCAACAGCTTACACGTACTTATGTATTACTAAAAAAAGCTGTCACACAGGCTTTGAAAAGCTCATGAATTGTAGAAGCTAACATTGATTTTTAAAGATTCCTATGTCAGTTTTCATTTATAAAATTCTTGTGTTTTAAAAATAGTACTCAAAAATCCATATACATAATTTAATTACATTAAGTGCTAGATTTTGCTAGATTCTGTAATATTCAAAGGAAGAGATTTTATGCCAAACACATGCATTTGTATTTAAATGACATGTAGACTCAGTGTGTCTAAAATACATTATTATTGCAACTAACATTCTGTTTCACTCTCTGCCAGTGAGTGTGAGGAGGAACTTGGAAAAGTATAAATATGAGGAAAATGCTTCCTGGTGCTATTTGTTAAATTTCAGAGTCCTATATTACATGGTACAAAATATAAAATATGTTATTAATATCAACCTGTCTGGAAGTTCTCAAAAGACCTATTTTTTATTTTGAAATTTCTCAAAAGAAAAATAACCTTAAACTTTTACTGTGAATTTTTGTACCACCTCCATGATGGAGAAGGTCTACCCATGCCCTAGATTTATAAATAAATAAAACATACCTTCTGGGACAAGGGGAAAACCTAAATAGGAATTTTTCTAATTGAATTCAAAATTTCTTTGAAACTGAGCACACATTATGTTGTGACACTCTATTTTACTCAATGTGCCTTACAAACATAGTGAAGGACATTTCCTAGCATTAAAAAGGAAAATGTTTCTTTAATCAAACACATATAATTAGAGATTGAAATAGTACAGGTGTCATTGAAAGTTACCTTGATAACTGGGGTTATAGAATAAAAAAGCATAATAGCACCAATTAAAATGAAGTTGAATATGAATAAAAATTCAAAATACATACTTTAGGAAAAGTGAATAAAGAGCTGTCATAGGAAAGAGAGGTAAACTCACCCGGACCCTAAGCAAAGGCCCTCTAGGGTAAAGGTATAGGAGAAGAGGATCTTTTTCTAGATAAAGCTAGATGAAAGAAAGATCTAGTTTCCACTTCTCAACATACAGTGTTGTCCCAAATACTTTAAGACAGGAAAAGCTGTCCTGGCTCCCTTCCCCACTGGTTCATAGACCAGAGGAGACAACACCAGACGAACTTCTCACATACATTCCTGAATTCTTGTCTCGCCTCTCCCTCCTTCCATGGCTGCTCCACTGGACCTGACTCTTCTTGGACCCCAGTTCCCACCACCTGTCTTGGCTTTGACGTCTGCAGCCAATTTAATCTAACTCCCTCAACTTCCCCCTTTCATTCTCTCACCTTTGCTACATAGATTTTAGTCTCTCAACACCTTGAATTCTGGCATTCCTCAAAGAAGAAATTTCTGCTCCAAATTTTAGCACCAGTCTATTCTATCTGCATTCTGTCAGGACAGGTTTCAAAATGACTCACATCCTTAAGATGTTTACAATAACATTTTATATCAGTTACAGCTCTGTAAGCAGGAAATGCTATTTTGACAAATTTACATAAAAGGAAATTTATTGAAAGAATATCGGTAGACCGAGGATCAACAGGGAAAACTAAAGCATCAGACTTAGAAATGCATAGAAACCAAGACCCACACCTTAGGACGAGACAGGCAGAAACTACAGGGAAGCTTTTACAGCAAGAAGATTCAAATTAGCTGGTAACCTTTGATGTAGATGAACACCAATATTCTTTCATCTGTTTGTTCCTCGATTCAAGATGAATAAAAAGAAAATACACAAAATGAAATTGAAATGCCCATTAGGTAAAAAGGAAAAGTCAGCCAATTCTACTGCCAGTAGCAGTCCGTTAGGTTGCACTAGAGAACAGCGACCTGAACAAAGACTGTATCAAACACATACAATTATCATGTTAGTGCACTATTTCTTCTGTTAGATAGATAGTTCTACTAGGATTTCAGAACCCTGTAACTCTCTAAGTTCATATACACCTCAGTTAATTAGAGCCCCAAAATCTTACAGCTAGAACGAGATTCCATTATAGATGTAAAGATTAGAAAATTAAAATATCTGCATAATTGAATTGTTCCTTTAATGTGAATGAAATTCTATTATTGGGATTTGGCAGTTGTCAGTAAATTAGGAACAGAGAGGACCGTCCTCAACTTGGTAAAAAAAAA
>CM052545.1:24380860-24422127 GCA_028533065.1 Trachops cirrhosus | reverse complement strand
CATCTTCAAAGGAAAATCCCCAGTTTTCTTGTTTCCTTTTATTTATTTTTCATAACTACAAGGGTAGCTAATCACAAAACAATTCAAATATCTTCCATAATACAAAAGCTGTACTTTTAAAAACTATTATAAGGGTGTATTCTATGTGGAATTGAATAACCAGAACTTTCAGAAAAATGCTAAATTCAGGCAATTGTAAAAACATTTCAGTCAAACAACTGGCTGTTCAGTGAAATATCCTTGACCTGCTGTATTTTCTCAGTTGTTAGTGCATGAAGACGATGTGTGTGCGTGGACACTGGCTTTAGACATAGTTCTGTCTGTGGAGGGGTTTCTGTCCCGCTATTTACTATGCACCTATTCTGTGCTAGGAATTATGCTCCATACTTCAAAGATCTAAGATCTGTGTTTAAAAGGTTACTACGAAGAAGCCGCCACCTGCAGTGCCTGGCCTACAGTGGGTGCTCAATACGGTTTGTGAAATGAGTAAATGTGCGGTTGAACGGGTATTCATTAAACAAAACCTCACTTCTAGTATAATAATTTAGTTTTTCTATGTTATTTTCATTCTAGGAATGAAAGATAGGAGGATTAAGTGGTTTTTCTTTCAGGTTGTGTTTAAAAAATTACAAAGAGCATTTTTAAAAATATTAAAACTATTATGAGTCAGTGAAAACATCTATATATAAGAAATTAGGTGAAACGGGGAAGGGATTAAAAAGTTCAAATTGGTAGTTACAGAATAGTCACATGATGTAAATTATAGCATAAGGAATATAGTCAATAACATCGTTATAACTATGTGTGGGGCCCAGTGGTACTTGAAATATCAGGAGGACCACTCTGTAAAGTACCGGATTGTCCAACCACTATGCCGTATATCTGTATCTGATACAGAAAAACATTGAATGTAAGTTATAATTTAAAATAATATTCAAAAAGAAAATGTTTTATATTTAATATTGGAATTACATATAACACAGTAAATATCACAGCCAATATGCTGACAACATGTGGATCCTAACAGTTTAACTCTCAGAATCCAAGTAAAAATTTTTGTGATTGAAATGCAACAAAATGTTTGAAATTGTCAACTAGTATAAGAAATATTCATGAAATTTTATAAGTAATGCAATTATGAAATAGTTTATAATTTAAAAACTGATAGTTTTAACTATGATTTTGGGACACCCAGACTTTCTTTGACTTTATTTAGATGAACTAAAAGCACATTTTTGGGGAGCTAGTTAAACAAGAATAACACTAAATCAGAGTAATGCATGTGTTCCTTCAGCTCCTTTTTCTTTTACTGAAGACATAAAGTTTACTAAATTAAGCAACTCATAGTCAGAGGCAGTTAAGTCTCACTTAACTCCATAAACTCGAAAACCTCTGCATAGATTCACAGAAGAATGGGTGTAACAGAATCAGATACACTTACTTATGTGCTACAATTTTGCTTCAATTGAATTTGTCTTTTAGATTTTTTAATGTTCCTTATTTAACCATTCCTATCAATGTATGTTAACTGCTGAAGTATTTTTAAGATCAGTTTTTTGGGGAAACTGATTCTGAAAATCATTGTTTCATAAGATGGCAAGTTCAATAGTCTCATGTTGAGTGATAAAAGTCATGAACTCAAAAGCATTATTTAAAACATAATTTAACATTAAAATATTTTAGTATAAGAGGTGATTAGGTTGAACCTGCAAAGAATTTAAAGTTTCCTATGTTAAGATACTGAGGAAATTCTAATATACTTTATTTGTTTCTAAGACTCATAAACACACATATGATGCCATTCTCACACTGAGAGAACCAGAAAGAGCCAATAGCAGCAGAAAGCTGTAAAAGTACTATTCAAAAGCTCAGGTGATAGCTTCTCAAAAAATATCTTATTGAAAGGAAAATGGGCAGGGAAACTTGTTCATTTTAATTTGCCTCCTCTAAACGTGCTCTGAAATTCATGTAAAATGTAATACAACCAGATTTGGTTGGTTTGCCGACATAAGAGTTGTCAAAAATCACAGTGGAGTAACATGACTCCTATATGATGCTTTCAAAGACTGAATTCATACCTAAAGCAGTGCAGTCAGGGAAGCATGTGCAAGTTTGAATAGCACATCTCATTAGCAGTATCTTGATATTGTGGCCAAAAATAAGAACGCTCTCGAGATACCAACTGAATTCTCTTTGTCATCTGTCACTCAGATAAGATGACTCTCTGGTGGTTTGTTACCATTTGGAAAATAAGCCAGCAAAATGTCAATGTCACTAAATTGCAACAATAGTCTGTAACTCTGAAAAATAAGAATGGTATAATCAGTTTATTTTCAAATATTATGGTATAATATACTCCAGTTAAAATGATCCAATGAATAAAACATCATAATTACTGGTAAGCAACATGAGGAATATGATCCTTTATGATAACTTCACCTTTCTTTCCAGGTTAACATTTAATTGGATTTTGGAAATCAGAGCCATAAAAGCTTATTAAAACCTCAAATCATACTCATACACTTCAGCAGAGTTTTCAAACAAAGAATATTTTGAAGGAGGTAGGAGTTGAATTTGGTTCCCTTCTACTGATTTGCAGAGGACAGTCCAAAGTTAAGGGAAGGTTTGGAGAGAGGAAGGAAACAATAACAGAGTCAGAAAGGCTGGAGGGGACTGGCTGAAGAATGCCAAGCATCTGGGATGATGAAAGTAGTGGACATGCATAAATTATGGGGGAAAGAACTTGGAAGAATTTTTAAGGAAAGGATTTACAGTCCACAGTCACAGTAATGCAGGTATCACAGAAAAGTCAATATCTGTGATACCTGAAAAGCCAGGTTCTTCTGAAACAAGGGTTGACAGTCATGGTGCGATTTGCCAACAGGACATGGCGGAGCACAGACAAACATCCCACTGAAATGACTCACCACTCCTATGAACACATAACGGCTACACTTATATGGCTGTCAAATAACCCACTGTCTTGCTCCGACTGCCATGACAAAATGCCATTCACTGGATGGCTTAAGCAACATATTTATTTTTAATCATAGTTCTAAAGGCTGAAAGTCTGAGATTAGGGTGCCAGCAAGGTCATTTTCTGGTGGGAACTCTCATCCTGACTTGCAACTGGCCGCCTCACATGGCCTTCCATTAGTGTGTGTGTGTGTGTGTGTGTGTGTGTGTGTGTGTGTGAGAAAAGAGGTATCTTTCACATCCTCTTCTTATAAAGCCACTAGACTCATCATGAAGACCCACGCTCATGACCTCCTCTAACTCTAAATACACCCCGAAGGTCCTGTCTCTAAATCCCATCATATTGGAAGTACAGTATCAATTTTGGAGGGACACGAATATTCAGTCTATATACCCACCTCTGTTTGCTGAAAGTGGTGCTTATTGATTAAAACTAAATTAGTGAATCTGACATACTAAAACATAATTCTTTCTGGTTTGTACTTCATGCAGCTATTTAAAATTTTTATTCTATCACTGCCAGCACAAACGTTACACATGTCAGAGAATTTTAAGAATCCAAAACAAAAAAAAAATCTCTACCTTAAGTAAAAATGTTTAACTGAATTAAATAGTATTTTTATTAATAAATTCTGATTGCTAGCAATTTTATAGGGACCATTGTCAAGCATGTATAATTCTATTAAACTACTACAGAGAATCAGATTTGTGTCATATATTAACAAATTAGCCTTTAAAATGTAAGTATTTCAATACCATTCCTTAAAGCTCCATAATGTCTTCACAGTAGGCTTAATTTTTAAAAGTCTGTGTGTTTATGGCATGTTTCATTTAATACTTCCTGACAAATAGGAGCACATAAATAAAGAACAAAGCCATTTGAAAGTTTTATTAATTACTTAAAAACAAAACTTTAAAAAATAATTTTTAAAACAAAACAGTTACTTTAAAATAAAACCACTTTAAAGTATTAGTTAATATTGGTTTCATCTATGAATAACAGAAAATTCAAAATACTATGGCTTTAAGAAGTTTAATTTCCCCTCATATGTAAGTCTAGATTTTCATAATTTCATGGGTGGGCAAGACAGCCTACTAAGTCAACAAAGAAGCTCTACAAAGATCTCAGACACTCAAACTCTTTATGACTTATTCCTGTATTTCTAAATATGGCCCTCATGGTCATCATCCAAGATGGGGCTCCAGCCATCACATCTACATTCCTGTTGGAGAGAAAAAAAATTTCCCTTCTTCCCTTCTGGGTTCTCTGGCTGGCCTACTAATTAAATTGACACAAGACATATTAACAAGAGAAAAAAAAAAACAACTTTAATGATGTGTGTATGGTAGCCCCAGAAAGACATGAGACTCACAGGCACTTAGGCAGCTGAGGCTCATATATCATCCTGAGCTAAGGGAAAAGGGGGTGGGGCCTGGGGCTTCCAAGAGGAGGAAGACCATTCCAGAAAGATGAGAAGAATAAATGTCTGGTAAATAGGTGTTTGCCCTGCCATCAGGTAAGTCTTTCTGATATAAAAGGTAGGTTTTATAACAGCTCTCTTCCTGGTAGAGGGCTCCCTATCTAAATTCTTTGATGCAATTAAGAGGGAGGTAAGAAGCTCTTCCAGCCCTGGCTGGAGTAGCTCAGTGGATTGAGTGTGGGCTGTGAACTCAAGGGTCGTAGGTTCAATTCCCAGTCAGGGCACATGCCTGGGTTGCGGGCCAGGTCCTCAGTGGGGGCCACATGAGAGGCAACCACATATTGATGTTTCTCTCTGTTTCTCCCTCCCCTCCCCTCTCTAAAAAAAATAAAATAAAAATTTTAAAAAAAAAAGAAGCTCTTCCTGCATCTGTTGGGCCCCGACTGTCTTAAACTTGAAACAATCCACATGCCAAAGTAGTACATTCGGCCTGTCCTGAACCCCCTCATTCAAAACCACAGGATGGAAAAAGGGAAAAACAGGGCAGAAAGTGTCCTCAGGCCTTTCTGATGGGATGCTCCTAGAAGCTGCCACAGATTCTTCCACTTACACCCCATTGGCCATATACCGTGTCATCAAGCCTCACCTAAGTAGCAAGAAAGGATAGAAAATGTGGTCTTTACTCATGCAGGTCCTATATCCTGCTAAAATTTTTATTTCTATGAGAAAAAAAATATTGAAGGCCAAGATTAGAATGACTTTTTTCATATTTCCAAGTGAACATGTTGTCTTTTTGATAAGACTATCATTTTCTCACTCTGAAATACAGTCTTATGAAGAAATAGGAACATCAGATTGCTGAGCTAGACAAAGAAGTAGCACAAGAAAAAAAAACGATAAAATTAGCCTGGCATTTCATTTTAAACAAAACAGCTCAACTGGCAGTTTTTGCCTGAGGGGAAGCAGGATGAGAGCCAATACTGAATTACCTTTCATCTATGGAAAACTTGGCCTTCACTCAGGGTACAGATTTGGCAATTCATAGCAGGTTTGGAAACCACTTTCTGTTATTTTGTTTGCCAAATCTCTTCCACTGGCAAACATTATCCTTCTAGAGAACCACACAGTGAGCATGGGAAGAGAATTTTCAAGCATAGAGGTTCGAAGGGCTAGAACCTTGGAAGTCACTCAAAATGCATTGTCAATGTTAAGGCCTAATGAGCAGACAACTTCAACTGAACAATTAAATCAGCTATTTTTAAATTGAGCCACACAGGCCAGGAGCCATTCTATCACCTTTGGAATAATTATAAACGACCAGCTTTGTTTTTTTTTCTAATGTATACCATAATTTTACCATTGACCTTAATGCAATTTTAAAGCTCTGGGAAAACCATTCCTTCCTTGATATGATATGTAATTTCCAAACATTCAGCCCTAAATTTGTGTTAGTTCTTTTGATCAGTTTATGGTGTCATTTAATTAAATCTCTGTAATAACTTCTGTATAATGTCCACATTCAATAACAAAGAGCAGTAGTACTTAATGGCACCTAGTGAGGTGAAACTGTATACCAATAGGTACTCTCCACTCCCCTTCACCTTGTGCTATGGGAGCAAGAGTCAGAGTAGCTAGCTTCTCCCATTATTTTCCCATCATAACAGTCAGCTAAGCACCACAATCTGTCATTTCAATTTCTAACATCCGTTCATGATTAAAATACTCAATACACATAAAATTGGTATAGAAGGAAAGTACCTCGACATAATAAAGGCCATATATGACAAATTCTCAGCTAAGAAGAAACTCAATGGTGAGAAACTGAAAGCTTTTCCTCTAAGACTGGGAACAAAACAAGGATGTCCACTCTCACCGCTCTTATTCAACACAGTATTGGAAGTCCTAGCCAGAGCAATCAGGCAAGAGAAAGAAATAAAAAGCAACCAAACTGGGAATGAAGTAAAAGGGTCATTTTTTGCAGGTGACATGATTCTTTATATACAAAACCCTAAAGACTCCACCAAAAGACTATTAAACAATAAACAAATTCAGTAAAGTTGCAGGATACAAAATCAATATACAAAAATCCATTTCATTTCTATATACTAACAATAAAATTTCAGAAAAATAAATGGAAAAAATGATTGCTTTTGCAATTGCAACAACAACAAAAATACTTAGGAATATGAGGGGAGACTCTAAAAACGGGATTTAATTATAAAAATTGTGTATGTATTTCTTACATGTTTAAACTTCAGTCAACTTCAAAGTACTCTCCCTTTGATGCAATATACCTATCAACTTTTTTCACTGATCAAAACAGTTTTTGAACTCATTGATTGATACCTTTTAGTGCTTCTGCCATTTTTTTAGTTTCTCCTCTTCCACATCTGCAAAATGTTTCCTTTTGAGGACTTTTTTCATCCAATGGGAAAAAAGTCATTCAAAACAAGATTGGGTGAATAGGGAGGGTTGGGCACAGGGGTCATGCCATTTTTGGTCAAAAACTGCTGAACACTCATTATAGTGTAAGCAAGTGCACTAGTACGTCACCCATCATGAAATGGGCAAACACACTGAAAGATTCTTCAAAAAAATTCGCTGAAGCCTAACAGCCTCTCACAACAATGCCAGCTGCTACACTGATACAGATTGGTTGCTAGAACACTCACCTAGCAGGGGAAGCCTGTACCACAAGGGGCCTGCCCTCCAGAAGATAATTCCATTTTTTTGAGGTCCCCCCTCATAAACTTAACAAAGGGTATGAAGGACTTATATACTGAAAACTACAAAGCATTATAAAAGAGATTGAAAAAGACAATAAAATGGAAAGATATTCCATGTTCATGGATTAAAAGAATCAATGTAATTAAAATGTCCATATTACCCAAGGCAATATACAGATTTAATGCAATCACCATTAAAATCTCAATGATATTTTTAAAGAAATAGAACAAAAAATCATCAGACTTGTATGGAACCACAAAAGAACCTAAATAGCCAAAACAATTCTGAGAAAAAAGAACAAAGCCAGAGGTATCACACTCAAAACCACATGTATATGGGCAAACAATTTTCAACAAAGGAACCAAAACCATACAAAAAGTCCCTTCAATAAATGGAAAATTGGAAAGGTACATGCTAAAGAATAAAACTAGACTGCTATTTGTCCCACATACAAAAATTAACTCAAAATGTATCAAAGGCCTGACTATAACACTTGAAGCAATAAATAACATAAAAGAAGACATAGGTACTAAACTCATGGACCTTGGTCTTAGAGAAGATTTTATGAATTTGACCTCAAAGGCAAAGGAAGTAAAGGCAAAAATAAATGAATGAGAAACTATATCAAACTAAAAAGCTTCTAAACAGCAAAAGAAATCATCAACAAAACAAAAAGGCAACAAACCAAATCGCAGAAGATATTTGGAACAATAGCTCTGACAAGGGATTAATAATCAAAATAAATAAAGAACTCATACAACTTAATACCAAACAATCCAATTTTAAAAATGGGCAAAGGACCTGAACAAACACTTTACCCAAGAAGGCATAGAAATTGCCAACAGATAGATGAAAAGATGCTCAACTTCATTAGCTACTAAAGAAATGCAAATCAAAACTACAATGAGATAGCACCTCACACCTGTTAGAGGGGCTATTATTAATACGACAAGTAATCACAAGTGTTGGAGAGGTTGTGGAGAAAAAGGAACCCTCATTCACTGCTGGTGGGAATGCAAACTGGTACAACCACTATGAAAAATAGTATGGAGGCTCTTCAAAAAATTAAGAGTAGAGTGACCATATGACCCAGCAACCCATCTTCTGGGTATCTACCCCCCAAAATTGAAACCATTTATTTGCAAAGATATATGCATCCCTAAGTTCATTGCAGCATTATTCATGGTGGCCAAGACATGGAAACAATCGAAGTGTCCTTCAACAGATGATCAGATAAACAGGACATGATACTTACATACAATGGAATACTACTCAGCCATAAGAAAAGGTAAAAAACTGCCATTGGCGACAACATGGATGGAAAATAAGAATATCATGCTAAGCAAAATAAATCAGACAGAAAAAGTTAAGAACCATATGATTTCACTCATGTGGGATAAACTGAAAGCAACAAATGAAAAACAAGAAAAGCAAACAAACAAAAAGTACGGTGGTTACCGTAGGGAAGCAGGGTGGCAGGGTAGTAAAGGGCAAAAGGGGTCAAATGCATGATAATAGAAGATGATTTGACTTTGGATGGTGGGGGGCCAATGCATTATACAGATCATGGATCACAGAAATGCACACTTGAAACCTATAAAATCTTATTAACCAATCTTACCCCAATAAGTTTTATAGAACAAAAATATTAATTGAAGTGTAGAAAATTTTAAAAAAACTTCCCATTAAACAGAAAACATAAAATGGAAATGGTATTTGAAATTCCTGAAATCAAGTATGTGGTTTTACCTGCACTAGTCAAATAATTGGTATCAAGAAGCATGAATTTTGTTACAAATGTGATAAAACTTACTGCTGTGGACATTTTACTTCCCCCTAAATAAAATATTTATTTTTCTTAAGTTATATATGCCATCCACAGCCTCATGAATCATTTGAATTACTTACTGAACATTCAAAATATTCCAGCATAAACCCTGATATGCTCTTGTCTTTTGTTTCCTTATTTTCCTTCCGCTGTCATCATACATCTTTTGACAATATCACAACTATATATCATCTTTCTTCATCTAAAAGACTCAAAAGGCATGTGAAGTTGAATGAAATATATTTTCCTTTTAATTGTTGCTTACCCAGGTTTTACATATTAAATTACTTTTCTATTTTTCATAAATCAATGTTCCATCTTTTTATGACATCAATAGCAGTGTTCAATTTATTAAAGTATGTCAAGCCAATTTGAAGTTTTATAATTTGATACTATTTCTATAAAAAACCAATCTGAGCTACTGAATAGTGTTTTGCAGGAACCTGAGATTTTAATAGTAGTGACTGCATGAAAATATGAAGCCAGCTTAATAATGCTCTGGGCTTTTTCCTGAGGCAATTTAAAATGAGAACATTTATTTTTATTCTCTCTATTTTGTCCAGAATGGTATTAGGTAAACAGCTGTAATTTTTTATTCTCTCTTACTCTGACAGGGGCTGACAGTTGCTACTTGCCTCCCAAGCAAACCACATTTGACTAGAGACTAATGAGGTGATGAAGGCTTGCTCGTGAACACATTTCAGTCGAGTACAATCAACCTGACATGCCCTGATGAGCCAAAAGTTGGACGGGGAATAATAATGTATCTTGGGTAACAACTAAGCAAACAATTTCTAACTGCCCAACCACCTTGAAATAACAAGTGTCAGCAGATTTCCTTCCAGAAATAAAAAAGATAAAGCAAAACATATAATTTTTCTAAAAATAGAAAGGTGCTTGCAAATAACTTTTTCAACTTTTACTTTCATTACTTATTTCATTTTTAAATTGATGATCAAAAACACACCTACTTCAAAGTACTCATGTAAGAATAAAATAAGCAAGATGTTATTTATGATAAATTTCTATGCAAAATTAAATTAACATTATGAAGCTATGAATATGATAGTAATTGCTTTTTTGCTGACACAATGAGCATAGTAAGCAGTCGGTGTATTTTTAACTGATTTGTTGGCAGAAGGGCTCAATCTGAGTTCTTTCCTAAGAGTTTTCCTGTTCCTTACTTTTGGGAGATCAGCATGCCCCTGTGATAATTATCATAACCAGCTAGAAATATGCCCACTTGACTATCACTGTGCGTGTTTATATTGTTTCCTGTTTTTATTTTGGTTCCCATATAAAAGCTTCTCAAAAATCGAGAGACATTGATCCCCGTATTATTTGACTGCACAGTAGGCACGCAATCAATTCACATTCTGTCCGTAAGAGCTGCTGCACACAGACGTCTTTAATCATAAATCTCTATTCCAAAATCCAAACAGTTAAGCAAAAACATAACTAAGCAATAAAAGATCATCCACTTTTTCAGACCTGTTACAGTCTTGATTCATAAAAAAAGAGAATACAGGTTGTTTCTAGAACAGTAATGTGCTTCCCTTTATAGAAAGACACTCCCTTAGTATTACAAGTGGCTCTAGTAATGGAGAGACGATTTTTAAACCACCTCATATGATAATGCCATCCAGATAACACTCTCACTTCATTAATATCCCATAACTTTAGGCCATAGAGAACAGGCAGCGAAACAGCCCGGTTGGATTCTATTTCTTCCTAGCTGTACTCCTACTTTCTATGTAATTTTAATGGCCAATTTCTGACATGCATTGTGTCTAGATAGCTTTTTAGAAAACTAATGAGAGCCCAGCCACTTTAATCCACACTGATTTTATATCCATCCAATTCTCATTATCACATTCAAAAGCACTTATAAATTGGCATTTATTATTTACTAACATATCTGATATATAGTACAATCTTTAATAAATACATAATGTACACTATTAAAAGCCTGATTCTCCATCTAGATTCTGTTTATTGAAGTAATAATAGATTCCAGGACCTGTAGTGTTATCTTCACATAGGAAATACTCAGCAAACATTTGTTGATAAAATTCGTGATGCTAACAGTATTCTTAAAATCAAAAGAAATACACTAATTTAATCAAAACAAAATCAAACTAGCCCAGTCCATCTATTTTCTACATAAATTTAGAATAAATATAAAAATATCACATGCATGCTTTAGCCATCTTGAATATAGATTTATTAATTTTCTCCTTAATGAGTAATAAAAAAGACATATAATGTCACTCTATTTACAGCTCTTTCAGAAGACTAAATAATTTAGACCTTTCTGCCTCAAGTAACTATTAAGAGTTTATGTTATCTTAATATATATAATTTATATCTTAAGAATTTTACCAAAAGAATCTAAGTCAAAGACAAAAATTCTTATCAATTACATTAAAATTCACTTTACTTTGAGAATGCAGATTCCCATATTAGCAGACACAATTCTTCTTCTGTTCCATTACTATCACTATTTTTAGTGTCTAAGAAGCAAACACAGCTTCTTTTTGTTTCTTCTGTGTCCCCAGAGCTACAATGTAGTAGATTAGAAAATAGTTGATTCCGTCAAATTCTTCTCAAGCAAGTAAGTCTTTGCAAGCAAACAGGCCTTCATGGAAAGGCTTTATGGCCTGACTCACCTCCTTCGCACACAGCCGTAAAATACTAGATCCCAGTCATGCGCTGCCATGCCCAACATTTTACCATTGTGGATTTATTTAGCTTAACCATTGCCTTTTTCAGGCATCTCCTAATAGAGAAAACAAATTGAAGGACACTGTTATTTATTCTATTTTCTCAAAGAATGTCAACTTCACCACCTTCATGTGATCCCTAAAACAAATGAATCCACCCTTCATTGTCACGGAGACCTGCACACCAGACCTAGATTAGGGAGTATCAATGCTAAAAATAGAAACCGTTTGAAACTGTCTTAACTAGATCTTACTATATTGGCCTCTACAGAATTACTTCCCAGTAAGTTGTGTTTAAAGTACGTTCTGAATTTTATCAGGAAAAAAATACCTAAAATAGCCTATCAGAACTTATATCTTCACTTGTTAAAAAATTTCAGATGACTTATTTTAGGTTTGCTTCACACAGAATCCCATTAAAATCCAAACAAAACAAAAACTCATTATTTTAGACTAAGTAGGAGGAAAGATTTTGTTTCCTTGAAGAGATACACATTTTATTCAAAGACATGGAGAACCATGTAAACAGTCATTTTTTCTTACTGCTTTAAAACTTCCTGGGTAATCAAAGTTTAAAAACAGCCAAATTAGAATCACTCATTTCTAATAGGAATTATGTGGCCAGTTTATTTTTGTTGTTTTTTTCTTTTATGATCCAGCATGTGAAGAAATCAGGAGGGAGAAGTGGTGAATTCAAGAAAGAAACTTGGAGAACATGGCTTCCCAGATGACCCCCAACGATGCCCCTCACCTCCTGGCATTGGTGCCCTTGTATAACGCCCTCCACTTGAGGGTCAGTAAGATCCACGACTGGCTTCTAACTAATAGAACATGGCAAAGAGGGCTGGATAGCATGTTTGTGATAGGATAGTGACCTCTGTCTTACTCGCCAGCTCTCTCTCTTATTGATTTGGAAAGGAAAGTTGCCAAACTGGAGAGGCCCATTTAGCAAGAAACTGAAGGAAGGTGGTCTCCAGCTAACTGCCATCCGGAATTCATGCCCTCAGTCTCACTACCCGAGGGAAGCTGAGCCCCATCAACAATCACAAAAGTAAGCTCGGCAACAGAACCTGCCCAAGTCAAGGCTTCAGATGAGGCCTCTGTACTGGTCAGCACGTCAATCATGGCCTCGGGAGAGACCCTGAAGCAGAGAACCCTGATAACCCACAACCAGCTAACTGACCCACAGAAGATAATAACTGTGTGCTGCTTTTAGCCAATAAGTTTATGGTAATTTGATATGTTACGATAGATAACCAACACAAAAAATACTCATACCGTTTACTTATAATTAAATCCAGTACCATCCTAGCTTTGTGGTTAACACATGAAGAAATGTGCTCAGCTGGCTACCAAATGGGTATCTTACCTCTGTCTTTATATTTTTAAATCAATCAGATCAGTATTACAAGTTATTTTATCCCTTTTATGTAAATCATAGTAAGAGTATTCCTTCTTTATGTTTAAGCCATTCTTAATCCTATGCTTTATAGTGGATTTCCATTTTATAAATCATGATTGTAAATAAGCTATTTTCCACATAGCACCTTTGAATGCTTGGGTAACAGGATATTTTAAAAGTCATTACCTGGTAGTCAGAGGCCTGAGGGACAAAATATAAATGAATGATGGCATGTTTTTTTACCCTCTATTTTCACAGACTTCTCATAAAGCAAACCAGAAACACTTTTCAGTTTCTTTTGATTAAAGATACTGTCCTAAGTAAATAATTATATATTCTTGACGATGAATAAAGTCTGTGAGTCCTAACACCATCACTGGGAATTATTTCTTTTTAACATTGCAGCACTGAAGTATGCATGTTGTTAAATCCCTAGGAGGCTAGTTGTTTGATTATCCAATACTGTTCATCCTCTATAATACACTGGCAAAAAAAATGGTTCTGTGAATGTTTTTCCCAAAAGTAGCCAAGACTTCTTACAATATGTTCATTCCAGTCAGCCCCCTGTGTATCACAGGAATCCTACTTTCTAACTAGTTCATACTATTTTATTGCTTCTCTCTGACTTCTTCAGTCTTTTTATAACAGACCTCAGATTGCAAAGCAGTTAAAATTAATGACTTAGCCAAACAGGGTAGGAGTTTGACTCTGTGTTCTTTGCTCTCCTTTTCAGCCTCTGTGGGAGATTGGATAACTTCTCTGCTCCAGAAACTTCTAATTGAGCATAAAGAAGGCTGGTAAATCACTGTACTGTAGCAACAGAGATCCAATGTTTTCTCTGCCTAATGATCCTAAAGCACATTCAATACATGTTCTTCACCTGAAATCTTAGCATTGTTCAAGGCATATTTATAGGTATTTGGGAGCGGGTTGCACAAATCCCCTTTGCTCCATTTCACAGTTTACTTCCGTTGCTTTCTCCCTATATAGATCAGTGAAACCCTAGAAGATTTACTGTGAGTAAATATTCTAGATATGGGATTTGCAAGATGTTAATACCAGGCACCAGCTGGGCATATAACAGATTATATACACTGGAATAGGAACTAGTTTATGAAGTATGTTTCATCTCATAGTCCCAAATCTCATACTCATTTACATCTGTATCACTGGTTTAGTAGCTAGCAAATTCTGCTATTTATTATTTATATCTTGCTACTTTCATAAAAGTTCTAAATTTACTTGAAAGCTATCATGCAACCAAATAACAATATAGTAGAAATACGTACATTCGACAGGTCTTGAGGCTGGACATACTCACGAAACCCTTATGGAGACCTTCCCAGGCGACCCATCCGGCCTAGTGCTCCAGTTATTCCCTAGGACAGCAACCATACATTTCTTCCCGAGCACTTTTCAAAAATTATAATTTCCTTAGTTACTCATTTGCTTAATTTTCTATCTTCTCCCTTCAACATAAGCTTCGTAAGGACAGAGACTTTGTGTGTGTGTGCGTGTGTGTACTGTTCAAGATTACAGTGGGACACCATAACTCACAAAATATGGCAGAGTGACTGGCATGTAATAATAACATAAGCTCAATAAGTATGTTACTAAATGTTTCACTTATATGGAAATGGGAGAAGAGGACTGTCACCTAGGTGAATGTCAGTGCTATGATGAAGGCCTGTGGCAGCTGACTGTATTAGAGGAGTTTCCAGTGAATTAAGCTTCTTAAAGGCTTGGTCTCAGTGCCTGGAGAAGAGGTCAATCAACAGGACCCAGCTGTGGAGGACATGCTCCCAGAGATGTCATGCTTAGCTCGCCAACAGCAAACACCACCACTGAGGCATCAGTGCCAGCTGTTTCCTGGCACTCAGATTTAACGGAAGTGAGTGAGTGATCGTAAGAAGTCTTCATGAAATCCCATCTACAGTCTCCGAGGTTAGGTGAGGCACAAGGTGGAAGTGAAGTTTTATTTCCCCAACACAAATAGAGACTTTGAAACCAGCTACTCCTCTTCCCACTGCAAGCCTTGATGATTCAAATATTTAGGAAGTAAGCATATATCCTAGCTGTGACCTATGAAATCAAGAGGCTCTAAAGCATAAATAAAATGAACAAATTATATTTTTATATCTCCTCAGGGTTTATGTTTTCCCTTATCTTTAAGCCCCAGTGAGAACTGGAATAGAGCTTAAAGTTACAAAATAATATATATATATAAATCCATACACACACACACATATATCATTGAGTGCTGCTAAGTGTTGTACTTATCACTGTTTGCACCCTGACTATATATTCATCTGCTAAAGCCTAGAAAATATATCTGTTAAAGAAAGAAAGAATTATATCAACAGACATGCTAAATAGAATAACAGAAGGCCAGAAGAGAGAGCATGTGAAAGTGACTTGTAATGCTATACTGTTTCTATGGTTACAATGCAAACATGTCTCAAACTACCTATCAGCCAAAAAAACTCCTAGATTTTTTAAGAAATAAAAATGACTAATAAGAAAAAAATGCCTTCTAAATATGTAATTTTATGTAAAATATTCAAGTCATGGAACAAAATAGTAAACCTTACCCATGGATTTAGTTGCTGATCTTCAACAGCTTATACTAATCCTATTTTTGTCCAATTAATCAATATAAAACTGAAGCAAATTGATAATTACTGCACAAATTTGACTTACATAAAAGCAATTGCAATATATGCTAACAAATAATTATATCAAATTTTCCTTTTATGTAACTATACAAAACAATATCCGTTTTAAGCCTGGCTGGTGTGGCTCAGTGGACTGAGCATTGAGCTGTGGACCAAAAAGTTACTGGTTCACTTCCGGTCAGGACACATGCCTAGGTTGAGAGCCAGGTCCCCAGGTGGGGATGTCCAAGAGGCAACTAATCAATATATCTCTCAAACATCAATGTCTCTCTCCTTCTCTTTCTCTCTCCCCCCATCTCTAAAAAGTAAATAATAAAATATTTTTTAAAAAAATATATGTCTTACTGATGGAAGTTTTTGAATAAGTGATTTCATCAGGTTGACCTTTGAGAGCCACACAACTTGACTAAGTAATGAAAAAGTCCACTATCATGTTATGATAAGGCAGTGAGTGGCTTAAATAATCAAAAGATGTCTAGTATTACCTTTCTTTTTGATTAATGGTTGGAAAGAAATGAAGACTCTTTTTCAGAATTTTCCATTAAAAAAGCATGGATGGAGCTGGAAAGCATTATGCTAAGCGAAATAAGCCAGGCAGTGAAAGACAAGTACCATATGATCTCACCTTTAACAGGAACCTAAACAAAAAAACAAAGAAACAAGTAAAGTATAACAAAAGACACTGAAATAGAGGACAGGTTGTCAGTGCCCAGAGGGGAGAGGGAAGGGTTTACAGGAACAAATATAGAGGACACATGGACAAAACTAGGGGGTTGGAAATGGGAGGGATGGGTGGGTGGGCTGGAATGGGAATAAAGGATAGAAACTGTACTGAATAATCTAAAATAAAAAAAATTTTTTTTAAGGTTTTTCAAAAGCTAAAAAAAGATTCCCTTTTTTAATAACTATAATAAAAATTATATTTGTAATCTATCTAGTTAAAATGCCAAATAATATTAGGTCCTCAAAATGGGTGTGAGAAACCTCAAAATTTTTTATTAGATTCAATTTTAAAAACCCATAAATATCGTATAAACAGTAATCAATTTCATTTAATTCCAGTTAACGTACGATCAGGGTGTGGACATAAAAGGAAGGCTATATGCATTGCATGCCTAAGTACCAAATCAATTAGTTAATCATTCTAACAATGATTACTACTACTATTTGATGCAAGCCCATGAACTTGAGTGTCAGAAGCACTCCATCCAGCCTTGAATCACTCAGGAAGAGGCTGTGTGGTACTGTGATGAAAAGCACGAGCTCTGAAACCTGTGTCTGGGTTTGATCTGTGACCCCGCCATTAATCCACCATGTCATCTCAGATAATGCAATCAATCTCTCTGTTCCTCGGTTTCCTCATTTGTAAAATGACAATGATACCAGTTCTTTATAAGATGTTAAGGAAGTCAGCACATAAAACACTCAGAACAATGCCTATTTCCATAGATGTAATGGTTACTTCTACTAACTTGCCTTTTCCCTTAGCTTATGTGTATTACGTGTTCCCAATAAAATTGAAACACTGGGTAGTATAAATATATTTTTAAATGTTTATTCCACCTCAGTACAAAGAAGAAGTATAATTAAAACTACATAAATTATATAAATACAATATTGTATCTTATGTGTCAATATGATTTTTTACTTGTAGAAATATAACATGGTGCTAAAAATACCTATTAACGATATGGCATATGAATAAATACAGTATTACTCATTTTTTTTTCTGAGCTAATTTTTTAGGGAACCCCACCTCCAATGCACACACACACTCACACATATACACACACTCACTGGTATCACCTTCGAGGCCACCCATATAAAGCGAGCAAGAAGTCTTCAGGATTATAATTGGTTCAGCTTTGATACTTGAAGGCTCTGTTCAGTACCTGACACTTTTCATCTAAATATAGTAGACATGAGCTACTCTACTGGAATTTTTAATTCATAAAATTTTAGTTTCACTTATCAAAAATAGATTACTGTTTGAAAATGGTGGAACCTGTATATTTAAGGCAATTTAATCTAAATATAAATGTGAGTTGACTATTAAATTTCCTTAGCATACTTCAATTAAGTCACCATACCAAGTATTTAGATACCCAAACACTTTGCTGGGGACAACCTCAGCAAGTAACTAGACCTTAAACACTTCTGTGTTGCCCAGCAGCCTTAAAATTCTGCCCTCTTAATTTTTTTGATGAAAAGTTGCTATTTTAAAATTTTAAAAGAAATACCCTAACTCTGAAGATTGCTCATCCAAACTTCAAATGTCATGGCCCTAGAAAAGTAGCATTGAACAGTAGACTCTGCTTTCCTGGTAAAAGTATTTCAACAATAAGATTCCAACTCACTGGGGAACACAACAGAATCCAGCTGACCGTCATGGAATGGACAGCCCAGGAAATTACCCCCTCAGAAATTCCCCATTTAAATAGGACTCTGAAATCGTTCAGAAAATGATTAATGAATGCTTGGGAAATATAGCTCTTAAGTATTATTTAATAGGGGAATGACTGTACCGCAGGTGCTATTGTAATTAAGGCTCTCATTTATACATAGTAATATATTAGACTTGTTCAGTCAATATGATCCTTAAATAATAAGTATACAAGGCAGACACCATTTTCAGAAAACTAAGAATGAAAGCCTACATTTTACAAAGAGACAAATTAGGAATTTTTTTTATATTGTCAAAGGATTTTTTACTTTGAAAGTAATTTTCCAGAGTTCTTTTATTAAATAGTGACTAGTTGGTACGTGGGAGTGTTTTTAGGTTGTTTACTTCCCAGGCACAAAAACCTCAAAGCTAAATGTTTAAAATCACTGACAAATAATAAAGATAAAGCATCTATGCAATTTTCATATGAATCAATAAAAAAATATGATTCCATTTATTAAAAAATCAATTGGTAGATATCTTTTGAAGAATACAGCCATAACTTAAAGCAAGGAACACACATAAATTCCCTGCTATTCTTCTTTCTTCTTAAATTTGAAATATACTCTGAAAAATCTACAAACACATCTTTCCATGTTCACAGCCATGTCTTAATTTTTTACTAATGATTGAATAAAAGTAAAAACTTATAAGCAGTTTAAATACTAAGAAAGAAACTGCTATTTCTCCCCAACAATACAAGTCTTTCCACTAGATTCTTTTCTAAACCATAACAAAATGCCATCTTTATAATCCTCTCAAACAGCTGCTATACTAAAAAAGATGCCTTGATACTAAAAATATATTTAGAAACAGAAATTTCTGAATTTTAAGGAAGATACAAAGGCATTTTAGTCACAAAAATCATTTGTATCTTGAAAAGAAGAGAAATAAAACATTTTTGTTAAGATATAATATCTCATCTTGTTTGATGTAGTAAATTTAGCTAAAATGACTTAAAACAATAGAAAGTCAGTAACTCAGTCACTATTGGTGACTTGCTCAAGCTAGAGGGAACTAATTAGGTCTTTGAAGTAGTCATCAGAGGGAGGAAACAAAAAGGATAAAAATGGTTCAATTACCTAAGTCCCATACCTATACTCCTAAAGGTACCAGAGAAAAAGAGTTCAAAATATAGGAACTATGTGGTTGGAAATCTGTTGCAAATCTATGATTGCTACTCATTTCACTATTTATGTTTTTCTGACATTTTCTTAGACTTTAAGAAATCCATTGTGTATAGTTCAACATTTGTCTGAAAAACCCTTATAATTCTCAACTTAAATAAATGTTTACAGTTCCTATAATTCATTCTATAAAAATCTGAGAATTTGTTATAATTCTTTTAAAGATATGTTTAAATAAACCTTCCTTTTTTCCCTCACTTCAACACTTAAATGAAATGACTCTGCACTGTAACATATTTTTTTCCATCCTTCTGTCTTTCTTAACAGAAGAAAGGGTGGGACTTATTTGGGGGGGACTGGGTGAGAGAATGGTCTTTGTTAAAGACTATTTCTTCTCAGTACTCCATTGCCCTCTAGTGGTTCACGGCTAGATATTTGGAGGCTTCCACCATCTACAAGGAAAAGACACCATTTTATGCTTCACTGAGAGACTAGGAATATTCATGCTGAGCTATCACAGTAATTTCTTCTCTTCATGAGAAGACAGTCTTTGTATTTAGCCAATCTTTATGCTTTTTGCCTAAAACATTTCAAAATGCTTGGACTCTTTTATTGCATGCCTGATTCTTTCCAAGTTGCACTTTCCCTCTTTCTTTCCTCCCTAGCTCCATCCCTTCCTTCCTTCCTCCCTTCCTTCTTTCCCCCAATAGTCAACCTAATTTATTTAGAGAGGAATAACTTGTGACAAACGGATACTTAAAATCATCGTGAATTACAAAATTGTTTGTAGCCCTTGCAAATTCTTCCTCACAAAATTTCAATCGGCACCTTAAATTTAGAGAGGCTGGACAAAGTCTGAGACTGCAGTACCCTGACTAAAGACCATGAGTTACTCCTCTTTAAGAAACTCAGATTTGTGTGCTGAGCATGTTCGTAAAAATAACCAGAAGACCAAATGATACGCATGCACCCCATTTTACTATAGAGACTAATTTTAAGTGGTATGATTTTTAACAGCACTCTCTTTTGTTCTAAAACAAACATTGATTTATATGAAAAATTATATGATCACCCTACTTAGCAACTCTCAAATCCTACTACTTTAAATCCCCTAATAGCAAACATAGTGCTTCCCCTTTTTCCCTTCTGGGCATGATTAACAAGTGGCAAAAATACTAAGACAGAGAAAAGCAGATTAGCAAACTGTCACCAACAATGGTCATTTAATGAGTACTTTACTGTTCTATATTTAAACATTCATTACGAAAATATTCACTATGGAGAATAAACAACCCTGGAATGGACATTTACCAGTAGGCAATATATATCACCACCTATTATAAGCAACATAAGCTTTCATCTATATAAATCAGTGCTCTATTATAAGCAATATAGATTTTTCTCTTCATGCCCTGATTTGTAGCAGGCATGTTTGAAAAGAGGAATGTAAAAGCAAGCGGCAGGGGCTAGAGCAAGTCAGACTTCACAGGTTGTCCATGTTTCCATAATTGCTCTGATCTTTCTAAACTCCATTTTGGTTTTTACATGAAAACAGGACCATTTTTCTTCAGAACCATGTCACCTGCTCCCAGAAGCTGAGTGCTCCAAACAACTGAGAGCTTGGAGCAACATTTGAAAAATACAATCTACATATTTTGCTTCTTAGAGATACATTACAGGTGGGATGTCCCCTCTCCACCACTACCATCTCTCCATTCATGAGAAGGCCGACAATGGATAAACTCAGAAATGCGTCCTGAGAAGCCCCTTGTACTGGGAACCAGAAGCCCACAGTCATCAACAGGATCCTCTCTGGTCTCTGCTGCAGAGTGCCGCATGTAATCTTAACCCGGATTTCTGAGAGTTTGGGCCTTTTCTGGCCTTTTCAGGGCGATCTGCTGACACCTATACACTACTGCTGGAGCTTATGGTTCCAGCCATTTACTTCAGATCATAAAGTTTCCATACATTACTGTCTTCTCATGCCTGCTCACATCTCTGCCTTTTCATTGGCTCTCTCGGCACTTCTCATCTTCCTGTTACTAACTGGTAACTTCTACAATCCCTGTACCATTCACTTAAGTGAGGAAGAGTTAGACGTGGACTGCCTCAGGTTCATCTATTTAGGTCACCAAATCAAATATCCCTTCCCTTTAGAGAATATAAACTATAATTTTTTTCAACTATGGTGAAGAAGTAAATTACCAATTAGCAAATCTGGCCCTCTGCCTAGCAGATTTCTGTTACCATGTATTATATATAGAGCAATGGCATTTGCTATTATGAGGAGGTTTAATAGAAAAGAAAATGCAAATCATAGTCCTAAACTATAAATTTACAATCCAAATCCACTTAGAGACATTGCTGTTTGGAACAATTAATCAGTTAGAATGCAAAGGTCTTTGAATATGAATTCAGAATTGTCTGGAAGTACATTAACTCTTAATTGTCACTCAGTTCTTAATATCTGTATGAGTAGAGAAAATAGAATTAAGTTCTTACCAAAGCAAACGTGACCAGGTTTGATGCCATCAGGTAGACAAATATGAACTATGACAGCCACAAAGCCAAATGAAATTAAATTGAGTTTGCGGAGGAGAAAGCTCTTTATAAATCCAATAAATAAATTAATGGAAAGAATGGTGAGCATGCCAATATTGAGTATGTGTCAGAACCAATTTTGTTTAACCAAAAGAGACATAAATGTAAGATATTTCTCAGGTTCTTCATCTTAACTGGTGTCAGTTTTTTATCAGGACAAATTGTTCTCAGACTACTTATATTCTTACCCTTGGAATAATATTTTTACGACAAATTTTCTGCTAGGCTGAAAAATCAAGACTTATGCACTAAATGAAAACAACATCTGTCTAACCTGTAAATGAGAGCACATTTTATAGAATTATATTAAAGAAACAGTGCACTTAAACACAAGCAGATATCTAATAAAACTTCTATTTCATAGACAAATATCCACTTGTATATGTTTATATATGTGTATATGTACATATATATTCAAACTGTAAAGCAATAACTCAGACAAAAGTGGCAACCAAAAAAAGCGACAATTATTTCTGACACCTTAGTCCTCCTTTACGCCTTGTAGTCTAGAGCTGGGAAGCCACTCTGCAACCCTGATGGGCAGGCTCACAAAGACTGCCTCTAACACACAGTCCTGAGGCAGAACCAGGTGCTGCCTATCTCCAGACTTCTTGTGTGAGGGAAAAAAATAAAATTATTTCTATATAATCTGCTGTGAGAAGACTTTTCAGAGACTTGCAGCCAAACACACTCTTAAATGACACCCAGCTTCAGCTTCAGAATAATTCAGCAAGATGAAGTAGAATTACCCAACTAGCAGCTATTACTATAAGATCTGGAAATCCAGGTACAGCCCATCCTCAGATGCCCAACTGAGAGAGCAGTTTGACCTCAGGGAAGTCTACCAGCAGAGACCAGGGCTTTGGATTGATCAAAGCAGCACTCATAGCCTTACAAGAAGAGACGAAACCAAGAGCAAAAGAAGCAAGACCTGGGTGGGGTCTCTCCTGTCTCTAGAAGTAAATGTATAAATAATTCAGTTATCAGATCTGGACCAAGGGTCACAGTCAAGTAATGAGAAAAGAGTGCTGACCCTTCATGTTGACCCTTGTATTTAGCTGTGGAAGCTTCTCGAAGCCTTCAAGGACCAGAGAGTAAGAGGGGATAGACGGAAACCATGGGTACTAGGAATTCTGGACCATTTTATATACTATGTAAATAATCAGCAATATCAAACATAAATGTTACTAATAGATACAAAAAAACTAGATATTAATATTGGCATTAACTCCGTTCCAGGGGTGTCCAACCTTTTGGCATCTCTGAGTCACACTGAAAGAAGAGTTGCCTTGGGCTTCACATTATATACATTGCAACACATAATCACACACAAAAAATCTCATAATGCTTTAAGTAAGTTTACGATTTTGTGTTGGGCTGCATTCACAGTCATCCTGTGCTGCACATGGCCCACAGGCCACAAGTTGGACACCCCTAGTACACGATCTCAAAGTAAAAATCACCTTTCTCCCTCTCCCTCCTTCTCTTTCTGCTCTGCAGCCCAATAACATTTGATTATGCAACAGAATAATGAAATGGGACTAACTTAGTCTCAACTTTAGCAGAAGCTGCAAGGCAATTGATTTCCACTCTCCTTATGAGATGCCAGCAGCCAGCCAGAGAGAACACATCACACACATCAGAAAGACACAAGAGAAGGAAAGTGAGCTTTAAATATCTCACAGGCTCACACTCCAGAATGCCAGCTCATGATACTGTGACGTAAGAACCTTCCCGCTCTTTCCTGTCTCCCACATTGTCCCCACCCAGTGTCAAACACTGGAGGGGTCAGAAATAGCAATAGGCAGGGAGAAGGATTGAAAATGGAAAAGAAGCCAACTTATGGCCCCTTTCTTACTAGAGAAAGCCAACATGTAATAACCCTGGACTGATAAAATGGGCCCATTTTATCTTTGCATAAAGTTTAAAGTTTTAATTATTACTCTGGACATAATAATTACTCACTGAGGGATTTTTATTTTTATTTAAAAATAACTGAAGAAATGCAGTGACTTGCCCTGATTTTTATCCAGTAGAAGGCAAGGCTGGGCCCACTGAACAAATGTAAAGGACGACAAAGAGAAAGTTGGTTTATGATAACATCCCATGAGTCTTGTTTGTTCAACACAGCAGATACAATTGTGGTAGCCCCAATCATATGCACCTCAGATTTAGTATGTCCCTCTGTCTCCTTCACTATATTTTAAATGCCTTGAGAGCATGAAACTACTGCCTCCATTTTTACTGATGACACAGAAACTGTTACAAGAGCTTCCCACCTGCACATCTTCCCACCTCATTTCAGCCAGGAGTACCTAACCCTCCATCTCTCCTATTTCAAAGGAAAAAATTGATTTTCTCCTTGTGAATGCTAAACCTACCTGAGATCCTGGCACCTCTCACTCGAGGATATGATGTCAGCAATTGTCCTCCCTCTGACTTCATCATTTTTTCCTCTCTGCTGTGTTAGTTCCATCAGCATAAGAAGTAGGTTACTTATCCTTTCTTAATGTGCACCTCCCTTTTTTTTAAATTTTATTTTAATCATTATTCAAGTACAGTTTTTGCTCCTTTACTCCCATTCCAGCCCACCCACCCATCCCTCTCCTCCTCCCTCCCATTTCCAACCCCCCTAGTTTTTGTCCATGTGTCCTTTTCACTTGTTCCTGTAAACCCTTCCCATTCTCCCCTGAAATTCCCTCCCCTCTCCCCTCTGGTCACTGACAGCCTGTCCTCTATTTCAGTGTCTTTGGCTATATTTGCTTGTTTCTTTGTTTTGTTGTTTAGGTTCCTGTTAAAGGCGAGATCATATGGTATTTGTCTTTCACTGCCTGGCTTATTTCACTTAGCATAATGCTTTCCAGTTCCATCCATGCTGTTGCAAAGGGTAGGAGCTCCTTCTCTCTTTCTGCTACATAGAATTCCATTGTGTAAATGTACCATAGGTTTTTGATCCATTCATTTACTGATGGGCACCTAGGTTGCTTCCAGCACTTAGCTATTGTAAATTGTGCTGCTATGAACATTGTGGTGCAGAGGTTCTTTTGGATGGGTGTTTCAGGGTTCTTAGGATATAGTCCTAGCAGTGGAATTTCTGGATCAAAGGGTAGGTCCATTTTTAGTTTTCTGAGGAAGTTTCATGCTGTTTTCCACAGTGGTTGTACCAGTCTGCAATCCCACCAACAATGCCCTAGGGTCCCTTTTTCTCCACAACCTCTCCAACACTTGTTTGTTGCTTTGTTTATGATGGCCATTCTGACTGGTGTGAAGTGGTACCTCATTGTGGTTTTAATTTCCATCTCTCTGATAGCTAGTGATATTGAGCATCTTTTCATGTGTCTCTGGATCCTCTGTGTGTCCTCCTTGGAGAATTGTCTGTTCAAGTCCTTTGCCCATTTTTTAATTGGGTTGCTTGTCTTCTTAGAGTGGAGTTGTTGCACCTTCCTTCTTAATTCCTTCCTTCTTATGCTTTCTTGAACCCCATACCAGTCAGACTCTTACCATTGCCATCACAATTGCTCTTGAAAATGCTACCAAAGAGCTCCTGTTGCTAAATCCAAAACTGGACACAGTCTGCACCTCACATGATTCATCCAAAGCATTGGCACAGTTGGAAACTCTTCCAGGACGCCACACTGGTTCTCCTCCTCCCATGCTGACCTTTCAATCTCACTCTCCTTTGCTACTGTCTCTGCCTCCCCAAGCCCTTCACATTGGAAAGCTTGAAATCTGGCAAAAATAGAAAAGCTTTTCCTCCTTTCTAGGTACACTCCTTTCTTTGGCGGTATCCTTTTATATCTTAAATGTTATATAAATATACAATTCCTGAATATTGTATCCCAGGATAACTGCAGGCCAGGCCTCTCTCCTAGAATCCAGGTTCATCTGTCCAACTCCTTACTCTCATTCTACTTAGAGGTCCAATCACCACTAACATGTTCAAAACCAACTTCCTAATCTTTCTCCTAAAGCATGAAACATTGATTTCCTTTTTCATCGCTGTTAATGGCAACCTATTCTTCCCATCTGTGACTGAGCCCAAAAGCCTAGAGTTTTGGTTTTTTTCTTAATTTCCTTCCATCATACTCCATATCTATTCATTAGAAGATCCTGTGAGGTATGTCTTGTTCTGTTAAAAAATCTGCCCACATCTTACCATCTCCACTCTACCAGCTTGGTCCAATCCATTACCAACTCTTGAACAAATTATTGATAGACCCATCAGTGACCATCTCTTGTTCCTACATATTCTTCTTTTTGGTCTTTTAAAATTTTCTAAGTGACTCAATCAGAAAAAATATCCACAAGCTCCCACCTCATTCTTCTTAGCATAAAAATTATTCATATCATCTCACTCTTGCTTAAAACCTTTCCATATCCTCCAGAATGGGAGCTAAAGTCTACACAGTGGTCTACAGGACCTATTTGCTTTACTGCCCTCTTTTATGTCTGATTTCATTCCTGTCACTCTCCTTCTCTCCGACTCTGCTTCAGCTGCATGGAACACTTTCTTGTACCACTCAACTGGGGCATACTCTGGTCGCAGGGCCTTTGCTCCTACTGTCTACTCCTCCTGACATGGTCTTCCTCAGAAAGCCTCGTGGCTGGCTCCTTCACCTGTTAACTTTCAACCTTATGTCACCTTCTCAGAGAAGTCTTCCTTGTCCACTCTATTTGGAATTGTAACTCTCACTCTGGACTCTCTACCTCTTTGTCTGCTTTCTTTTTCTTCATAACACTCATCACTATCTAACCTGCTATACTTACTTTTCTTGCTTATTGCCTGTCTCTTCACTAATACGAACTGTATCAGAGCAGAGCTGTTATACATGATGGCCTAGGTAACAAGTAGAAGATCAAGCACATGGTACACACTCAGAAAATATTTTTGAAGAAGAAATCTGTGCATTCCTCTACCCCCACCAACCTCCTGTGCATATACACAGGTGTTATTGCAAAGAAGAACCAATGGATTGATGAAATGGCACAGACTGGAGCAAAGAAGAGGAAACCTGAAATTAGCAGGGGAATGAGGAGTACTGTATGGTAGGAAGCATACCAGACTTTTGGCAGTCATATAATGTGATTTCTAATGCTTGTCCATCACCAATTAATTGGTGAGCTTCGTCAAGTAAATTTACTTCTATAGCCTCAGTTTCTTTACTTTAAAAGTGAGTTGAATTCTGTGATCCCTAACATCCTTCCAATTTTGGGGAAGGGAACTTAAATTTATACTTGTGTTGGAGTTACCAGGGAAACAACCAAGGAGCATGCGTGCAGGAGACCACTCCAAATACAGAATGAGAACTGAGAAAACCAGTCATGGCTGGAGAGGCTGGCTGGAGAGGTATCTACATGGAGATAATTAAAAGAGAGTAAGAGAGTAAGAACATAGGAATGAAATGAAAAGACAGAGGAAAAACTTTTTAAAATGCCCACCCTCAGGATAAAAAATAGAAAGCAGTAACAAATGAATCATAGATGAGTATTTCCAGGAGGGAAAAATAGAATAGTAGAGGTGTGAGTTTCAAAACCTATAGAACAGGAGAGCTCCAGGTATTCATCCATGTGTCTTTAGAACAGGATGAGGAGTTTGGAGGTGTTATAAATTCAATAATGACCTCTACACTTCAACAAGTAGAGAAGTTGTGATGGCAGGCTAAATTAAGAGTTTTAGAATTTAACAGAAGGTAAGCTTCCCTCCTCCCCCATTTTTTATTGCCATTGTAGGCATTATGGTATAGATTTACCATTTGGGGCATCCATTGAATAAAGGTGAGCTTTCCATTTTTCACCTTTAGAAATATGGAAGTGATTGAAATCTTACTTGAAGCCATAAATTTTTCATAACAGCCAGGTGGCTATTCACCCAGCACTCTAAATCTCCAAGCCCCAGTTGTGATCCAAGCAAGGCCTAACAGAAATAATATTTGAAGTATTTCACCAAGCCCTATCATGGATGCACGTGCCACTTTCTTTAATTTACTTTTCATGCACAATTACTCAGTCATACACTAAAAAAAATCAGTAAACACAAAAATACAAATTGACTTTTCATTCACAAGTGTTAAAACACCATTCTGAATTTTATTGTTCTTCATTTTTACATGCTGCTTTATTTCATACTTTAAATTCTATATTATATATATTTGAGAGTACCAGGTGATTATATAATCTGTATATTTTCTATTTTAATGGCAACATGATGATGCAATTTTATTATATAGTATATAACATTAACACACACATATGTGTATATATACACTTTCATAAGAATTTCTCAGTTTAGGCCATTTTTCTTAATTCCTAACTTTTGTGCCATTATTTCTGTCAGACTTGCTAATACCTTTGTAAAAATACTTATGTTTGTTTTAGTTTATATTTTTCAGTTGCTTTCTCAGGAATTAATTGTACCTAATAGGTATGCTTAGCATAAGAAGTAAAAAAATGTGTATGACTCTATTAAGTACTGTTGTATTGCCTTCATCCCCAAAATAGTAGCCCAATTACCATTTCCACTGCTACTACTTTAATAACTTGGAATATTGCTTCTCTTTTTAATATATTTTTTTAATATTAGTGAGTAATTCAGCCAATTTATATCTTGAGACCACTGGTGTTAACCTTATAGCAAGATGAATATTTTACCTATACATTGGGAGTCTTAGAACTTTGGCTTTCCCTAAATATTTAGTTCAACACAATAATTAAAATATTAATTAGATATTAAGTCGATTTAAAAAGAAAAAGTACAATATGAATCACTAGAGGGCAGCAAAGATCAGAGAACAGACATGAATTCAAATGCTGATTCTCAATCCAGGGTAACACAAAACTGAAAGTTCTAGAGATACCAAAGGGCCAAGTGTTTTTCCCAAATGTTTCTGTGAATCTTAAAGCCTTGGCTCTTATATCATCTTGGAATAAAAAGCTGCATAATCCTGTCATCTCTTGCAAGGTTGACTGCCTTTAATTTGCTTATCTGTGAACAATGAACATTCTCAGGCATTCTCAAGAAATAAAAAACCACTTTTATGGGTAACTTCCCAACAGTTATGGTATTTCCAATTTTTTTAAAGAAATCGTTATGAAATAGGTCAACTGAGATTTTCTGTGGGATTTCTGTTTCTTCAGAGAGACCAGATGTTTCCTAATGACTTTCGTTTCCCCGTCTAGGGCACTAAAAAATGAAACATTTTTATCTCTTTAAATATGGAGCTATTTTATGGGTCTTTAAGAAACACACAATTGTGTATAAAGGCAAAAGTATTACAATAATCATTTCAGCATCTGTTACTAATAGAAAATGTTTAACATATTTTTTAATTTTGTTAATAAATTAATAGGTAAGTCCAATAATCTACCTCTTCCTTTTTGAATTCTCAACATGTTGTATATACATATTCAAAAGTTTAGTAAATGAAATCTACTCTTTAACATCAGAAGGAAATTCTAAACTTATAACAAATTTTGCTTGCAAGTGATCTATCCTACTCTTATTCTGCATTTCAAAATTCATATTGGAAGTCCTAAATACTTAGCATTGTATTAGTATTTACTCTAGAGTGGGGATGTCAAATTCATTTTCACCCAGGTCCACATCAGCCCCCCGGTTGCCTTCATAGGGCCAAAATCATTTTAGGACTATATAAATGTAACTACTCCTTAACTGTTAAGGAGTTGAAATTGCATTCATCCCTTTGAAGGCAACCACAAGGCTGATGTGGCCCCTAGTGAAAATGAGTTTGACACCCCTGCTCTGGTGGAAGATCCCCCAAAACTTCAATTATATGGGGGTTTTTCTTGATATAAAACACACAAAGTAACAGAATTCTAGAAGTAAAATAAAATTATGATTGTTTTATAATGTCATCCTTCTAATACTACCCTTGACTTTGTGGTGTTGACTTTGCTTAGTGTCTCCTGAACACCCTGGCAACGTGTGGTTTATGTCCTTAGAACTTGGAAATGAAAAGTGAAACAAGGGGTACTTAAGGAGATGTGTCTGAGACTTAGAAGTGGCTGGTTCATTTGAAAATTGAGAAACATAAAAATTTAAAGACCTCTCGATATCATTATAGGTTTCCCATTTATCTGCATGAGGAAAAACTTAAATTGGTTTGAAGCCTTCTTAAATAAGACGTAAAATAGAACACAGGGAAAAATGAGGGCACGGTGCATGAAAAACCATTTTCCCTGTGACTACAAAACTTTAAAATTTCACCTTAATGCTAATGGACCCCAAATCTACTTTCCAGCCCGTTTTTCTCCCTATAACTAAATTACCGCTGCACATTTCCATGAGGACTCAAGTACTCTGAAATTCCTCAAGATCAATGTGTTGAAAACTGAACTCATTACCATCTCATCTGAACCTAGAATCTACTTCTCTTATTTCCTCTACTTTACACTGGGGCATCATGCCTCACCCCTCATGAAAGCTGAATAACTGAAAATCATTCTTGACTGTTTCCTCTCCTTCATAACCAATCACTAAATCCTGCTCTTTTTATTTTGTAAATATTTCCTGGATGTTTCCTCATTTTCAAAAGACCTGATATATCATCTATAGAAACTTCCTAACAGTCCTCTCAATAACATTATCTATATTGTTATCAGAACATTAATAGAGATATCATTATTTTACTCCACTGCTCAAACATCTACAAAGTCTCCATTACCCTACAGAATACACTCTGACTGCCATAAGAGGGCATACAAGATTGCCACTACTTTTGCATTTAAAGTATAGTCTTGATAAATTTTTGTTGAATAAAAAAAGAACTCAAAGCCCAATATTTCTGTGTTGACACAGTGTTGTTACAGAAACAAAATTATTGTTGGGGGTTATATCAAAAGATTTAAGGTAAGAAAATTTATAAATATATATATAAATATATGCAAATATATATAAATATATATAGTCAGTTTAATATATTTCTTAGCATCAAAGGAAAACCTGGTGAAAAACAAGCAGAGTAGGCAGTAATCATGACAAAAATTGATGAGGCAAATATTTCCCACAATATTGCCAAAAGCAATACAGAGAAGCATGGAAACGTACTGGAGATTTGGAGATTTAAATCCAACACTACAATCCAAATACAGTATTTCTGTCTCTTAGCTACATTCTTTTTTCATCACATGTCCCTTTCAAAAAGCAATCATCAGCTCTGGAAAAACCTAATTCCTTGAGACATTTATAAACAGTGAACAGTCAGGACTGGACATTTCCTCTGAAGAAAAGATGGAAACCAAACAAAGCCACTTTCATCTCCCGTTTGCACTCGGTGAGCCGGCAGCACTGGGAAAGCTCTGTTATTTGTTCATTCGGCTCCTCGTGTGTCCAGGCATCCACAGGAGGTGTTTACAGAGCAAAACAGCTCATTTCTTTCTCCAGAAAATCAAACCACTGCAACTGGTAGTGATTAATTAAAACAGCATGAGTGTGGAAAAGGAAGTAGTTGGTTAGCCAGGAAAGAGTCAAGACCAAATGAGCCAATCTTTCATTAAATCTTAAAAATGATCAAGGCACATATCTCTGTGGATCCTGAACTCCTGAATACATTTTTTCTGCCTTGCTTAATTTTCAATTTGCATGAAAGTGTATTTTAATGGTAGAGTGGCCTTTAATAAATCCAACTGTAAAGAACTTTTCCTTTCTGTTATTTTATACATCTTAAACATTTAACTAAGCAAGATTAGTTCTCTCATTTAATTATTTGGTATCAATCATATGTGCCTATCTGATCCATGATACACCCCCAAAATTACTGATTTTGACTGAATTTAACACTATCCTAAGAGACACTTAAATAATCAATAAGTAATATTAAAATGATCAATGTAAAAAAACTCTCTAGGATAGGTGTAAAACAGAGTAAAGAAAATGCATGATGCGGTACTATTCTTCAATAACTTAAAAATAATTAGAGTACAAAATGGACACAGAGAAAATTAAATAACACTTGAAACACCAGTATAAAATATCATCAAACACTGGTTGGTACATTAGGTGATTGAAATCCTGTTCATACTGAAAAGTACTAATGAAATCTTGAATTCAGACCTTTGCCATGCACTAATTGTGTCTTTTTCCTATATTTAATTTATCCAGTCAATACAATGTGAATGATAGCAGCACTTGACAATACTTATTTGCATTTAAAATGCTATCATTTTCTCTTTCTTCTATTGAACATGAGATGACTACACTCACTTTTCTAAATAAGTAGATGCCTGATTATAAACTAGACACATAAGAATTTTGGGGGGTAAGTGGGGGTGAAAGAGGGTATCAGGGGATCAATGGTAATGGGGAAAATACAATAAAAAACAAAATAAGGATTTTTTTACTTATGTCTTCATCATTTATTAATTCTTCATTTTTCCCCTAAAACTCATTACTGAAGAATGTGGATTCACATTAGGAGATGTGGGGAGGGTTTGAGGAAATGGGCACTGCTATAGATTACAGGATGATGGGAAGCAGGAGTCACTCTGTGATGATTTATCTTTCTTTGAGGCACAATTGATTGAATTATTTACGCTGACACATCTTATCTGGAAGGAGGGAAGACCAGGCTGAGACGAAAACCGAAAACCGTCAGTAGGAAAGCAGCGGCCAGCACTCGTCTCATCCGGGACAAGGAAACGGTTTGGCAGCTTTGTATCCCGGGTAACATTTATGTTTTGTCTGTGTTCAGACATGACTACTAAGTGGTATTGCTTTTCTCTCCATTGATCCTGGCCACATAGTGGCCTCTTCTGATGTTGATATTCTGTGAAATTGTTTACGATCAAAAGAGAAACACAAGGCCTGGCCGCAAGTATTAGGCCAGCTGGCAAGTGTTGTACCAGCCAGGCTGACAGTACCGGGCCAGCCGAGACGGCAGGCGCTGCATGCTCCTTCTCACTTTTCCCCTTGGCCCACGTGAGATGTTTTCGGTCCGAGGGTTTTCAAGAGAACATAGACGGCAGCTGTACTAGGGTCCATCACCTGCCTGCTGTTGCTGTTGCAGGATGACTTGTCGAAGGATCTGGTGTGGCAACTGCTGTGTGGTAGCATTCAAAACTCAGGACATAATGCATCTGCCAACTGCAACATGACCAATGAACGATCAGGTACAGATCGATCATTATTAGTCCTTGACACCAATCTGGGAGCCAGAGTTCTAGATTATAAACCAGGCAATAAGTGCACCTGTGTTTGTTTTATAAAGTCAGGTACTTCGTTTTTCTGTGTTGAGTTGTGGGTTTGTGTGTTTGTCTTGTAAGACAAGTGCAGCAGAACTTTTTTTACTGTGGTAGAAATCTCAGTTAATCGAGAGGAAAGTGAGGATGGGGCAAACTGTCCATAATCCTTGCTAAGGAATGTAGACTAGTGTTTTGAGCACTCAGAGTGGAAGCTGTATTTATGGCTTTTGCTAGATTCAAAGTCAAGTGCTGCACCATTTTGCCAATGTATTGTCGCAAGTGTGAAAATCACAGCCCACATAGTATATGTCTGAAGGAGTCAGATATCTCTTCTGAGAGTTTTTTAAAGAAACATGTATGAGCCTTCTTTTGGAGGTTTATGGGCAATATTTTTCCCCAAGGAAACATGATTTGCCAGACAGATGATAGTCTTAAATATCTAAAAATCTCTAAAAGTGACCCTGAATACAATATATAAGATAGTGTGTGGCAGGCCAAAATAAGTCACTCAGGGAGAGAGTGTAGCTGGAGAGAAGAAAAGGACTCAAGGGTATTACAACATTTGACAGTCAGGTAAAAAAAAAGTCAGCAAAATAGACAGAGAATAAGTTCCTGATGAGTTGGGTTTAAAAAAACCTGGAGAATATGTCAAAGAGGCCACAAGAGGAGAGATTTTCAAGAAGGGTGAATTAGATATATGGTCAAATGCTGCTGAAATCAAAATTTAAAAAAAGAGAGAAATGATCACTGGCTTCTGCAAAAGAGAGGTCATAGTAATCTTATCAAGAAACATATCAGTGACTGGTAGTGACAAAGGCCACTCTTGAGTGAAACAGGGATCGGAACAATAAGCAGCTGGAAAGTATAATTTTTAAATATTCTTGGCAGCATCAAATTACAAAGAAGTCAAATGGCTTCACAAAATCTACATTAATAAAATATTAAGTAAAACTACCCAAGTTATAAAAAAGAAATTAAACAAGTTGAAATTTATATTGTGGTTGTTCTTTGATGAAATGAGTAATCATAAATATGTCTATTTCCCTGAGATAATTTATTCATTTAACTTGATCCTAATACACTTACTCCAGAATTTTTCATGGAACTTTATAAGTTGATTCTAAAGTCTATGCAGAGAAAATGAACCTGCAACAATATTCAGGAAATCCTGAAGCAGAAGAATAATGAGCATTAGCCATATGAGATACTAAAAATCATTATAAAACAATAGGAAATATTAGTACTGGCCACAAATACTCAATATAACAGAGAAGCCATAGTCCTAAATAGATATGGATTGTTAGTTGTTGGTGAAAGTCTCATTCTAACTTAGTGAGGTAGGGGAACAGGGTGAGTGTTGATTAAATGGTGCTGGAATAACTGGATAGTATCTGGGGAAAAGAAATGAGGCAGAGTCCTCCTTTCGATTCTCACACTAAATGATTTTAAGAAAGACTAATGTTTTAAAAATAATAAGAATAAAACCATAAATATGCAAGGAAAGCACTGGAAAATTATCTTACATTCTTGAGTTTGAAATGTCTTTCTAAGTATGGTTCAAACCCTTTCTAAACATAATGTAGAATCTATTAGAAAAAAATATTGATCAATTTAATTAAAATGTTAAGCTTTTTCATAGAAAGGAAATTTTTTTAAAAAAGCACTAATTGCAAACTTAGTAACTTGGTTTTTTTAGTAGCACACATGCTAGTAAGCTAACACCCATAACTATATGTCTGCCCATACATACCAGTTGAAAAATTATTAGTAACCCACTTAAAAAAATATGTAGAGACATGAATTCACAGGAAAAATATGCAAAGACTTTTAAATTTTAAAGATATGATCAGCCTCAATCATAGCAAAATGAACGTAAACTAGAATTTATGCTCCAACTGCACAACTGAAACTGTACCCATTGGACAACTACTCCCATCTGCTGAACCACATGGCGCCTACAGTTAACAATATAGCATTGTGCACTTCAACATTTGTTAGAGAACAGATCTGGTGTTAAGTGTTATTGCCACAAAAGAAAGACGGGGTGGACACAAGGAAACTTTGGGAGATGTTGGATGCGTCTCTTCCCTTGACTGTAGTAATAGATCACAGGTATTTGCATATGTCCAAACTCACCAAATTGTACACATTATACATGTGCAGTTCTTTGCATATCAATTATACCTTAATAAACCTGGTTTTTATTTCAAGTTTTGGATATCAAGTTTTCAATTAATGCTTTTGGCAAAAGCAAAGTTCCTTTCATACACTGTATTAGTGAGAGCATGGAGAAGCAGTCTCCCTCCTACAGTGCTGGTATGAACATAGGTTGATACAACCCTCTGGAAGGCAATTTAAGAGTATCGATCAAAATTGTAAGTAAGCATATCCTTTATTTGATAATTCCACTTCTGAGCTTATCTCTAAATATATGCCATACAAATATAATTTAAAGTATTTTTAGAGCAGCATTTATGAGAGAGCAAGCCATGAAGTAGTTAAAAGGAGTGAGGTGTACCTGTGTACACATCCCTGAAACACTCCTGGATAAACTGTTTAGTGAAAAAGCAAAGTGTACTCTAACCTGTGCAAAACAAAACAAAAATATCGAGAAGAGAAATCTGAGTACTGGAGATTAAGGATAGAAAAGTTACTTACTTTTTACTGTTTAACATTTTGTGCTGCTTGAATTTGATACCAAGTCATGCATTGCCTTCCCAGAAAAAAAATATTTGAAAGACCTTTTCAGAGGACAAAAGTGCGAATTGATGAGAAGTGAAATGATGGCGATGAGTGAGGACAATTATTTGTAGTTTGCTGAGGACACAGAGAAGCTGAATTAATGTGAGGTCAAAGTTTTGCTGTTTTTGTTGTGATTGTAGCTGTTCTTTAAAAACAAATAAAACACTCCAAGGGTGTGGTTGTGTCCCCATCAGAAGGAACCAACTGGAGAGGAAGAGACAGGTGATTCAAACAGAGGCTGATAGAGAAGTCCCGAAGGAGGAGTAAGGGACTAAATTCAGGTGAGCAGAAAAGTCTGCCTCTGATTAGTACAGGGGTGCTTCCATTTTAACAAGTAGAATGAAGAAAGTCGTTTGATGTGTGTGCGTGTGAAAATGACAAAACTATGGGGGAAAGGCTGGCCTTGTGGAGGCAGGGACACCTCTTCCATTTTTACAAGGAGAATACGTTATAGATACAAAATCTTCTGAGAGTGAGGCTTGCTGGAGATGACTGGAGAACTTTGAAGAAAGAAGATCGTGGGTGACATACTCATCCTGGATCATGGGAAACTGAGTGGAACTATCAGACAGGGTTGAGTGTGTTTGGAGACTTGTGGTTAACTTACAGTGAAATTAGATTTTTTTTCTGTGTTCAGCTATTATGTTGCAAGTGCAGTATAGGTAGGTAGTTGGGTTAATTGAGGTTAGGGTTCAGCAATTATACAAGGGAGTAAGAGAGTAATAAAGGAAGTGAATCTGTTTACCAGGGAGTATGATGATTCACCTTGCAATCTCAATGAGGCTACATGTAAGTGAAACTGAAGATCGGGAGAGGCAAAGAATGATGTAGTGGTAGGATAAATGGATTGAAGATCTGTTCCAATTCAAACAATAGTCGCTCTGGGGATTGGTAGAGAAAGTTAGCCAGAGGATAAAAAGTAGGGCTACCGTGGGATGTCTGAAATAGCTATCCAGGTAACAACAGACTACAGAGTAGAACCATGAAGGTGGGTGGCTAGTGTGGACTAGAGGAAAAGACTGGAAATAAAATGGAATTTTCTATTTCTCATTTTCTAAGAGCTTTGACAAGTAGTAGGTATTGAACAGTATCAAATACATGTTAGCCTTTTAGAAATGAGCTCTTTTTTCTTAGTGGGTATGTATATAATGTCTGACCGGAATAAGTCCAGCCATTGTTAATGTAACAAGAATGGTTTGTGCAACATCCATGTAACCTGGCAGCCAAAGAGACTGACTGGAATGCACATGTGTGAACAATGACAATTTCACTGTACCAGTCAGTGGGGGTGGTAGACACCACTTGAGTGAGCATGTGTACTGTGTGGCTGTCACATTTAAAATGAGCAAGTAGAGCAATAAACCTGCATCCAATTTTGTGTGAAGCTTGAACATTCCTCTGTGGAAAGTGTTTGGATGATTCAAGGTCGCAGCTATGGGCAGCTGCTGATTGGCAGCTACTTCAACAGAATGTGCCCACTTATGCATCATGTTTTGTGCAGAGTTTTTGGTGAAACATCAAATCACCCAAATCACCATGTAGGTGACTCAGCCCACCTACAACCAATATTTGGTGCCCTATGACTTCTGGCTTTTCCCAAAACTAGAATCACCTTTGTAAGGGAAGAGATTTCAGACCGTTGATGAGAATCAGGAAAATATCACAGGGCAGCTGATGGTGATTGGGAGAACTGTGTGAGGTCCCAAAGTGCCTGCTTTGGAAGGGACTGAGGTATCAATGTCCTATGTACAATGTTTCTTGGATCTTGTATCGTCTTCAATAAATGTCTCTACCTTTCATAGAACATGGCTGGATACTTTCTGGACAGACCTCAGATATACACATATATATTGTATCTTATGTTTCTAATATGAAACCATCTTCTCCATGAATAAAACTACTTGAAAATAGTAAGATTTTCTTAAACTGTTTTATGTAATTTGCTAGGATTTTATTTTCAATTTCTACATTTTTAATCACAAAAGTGATTATACTTTCAGAATAGTATTATCGTCAAAGGCTAAATTGGAGAATTTTCTATCCTTTCTATACTCTTGACCATGTGATTTGGCATGGAAATGTTAAATCTGTTCCTTTTAAATTTTTAATAAATCATCTGTTTTTATTTAAAGTTCTATGTGAAAATAATTTTTCAATTTGTCTTTATTTCCTAATTCTTGGTATGCTTTAGAAACTTACTGTCTTCCATAAAACCATTTATTTAAAAAAATTTTCAAATGTATTAGCATTAATGAGTACTCAGAATTGTCTTATAATTTTAATATCTTATTTACATGTGATTGTATTCTTTCTCTCTCATGAAAAATTTGCAATTCATGAACACAGTCTCCAGAAATTTAACTTTTTAATTGTCCCCAAAGAATCAACTCTTATCTTTCCTTTTCAGTTCCACTATTTTTTCTTGTTTTTTAATTCACTTATTTTAATTCCTTCCTTCTTTTCCTTTTTCTTCTGTTCCTTGTTCTTGTTTTTGTCTTTATAATTTTTTTCTGGACCATTCTAAGTTAAAGGCTTAGTTCATTTTTGTGTTGTTGATTAATCATAAAATCACATCCAAGTTTAGCTTTGAGCAAATTATATCAGTTTTGTATTATTGAATTCTCATTTTTATTATTTTTAAGTAGTTTATAATGGTACATTTTAATGATTTTTTTAATCCTAAAAGTTAGGTCAATGAGAGTTTACATTTTATGGTTATTGCTTCCGCTGTACACACTGTTCACTTTTTGAATTTTGCCTGACATAGCATCAGAGCTTTATTTTCATATGTGTGTTGATAGAACTGACCTGGAAATCTTACGTGAGAGCAAGCCTCAGAGCCACTGCAATCCCTCTATCTTTGGCACTGAAATACCTTAGTAACGTTACTTCAGTTCATTACTAACTAGCAGTTAACTAGCTGTTTGCTTTTTTTTTAACTGTCATGGCTGGGGGTTTGTATGTTTGTTGGCTTTTTTCAACAAAAATTGCTCAGATAGGAAACTCTGGGCAATGGTTAAGTTTTAGTGCCTTGGGCAGAGAAGAACAAAGGATAAATAAAATATTGTTATTGCTGAGCCACCCATTATCTTACTAAAGGGATTTAAAATGTATGAGGCATAGCAACAATTGTTATGCATATGTGCTCATATTCTGAGAACAAAAATAATACTGCTAACATCTCTGTATAATGCTTTGAATTTTATAATTGATACTTGACAAGTGCCAATTTTATGTTTGAAATTCCTGGATCAATCATTACATAATTTGTTTTGAAATGACTGTAATTATAGAGTCAGGTCATGAGAAAATAACTCACTATATCCATAAGAAATAAGCAATACAAAGATATTACACAATTTCATGCTCTTTTCCTGAGAATCTTCCATATAAACCACAAAACCTCAATTTCCCTGAGGTTCTCTGTTAAGGTGATAGACTTAAATGAACACTCAGGAATCAATTTTTTAAAATTAATTTTAAAAGTCAGAAATAACTACAGATAATTTATTTACAATGCATGTATTTCTTGTTAGGAGACATTTGAAAATGTTACTGATAACAAAATTACAGTATCCCAAAATGTTACAGGACTTACCAAAAATTATATGGTATCCTATGATTAAACTTGGATAAATTGTCAAATATTCTTGTAACTTTTTTTCCTAAGAACAGATTACTTTTTACTCAGTTCCTATCTTTAAAGTCATTCTTATTTTCAAATAAAAAAATTTCTACTATGTTTATTAATCCAAACTTTTCTTCCTATTATAAGATCCATTTCTCATTTACTTATTCAAAGCTGTGCACAACCATAAATGCATTAAAAAATTGCTTAAGCATATAAACACTGAATTTTCCTGAGAATCTATGTACTAGTCTCATGAAATTATTAAAAAAAGACTTCTGTTTTCTTGATACATTTTATTATTGTTTCTCACTTTCCTTTATCATCCTTCTTCCTTTGCCCTTAAACACTGGTCGACCCCAGAATTTCAGCCTAGTGTTCTTCTCTTTACACCGACTACTCTATGTAAGCAAGTCCATGATTCTGGCTCAATTACTAATCTATGCTCCACTAATCGAGGCTCCACACAGTAGCTACCCATCTTTCAACAGCATAGATCATGTCAACTATCTGATGATTTTTTGAGCAACCACTCTGTTGCCAGCACAATGCTCAGATAGAGAAGACAAAATTAAACAGAAGAGTTAAAAGTCTACTGGATCATATCAGCCCTCTACTTTTAGAATTCTCAACGACTCTCCATTACTATAAAACATGTTCAGACTTTCAAAGTATCCACAGATTATAGTCCAACCTGTAATGAACACATTGTGTCCCTCCCCCCATAGCAACATCTTAAACTTTTTTGGAAATCAACCCTTCCTTACGCAGTGCACCCAGTTTCATTAGAATAGGAACATATGACTCAAGTTATATGTTGGCAAACCATATGCCAACATATGATTTAGCATATCATATGCAAAATGATTATGTATTGGCAAATCAATACACTGAATTCCCTAGAACATAGTGATTAGTTTAAGGATGGCCACATGAACCATGCTTAGTCCAGAAGCAGAGTTTTCCTAGTTATAAAGATTTATAGAAAATTACCGGGTGAGCCAAGTTAACCCAAGTTGGACTCACAGACACAAAACCTTTCCACTGGACTTGAACTTGGGAAGATGTCAATTGAAGTAACTCTTGTTAAACCGTGAACACAAAAAAGGGAACCTATGTGTACTAGTTAGGGTTTGACTAGGGAAAAGCCCTTCTCAACATTCTGAATGGATTAATGTGTTTCCAAAGTCATTCCCATTTCTAAGATGACAACTAAAATGGCTGGTCCATCTATGTGTATGTCTCTTAGATATAATAAAAAGCTTTCAGTAATCAGTTGGTGTGTTTTTGTTTTTCACACCCTACTAGTAGTTATGGCTTAAAATTACTATATAGGATTTAAAGTAATTTGTAATGAGATACTGGCAACAGCAGTTATATTGTCATTTCTAAAAAATATATTCCACCCTGGCTGGTGTAGCTTAGTGGATTAAGCGCGGGCCTGTGAACCAAGAGATCACGGTTCGATTCCCAGTCAGGGCACATGCCTGGGTTGCAGGCCAGTTCCCAGCAGGGAATGCACAGGAAGCAACCATACATTGATATTTCTCTCCCTCTCTCCTTCCCTTCCCCTCTGAAGATAAATAAAATCTTTAAAAAAAATAAAAAATATATTCCTTTTGTAAGATCACTTTTTAAATGTATACCACTTCTTTTCTGGGTAAGAAAGTTATAATTTTTTAATAAAATTCTGCTTATTGTAATATTTTTACACAGAGTAGAGACTCAATGAGTGTTGACTCCTAGTGATGTTCAAATTTTATGCATTTTTCTTTTTT
>CM052545.1:24310293-24380360 GCA_028533065.1 Trachops cirrhosus | reverse complement strand
ATAAATAAAATCTTTAAAAAAAATAAAAAATATATTCCTTTTGTAAGATCACTTTTTAAATGTATACCACTTCTTTTCTGGGTAAGAAAGTTATAATTTTTTAATAAAATTCTGCTTATTGTAATATTTTTACACAGAGTAGAGACTCAATGAGTGTTGACTCCTAGTGATGTTCAAATTTTATGCATTTTTCTTTTTTGCAACCCTCCACCGTATTTTCCTTTTTTTTAAATTTATTCCCATTTCAGTAAGTACCTGAAAACAATATATTTCCAAAGGCTCACAAACGAGAAGAGTATTTTAAGGTTGACAACACTCTATTGTTAAGAGTTAGGTTTTCTACCACCTACTTTATGGGGCATGATATCCTCTCTAATGCTCAAGGGAGAAGGTGACACAGTCACAGACTATGATTATCAAGACTATTTTAGATGCTTTCCTCATGGCCAAAAAAAAGAACATTTATTTTTAAGTTGGGATGTTACAAAAAAAATATCATATCCTCTGTTTCCTTTTAGCTCAACAAGTTCCAGATTGGTGTTTTATAAGCTATTTTTCAGATGTTTATGGCACAATGCAAACTGTTTTTATTAGGAAATGGCCTGTTGGCTGAGTGCCCATTCATTATACTACAGCGTTTTCCCTCAGCTGTACCAGAATAACAAACCAAGGAGTTCATACTTCCTCATTAATTCTGGAAAACCCATTACCATGAATAACATAGCATGAACCTTTTTATGTCTTAACAATTGCTGGAAGTGTTTTATTTTATAACAGAATTAAAGAATGTCCAAGTTAAATAGCTAACAGTGGTTTACTGTAGAAACCAAGTCTATAAGTCTCATAACTCTCTTAAAGGGTAATAATTGTCTTTCAAAACCCCATGAGTTAGGCACTAATAATTGTAAGCCTGTTGTTTTCTTTTCAACAGTTTCTCACTTGCAGAATATAGTCTCATAATTTGTGACTGTGAAGGACACTATAAGGGATCATTTTTAAAGTCTTGATATTTCCTACAGTTTATAGAAACAATTGAAGTCACTTGAGTCATAAAGATAAAACTGGAAAACTTGTGAATATTAGCATCTAAGTGAGACTGTTTGTTCACATTTGGGATAAAAATAATACCAAGAGAAGGAAAAGTGTGGATTAATAGGAAATAGTTTTATCCTATTCATAACTTTAGTTCCCATCCATTTGCTCTTCCATTTTCTGACTTCGTATCAACTAAAATCTCACTCTTTCTACATTAATATTTATAATATAAAAGAATGACCTTGAGCCCTGGACACAGGATAATCTGGTTCTGCTTTCTGATCTCCTGCCTATGTCCTTTTGTTCAATTAATTTACCTAAACCTCAATTCCACTGAGTATACGATGAGAAACTGACTTTGCTCACAAGTGTTACGACTGTTTTAGAGAAAATGGATAGAAAGTACATTAAAAAAAAGATGAGACTTGTTGAAACTCAAGTAGGCATTCATAATAGGTCCTCAACTAATAACCTCAACAGCAGCAGTATTTATCAACTGTGAGTAACTGCTTTGGGCCAGGCATCATTGCAAATGCTATCTACTTCATCTATCACGTAAAAACTAGTCGATGCTATTGCCTTGTTGTCATTGCTGCTGTTCTGTTGTTTTGCCATTATTCCCCCAAGTTTACCCATAGTGTTCTCTACTAAATTAAATTCTTAGATTAGGAGAAAAGGTCACTGATACTCTGGAAAGGAAAGACACAACACAACTTAAGAGGACCACACACATTTCCTTTCCTCCCTTCAAAAACAAACTCACTATCTACCACTTCCTGATCTATCTCCCAGATGAGAATCAATATTAGCTGTTCTGGACATATATTTATTTGTTTTGGTACAAAAAGCTTCAGGCTGACCAGTAACCAGAGATTACAGACAGATTCATTGGCCCTCTCAGGACATGCTGCTGTGGGCTTTGGGTGAGGTCTGCCCCGTCACTTTGTCATGTTCATCCATCAACGCCATGTATTTACCGCTGACTTACACAGGCACAGAGCCATGTCAGAGGTGCCTCAAGAAATATCTATCCTCGGAGACCTCCCTGCCCCCCAAAATGCAGAGAACCTTTTTCTTTGAAATTGATGTTTCCCACTCCCAGTTCATCAGTTTTGAACTTGACACAGCTGAGACATGGAACAGTGGCTCGGTTTGTCAGCTGCAGCCCTGCCAATTCTCCACCCAGAGGGCAAGTTCCTCGGCCTCACTGCCAGGGGTTGTGCTCTGCCTCCTCCAGCCATGCTGGGCATCTTGAAGGCTCTGGGCCCTCAAACCGCAGGCACCACTCCTCCTGGGTTTCACAATGTGATCTCAACTATATGCCAGCGGACACGCAATACAGTATACAGACGACGTATTATAGATTTGTATACCTATATAATTCTATTAACCAATGTCATCCAATAAATCCAACTTAAAAAATTTTAGAAAGAAACTTAAAAACAGTGTATCCAGGAATGTAAGTATACATATAAAGTCCGATTAAATAAATAATCATTCTAATTTATAAAGTCACAAGAGTAAGCTTTGTCTAAATTTGTCAAGGGCAGAGGTTCACACTATGGTTGAGAACAAATGAGTCAGGTTCAGTCCAGGCTCCACAGCTCTCTCTGAGACCTTGGGAAAGTTACTTAACTTCATTGTGCCTCATGATCCATATGTTATCCATACACTTGAACAAACTCAGTAGTTTCTTTGGATAAGAAACTTTATTGAAATGAGCTTAGAATAATGATTTGGAAAACATGTAATAAGTGCTAGCCAATACTTACTACCTTAAGAATATCCAGGAAATGACTATTATTCTATATAATTTATATGGTCCAGATTCAAAATTTTAAAAAATAACAATTTTGAATTTTAATAGACCATAGCATTTGATTGTACAAAATATAACCAAATGTTTGGATAAATGCAGTAATTTCTTTTGGATTTGCATTTGAATATGTTAAAATATGACAATGTATTCAATCTCTGATTAATTCATTATAAAATTTTATTAAGGTGCACACATGCTGAACTTCTATTTTTATGTATATAAGGCTTGTTTCCAATTCAGATTTTCTGTAGCTGGTTTCTTTCCATAATTCAGGTACAAACTCTGAGAACAGCCTTGCTTGATTACCCTGTCTAAATTAGACCCTAGCTCCCAAGAATTCCCTATAACACTGTCCTATTTTATTGTCCTTCTAACCTTAGTTACAATTAGAATATATCTGAATTAACTGTTATTTGTCTCAGTCTGCCTCCCTCCACTATTGTTTACCACTACATCACCAGAGCCCAGAATAGTGTCAGACTCAAAGAAGTAATAAAGGTAGCTTACCTTTATATATTTTGTACATAACTTACTTCTACACTTCCTGTGTACTGACAATTTAATCTTCACAACAACCCTGTAAGATACTGCTATATTACACTCATTTTGAAGATGAGAAAAAAGGAGGTAAACCATGGTAAAGTAATCACACAAGCGAAGAGTGGTCACACCATTGTTAACTAAATGACTAGCTGTGTGAGGTTTGGGGCAAGGAGCAGAATATGCAGAGGTGAGGAAGTCCTACTCTCTCAGGGCACAGGGTGCAGGAGTCAATGCAAGGGAAGGAGATATGGTAAGTTAATAAGCAAGACAATACCTTCAATTTATACGGTGGTATACATCAGTTATATCTCAATAAAACTGGCTAATAAGCAAGGTAGATTTCATGAACCACTAGAGAGGCTTTGATGGGAGCCTTTACAGGGCACAAGGATAGTGTGAATGGGGGCATGGCACTGCCTTTAGCAGTAAGGTCTGGTTTCCTCATGGGAGATGGTGGGGAGTGTCTGAGGGAGAAGAGTGAATATGGGGGTCTGGAATTGTACAGCACTGAGAATCTCTAAGTTAAACATTATATAGTACAAAGGTTCTTTTTGACATAAAGTGGCATAGCAAGTTGTATTAGCGTGCTGAGCTTGGCAAGGTTTATGTAAGATTTCTTGATCTTAGTAGGCAATAAAAATATTTTTTTCTGTCAAAAATTTTCTGTTAACATTATGATAAAGGAATAAGTGGCCTTTAAAATATACTTCCAATTAACCTTAAAGTTTATATTATACAAAGCAAAAATTATTTGGAAAATAATGAAACAAATATTAAGAATACATGCAGTACCCTGAAAATATGCAGACAAACTACATTTTAATTTCTCTAAATAACTCATTTGCTGCCACTTAATAGTATTTGGAGGAGCAGGAAAATGAGAACAAAGAACACATAAAATATGAGCAAAAAGAAAGGAAATTAAAGAATCTGTGGTATATATTCTGAAAGTGGGAAAATCAATATCTAAGAATATTTGATAATATTAAAATTTTAAAAGGCCATAGGAAAAGAATCATACTATTCTCAGTGCACAGTGATCAAAAGAAAAAAATGGTTCCACTGGGTTTTTGTAAGAAAGTGAATTAAATTTCCTTTCCGAGTTGGAAATTCAAATTTGCTTAAATGGATCTGATTTACCTTTTTAAAATGAGAAAACATTATTCATTCACCTTGGGGGGAAAGAAAAACCTACAGGACTTTGGGAAGTTCACAGTGTTTTGCAAGTCGCTGTAAGCAGAAAGAAATAAAAAACAATTGCTTATTCGTGTGTTTTCAGTGCACTCTTTTTCAGAAAGCTTTTGAAGCATCCTCTTGATTGGCATTGTTCAGTCCCTAGGTAGTGTTCCATTTGAAAGGAGCGAATAACAGTTGTTTTGAATTGAAAACACTCAGGCACAGCCAAGGAGTTAAAGGGGGAGAACAGCCAAGGACAGCGAATGGTGGGTCCTGCGCAACACGCGGCCTCTCACGCTGCCGTAGCGCAGTTGTTCTCTCTTAGATCCCAATGACAACAAACAAAGCCGCAGGGGAGGCCCGGTCAGGTGCAACACCTGATTTGCGCCTGTTTAATGTAAAAACAGACTATCCCTGCTCTCACAGACTAGACACTTTGTCATTCATCTTAAGAGCCTAGAAGAGGAGATCGACTGCTGCTGTGTGGAACAGAGAAGGGAGATGCTCAGCTGCTAAAAATAAGCCAGTGATCTCAGGAAGCGTTATTATTGGGTCAGGCTGACAAGGAAATTAAGTATAAAAGAAAAAAAACAATGTATTCATCTTAGGTATTTATTTCTTTAAAAAGCTATTCTAGCCCTGGCTGGTGTAGCTCAGTGGATTGAGCGCGGGCTGCAAACCAAGGCATCGCAGGTTCAATTCCCAGTCAGGGCAGGTGCCTGGGTTGCAGGCCAGGTCCCCAGTGGGGACCACATGAGAGGCAACCACACATTGATGTTTCTCTCTCTCTCCTTCTCCCGCTCTTCCCCTCTCTAAAAAAAAATAAATAAATAAATAAATAAAATATTTAAAAAGCTATTCTAAAATATCTTCATTTTATTCTTCAACTGAAGCTATATATTTTCTGACAAATATATTTTATGTATATTTCCTTCATAAACACAAAATTCTTTTATTATTATTTTTTAATAAATTGGACTTACTTGACACATGCAGAAGCTGTTAAAATTCCACATACAATCATTGGTGCCCACCTGGTTCACTGTTACCACTTTTCAGAGATAACCACTCTAAGCTCTTTTTTATTTTTCTTCAGTTACACTGGTGGTTGCCATAGATATTGTTTTTGATAGATATATAACTCAGGAAAACTGTTCCCCATGACAGTCTAGGGAATGATTAGGGACATACTCTGAGTCATATCTAAACTACTGGCCTTAATGTTTTTAACATTGTTTTTCATTTATTTAACAAATTGGTATTTCATGCTACTCTGTGCTGAGTACTCCGTTCCAGATACTTTGCTGCTAACACATTGTTTGAGTAATAAATGGTTATTGTTCATTCCTGTATCCTCAGTACCTGAAACAACTTCATTATTCCTGTTTATTACTATATCCTCAGTAATGAGGAAAAACTTGAAATGGGTAATTAATAAATGCTATATATTCTACCTCATAATACCATTAGGAATAGTCTTAAATTGTGAATAATTTATCTTGATAATTTCCTTTAAGTTGAAACACGAAACTTATGAAAGGATAACAATATCATATCTTGTTCACAGTTATTTACATAATTAATTTCCCTATCACTACATTAAATTTTTTTAATTCCTGGGAACCATCATTGCAAAACATAAAATAACCTGATACATATTTATTTAATTATTGAATTTAATTGTAATCACAAAATTTGACATTAAAACCATGAAGCCTCAAAGCGACCTCAAGGTTCAAGACCTTTATTTTCATTTGAATTTTTTAAAAGAAGTTGCAAATTTTCCTACATCACTCAGCAATTGACAGAAATAAAAGAAATTCAGGTCTTCTACTTTCAGAATACACTTTCTTCACTGAAACTTTTTCTTTATCTAGGCTTTATCTAGGCTTTTTGAGCTCTGTTGAAAATTTTTTGTGAAAAATTTTCCACAGTGCTCACATTATGAAATAAAGTTGTCACTATATTTTAGATTTAAAGTGATGAAAATGAATGAAATGGGGTTGACTGCTGGGCAAATCCAATATTTCTAGTATGTTTTAAAATTTATTTTTTCCTGAAAGATTAGTGCTAGCTAAAGATGCCTAGTAGTTTGTCAGGGATTCTAGTAAAGCTGAGCATTGAACAGAATTTTCCCAGGAACTAGCTGCCTTAACACCTTGCATGCAAGTGGGATCACATAATTGTGTTCTGGCCAAGAGGAGGCGATATGAATTAGTACTTCTCAAACTGGAATTTGCATTAAAATTGCCTGAGGAGCACATTAAAATATCTATTCCTGAGTCCCTCCTACTGTGTGTCTAACTTGGAAGGTCTAGAATAGAACCTGTGAATTTGCATTTTTCTCTCCTTAGTAGGTGACGCTGACACTGACCTTGATAGACACCGCCACTACTTTGCCTACATCCAGGAAAAAAATGCTTTTTTAAGTGAAGTCATTATTTTTTGTTATGAACATCTATTTACAATGCAACACATGAATACATTCTCTACTACCATCAATTTTTAATTACATAAGTTGTGGGCATTTACAAATTCAGTTTTTAATGTGGATATTTCAAAGGAGAAGAACTAGGAGATAGTTATAAGAAAAAAGATGTAGGAGGGAGATGAAAAGTAAGAGCAATGAATTTAAGGCATAATTTATCATCTCTAAGTTATTTCATACTTATAGAAGACAAAAAAAATGATACAGATAGAGTAAGAAAACTACAAGCACATATTATATGGAATTTGGAAGACCTTTGCTGACCACCATAATGATGTTCATTACTTTCTGATGTAAACTACAAGAATTTAAGCCATTCCTAGTACACTGATTATGAACTTCAGAGAATCATAAGCATGTGAACACAACTAAACAACTTTAATGCAGATTCTCATTTTTAACAGAAAAACAAGATGTTCTACTGTCATGCTAGGAAAGACTCTTTGGCTTAGAAGACTCTCCTTCCAGAACCACACTTATTCTCTTATCTTTCAGTCCACTTTTCAGTTTATTTCTAACCTGCTCACAGCTCAACGGCTTCACTCTTCACCTTCCCCTTTCCACCTCTGGCACAAAGTGTAAACAGCTTATCAATGTGTCACTCAGTCTCCATGGTTTCAACACACTATTTCAACACCCTTAGGAAAACAGGCACTCCATATTTTATTTCATAATATGCCTGCTATTCCAATCCTCTATATCTGTTTAAACCCGTAGCCTCTCAAATTAGGCTCACTCAGGTGGTTCCCCCTTATTATTTTGAGATTTAAGATTAGACTTTCCTTGGTAACAAGTATTCAAGGTGGACAAAGGAGTTTGTGTTTGTCTTCCTTGCCTACCACAGAGCTGAGAACTCTAGTGAAAACTTACATCATCATTTTCTCCTGCGTCTGTGGTAGATATTAGCATTTTATAAATGAGATACTTCATGTAAAACATAGTCACAACTTGCCTAATAACACAGTCAACATTTTTTAGCAAAGCTAAGGTTAGAAGAAAAACCTCACAAACCCAGTGTATATATATTTTAAGGTATTTAACCTTGTAATAATACCTATGCTATGAAACTTAAGAGCACCCAGACCTGTGACTGCAATACATGGGAAACTGATCCATGATTTATATTTCATGATCTCTCTAGTTTATACATTCCATGTGTAAACACGGCATGTATTATTTGTCATAATAATACCAGTATAGCACGGCACTTTGAGTTGAGAAGGTACTTGATAAATATTAGTTGAACCAATGTCAAAAATATTAAATAAAATCATAAAGTACGATTAAAGGAAACCCATTTATTACTGGCTTCTTTTTCTTTTACATAGTATGGTTGTTAAGAGGATAGCTTCTGAATCAGACTATACACCACTACTATTATCTTCATTGCTCAGTTTCCCTATCTGGACAATGGCATAAAAACAGCAACCAACTCATGGAATTTTTGTGAGAATTAAGTGAGAAAATTCACTTTAGCCTCTTAGATTAGTGTTGAACACACTGTAATCACTTAGTAACTTCACTATTATGGGACTTCCCATTGGATACTGGCTAATAGCTGGGGTTTTTTTTAAACTTATGATAAATGTACCAATCCTAAAGAGATATAAAGAATGGAAATTAAATTGGAGAATATCACAAAAAGATATTTTCATCATAAGACAAATAAAGGGCTTCACTACTATTTTAGAAATTATTTTCATAATATTGTCTAATATACATCTCATCTTGATAAGGGCCTTACTAGGTAAAAGGAGTTTCTTATTATCTTGTTCTTTTGTTCCAAGACAGGAAAACAAAGATATGCCATATTTCAAAGTTGCACATCTCTAAGGAATATACTTGATATTCAACCTTTAGTCCTCCAAACCACATACTAGACCAGGTTCAATAATTTATTCAATTAATACCACTGAATAGAACTTCTACATACCCCTCACCATATGTACCTCTTACTGAATTTTGCTTCCTTTTTACCTCCTTTGCTCTCTTTCTTCAACTTCATCTGCTCTTCTATTGCAATTGGATTTTGGGATTTTATTTTTGTTGTTGGTGATGGTGATGGTGGTAGTTTTTCAAACAGTTTATTTTTCTTTTCTCACCGTACTTTTACTTCTTTCTCTCCTTGAGCCAAGAAGTAAAAGTACCCAGTAATATACAAGAGCCTTGCTTTGCAAGCAGAATTTGGGATTTAAACTATATGACCTCTATAATCACTTGCTCTATAGAAGCCTTCTTTTTTTTAAGATTTTATTTATTAATTTTTAGAGGGAGGGGGACAGAGAGACAGAGGGAGAGAAATAGCGATGTAAGAAAGAAACATCCATCGGCTGGCTCTTCTACACGCCCCATCGAGACTGAACCTGCAACCCAGTCATGTGCCCTGACCAGTAATCAAACTGGCAACCTTTCGCTTTCCAGGACAATGCCCAACTACCTGAGCCACACCAGTCAGGATCTACAGAAACCTTCAAAGAATTATTTAGAAATGAGCAAATGCTCTCAGCCATTCTCTGGTCACTGGCAGCATTTGCGATCCATCTTCAAGTGGGTAATTCCCTTGTCAAAGGCCTAGTCTCTCAAATAATTCTATACAGTGCATCATTATGTATTTTCTCCAATAATACTTTGGAATCATATCAAATAAATTATGTGTTGTGGTATTAAATGCTGCTGAAATAAATGAACATGAGGCTTTAGAGCAGCATGCCCTAGGAATCAAAGTGCTTATGATTGGACACACTTATCTTACTTGTTCAGGAGCTGACATGGGGTTAATATTTGGAAAGGAGCAGCATAATTTGCAAAGGATAAATGCATGCACTTCTCCTGAAAAGATTTCCTCTCGAAGAGGGTGGTCACTTATTTGGAGAGATTTGGACTCTTGATACAGACCGTTCATACCGCTGTTGAGCAATAACTTAGGTTTGTCCAGACCATCCTTGTGAACATACAAAAGATACAAAGGACATGTTAACTCCAGAACTACTACGCTGGCTCAGATAAACATCATATTCTGCATAACACTGGTATCAAAGGGTTGTGAAGAATTCTTTTCTCTTCAAAAGATGATGTGCAAGCTGCTTTTGAAAATAAGTTCAGAAATAACTTTTTATGCCATGATATATGTATATGCTGCAGTAATATATGCATAAGTGGGATATAAATATGATTGATAAGCACTATAACATCATAATTATGTAAGTAAATCATGAACATAGAAAAGTGACAGGGTTAAAATGTTCTCTTTAGATAATGAGACCAAATTTGGTTGACTTTTTTCTTTTTTTTTAATTTCTATATTTCTAAATTTTCTACAAGTATTAATTTGTTATATTTGAAAAATAAAACTAATATACTTAAAATATTTTAGCTGTTAAGTCACAACTCATAAAGTAGCACTTTCTTCCTATTATTGTCTTAATGATTTTCATTCAACTTTCTTGTTGTCTTTTCTCTACATAACTTGTATTATTGCTTCAGATAATGAACATCAAAGGGTTACTGCATTAAAATTACTTGAACTAATAGGTTTTCTCTTCAAACTTTTAATGAGAATTTTAACATTTTTAAATAATTGTGACACTAGCCCATAATATAGCTCAAAATAAAAAACAGGGGTCAGACCACCTAGAAAGAAGAGAACCTCATCTCTGATACTTGTTAGCTGCGTAACCTTAGGCAAGTTACTTAGCCTCTCTGTGTTTCATTTTCTTCACATTGTAAAGAGGGATATTAAAGGAATCCATCTCACTGTTGTTATAAGATTAAATGAGTTATTCAGTGTGACTATTTAGAACAGAGTCCCACATATATTAAGGTCTATGTAAGTGTTTGTACTATTCTAAATTTTGGTGCACCTTTCCATATTGCCTCTGTAACTATATAAATAATCATCATTTCCTCTTAGCATTTCTCTAGTGCTCCCGATAGATTCCATGATGGCAAAGAACTTACTGGTCTCATTCACTCCTAAGTACCAACTGCTTTCATAGTGCTTGACACCTGGCCTGTACTCTAGGAATATTTGTTGAATGAATAAATATATAATGAATATTACAGTGTCTTGAAGCTGTGTCTAAAAATGAAATTTGATTTAGTCAGTTTCTAAAAATGGCAAGGCTATCTCTTTTTTGCAAAGAGCAACTAAAAAGTGTTTCAGTTGAACCATTTTGTGGACTCTTACACTATTGTTTATGTTTCAAGTGAGATTCTGTTGTTCTTTAATGACCTTGCATTCTTTCTTGATATGAAGCTTATGTTGAATCTGAGGAAAGGGTCATGTTTTCTGAGTGGGATCAACATGTGTTTACCATCTGACTTTCCTCTGTGTTGCTTTCAAAGTCCATATATTGAAGGATGGTAGAAGTCTCTCCGTGCCTCAGGAAAAACTTCACACTGAGAAGTTCTACTGGCCAGATCCCCTGACTATGAGTCATAGTCAGAACATTGCTTGAGAATAACTTTACAAGGCATGAAAAACACAAACTAGTATAATGACTGGCCCAAAATGGTCTGTAATTGCAAATGCTTTCAAGAATCCATAGATGTTGTTTCATTCCACACACTTGATGTTTAGGAGCATGTGAGGGGTACGCATCACATATTTTATATTATGGAGATAATTTATAACTGAGCGTGATAGTAGGCATGCAGCTCAAATTTGCCTGTTGATCATATTTAATACTTTTTGGTAAACTACATTTTCATAGCATTAAGTATATTTTAACCCATAGATCAAGCTCAGATTGTTAAGATCTTTTCGGTTCTGATTTATTCAGTACAATTATAGGATGTGGCAGGATTTTCAAAACATTTAAGTGGCTCTATAAGCCTGAGACTGGAAATGAGTCACAGAACTATTTTTCATCTGGTCAGTCCCAGACATCATGCTCAAGGAATTCTTACAGAAAAACAAATGCCTATTCAGAGAGCATTAGCCATTCCATTCCCTGATATCAGGTCAGAGAAGTAGTCTCTACAAAGAAAGTTTGAAAATATGCAATCACACCTTCTACACAACATACATGTATAAAATTCACGAATAATTAGGATGTTCATTATCTCACAAGGGCAGCACTAAAACAATAGGAAGAAATCTAATGACCCACACACCCTGAGCCAAAGAGGTTACTGGATTTCACCTAGCATAAAAGAGTTGTACATCTAAGCAGAGTGATTTGGTATATTATCGTTGACTCCCAGATAATCTGAGGAAAAGCCATAAGATTTAGTGGTAGACAAGTCTTTATTCACATCTACTCCAATATTTCTTCAGCTTTGCACTGTAGGATTAACTGGGGAACCTTTATAAATCCCTATACCCAGGTCAAATCCCAAACCCATCAAATCCATCTCACCAGGAGTGGGAACCCAGGCATCAGTATTTTTTTAAGCCTCTTATATAAAGCCAAGGTTAAGAGGCACTGCTCTGGTTATATTTTAGTAGTACGGCCAAGTGTAGGAACTATCTTTGGGCATGTTGGTAAGGGGTGGGTAACTCAAGGCAGCATTTACTATTATTATAGGCTGGCACCCTCTTAAGTGCTTCACCTGTGGTAACATTTAATCCATCCTAATAAGTAGACTATTATTATCACCATCATTTTACAGGTGAGGAAACTAAGAGAAAGGTCATACAACTATGAATGGTGGAATGGTATCAAATCCACCATTATACAATGATATTTACTTAACACTAATTTTTAAGTTCATATTACATTATCAAGCACAGTGTCAAAATACATGTTAGAGTCTCCATATGCTTAATGCAATAAACAAGGAGATGCCTTCTACCAATAAACACCTAATTATCAGCAACAGTCTCACCATGTGTGCTAGAATTAAACATGAAAAAAAATGATGTTGTCCTTAATAGTGTTCAGGAAGAATTGATAATATTAACTAAAATAATAGATAAAACTGGCTAACAGTGACCAAAATTCTACTTCCATTGACTTATGTCTGACTTCCAGAAGGTCAGCAAAGTAGAATCATAGCCACTGTTATTCCAGTAACACTGAACCAGACTGGAACCACATTCTCACACATATTCAGCACCCAAATGAAACAGTGCTCAAGAAACAGAATTCCTAAGAACAGAGAACAGATTTCACGGTGTAATTTATGTTCGCTCTAACCTTCTATAAATGGAGCGCTGTTTAAGACATGCCTTTTGCAGGGGCATTCCCAGGAGCACGGTGGCACAGATGAAATGACCTCGTTTATGTGCAGTACTCATCCTACATACTGATGCTGACTTCCTGCTTTCCCAGAAAAGAAGGCATAAGAAGACTGCCATTGCTTGCATGAAGAATATTTTCTGTATTTAAGAGGATTGAAAAGCCACAGTTGAGAAATATCAAATACATTCTTCTCTTATATCTAGGGATGAAAAACCAATATCACCCAAATCTGAGTAAAAATGGTCTTATATAAGTAAATGACAGGAAATTAATATATGAGTTTAAAATAAACCTATTCTTCTAGTCAGTGATCACCTATAAGTATTATTTCAGAACCATTCAAAAGAACTAATTCCTCTTTCAAAAACTCACCATCCACTAGTACATCTACAATGAGGTCTTCATTTCTTTAGCTGTTTTGCCATTAAAAACAACGTATTTTTGAAGGGGTTAAATGTATACCACTAATAGTCATTTACGGTTCAGTTTGAATTAACAATCCAAAAGTAAGTTTGTTTATGGTTTCAGGAAAGACAACATGTGGGTCCTGAGAGCTGGAAATGCTGGGAAGAGTAGCTAAGTACCAGAATGGGAGAAAGAGATAGTGTGAAAACTCTGGGAATGCCAAAGACCAACTTCAGCCATCTCTCAAGTTTATCTTGGAACCACAGTCAGTAAGGAAATGGGAGATATCTGCAAAGAGAAACTAGAAAAAAAATGTTTCTTTTGTTCCCTGATGATGATACACATTTCTGAAGGCTAATGAAACTATGAAATTTAGAATGTACAAAGAGAATAGAGATTATTTTAATTATAGGTAATTTATTACTAAAATTTGAAATGGGTATAATAATCCTTTAAAAAAAATAAAGAAAAAAAGAAAGAGAAGAAGAATATACTTCATCATCACCATTGTCACCATCATTATGATAATTTGGCTCAATAAATAATCAGAGAGATTAGGTGCTTTGAAAAGTTTGGCCATATGAGGTAAGACTACAAATAAGAACTATACTGGCATAGATCAAAAAGCCACTGACCTACACTAAAGTGCAGAGAAACCACACTGCAAAACATATGAAGACTCAATTGTGCATGAAAATTAGATCAAAATGATGAGCTTTACAGAAGTAGAGAATACACAGAAAACCATGATTATCTCCAAATGATAGAAATATTAGAATAGATTGAAGATACATTACACATCATATAAAGGTAACTTCCAATAGTCTTAAGCTAAAAGAAGATACTGCTGATTCTTAGTAATGGTACTGATTCAGAAAGCAAGGCATCATCCTTGTGCTGTCAACTGCATTTATGAAATTCAGATTCATTTTCCCCAAGAGAGACAGAAATAAAGAAGTGAGAATTACAACTCTCACAGATCAAAGAAGATGAATATCTAGCAGTAAATATGAGAAGGAAAATAATGTCAACTCTAGAAATTAAGTATATCATTCTTAAGATAACAAATGTAATCTGACAATAACTGTAATCTTTCTATTTATTGAAATCTTTCAAGAAATAAATTTGAGAAAGGAAAAATCATTTCAGTTACTAGTTCTATAAAACAAATCTCTCAAAAACTTAGTGGCATTAAAACAATAATAATGCTATTATTTCTCAGGATTTCTATCTGTTAGTAATCCATAAATAGCTTGACTGGGCAGATGTGGCTCAGAGTCTCCTGGGACGCTGCAGTCAGATTATAGGTAAAAACGGAGCTGCTGGGGGCTGGCCAACCACCTCTCTCTCTTCATATAGTCTCATGGCTTTTCCATGGAATCACTGGATAGTTCATTTGGGCCCCCTTACAGCACAGCACGGCAGCCTCAGGCAGCAGAAGTATTCATACTGTAGGTCAGGACTACAGAGTGAGTGTTTCAGTGAGCAAGGTGGAAGTTGACTCCTCTTTAGGACCTGGCCTTGGAAGTCAGTTAATTAAAGTTACATCAAACTTTATATGGCAAATCAATCTCCACAGTCTTCAATGCATGGGGTATAAATCCAATCTCTACATGGAAGGCATATGAAAGACATTGTAAGAAAATTATGTGGAATTGGAGATAGCACTGTGACCACCTTTGGAAAGTACAGTCTGTCGCAATAGTACCTCCCATGCTACGTGATCTTGCAGTATGTTTTTCATACTCAAGATTTGGAGGATAGAGTTATATCCCATGCAGGTTTATTTTTTACTAGACTACTGCAACACTAAAAACAATAATATGATTAAAAAACAAAGTATTTCATTTAATCCTAGTACTCCCATTTTATTGTTGCAAAAAAACTGAGCTTCAAAGAGTCTACTTAGCATATTCAAAATCACACTACAAATAGCATAGCCAACATACGAACATAGATCTATTTCAAATTCCAGATGCTTTCCATTACATCATTGCATAATTATTTTAATCCTAACATAACCAATTACCCTCCGAAATCCAGTTCATCACTGAATTCTTACTTTCTGTAAGGATTACTTCTCAATAGCATTTTTAAGTGGAAAATCAACACTAAACCCACCAAAAAATGGCAGGAAAATGTTCTGGTTGGCCCCATGAAGGGTTACTAGGTCTGCAAACATCAGACCCTTGCTTGCCCATTGATACTGCTCTATAATACACAATTTAACTTTACTCATATCACTTCCCCATTTCCTATCAGTTGTTACAAATCTGTTTATTCAACCTAAATGTCAAGTTTCTCACTCTTCACAGATAACCAAGTCTCCAATTTGAAGTAGCAAATACTATCAGGTATAAATTCCTTCAAATTCCCTCCCTTCCACATCAAGTTTATCTTGACCCATTCTTATCTCTTTTCACTCTATTCCTACTTGTGTCCAAAGCTAATTCCTTCCCCTGTACTTTGGATCCCCTCCCTTCCTGTCTGCTCTTGAGAATTTTCTTTCTTAATTATGTCCAGTTATTTTACCCTCTATCTCCCTCTCTATTGGCTCTTTCTCTTTTAAAAACAAGCACCATTCTTTATCCTGGAAAAAATAATCCTTCCAGTATATTCCCCTCTCATTTAAGCAACTTCCTTTCCCAGGTCCTTTCAAGTGAGAACTGCTTATCAGAATGGTTTACATTGGACAGGTTCACTTGATTATCTCCTACTCTATAACTCATTTTGGTCTGGTTTCAGCTTCTCATTTCCTTCAAGCTATTCTTTCAAATGACACAGCTCTTTAATACAACTCTACGACTAGGGGTATGATCGTAGCATAAGCAGCTTTTATAGTAGATGTCCTCAGAGTATTTATCCAAGAGTTAGTATTTGCCATGCAAAAGGTTTACTTCCATAAGCTCCTCATCAAAAATTGTTCTTTTCCTTTCTTTTTGGTATATATTCAGAAGAGAAATTGCTATGATCATATGCTAGTTCTATTTTTTATTCCCATACTGCTTTCCATGTGGCTATACTAGTTTACATTCCCACCAACAGTGCACAATTGTTCCCTTTTCTCCACGTCCTCACCAACATGTTAGTTCTTGTCTTTTTTGATAATAGCCATTCTAACAGGTACAGCATAATGTCCTAGTAATTTTTAGTCTGCATTGGATTAGTGATGTTAAGCACCTTTTCATGAACCTTTGGAAAAAATGTATATTTAGCTCCTTTGACATTTTTTATTTGGGTTATTTGGCTTATTGCTCACATAATGAGAGTTTCTGGAGAGAACCATGTAGGCTTTCAAGCAGGTCTGAAAATGGTTTGAGAGACAGCAAGGCAAGGAGACTGGCTGGCCTGTACTATAGTCAGCCATGGGGTTGCGGGGAGGAGTCCAGCAGGCAAACCAGGCCTTGTTCAAACTTCCTGCTGGTGCCAAAGGAGGAAAAAATATAGATTATCTTATCACCTTGCCCAGATGTAGGGCAAAAGAGGAAGGAGAGGGATGTGGCTTGAAAACTGCCAACAGTCAAATGTAATCTATGAAGTCAGATTTTTTACCACAATTCAATATACAAAATTTTAAAATGGCAAGAGTTATACTTAAGGAAAATCTTATTGGAGATTATGAAGGATAAAATAATGAAGAATTTATATAGGGCTGACTATTTTCTTCTTGAGTCTATAACTATGTTCTTGCAATGATAAATGAGACAATGCAGAAACATTCAATTATCTCAATTCCTAAATTAAACATAACTGTCTCAAATGCAGAATCTTGGAGGGATATTATCATTTTCTTTATATAGCAGCAAACACAAGTTTGGTGTTATGAGAGTTAAATAACAACTAAATTAATAATTTTTCACCATTATTTTTAGTTCCAAATCAGAGAAATCCACAATGAACTAGAAAAAATAAGTAAATATGAACTAGGTTTTAGTCATGTAAAACCAAACTGCATAATTCCAGAAATATACTTGATTCAAAGATATCTAAGTTTGATGGTCTCAGATGTCAGTTTTAAGGGAATGTTGCACTTTCAATACCTATTTCATAATAATGTTTTTGAATTGCTGCTTATTTTTGGTACAATACTCCATTTACATAAGAAAAATATAATGCTGTCTTGTAATTGTAATCTGATTGGCTAAAAGTTCTATGTTAACAATTACCAGTCATGTCCAGTATATTTTCTTCTGAGAAAAAAACCACACAGATACATCAGAAATAATACCTGCCCAAAGGGGGAAAAATTAGGACAACTATGATGTCATAATCATAAAATATACTTAAAAAAAGAAATAATACTGGCTAAATGTTAAATTTGCTGCATGTGAACAAACATGCATCTTTATTACTATTCTTGTAAGGAGATACATATTTTTATCTTTGAAAAATTTTCAATTTAAATATTAAGGCTAAATAAATGTTAAACGATGTCTACCTGAAATCCTAGAAGTGAAGGAGCGGAGTAAAAATTAACGATATAAAATACTGTACTTAGGTCCAGCTAGTGAGATGGTCTTCTGTATTTCTTATTATTTTCAAAGGGGATGAAATGAGGCATGTGTGTACTATATTAGCAAAACTATTTGGTCCACCCCTCCTGACCTCCCCAGTCTTTGTGGTAGATCCAAATCACTGAGGTAGAGAGCTTGCCCTTTCTGATCCAACATTCCCAATGTCATTGCACAGATGGATCCCAGGAAAGTTAACAGTTTAAGACTGCATCTACGTGTGACCACCAGGTCTTCCGTGTTGTCTTGAAGCAAGACAGTCTTATCAGATGTGGCTAGTAAGGCCACTGTGTACATACAATACACCAGAACACTGCAAATTGAGATTGCACCACTACCAGCCCTGACAAACCCTTCAGACCAGTATTGTTTTAAAAAACTGCAGAAAAAATTCTTACCACATTAACATTTTGGTTAGACAGTTCCATAAGAATGCAGATCTCCATTTCATTTTCAGTTTAAAATTCTAACAAAGTACATTTGAAGATCAAATCCTTCTCTCTCTATATATATATGTGTGTGTGTGTGTGTGTGTGTGTGTGTGTGTGTATGTGTATATATATATATTTCATGGCAATAAATAAACCTAGTACTGTTTTTTGTGATTACTGCTTATTATTTTTATACTTTTTCTTTATTCTCTATTGTTTAGCAATATGGCTACTTAAACTTCTTGGAGGGACCCAGAATTGTTCTTCTTCTTCTTTTTTCTTTGGGGGAGTGGGAAGGGAAGTGATGAAAAGCAAGCTGTATCCATTTAAAAAAAAAACAAAACCCTGGCTGGTGTGGCTCAGTGGACTGAGTGCCAGCCTGAGAACCAAAGGGTGGCCAGTTCGCTTCCCAGTCAGGGGATATACCTGGGTTGCAGGCCAGGTGCCCAGTAGGGGGCACGCAAGAGGCAAACAACACATTGATGTTTTTCTCCCTCCCTTCCCTGCTCTCTAAAAATAAATATTTTTTTAAAAAATGTGTCAATCTGTGACTAATCACTGAAACTATTACAAAATTGAATGCAATAAAGTGATTATAGCGTATCTGTAATCCCACAAAAAGGATTACAAATGTAATCTTGACTGGTGATGAAATAAAATTAAAGGTAAATAAGAAGTATAATAATCTTCCCCAACAAATACCCTTAAATTTTTTTTCTTATCTCTATGTGGTAAAGAAACTGTGGGAAATACTTAAGGAGAAAATTAAAATCATATAATCCTATTATATAAAAATATCTACTTTTAACATTTTGAAGTTTTACTCCCAACAATAATAGTTTTAATGTGTGTGAGAACATGTTCCTTAGAATAGTACTGAATGTTTCGTCCATATATAAGGATAAACATGCAAAGAGAAGTAAACTAGTTTTAATTTTATATAATGTTATGCTATATTTCTCCATGCTGGTAAATTCTCTTCAAATATACTGATTTTATGTGACTATATAATCTTCCAAATTATAAATATACTACAATTCATTTAACTTTATATTGTTAGACATTTAGTTTATGTCCAGGAAAGGGTTTGAATGTCTTTGTCATAAATAATATTTCAATGATCATACTTGCATATAAAGATTTGTACTAATCTATAAGTATTTCATTTAGATCTAAGAACTGTTTTACTGGGTCACGGTATTCTGCCATTATAGTCATAACCAAGTTTCTTAACCAGTGAGTTGTGCCAATTAAGAAATCTAGTCAGCAGTCCATCATAATGTCCTTTCTGAAATATGTTGACATTCTATGATCATTTTTTTCAAAATCAAATGAGTTTGCTTCAAGCAGGCAGCTATAACCCTCCAACGTTTCTAAATAGGCACAAGATTACACACAGAAAAGAAAACAGCAGAACATCTCTTGCTTCTTTCTCTCACCATGACCCCTAGGCATATTTTTTGTATTTGCATCTTTAACTTGAGTAAGAAACATACATTCTGTATGAGAACGGAAGTCATCATTTTCCTCTGACATCCCCTTCATCTTTTTCAGTCTCACTGTGCATAATAGCTGTGCCCACTTACACAAGTGCAATGAAATTTGATGAATTGTGGAAAAGCATTCTTCTGTGGGGAAAGAGTGCCACACATGTCTTTGAAATGTAAGGAATTTGACCCTAAGCAGACAGGAGTCACATTCTATATAAATAGTCCTCTGTGGCAGTAACTTTCATCAACTTGGACTATTATGTTAATTTTAAAGGAATAACAAAAGAATTGCTAAATTTTTCATAAGCTTTCATTAGAGAAAGGGATGATGTTTGTGAAGCAACACTTGGTGTTGAAATCACAAATTCAGCATTGACAGGAATTCCAAGTCCGGATCTGCCCTCTTGACAACAGGGTAGTTTTTGACCTTTGACTTTTAACAAACTGGTTAAGTTAAACAATGCCTGGAAAGCCTTCAGTTAACATCTGCAGCTATGTTAAAAAATGGAAGAGAAACATACAAAAATATGAAAGTCATTTGATCTAAATCAGTTCAGTGTTGTTCAATGTCTTGAGATACTTATTATGTCATATACTGTCTATAAAACTTCAAGAGCCAAAGACAGATTATATAGATCAGAGTGTAAGTAAGAATGATAAGGAGCTAAATAATACTCTGATGCATAGTTGCAAATATGTTCCCCCAAAACAGGCACAAGGGTCTGTGTTATATGCATTAAAAAAGGTCATGAAAAATCTCATAAATCCAAAAATGTAAACACAATATAAAAAGCATTTTCTGACCATAATATAAAAAATCCAGAAATTAAAACAAATAAGAAACAAGAAGTCCTTCCATTTGAAAATAATTTCACTTACATTTTATAAATTAAAATCTAGTCATTAAAAAACTTTTAGATCAATAAAGAATTAGGAATCAAAAATTCAAAATATGCAGAGAGTAATGATAATGAATATACTAATATATTTTGGATGTAAACCATAAAAGATGAATAAATACAGAAATAAAGGCAAAAATGAATGAGTTAGAATACAAAAAACTGGAACAAATATAGGACAAAACTAATAACAAAATTAATTAATTAAAATATAACACTAAAAGTAATAAAAATCAAAGCTTGGTATTTTTTAAATCAATAAACTGGATCAAAACCTTAGCTATTATAATCAAGAAAAAAAGAAGGAAAAAGCTATATGCATAGGATGGTAAGAATGAAATAAATATAGAAGAGTAATTTTAATATTAAAATATTACTTTCATAACTCTAAACATAATGAAGTTAAAATGTAGATGACATAAGTATTTTCCAGGAAAATACAATTTACCAAAGTTAACCATGGAATCTACATAAACCCTAAAAAAGAAATCTAAAAATCAGATATAAAAGAGCCAGCTCCCAAAATAAAAACACTAGACCTTAACTGTTTCACAGAAAATTTTTTCTAAACTTTTAAAGCAATGTTGGTTTTAAACAAACAATTGAAATTAAACTATTCTACAGCACATTATAAGATTGTAAATTATTTTAATAAAGTGTGAGTTACATTGTTATTAGACCACCAAAAAGACTGCAAACAGAAGAATAAGCAAAACAAAATGCTGACCAATTCTCACTATCTAAGAAAACCTTACATAAAATTGTAGCAAGTCCATCTAGCAACGTATTGATATAACAATGAATCGAAGTCAAGTGGGAATTATTCCAAGAATAAAACAAATTATTTTTATTGCAAAATATTTTTACAATTATGTTTAATTCCCTTTATAGATACAAGATTTAAAAAATCACGATTATTTTCCTAGATGCTGAAATGGCATTTGATAAATTCTATACTTATTTTTAATCTACAATCAAAATATTTAAAAATCAAAAAATCCAAATTGGTAAAATATTCGCCAACACACACATGGACATCACATCACACCCAAGAACCAGCACAGCGATGGGGGAAATGACACTGGGGGCAGAAACAACACGGAAATGCCCACTGTTACCATGACTAATGAACAAGGTGCTTAGTGGTCATACCCACTGCAATTAGGGTAAAAATATATTTTTATCAGAATTTTAAAAATATGCAATAATGAAGTACTATTAATACACATTTCAGATGATATAGTAGCACAATTGGGAAAAATCCAAGGTAAGTTACAAATGGAACAGAAGTAACTGCAAAACATCAAACCATAAAGCTACAAAGAAAATATCAATGTGTTTTTGATAATATTAGAGTGGTAAAAGAAGACCTTTCTAATCATGACATAAAGTACAGAGGTCATTAAAGTAAGATTCATAAAATTAACAGTGAGATTTTTTAAATGCCATTACATGAAAAATGAGTCACAAAGACATCATAAGTAAAAGGAAAGACAAGTGGCAAACTTAAAAATTAAAAAAAATAAACTTCATGGTAGGTAAAGTTAATTTCCCAATTACGTAAATTTAAAATCAAGAAGAAAAAAGCCAACAACTCAACAAAAAACAAAGTCATGAACTATTCATTAAAAATCTAATAAAGATATTCCCTGAGAAATAAAAAAATATGCAACCATACTCATCACAAATGAAATCTTAATTAAAATGTGATAATATTTTTTCTCTGTCTCATTGGTCAATACACTCTGTTGGTGAGGTTATATGGAAAATAAGCATTGTCATTCCTTCCTAGTGGGAGCACAAAATAACACGACCCTGTGCAGAACAATTTAATAACTCTTACAAAATTCAAAATGCACTCACCCTTACGTGCAGCAGTTCTTCCTATGGGGATTTATTCTGCAGGAACACCTGGAATGATTTACATACAAGGTTATTTTTTTGCAGCACTTTTGTTAGCAAAAGATCCAGTGGCAACCTTTCATATCCACCTAAAGGGGACTGATTAAACATATGGCATAGTTACATATATGAAGAATGCTTCTATATCTGGATATGGAAAATTCTCTAAGATTTACAGTTAAATTCTAAAAAACAAATTCAAGTTACATAACAATGTTGTATCTTTGTGCAGGAAAATAATAATATATATTTACATAGAGAAACACTGGTAAGTTCCCCAAGAACATAAGAAGACATGGTTCCTCGAAGGGAGTTCCATCAATACAGGGTGGTCGGGGATGGTCATATTGTTATGACTGTCTACATGCATGTATTTGTATATTTCATTTTGATGTTTTAACTCTATGAATGCACTGCAAACTCAATTTTTAATTCAACAGATATAAAAGATTTTCCCAAATTACAGAATATTTTATAATAGAAAGTCTGTATAACAGGTACTCACTGAATATTTAATGATAAGAATAAAATTATCTCTCACATAAACAAATGAAAGGAAGAAAAGAAAGAAGAAATGTAAGGAAACAAAGATGAGGGAGGAAAAATTCCACTTGGCTTTTGCATTCACACATTGTATTTTTATTTGAGGTTAATTTTAAATGTAACATTTGTTGCCTTATCAGTGAGCATTTCATATAAGTGCCAATAGAGTCTCTGTAAGTAATGCTGTATCAAAATTTAAAGTATTACATCCTCTTATGAATACATACTGTGTGATTTTTTGAGATATGGTTCAAATACACACACACATGTATATACACTCTGCACACTAGTACATTAAGTGCTTCATTTGAAAGAAATTTGAGGTAGAGAGCACTATTAATTAACTTCACATTTTTAATCAGAATAAAACGATTTAAATTTTTAAAAATTGTTTCCAAGAGTTGTATATATGTTCAGTTGGGCTGCACATTTGAAGTTTATTTCAACTTCATTTTTCATTTGATGCCTTAAGAGGATATTAGAAACATGTTTCATTTTTCAGACTGGCACTATGTATGTGTGTAGATAGAGATAAGAATTCATATATTTTTGTTACTAATACTAAAAAATTTTACCCACAATAGAAAAAGTGAATTTCAGGCAACATAATGCAGTTTGTGTGAAAGATTCAAACAATAAAAAATTAGACATTTTTGAGAAGATGGAGGATTTCATGAGCACATCATCCCAACTGTGAATTCTTCGTTCAGGGGTAGCTTCAGTAAGCAATTCCCAACTGAGCTGTAATCACACAAATTCAATAACTGTTAAATGTGTCCAGCCATGTGAGGAAAGGCTCTGGCTGCAGAGGGAATGAGTCTATTCTACAGGCAGCACACTTTGTCCAAAGAGCACAGTAATAGATATGTTTACTAGTGGTTGTCCTGAACCTGACCGGTCACTGTAAATTGAGTATATGCAAAGCAAATCACTTTTTTCTATTCATAAATATGTGTCGAGGTGCCACACCTACTACTGAGCATCGGCCACTGAGGTGGAGACCACTGAACATCACCAGAGACCTGAGCTTTTTGCTGTGACAGGATCTGGCTGTTGGACTGTTTCCCTTAGAGAAGGGCTAGATCCTTAAGACTGATCATTACCACTTTATCCTGAATGTGCACATGAGGTGGAGGTATTCTGAATCAGAGACATTCAGAATACACTTAATATCACAATTCACTTAAAAAACAAATGATGACAGTGTGGTCCCTCACCCTTTGATTCTCACACCAGGGGTCACACAAGGCAAGTCAGGTGAAAGGTCGTTCCCATACCAACTTCAAAATCCGTTATCTCCAAAGGAGTGAAGAACAATGGATTTTTCTCTGTTTATATTCAGTAGCAAGATAGCTGTCCACATTCCCTCTTGAAAGAAGAAGAAAAAAACACACTTTGGGTCCTTTAAGAGAGGAGACAAAGATCCTGGATTCTCACCCTAAACTTCAGGAATGTAAACAGAATCTTCCCAGGGTCCAGATAAACACTGGCTGTCTCCTGCTTTTGTGACCCAGAGATGTTGCCAAGGCCTGGCCTCCACAGATTTGGGAATGTAAATACCTAGGAAGAGAGTTCTCCGGTCTTTTTGGCACTTTGGGGCTTAACCTAGGGACCTAGCAGAAACAGCCAGAGATCTCATTTTCAAATGTGAAGGGTAAAATGCCTCCACGAAAAGTCAAAGCAAACATTTCCAACTTTTTTTGTCTCATACATTTCCTTGGGCCAGAACGCTAGGGCTTTTTACAGAAACACTGAGAAACCCAGAGAGTTTTATTTCCCTGCATGAAGGAGAAAGTATGTTTTTATGCAAAATGAATAATAAACTGATTATTTGTAACTGATACTCCATAATCATCATCATTCGTATTGTTCATTAATATTTTATTACCATTTCTTACTCTCTTCTTTCAGTCACATGGTTAAATTGTGCTTAAGGGCCCCTTGAAGTTAGGCATAATCACATGGCTATGTCGGCCAGTGGTTTAGAAGTGGAAGAACCATGTGTCATTTGCAGGTAGAAAGCTTGAGACACCAGAGCACTGTGATGTCCTCTCTAAATGGTAGACCCTGACCCCTGGCAGCGCTGAGTGAGGACGAGGTGGCATAGAGCCCAGAGGCAGTCCTTGAAGCACCCACAGGATGAGCAGAAAGCTACACTCTTGCTATTTTAAGCCACTGAGATGTGGCTGATTGTTTTCTATATACACAGATAAAATAATGGAAAAACTGCTATTGATCTAAACTTCCGGCAGCTGATGTGCTTTGAGCTATGCATCACTCCCTCCCCCACCCACATGGCATGAAATGCTCAAAAACTTAATATTTCAGAGATTGCATCTCTGGTGTCAGCAACAACCCATAGAGTCTGATCGATTTCCCATCAAAATACAATGGATACTAAAGTTGACAAGATTTGAATTCTGTGAGATCCCTGCGTCAACTGATTTCCAGTCTTGAAATATACATACACAATAAAAGTTAACTTCTCTGTAAGAAACTTTCGGGGTTTAAGGAAATAAACCTTAAGTCACATACATGCCAAACTGGATAACAAACAGAATTTTAGTTTACTTTGCTAAAATAGGAATAGGATTTCAACATACCAGAGAGTGAATCTGAAGGGCCTATGGAAAACAGCTGAGCTTTGAACAAAGCAGGGCTTAGGGGCACAGAACGCACGCATTAGAAAATCTGGGCGTAACTTTGATTCCCCCAAAGTTCAATGCTCCCTCTCGATATCCACTAGGCCTGAGTTCCAAGAGCCCCGCGGGTCCCTGGCTGTTCAAACCCTTTATATAACCTTAAAATAGCCTAAGCATGCATACAAGTCAGTTCTCTGCATCCGCAAATTCTCTACCTCCGAGGAAACTAGTGTTTCCCATCCGAGGCTACTTGAATCTGCAGATGCGAAACCCCGACTAGGAAAAGCCAATTTATTGGGGGTTTAGTGTGGGGGGGGAATCCACAGATAGGTGAACCTGCACAGTTGAAACCTGTTATTGAAGGGTCAGCTGTATTTCCTTGGCTTTTTAATAGCCCACGAACATGGTCATTTTAAAAGAATGGTCTTAAATATCTTAGAAAAAAGTTTTTCAAATTTTCTTTAGTCAAGATTCTATTTATTCCCAAAATTAATCTTTTTTCATTGAGTTCCCATCCCTGAGGTTTATTTACTTTCTTGTGAGGTCCTGTAGGTAATTGATGATAAGAAACCTTTTAACTGCCTGTTATATACCTACAGTTCAAACTCCGCGCAGCTGAGATCCACAAGCTATCATGGCCATTCAAGCAATGTCTGGGAATTGTATTCGTGACACACTCACTAGAAGCCAGAAAATAAATTTAGTGATAAGTTTAACTTCTCATTTTATAATCTCAGATTTAAAATTGGTGTTTCTAATTTAAAGAAGCAGTTGTACTTCAGAAAGCAACAGATAATTGTCCACTTTATATATAATTACAGTGTGCAGAAAAGGATAAATTGCTGCCTTTAAAATGATTACTTATTAAAGGGCTTAAGATTAAATGTGCACATAAAGTAGGCAATTAATTGCACAATTCAACACACAAAAAAGAAAAGCCTCATTATTGAATTTGAGCTTAAAGTATTTGAGAGGCCTCAATATACATATAATATCACTATTTTCCTTTGCTATGCCTTTTTTTGTTCTAAATGAAGAAACCAGATCCTCTTTCTGATCACCTCAGCTAAGTAAGCAAGTTTTGTTACTTTTACTTCCATTCATGAAAAAAGAAAAAAATGTTATTTGAGATCTTGTTTAAGCCCTGATTAATCTTTCAAAATCACTATTTTTCTGAAATTTTTCATTTTCTGCAGAGCCTAAAAGAATAACTTTATTAAAGAGTAATAAGACACAAAAAGAATAAAATGTTCCTATCTAAAATGACTTTTAATAAACAACTGAAAGTTTTCTAAAGATACTGACACACTAACTAGTTTTTGTTTTATTTTTGTTTTTTGTTTAAGTTGGCTTTTCTTATTAATTCATACATTTATCAAAATGTGAACAAAGAGATTAAAAAAAACCCTTTTTTAAAAACTGCACCTGATCAAACACATATCTATTATCAGGGATGGAAACTTGGGGAGAACTTTAACTTTCATTTTTAGTATACTATTTATTACAATTTTAAAAACGTTGATTTCTTTTGTTTTAGAGATTTCATTTGTTTGCCCTGGCTGGTGTTGCTCAGTAGATTGAGTGCTGGCCTGCGAACTAAAGGGTCAGCAGTTCAATTCCCAGTCAGAGCACAAGCCTGGGTTGCATGAGAGGTAAACACACATTGATGTTTCTCTCTCTCTCTCCTTCCCATACCTTCTAATTGATTTTATTTTTAGAAAGAAGGGATGGAGAAAGAGAGGGAGAGAAACATCGGTTGCCTCTTGCACACTCCCAACTGGGGACGCAGCTTGCAACCCAGACACGTGCCCTGACTGAATTGAACAGGGGACCTCGGGATTGAAGGCTGGTGCTCAGTCCACTGAGCCACACCAGCCAGGGCTATTTATTACAATTTTTAACACATTTATTTTAATGCAAGTCAAGACCAATCGATCTGCATGAGTATATTTAAAGGTAAATTACATTTAAGGATATTAGCACATTAAACTTTTTCAGTGTTTACTTCTACCTTTAATCACTAAAAAAAAATGTCCTGGATTAACTAAATAAGTGATATTACCAAATTCTTTTATTTTTGTCTAGATCAGTGCTATGCTTTCTTTCAGTGTTTTAATCCTTTACTTCCATCTAATTGGACCAACTCTCCAAGAACATATAGGCCACTCGGTTGATGAAAAAGGTGCTATGAGTTGATGATTAAAAAATAATGTATTGAATCATATAAATATCCTTTTCTAAATAAATGAAATTAAATTTGGGAGTACCAAAGACACTCTGGGTGTTAATATGAACATCATCTTTAATTTTAAAGTAATCTAGCTCAGACCAAAATTGTAGGAGAGTGAATTTGGTGTTTGCAGACTAAAGACCGCGGATCTCATACTGTGAGGGCGACCAGAAACCGAGAGATGCCGCCACTTTGCTGTTTCAGCGAAGGAGATAAAGCCCTTCAGTTTCAACATGAGGCTGAGAATGACAGAAGGAATAGGATGCCACGCCAGAAAACTTTTGTTATATGTATAGTTGTCGAAATCTAAAAAGACAGCTGTTTTAATTCTAAATCATTCTCAACAATTTGTATGTAATTGACTAAATATACAACTTGTAATCATTAAACCTCTTGGGACCTGTGTTACATCATCAAAGATTAAACTGAAAAAGTATAAAACTTTAACTCTCTAAGTAGTTGTTTGAAAGAAATGATCCATTTATTCTCTCCTTTACAGTCAACCTTTGACTTTACAATGCATAAAGAAGTGAAGGAGTTTGTGTTGCTTTTTTCCCCCTTAATATCTAAGTTGTCCTTTTTTAAATCTCAGCAAAGTAAGAACAGACCTCAAGCTGAGTCCCAACTTTCCCAACTTTCCCAACTCTCGTTCCCACACCATCTCTTGGGAAAGAGTCCCCTCCCTCAGTGTGAATGCTCAATGAATCAGCTCTGTCGTGGGCCTTGGGATTCAAGAGGAAGTTTCGTAATGATACTCTGAGGTTTTGGCTCTGCAGAGGAAAGCAGGAATTTTAAGAGTTTTGACATATTATGTATTATTTTGTCTCTGTGTTACCTAAGTTAACAACAAAAAATTATTCAGAAAAAAATTTTTCTAAGTACTATGGTACCTAAGGCAGCATGGAGACCTCTGTAAGAGACTTGGAAAGAGTACCCAACCCTGAGCCGATCTCAGGGCAACTGCATTAAAGAGCATCAGGAGAGGAAGAACTTTAAGGTAACCCAACACTTTTGCATTTCAGGCAGCTGAGACCTGGACAGGACCCCATCTGCTCACAACATTACAGAACCTCTCAACCTTCTCAGGGACCTTGGAAATTTTAAGTTATTTCTGTTGGCATCGTATAGCACAGAATAGAAGGTCTATAATAAGAAAATATAATAACTCTGTCCTCTCTTCACCTCCTTTCCTCACTACTTCCCGAACCACCAACAGAAGAATTTTGGTGATATTTCAGAAAAGGAATGTGACAAGGCCTGTTTCATTTTAAAACAGTAGCTGTTGAAGCTATTTCCTTTGACTAAGCATCATGACGCTATCTTGCATTCCTTCCAAAAAAGAAAGGCTGATATCATTGGTTAGCTTTTTTTAATCTACGAAGTTATGTCTCTGAAAAGAGCTTATTGAAATAATGGATGTGGAAATGTCTTCAATAGTGCCTGGCGTTTAGAAGTCAGTTAATAAACATGTATTTTATAAAGGATGACGGACACTATTAAATTTATTTGTGAAAACGAAAATCCATATTTAATAGATTTTATAGGCTTTAAACTATTGAACTTCCTAAACCTGAATGTTCATCAGAATCATCTGGAGACTTAAAAATCAGTGTCATGTTTGCTTAAAGCAGAGGACCTCTGCCCTCATCTCCAGGCAAAGTCAACTCTGCTATCCACATAGCTGGGAGGACTAGCTGTTGAAAGTCAAGGCTTTATAATATCACAGAAATTTTACATCAACAAAAGAATGTGAAAATATGACACATTTGGCTGCCAGTCTATATGATAAAAGTATATATGACTTAAATGGTAACTCTTTCCTAAAAGTTGTCTTTAAATCCTATAGGAAATTAAGATATTTTTAAATAAATGCTCTTATTACACAAATTTTTCATCTTACAATAAAGTAAATGCGTTACTATGTCCAATAGTTTCTTCAGGAATACAATGTATGTACAGACCTTATAAGAAACCAAGGTTAGTGTAAACATGAATGCCTCAGCAATTGACTCATATATCTGTCAAATCTAACCTCTGAGGATAAACTAACAGGATAAAGCATAACACAATGAGTGATGAAAATATGCCTCACCTTGAATTACATTTCATAAATAATCAACTGCTTATCAATGTTAACAATTTTAACCAAGATAAACAAATACATTGACGGGGGACAAAGAGCATACAATAAAATATTTGGTATACTGTGCTCCTATTTCTCAGGACAGCACCCATGACAAAGTCTCCCCATGTTATTTCAGAGCCTACCAGAGGTCAGAGAGTGCTCCATATGCTGACTGGTTTTAGGGGCAGTAAGCAGTTTCCTCTGTGGTGGGATTCAAGGATGCCAGCAAGCTAGCATGGCCTTCCAACCCCTCCCATGTGCTGCCTGATGAATGACACTCCAGAATGCTTTATCCCTCAGATCACAGGTTCTAAGCAGGGGCGTCCTTCAGTGTTTTAAAATACCTCTATCTAAAAATACAGATGTCCAAGCCCCACCCAGAATTGCTGAAGCAGAATATTTGGAGATTGGATAAAGTACATTAGGAGTGAAAACTTTGGTCTCTACTAAATACTAGTTCCTTTCCCCATCCCACCCACACTTCTAGCAGAGTTCTCAGCTAAAGTCACACTCAAGCATTTGTATTTTAGCATGAATTATTTGAAAATAGGTTTTGAGGAGGTAAAGAAGAGAAGAATCCATCAGTATAAACTGTGGAAAGACCAAAGTACAAATTTCAGAAAAGGGTGAATTTAATCTAATGTCTTAGATCTAGTGGAAACTTACGAGAAAATAAAATTTGATAGGACTTAACAAAGTGGACAATCCTCAGCTTATTTTACTTTTAGAAAGTAACTATAAAAGAGTAAATTTCTTGTGTTTATTTATAAGAAATTATATATTTATTCTTTTTTATAACTTTTTTATTTTAATTGTTGTTCAAGTACAGTTTTCTGTCTTTACTCCCATCCCAGCCCACCCCCCAGTGCTCTCCACCTCCCTCCCATTTCCACCCCCCTAGTTTTTGTCCATGTGTCCTTTATACTTGTTCCTGCACACGCTTCCCCTTTTCCCCTGAAATTCCCTCCCCTCTCCACTCTGGTCATTGTTGACCTCACCTTTAACAGGTGTTGTTTAACACCTAAACAACAAAATAAACAAAAAAGAGTAAATTTCTTTAACAGTTTGAAAAACTTTTAAAAATTTACAAACTAAAGGAAAAAGAAAAGTGAAGGAGAGAAAATTAAAAAAGCCCCCTTACCCACAAATGGACAATTATAGAGAGATGAGTAATATATCACAGTACTTACAGTATTTACAAAGCAATAGAATGTTTTATAGTACTTACAAAGCACCTTTTACATATACTATGTCACTGTCTTGTAGAATTAGGTGTAAGTAGGTCGTGATTAACACTATTTTACACATGAGGAAACTCAAAGGGGTTAGGTGACTTTGCTAAGTCCCATCCTCAGGACACAAGAGCTTATACTTGAAACTGTTTGCCTCACATTAAGTGGTCCACTCCTAAATCACAGCACTCTGTGGAAAATAAATAGAATTTGATCAATTAAGGCACAATTCCTGTCTTTGCAACCTAACAATTAAAATATGTGTTTATGAGCAATGTCTTTCTCAAAGGAAAAGCATTCTTCTTGGATTCCTCATCAAACCCTTGAGGATCCTCTTGCTCATTGCTTCTTGGTAGGTTCTAAAGCTTTCTTCATGGCATGGAGAATGTTTGGAGCTCTTTGGAAACTCACTGGCATTGCAGGAGCCTGGGAACTGTGTCAGGCCCTCTCTACTATTCCCATGTCATTGTGGCATAGGGAGTATCTATTTGACTAACATCACCTAGTGTTCCAAATAAAACTGAGACACTTGTGGCCTCCAGTCTTGATTTTCAGATTTATCTCAGGAGTTCCATTATCTGCCATTATATCTGGACAAGATGAAATCAGGTCAACACTTAATGTCTGATTCTCCTTTTACTGCTCAAGCTTCCATCTCTCTTTTATCAGTCACAAAATATCTATTGACTGTGTTGATCTTGACAGAAAACTAACTTAGTTTCATTGATTTTCTCTAATCTTTTTCTTGTTTCTCATTCATTGATTTCCACCATAATTTTATTATTTTCATCTTCCTCTTATTGGCGTTGGCTTTGCTGTTCTTGTTTTCCTAGCCTTTTAATGTGGACACCAAGATATTGATTTTAGGTCTTTCCTCCTTTCTAACATAAGTGCTTTAAGTTATAAATGTTCCTCTAACCACAGACTTCTTTCTGTTATTTATTTCCAATTTAATCCTATTGTGGTTGGAGAATATGCTTAGTATGACTTCAATCCATTCAAAGCTATTGAAACTTGTTTTATGTCCTCCCATAAAGTCTGTCCTGGAGAATGAGTTATGTACACTGAAAAGACTGTGGATTCTGTTGTTGAGTGGAAAGTTCTCTGTTTGTCAGACAAAGTTGGGTGACAGGGATATTCAAGTCTTGCATATTTTACTACTTTTTCGTTTCCTAGTTGCCTTGTCAATTACTGCAAAAGGAGTACTGAAATCTCCAACTGAAATTGTTGAGTTGTCTATTTCTCTTATAATTATATAAGATTTTGCTTTATTTAGGAACTGTGTTTAAATGCATTCACAGCTGCTAAATCTTCTTACTGTATTGGATAAGTCCTTTCCTGTCTCTAGTAATATTGCTTGTCTTAAAGTCTACTTTGATATTAATACAGTTACTTCAGGTTATCTATTGCTGTTTGAATGGTATGTCATTTTTCCATCTTTTACTTTCAACTATTTATTTCTTTGCATATAAAGTATTTCTCTCATAGAAAATGTAGGGTTAGATCTTGCTTTGTTATTCAGTTTGGCAATCCCTGCCTTTTGATTTGAGTGTTTAGTCTATTTACCTTTAAAATTATTATTGTTAAGGCTGGATTTACATTTTGCCACTCTTTTCATATCTATTTCGTTCCTCTTTTACTGCCTTCATCTGTTATAGAGAAGCAGTTTTAGTTTATCATATTACTTTCTCTGTTAATGTTTAGTTTTATACATAATACACACACATACACATGATATTTAATTCTTCGTTGACTTTATTTTACCATACCAACACTTCCAGTATGTCATTGGATACTGCCATTTGGTCTCCATTGTTTTCAATAAGAAACCAGTCATTAATCATAATTTCACAGTTTATTTTTATTTTGTTGTTTGCAAAATTTTCTCTTTGCCTATGACTTTCAGCAGTTTGACAGTATATTCTTTTGAATGTTTACCATACTTAGGTTTCATTACACTTCTGGGATCTGTAGGATTAAATTTTTTTCATCAAATTTGAGAAGTTTTTATCCATACTTCTTCAAATATTTTTGTTCATTTCTCTATCTCCCAGCTGGAGGTCAGAGATAGCTAGAATTTGTAGTTGGAATGCATGGCTCTGTGAAACAGGTCTCTGAGACTCTTCATTGTTCTTCAATCCTTTCTTCGTTCTTTAAATTGCTGTTTTCTGTGGTGCTAACTCACATTCACAGTGGTTCTTTCTTCTGCTAGCTCAAATCTGTTATGGATCCCTTCATTATAGGTATTGTAATTGTCAACTTTAGAAATTATTTTCCTTTATATAGTGTACATTTCTCTACTGATATTCTTTATTATCTTACTGTCATCCTGCTTTAATTCTTTGGAAACTTTCTTTTACTTATTTGAACATATTTATAATGGTTGCTTTTAAGTATTTGTAAAATCCAGCAAATGAACCCCATTCAGATTCAGTTCCTATTGATTGTCTGCTTCTATAACTGAACGTGAACTACACTTACCCATTTCTTCGTATGTCTTATGATTTTTGTTTGAAAGTGTATGTTTTAGATTATTGTAGCAATTTAGGATTCTTTCTTTTTTTTGAGGGTTATTGGACTATTTTTTTAAGTCCTTGTCTGTATTTAAACAGCAGAATCTATCTGCTCCATGGTGTACAATTACTAATGTCTCTGCTGTGGTCTTTCATTCTTATGTTTGTTTTTTTTTAGCCTGGTTCCTAGGTGTGGCCTCCAATATCTGCCTGACTAAGAAGTTAGCTAATGCTTTGGACAGAGGTTTTGCTCAAACACCTTGAACGTGTAAGGTTTCCACCCTGTGCCAATGCGTCTAACGTGGTTTAAGAAATGCATTCAAAGTTGCAGCCTGTTCTCAAGCCTCTCTAGGCTTTCTCTTTTTGTTCTGTTTTGTTTTGTTTTGCTGGAGTCTGTTAGGTCTCTCCTAAACATGAATAGGCTCCCAGTCAGCCAGTGGGCATGTGGAGACCTTATCCCAGCACCTCTGTGTCTTTCTTTTTTCTAGAATCTCCCTATAAAATGGCTGGCTGAAAGGTTTTCTCTGCTTATCCTCAATTGAGTCTATTGCCACTATTGATCAACAAAGAAGAGGTTTTTGTCTCCTGCCCTGTATTGAGTCAGTCAGCCCCAGCTGGCAGCAAAACCACAGGTGTTTGTACCCAGCCACAACCTGTAAAACTCAGGCTATTGCCACCCAAAGACTAGGGTTGTGAGCAGTTCCAGAAAGGTGGCCAGAGACACCTGCTGTCCTGACTCAAAGCTGTCACAGGTTTTAGGGAATTAATTCTTTTCAAAATGTTATAGGCTTTTTCTTATTTTCCAGTGCCTTAAATGATTATTTTTGACACTTTTGTCCAGTGTTATACTCTTTTTTTGTACTGATAAAATTGCCAAAGCAATCATACAACTATTATCCCATTTTACAAAAGGCAAAATCATAAAAACCAGAAATATGTCAGTGGTTTCCAAGCACTTAGTGTAGAGAGAAGTCCTGACTACAAAGGAGGTAAAAGAAAACTTACCAGAGTGATGGAAATATTCTGTAGTCTCATTTTTTGTTTATATGACTCATTGTTTTGGTTATATGACTAAAGTATTTATCAAAACCAAAAAATGTACACTAAAAAGGGGTGAATTTTACTGTTGGTGATTGATACGTTACAAAATCTGGCTTTAAATAGCAATAACATACGTGGAGTAAGACTATTCAAGTTCACTTCCCAGTTCCGCCTGTGAATATCTGTGTGACCTGGGACAAGTTAACCTCTGTTTCATATTCCAACATTATCAAAGAAGTATAATAATTGCATTAGCTTCCTATTGCTGCCAGAACAAGTTGCAAACTTAGTGGTTTATACACACACAAATTTATTACCATATCATTTATTATCAGTTCAAAAGTCCAAAATAGATCTTACCAGACTAAAATTAATGTGTTGGCAGGGCTGTGTCCTTCCTGGGGCTCCAGAGAAAAATCTGTTTCCTTGCCTTTTACAGCTTCTAGAGGCTACCTGCATTCCTTGGCTTTACCCTGTCCTGTAGCTACAAAGTGCAGAGCACAACACCTCTGAATCTCCCTCTTCCACATTTAAAGGATGCTTGTTGATTATATTGGGTCCACCTGGGTATTCCAGGCTACTATTCACATTATGAGAGCTGATGAGTATCCTTAGTTCCATCTGAAACCATCCCCCTTGCCATGTAATAAAATATGTAATACAATATCTTCACAGGTTCTGGGGATTAGGAACTGGACAACTTTGGAATGCCTGGCACAATAATAGTAACTACCTCATGGGTTGTGAAAATTAAGTTATAAATGCAAAAAACCTAGAACAATACCAGCACATAACAAATACTGCATTATTACTCTCCAGCTTCTTATACTAGGGTCAGGCATGGAGTTAGCAAGCACTGTGGATAATGATGGTGATGATCAACAAGAGGCTGCCACATTCTCAATGAAACTAAATGGGGAAATGTGAATATATAACATTCACTCAAAGACAAGTTGTCATTTTGGGGTTTTTTGTTTGTTGTTTTTTGGGGTTTTTTAGTAGAACAAGAGAGAAAGAAGGGAAGGGAGGGAAGAAAGAAAGGGAGAGAAACATCTATCAGTTGCTTCATGCACCCGGAACAGGAACCGAACCCACAACCCAGGCATGACTGGGAATTGAACCAGTAAACCTTGGCTTTATAGAACAATGCTCAACCAACTAAGCCATACTGGTCAGGACCATCCCTCTGTCTTTCTGTCCTAATATCAAACCTATACATTACCACATCACAATACAAGTTAGCCAACCAACCATGTGAGGGAGATAAAATTTTATATCCTAGTTTTCTGCTCTTCAGGCCATCCCCCAGGTGAATAAAATGATTGTGTATTATGAAAAATGGACTTATTCTCAGAACGTCCATAAAACTCAACTACTTTTCATGGATCCACAGACATGCACAGCCTCAGGCACTGTGGAGGTCTTTGTTAAATCCTCAGCAGGGTACGTCACTCTCAAGCTTGCGGATGCCCGTAGACCGGAATGGGAGCAACCCAGTCATGTGCTTCAAATTTCTTCGAGGTTGGTTAGAATAGAAGCCATTATTCTCAGTCTCTGCCTATGCGAGCTATGTAAGCAGAAGGGAGCTTTAATGATTCTAACTAGACCCTTTGTTTATTCATTTCTATATGATTGCTGTTTTGTACAATAAAAAGACTTCATTCTTTCAGATGAAAAATATGTATTTCCCATGTATATATTTGGTACCCTATCATGTTAGGCAAATACATTTTACTTAGGAATTATATAGAGCCACTACAAAGTAACTAAAGTAACAAGTTTAATTTGGTTCAGTAAAATCAAGTATTAAAAGTGTATTTTGCATAAGAAAATAGCTTTGAAAGAAATACAAATTTACACTAGGGGAGCAAAATTTGAGAAAACTTGTGTAATACAACTGAAGCACTGCACAGAGGAAAACCTATGGTTTTAAATACCACCTTAATATATAAATATAAAATGAATAAAATAGAAAAATGAATTAATAAAGCATTTGTCTTAAGAGGCTATAAAGACTAAATAAGTGTACAGCAAGTAAATGGGAGGAATTAATAAATATAAAAACAGATGCTAATTAATTAAAATTATTAAATTAATAGAATAAAAATAAATCTAAGAATTGTTTTCTCTAAATTACAAAATAGGCAAACCTATTCAATCAAGAAAAAGTAAAAGTAGAAATACAAAATATTGAAAGTTTTTGTGGAAATAACTACAGAGAGAAAAGACACTAACAGAATCATGAGAGAATGTTTTGCTCATTATTCTGCTCAATGACGATGAGAATTTGCATGGAATAAATTATTTTCTCAGAAAATATAAATTAAAGTTAAACCCAGAAACACTATACAGTATTGCCAGACCAATCACTCTAGAAAAATATAACTAGAAAGCTGGTAGACAGCAGTGAAAGGGGAGATTTACATTTTACTGCATATTGTTTTTTTTTAATTTTGTACTCTCTATGCATAAGCAATTCAAACAAATAAATGAACGACATTGTTAAAGAAAACATACACCAATAAAAAATTGTCTACTTTGAAATTAGCAATGGGTTTATCATAGGCTAAATAATTGGCAAAAGTTAAAATTTAAATATTTGTGATATTTTGATTAAGGTGATAAATGGCAATAATGGAAGCAGAATGCTGTGAGGTTAGAAAGTCTAAAAATTGCCCATGCTTTATTTAAAATTTGTTTTATATTCAAACACAGAAATCTTTATTCATGCCTGCAATTTTATGCTTTTATAATATTTACTGTACTATAATTCTTGTAGTAAAGCATTGGAAAATATGCCTTTGATAAGTCAGGTATTCTTTTATAACTCAGCATATCTAGCAGGATGGTAATACCCCTTTTAGGATATACACAAGCTTTTCTACTTTAAATAGCCCAGGATTTCTAGATGCTAAGGACCTCCAAAAAATGCTCCATGACAATGTGGAATGCATCACGCTGCCCATGTTCTGGGAAGCTTTCATATGAAAGTACCTTACCAATATGAGAACCAATTCCAATTCTTGTCTCTCCCTTGAGTACTTTCATTCAGATATTCACTTTAATTTCAAAAGCCATTCACTTAAATTGCCCTTGATATGCCCTTATTTGTAGCTCTCTGGTACACTCTCAGACTTCCATCAACTTGCACTCAAAAAGCTCTGAATCGTTAAATTGAGGACAATTTCTTTCCTAAAGCTCTCTTACACACCTCACTTAACTGATTGGGACAATTTTATCTTACAACAATCCCACAAAATCTCCATAAGCATGGTCTGTATTTCTAGAGTAGAATCTGTACTTAATGGAGTCATCAAAGGTTGCCTTTACTCAGGAATTAGACTTTGAATTACTTTGATCATACCATGATCTTGTCAAGAACAATAACATTTCTAATTGTGTGCTTAAGGAATTATAGAGGAGTAGAAGAAGACAAGTAAACAAAAAATTGAGAACAACAACTTTATTGCAGATATATACTTCCCCACATCTGGCTACCAGAGAATTAAAATTTATTAGAAGGATTAATAAATATTCAGCTCAAAGAAATGAACAGTTCATTTATTCTTAAAATATCAGTAAAGATATTCAAATACTTATTTGCTTAATAATTGAGACAGTAATTGCTAATGTGGACAGTAACTCATACTGTGATTTATCTGCCATTTGCAAAATTTCAGGAGACGCCCAGTACCATTAACTTTGGTAATATTTTTAAAAGGAAATATTGTAAAGGAAATACTCCCATATGTTTGGTAGATAAGTTGGAAATACAATGTTATTCCCAACTTTTGCACATAATAAAAACAATAAAAATTAAAACATCCACATAAACAGGAATGAATCAGTATTGATTTTTCTGCCACAGAGAAGGAAAATGAAGTGACCTCTCATGTTGTTTGTTTGATTATTAATTATGTGACCCATTTCAGGCATCAGAAAGCTTTTTCTGTAAAGGGCCAGGTGGCAAATATGTCAGGCTTTGTAGGCCCCATGGTCTCTGTCACGAGCACCCAACTCTGTCGCTGTAGTGCAGAAGTTGTCATAGACAACAGGTAAATGAATGGGTATGATCTTGTTCCAGCAAAACTTTATTTACAAAAACAGAGGGCAGAATAGATTTGGCATGCACTGTATGTTTGCATCCCCTGATCTAGTTGAAAGAAATAAATTATTCATAAATGTATGGTGAAAAGCAAACAATAATTTAAAGTCCCAAATCTTACCAGCTATGTGCCTCTCGTGGCTGAGATAGCATAAATCTATGAATGCACCCATCGATGTGGTCTGACACTGTACATTGATCCTCCTCTCCCCTCAAGTGCAGTTGCTTACAAGTGATAGAATTTGTAGATTAATTTATGTTTTTATTTCACAGTTTATTTTCTAATCTACTGTAAAAATTTCACAACATATTGTTTTAGAAAATATTCTACAAAATTCCAATGCTGTTATTAGAATGTTATAATGTAAAGGATAAACATGATAAAATGGCACAAGAAAATTTGAGGAAAGGGAAACTTTTCAACATAGTTAAAGAGATGTGTGTTAAATAAATTATTGAATTGCATTTCATTCAATAAAATAAAATAAAATTCCTAAGTCTCCTTGCTCGCATGAATGAATGAATGAATGCTTAAAGACAGCACACTGAAATTAAAAGAACTGGTAATAGATGTAGAAAATTTTTTCAGTTTTTCCTACTTCCCCTCTTCCAACTTCCTATTTCAGTTTTTCAGGGAAAAAAATGAGTCATGAAATGTCATGAGTTAAAAAAATAGTAATTCTATCTTTATTTCATTATTCATTGTCTAAGGTAAGAAAAATAACCAACAAAAAATGAAATAAATGAGCAAAGCTCAATGTCTACATTCTATATTTTGAATTTTCTTCTTAAGCCTTTTTAATTCTGTTCTCTCTTTTGAGATGATACCTAATACATGGAAATTATCTAAGTAATAAATTTGTGAGTGGCATATAATAGATACAAATCTAAGTTAGTGCTGTTCTATTCTTCCTATTTTTTTCACCCTGGTACTTTCCATGTCTATAACAAGTAACAATCTCTTTATACTAATTATGCAGTTAAAAATGTTTTCTCTATGACCAGTATGGCTAATGAACATATCTAGATAGTTAAGAGGTACACTGAGAGAATTTTAGACAACTCATTATATTGATTAATATTTTGTGGGAAAGATCTTCTAAATATACGAATGATTATAGGACCCAGTACATTGTATTCAGACTCTGTTCTACAATGCTGCAAAGTAATTGATTAATGGTGGAAAATTGTCATATTTATGTAACATTTTCAAATGCCTATACTATTATTAAAATGCTTTATTCTTTAAAACTCTCTGAAACATTTAGAATAGGTGGTAATAGATTCATTTTGCAGATACACAGATGGGATCGGAGGGCCTAAATGATACGTACAAAATCAGAAGATTAGTTAATGATAAAACCTAAATTAGAACCTAAATGTTCTTCCTTTCTTATTGGATGTACAGTCTACAAAACTCCACTGCAATTAGTAAGTCTTGAGATGCGCACACCATGATGCACACTATATATTTGAATCTAAACACAGCAAATTGAGATTTTTTGGAGGATTTTCATTTTTTTGTTTTTTTGCCATTGTACAAAAAAGGAATTCATTTCATTACTACAACAGGATTCAGTTACATTAAAATAATCAAACTACTATCCATCAAGTAAAAGGAAAAAAGAATGCTGAGATGTAAGGATACTTGCTTCTTTTGAACTGCAGTAGCAGAAGCAGGTCTGTTCTTGTAATGCTCCTGACAGTACTTATGCCACAGGAGTGGAGGAGTCTGGGGACCCCATGCACCAGACTTCAAAAACTCCTCAAGTTGTTTCACCGTCTCAAATCGGACACGATATTCCCGGTACCCTGATACCAGGCTCAGGAGCACACTCTTCACCTGACTTTTGTGCACGGGCTTGTTCGAAGATGGTGATTTCGGCTAAGTTTCCAGAGTTTACTATGTCAACTGTCTGCAGGACCTGGTTCATTCACTCTATTTCCAGAATTAGGCTCGATCTAGGCAGAAGATAAAGTCAGCCAGCCACGTTTCCAGGTAAAACACCAACAGGTCCCTCAGTTCCTGCACAGGAAGCTGCCACCGTCAGGTTTCAACCTGTGGTAGTGGAAGTGGTGTCCTTAGCAGCCCATCCAGAAACTGGGTGGGATGTCCATTGATCCTGCTGGACTGCAGCATCTGGCAGGAGGACCATGCTAGGACCAGCAGCCCAAGAGCGAGAAGGAGCAGCTCTCACATTACTTCCAAAAGGGTGGGGGTAGGGAGGAGCCCAATTCAAAAAAGCTGGATTGGGGCACAGCATTAAAAGCCAGGAGCAGAAATGGTGGAAATATAGTCAGGAGGAGATCATCTATGCCAATTTATCTAATAAAAATTTTAAGGACAGAAGAAATGTTTTCAAAAACAAGGCTGACTAGAATGAGACTGGCCCCAAGCAGTAGGTTTGAGCCAGCAGAGATCTGAATCCTCTGCTTCTACATACCCTGGAGGGGTTTGGAGAGAACGCCCAGGCTTCCCCATGAAGGCTTGTGATGAGGCTGTCCTATCCATTCTGTCTGGAAAACATGGGGCTTCCATCCTCTAGTGGGAGAAAAGTTGAACTTATGTCCAACTCCTACTGTTTCTTGGGCAAAGGGGCAATCACATGGAAGTATACGCACCACTCAGCCTGATTTGTTTACTCCGGAGAAATGGCAAGGCAATTTGCCACTGCTTGGGGATTTATCCCTAACAGTTAGGAGGGAGGTAGAATACTGCTAAAAGAGGAAATGGTTATTGATGCCATTAGTAGTTTTCCATGAGAAAGTTCCTACTTTGAAATAGTCATATCTAGCATATACTCCAGTGCTTTCCCACCAAGTTATTACCTTAGTGTATGGTCATTCTTCACCCAACGTTGCACCCATTTGATTGATTCATGTATATGTATGGACTTAGCAAGTTCTTTAAAAGATCGGTCAAAAAATAGTGTTGAGCAAGGCTCTGGTCTAATTCTTAATCACTGTTCTAATACATATATTATCTCACTTAATCCTCATGACAATTTATGGTTATGATCGTGCTCATTTTATGAATGAGGAAACTGAAGTTTGAAAGAGACGAAGTAACTTGAGTGTTTACAGCTGTTAAGCAGAAGAGCAAGAATTCAAGCCCGAATCTGTAGCATTAAAAAACCCCAGGGTTTGTCATTATTCTAATAATGACATTTATTTAGAAAGTTAAGGCTTAGACATAGAAAAAGGAACCTAGCAGTATGAAGCAGTACAATTGTCAAATAAATAGCACAATTCCTGAATAAGAAAAGATGTGATTAATAAAAGGCATAAGGGGAGATTATGGAAATTTTGTCTCATTAAGTCTTGAAAGTTAAGAAACATTGAGGTAGACGGAGAGAGTAGGGGCATCTGCCACGGAGAAATGTGGAAAGGCGGTAGGATGAAGATGCGAAAGAAGACCGAGAGGTGGGAAGACTCAAAGATGTTCAAAAACAGAAAATAGGTCAGTCCATGGAAATAAATTTTTAAAAAATGTGCAGCCACACACATGTACATATGATGTCAAAATATATTTTTTTAATTTTTTATTTTAGTTTATTCAGTACAGTTTCTAGCCTTTATTCCCATTCCAGCCCACCCACCCATTCCTCCCCTCCTCCCTCCCCTTTCCAACCCCCCTAGTTTTGTCCATGTGTCCTCTATATTTGTCCCTGTAAACCCTTCCCTTCTCCCCTGAAATTCCCTCCCCTCTCCCCTCTGGTCACTGACAACCTGTCCTCTATTTCAGTGTCTTTTGTTATATTTTACTTGTTTCTTTGTTTTGTTGTTTAGGTTCCTGTTAAAGGTGAGATCATATGGTATTTGTCTTTCATTGCCTGGCTTATTTCACTTAGCATAATGCTTTCCAACTCCATCCATGCTGTTGCAAAAGGGTATGAGTTCCTTCTTTCTTTCGGCTGCATAGTATTCCATTGTGTAAATGTACCATAGTTTTTTGATCCATTCATTTACTGATGGGCATCTAGGTTGTTTCCAGCACTTTGCTATTGTAAATTGTGCTGCTATGAACATTGGGGTGCATAGGTTCTTTTGGTGTTTCAGGGTTCTTAGGATATAGTCCCAGCAGTGGAATGGCTGGATCAAAGGGCAGAATATATTTGAACAAATATAACCAATTTCCCCTGTCACAGTAAAGATGCTGATCCTTACTACATGTAAAGTATCTTCCTCTCCTATAAGAATCCAGAAATAATAAACCTGCTTGGATAAAAACGAAAAAGAGAATTGAACGGGCATCAGTTTAATGTAAAGGTTGAATATAAAATAGTTTAAGAACTTAAACAAATAGTATAATCCTAATGAACTATTCCGGTGTACCACAGCTTATGTCATCAATAGAGCCCTGTGAGCTAAAAAGTAGGAGCTTAAAATGCAAAGAGGTGGTGAGGTAAGGTTAGGGCTGGGGTCAGATTGCCTGAATGGGCACGGGGCTTCAGGGGCCTCCAGGCTCTTAGCAACTCCACTCCTAGTGTTGGTCAAAGGGATGATAGTAGGGCTCTCACAGGAATGTGCTTATCTTCATTATCGTCACCATTCCTAACTCAGCATCCTTCTTCCCTCCAAAACATCCTGTGCTGGGATTCTTCTTACGTACTCCTGGCCTATCCCAGTACTAATGAGGCATGACTACTTCTACTTCACATAACTAAAAGTGGCTTTAGAAAAGGGAAGGCAGGTCAGAGTCAGGACACTAAGAATTCTTATAAAAGCTATCCTTTCTTGCCCTGACTGGTGTGGCTCTGTGTGTTGGGCATAATCCCACAAAGCAAAAGGTCACTGGTTTGATTCCCAGTCAGGGCGCATGCCTGGGTTGTGGGCCAGGTCCCCAGCTGGGGCATCCAAGAAGCAACCGAATAACATTTCTCTCACACATCCATGTTTCTCTCCCTCTCATTCTCCCTCCCTTCCCCTCTCTCTAAAAATAAATAAAAAAAATGTTAAAAAAAATGACAGCTATCTGCTCTCCCAGTGAATAGAGAGTAATTCTAATTTCCCTTTCAAACAAGGTTTTCCATTGTCCATGCATGTTTGTTTGTAAGACACAAGAGAAAATATTTCTTCTCCACGTACAACAGGAAACTACATGTAGAGAAAAACAAAATCTGTTCTCTATGGAAAGACTTTTAGCAACAATAGAGGTGTGACTTTTTTCCAGAAAAACCTGTGTGTTTGTGTTTCCCTATGAATAGCAACAGGAGCTGGACCCTGAACAGTGCTCGCTTTCACATATTCTCAGGTATCATTCAGGTCCTACAGAATAGAGTCTTCACAGATACACACTGCTTTATTACAAATGCCTTTGGTAAACCACTGACTTGAGAAAGACTAGAGTCTTCTTTTTTAAAAGATTTTACTTCTTTATTTATTTATAGAGAGAGGGGGAGGGAAGGAGAGAAACATGAATCAGTCATCTCTTACACATGCCCCACCTGGGACCAAACCTGCGACCCAGTCATGTGCCCTGACCAGGAGTCGAACCAGCGACCTTTCTGTTTGTGGGACAATGCCCAACCAACCGAGCCACCCTGGTCAGGGCAAGACCAGACTCTGAAGTAGCTCTGTGCAACTGCGTGGAACCTAAAATCAAGGCCACGATGCTCAGCCTCGCTTACCTGTTCACCAACAGAACAAGTGCTGTTAGCATGAGCGCTTGTCCACTGCAGGCCTACCTGCCCAGGCCCCGAAGGAAACAAAGGCTCTGCACAAAACCAATAAAATGAAACTGTGGAGCCATTCATTATCCCAACACCCAATCTGTTCAGCTCCCCGTGTTTTTCTCTACATGGTTTTATGTTATCACATTGCTCCATGAACCTCTCAGCAAGAATATAACACCAATACCTCAAACTCATCAGGTTCACGACCAAACTATTCATCTTTTTACCCTCGAATCTGTCCTTCTCTGTTTCCTAGTTAGGATAATGACAGCAATATGCCTCCAAGGCTGTAAAACTCAGTAGCAGTGTTGCCTTCTTCCTCTTATTCATTATTAAATTCAGATGATGGCAGTTTTTCACTACTTTCTACTCCTCTGGCCCTGACCCTAATTCAGACTTTCAACATCTCTCACCTGGAACATTACAGTAGCCTCCTACCTTCATCTCCCAACCTGCTGTCTTCCCATTTTATTACCTTCTTCGCACAACAATCACAATTGGCTTCCTAAATCTTAGATTTGATAATATTAATTCTCTGTTTAGAAGATCTGTATTGATTTCCCACTGTTTACGGCACCATTGGGAAATTAGTTTTGGCTTGTTCTAGAAGACTTTGAAACCACGGGGAGGGAAGGAAGGAAGTCAGGAAGGAAGGAAGGAAGGAAGACATAAGAGAGTAAAAATAATTTCAAAATCTACTAAGATACTTTTACTGCAAATTTGGCTTTGTATTTTATATTTAATGGACTTATTGTACAAAACAATCCTATTTGGGGAAATAAGAAAACATATCTGTTTATGTTTGCAAAAACAAAAAATAATAAATCAGAAACTAGTGTAATTAGTTATGTACAAGGGGAAAATGTAGATTAGATAAAAATGTCAACTTTCCTGAGTTTGCTAACTGTAGTATGTTTATGTAAGAGAATATCCCTGTTGTTAGGAAATACCTGCTATAATATTAACAGATATGCAGTCTACTGCCAAAATGGTTCAGGTAACACGAATTATAATGACGTGTGTGTATGTGTGAGTGAGAGACAGAGACAGTGGGGGGGTGTACAATAAAGCCAATTTTGCAAGTTGTTAAAAAAGTTGGTCAGTTAAAGTCAGTCTTTTTTTTTCCTGACAGTACATCTGTAACTTCTTGCTGCTGAACTATAAGACTTTCCAGTCTTAATATCTATTTCTTGTCACTGATGGACTTGGATCCCTGATAATTTGCTGGTTCTTCATCTTTGACCATATGTGGCATATGCTTAGCAAGGGGCTATTTTTTGCATATTTTCTATTTGGTAGATTTGTTGCAGATAGTTCATTGTTACTCTAATCTATTTTCAGATGTATTGCCTGGTCTCCCATATACTTTCTTGTGAAATGAATATTGCTGGACTTAAATTTCCTCATCTGAGGAGTAAGAACAGTTGAGTAATCACTAGATAACATCTCTAACGTCCTTTCTCCCCTCCAAAAAAATCTCTTACATATCTTACTTCCTCAATTTTCTTTTAAATGCAGAAGAAATTTAAACATCTCACCCATTGCATTTCTATATTACTAGAGGAGAAAAAGCAGTGCATTTGTGTTCATGGCTGAGGTAAAATGAAGTTTCTTGTCATGCTTATTACTTTCTACATAATTTTAATTTCTTAATTGAGCCTGGAATTGAAAGAAGCTTATTATAACTAGGACTCTAAAAATACTAATTCATGCCTAAGATTGCTTGCATTCTTACAAGTAAAAGAAAATTGTTGAAATAATTGATTTGTTGCCAGTTGAATGCTTTCAATTTTTATTATTTCTCAGCACTGGCTTGTATAGTAGTTGTCACGCAGCTTTGCCGCAGTGCTAATTTGGCATTTGCTAAAAATATTCAGTAACATAGAGGAATGATGTGCAGGACAAATGCTTTATAGTTTGCTACAATCTTTCCAATGTTAACCAATGTTTATTTGTTTTGTAAAGCAATGGCTAAAGAATGTAAAAAGCAAATGCATTTCCTCTTCTTTGTCTTTCCCAAGAAAAATGCAAAAAGAACTGAACGCAAATGCAACTGAGAAGGTGTGCATCTAGCTGGAATTCAGGGGTCTCCAAGGTGAGAGGGCAGAAGGCTCAGAGACCACACTGCTCCACAGCTGCACCCTGCCTGCAAAATCCATAGACAAGAGTTGGATTCCTCTTTGCATTAGTGACTCTCATAGATACCCAATACCATAATAGAAAGCCTACCTTGGAAAAAATTGATATGTAAAATTTTCATAAGGAAAGCAAGAAGGAGGATCCAGTGTTTATCTTCTGGGTCCCTAAGTCTGCATGACTTCTGAACCAAAATGATGTATGTTGGCTCCAAAAATACCACACGAAGAAGCTGACCGGTGTCAAACATGAACATGAGCAAAATGCTGCAGGGTGGCCAAGGACCACTGCACCCCAGCAGAGCAGCTTCCGGCAGTGCTGGCATCTCCCTGGAGGACAGGCCTGTGTAGGCCCCTCGCCAGAAGGCTGCCTGTGGGGGACGGTTTTGCAGGCCATCCCTCTTGCCACTCTGCTGCAGGTCTGAGAGAATCCCAGCTGGGGAAAGGCAATCCCTTCACCCTAGTCTCCACACAGTTCCCCCTCCACCTGGACCTTCCACCTTCCTCCATCCCTGAGGGCTCCGGCCTTCCCAAAGGACTTTTAATCTTCTGATTCTTCTTGAGGTGAAGCAGGCCAAGCTCCCCTCAGACATCCCAGTCAGAGGGTGAGGGCTATATTTTATAAAGTATAAAATTATATCGATACTTTTAAATAAAATCAGTGATATATTTTAGGCTTATGCCTAAAATAGAACAAGCTCTACACTAAAGTGGAATCATTCTTTTAATGTCATTTAAAACTCACCAATTAAACATAGTTTTAATTCGATCACCCAGTGAACATGTATTAAGTACTCTTTATGTGTCGGGTTCTGTGGTCCACAACACAGGTCTCTACTCTCAAAAAACTTACAGGTAAAAAATTTAAGAAAAATTTTACTCTTTAAGTATGACATTTTTTAAAAGAAAGATATTAATGTATGGTGGGTGAAATTTTGTGATGTGTTTTAATGTAAAAGAGAAATGTGTATAAATGATGAAAATGCCAAGAATATAATTTTTAAAAATATTTACAAATAACAAGTGATATTGTTCTTAGAGACACTTTAAGAATAGTCTTGAAAAATATACTAATAATGCTGCTTTCTTCTAGACATTTTTAGTATTTTATATATATACGAGTATATTATAATTTACCCTGCTGCTCTCTCTTTGTGTGCTGTTCCTCAGAGAGCTTCCACATTAAAATGAAATATATAAGTCCAGTAATCCTCAGGATCAATATGTTAGAATATTGCTATTTTGCAGAAAATATTTTTATTTTCCCCTGTGCCACCCAGCCACCTTTAAGTTTTTAAGATTCAGACATGTAGCTGGTGTTGACAATATTGTTAATCTTCCTACCCAGACAGTCAGGGGAAAACTACCAAGACAGGGTAGGAAAAAGTTAACGTCATTAAAAAACGACTTCTACTTAAACAATATTGTTACTGTCTAAATGCCAAGGTCTTCTTGGAACTGCAAAAGTTTTCAAGATATCGAGCCCTACTGTTTGTTAACTAGTAAGCTCTTCTTGCTTTCCAAAGTGTTCTCTGTTTCTTCCCAAGAAATGTTATCTTGGAAAGAGAAGTTAGCATTATTTTAAAAGTACTGCTTAATAAAATCATTTTTCTATCATTGATTTTTAAATATAGTATAAAAGTTTACATGCTAGGTTTAAGGTGAACAGAATCTACATTAATGGTGAAAATCATTTTTAAATATTTTTTAAATGTTTTAATATCTTATTTTTAGAGAGTGGGGAATGGAGGGAGAAAGAGAGGGAAAGAAACATCAATGTGTGGTTGCCTCTCACGTGGCCCACACTGGGGACCTGGCCCATAATCCAAGCATGTGCCCCAACTAAGAATCTGACCGATGACCCTTTGTTTTGCAACCCACACTCAATCCACTGAGCTATACCAGCCAGGGTGAAAAACATTTTTTTAAATGTCAGTTAAAACTCCCAATTAAAAAATAGCTTAGGAAGACCACTCTCATTAATTTAAAAAACAAAATCTATAACTCAAACATAAAATGACAAATAGCCCAATTAAAAACCAGGCAAAAAATCTGAATAGGCATTTCTCCAAAGATATGTAAGTGGTCAATAAACACGTGAAAAGTTTCTCACCTCATCAGCCATCAGAGAAATACAAATCAAACCTAAAAGATACCACTGCCTCACCCTCACTGCGATGACTACAATCCAACAGACAGATTGTAACGAAGTTTACAAGGGTGTGGAGAAATTGGAATTTTTATAAGTCTCTGGAAACTATGTAAAATGGTGTGGCCACTCTGGAAAACAGCCTACTAGTTCGTATTCCAAGTGATAAAAAGCAAGGACCTACAACCCAGCTGGGTGGATTACTCTACCCAGCAAAGCTATCAGTTAGAATCCAAGGACAGATAAAGAGTTTCCCAGACAAGAAAAAGCTAAAGGAATTCATCACCACTAAACCAGTATTATATGGAATGTTAAGGGGTCTAGAAGATGAAGAAGAAGAAGAAGAAGACGACGACAATGGAGGAGGAGAAATTATGAACAATAAAATGGCAATAAATACATATCTAATTGGATCTAAAAACAAAATAATCAAGCAGAACAGAAACAGAATCATAGATACAGAGAATGTTTTGATGGTTGCCAGATGGGAGGGGGATTGGGGCAATGGTAGAAAAAAGTGAAGGGATTAAGAAGTGCAAATTGGGAGTTCCAGAATAATCATGGGGATGTAAAATACAGCATAGGAAATAGACTAGCCAAAGAACATGTAGGCATGACCCATGGACATGGAAAACAGTGTGAGGATTACCTGAGGGAAGAGGGGAGCCTGAGTTGAGTGGGGCAATAGGTAAAAAATAGGGATGATGGTAATAGCATAATCAGTAAAGTATAATTTAAAAGAAACTTTCCATCCCCCAAATATTCAGTTACCTTATGATGAGCAATTCAACTCCTAGCTGTATACCCACAAGAAATGAAAACATATGTTCACACAAAAATTCTCAGGAAATTTCATAGTAGCATTATGCATAATCACCAAAAGAGGTAATAACTCAAATGTGTATGGATTGAAAATTAATAAATAAAATGTGGTATATCCATACAATGGAATATTATTCAGTAATAAAAATGGGTGAAGTATCTATACATGCAAAAATATGGATAACCTCAAAAATATTATGCTAAATGAAAGAAACTACTCTTAAAAGATTATCTACTGTAGATTCTATTTATATGAAAGTTCCAGAACAGGCAAGCCTATGCAGATAGAAAGTAGATTAGTGATTGCCAAAGTCCAAAGCTGTGAGTGAAGGAAATGGTAAGTGATTGCTAATGGATTTATATAACAGTTTAATTGGAGTACTGAAAAGTTCTAACAATGATTGCAGTGATTGTTACACAATTCAGTAAATATACTAACAGCCTTTGAATTGTATACTCAAAAGAGGTAAATTAGATGGGATATGAATTATATCTCAATGAACCATTTTTTAAATATATAAATTGTATAAAATGTTCAAAAATCACAATTCTATTTTTCTCTAGTTGGAAAAGAATAACTAAATAGAAGTGGCCATTGGGGTTGCTTTAAAATGTACAAGATTCATTTATAATGAACACACGTATTGAATAAGAACAATTCTGCTGAAAACCTAAAAATAAATTTATATTCAAATAACTTAACATTTTCTAAGAATGTTCACTATTAATTTATCTGTATTTTTTCTCTGAATCATTAAATAATTATTAATTTAACTAAGCCAGATTTGGCACACATTTTCATGTAATATATGTATTACTGGAGCTCTATGGGAACAAATTTTTTAAATTTTTTATTTAAATGTCAAGTTATTATTGTACCTACTTTCTAATACTATTACCAAAAATATTAGAATGCCCTTATATTGCTGTATAAAATTATAAATACCTATACTAGTAATAATATATGTTAAAAGTATTTTAATAAAAATAAGTAGATGAATTAGAGAAGTTCTTATTTTTAAATGCTTGATTGAAATAGTTTGGTTATGCCTCATAAATAAGAGTGTCTGCCAACTTAACTAAGACTCTGCTCTAAAGAAAAGGAAAATTAATTTAATTCCAAAAATTATTTAAGAAATAAGGGGGAGCATCTTAGCAGATGTGGTGTTAAAAGTACATGTGTCTGTTTGCACCTCTGCACTGAATAAAAACTCAGACAGAATGGGCACTTTTGACACAGGCTGTGACAGCCCTTCAGTAACACCACATAGCAAAGAGGAAGCAGTGGAATTTCAAACAGCAAGTGTAACAGACAAAACAAAAATTAGAAGCACACTGGTAACTGAACTGAAGAAACTAAAACTAATGAAACTAAACTGTGCACCGAACCTTGGGAAAAAAATTCTGAAATTTTTACACACACAAAAAAAATGGCTCATGAAGGAATTTGTTTCGTCGAAAGTGTGCTTCATCGAAGACCACAAATCATTCACAAACACTTAACTCATGGATGGTTTCCATGGTGACACAGAAGGCCCAAAATGGAAACAATTTTTACCGGTTCTTAACCCACATAATGACCAAAACTGTCTAGAATAATGGTTACACTCAAAACATAATGGCTGTAAGCAATTCCACACAAAAGCAATTTTATTAACAATAAAGAAATGATAAATCACAGTATTCTAAAGCAATACACACAAACATTGAAACAAAGTAACAGTGCCATATTTCTTAAAGTGTAGACTATTTTTACACAATTGTTGATTCTGTTCTTTTCCTTTTATATATTGAACTTGACTCTCTGTGGTTGGATAAAACCCACATAAGCTGCTGCTGTGGCATTTATGTATTCAGTACATGTTTCCTACAAGATAGTTTATGAAACTACATTTATAAAGACATTCTTATTTACAAGTTTGGCTATGCACACAGGGAGTAAAAGGTATTATTACAGGGCACTGGTGAAATGTGACTCTAGTTACTCATGATCTCTATTAAATAATCACTACTGCTCTTCAGACTTCCCTCCTCTTTCATTTAGTGGAAAGGAAATTGCTGTACTATTTGGTGCCACCAACATAGGCCTTTATAGACAGGAGAATTGCTATCAGTATTTTGCTTCATCTTTGGATTTCTCTAGCATATATCCCTTCCCGATACAGGAAGGAAAAGGCAGAACATAAAGGATGGATTATTTGGGTTGACACACTGTGCAACACTCTTTGCTCCCTGTCTCACCTCTAACACTGCTGCATAAACTGAGAACTAAAATGCTTTTTAGATTTCCTTGCAGGAGTCCCACTTATATTATCTCTGAGAAGATCTAGCAGTTTATTTCACTCCCTCTTGCAACAGTCCCAGAGTGATAAAACCCAAGGACTAGAATTATGAAATAGCTTATCTTTTCCCGTCATTATTCTGCAATGCTCAATATCATCAGGATGCTCTTTACCCCTAATTATATTTATTAAATAAAAAGACAATGACTTCAGTTCTATTAATTATCACTTGGTACATATTAAATGTTGGGTCTCTTAATATAAAAGCTAATCAGTCATATAAAACATCTTTAATGGAGTTTGTTGAAAGCAGGCACACTCTTCTAACGTTTGTGATAAATTTTTTCATCCAAAAGATATTTACTGGGTTGATATTTTAATCCAAGGACTATGACACCATCCACTGCTTTCACCAACAAAAAGATCTAGTGTTAGCAAAAGAAGTAGGCTTCCATAGCAGTAGGGCTGCCTTGTCAGAATAAGTGTAAAAAGGTAAGTAAAACAAACAAACAAAAAACCCATGACAGACAGAGGGTGAAGAACAAAACCACTGAAGATGAAAGAAAGGCTCTAACTGTGAGAAACTGAGTTGAAAATTAGAAAACTCTGATCGAAGAAATACCTCAGGTATCATATTAATATTTAGTAATTGCAAACATTTACTTTTCATTACACATTTCAAGGCTTTCCAAATATACATGTATTTAACCCTAACAGCCCATCGGAGTGACATGATGTACGTCGGCATCGTCAAGCCCATCACCACAGTCAGAACAACGGCGTGTCCACCACCCCCAAACTTGTCACTCTCTTTGCCTTTTCTCCTGCTCCGGTAAACATCGATTTGCTTTATGTCACTATGAATACGGTTGTTGATGTTTTAACATCTTTTTTGTTGTTGTTGTTGTCGTTGTTATTTAAAACATTTGTGGCAGTTCCAGGGCAATTTCAACTTTTTGATTATTCTTCCCATTATGAATTGTGTTTTCCCACTTCTTTCCATGCCTAGTAATCTTCAGTTTAATAACTAACCTGGTGAATTTTGCCTTGTTTGGTTCTTTATTCTGGGATGCAGTTAAGGTACTCGGATATAATTTAAGAGTTGGGGTTTTTTCTTGGGATCTTGCCTTTCTGATTTTTTTAAGCATCTCCCAAGAGGTACTCAGTCTGGAGCTAGTAATTTCCTAGTACTTGGGCAGGAAGTTTCTTGAATTATGACTTTTTCTAGTCTGGCTGGTGAAACCGGCAACTATTCTCAGCCCTGGGTGAGTGCCGGTCACTGTTTCCTCTAACCCCATTGGTTGGCTGTTCCTCAGCCTTGGGTAGTTTTTTCTTCCCAGCCAGGCACTGCTCAGTGCTCTGCTAATTGCTCAAGGGTGCATTCTGCCCATCTCTAGGAATCTAAATCTGCAGCTCTCTTGTCTCTGGTACTCTTTCCTGAGAACTCTAGTCCCTTGACCTCCCCAAAACAACCCTCCCATTTAACTCCTCAACTCAGGGAGCACCCTGGGCTTGCCTGGGTTCCATCATCCTGTCCTGTACCACGAGGGCCATAACTGGGGAAGTGATAACACGCGTTTCATTTGCTTTCAGGGATCACTATGCTTCTATGCCTGATGCTCAATGTCTTGAAAACAGTTTTTGTATACCATCTGTTTTCATTGTTTTTGTGTTTCGCTCTGATTTTTGGTTTTATCAAAGAAGAGGGTATTTTCAGCTGACATGTATCTTGTACAGAAGGGGAAGTTCTCCTTAACCTTCTAAAAAACTACCAAAGGAACAAGGACAAAAGCTAAATACAGTTAAAGAGAGCAAGGAAAGGCTGAAAAATGTCCCCTTCCTTGCTTGTTTAATGATGTGCAGTAGCTGACAGATTAGCTTTCAATTTGTGCTGTTATAAATTACTGTAAACTTAGTGGCTTAAAACAACACAAATTTGTTGTTTATAGTTATGTGGGTCAAAATTCTGACACAGTTCTCAGGGGGTTAGAATGAAGATGTCAGCAGGGCTGCATTTTTTTCTAGAGGCTTTAGGAAAGAATCCATTCCCTTGCTTTTCCCGATTCTAAGGACCACCCGAAGTCCTCCTCTCTTGGCTTCCTTGCTTCCTTCAAAGCCAGCAACCTTCTATCTCTCTGACCATTCTTCTGTAGTCACATCTCCCTCTGACCACAACAGGGAATAGATTATCTGTTTGTAAGGATTCATGTGATTAGATTGTGTCCAAACAGATAATCTAGGACACTCTCAACTCCATCAGGATCCTTAAGGCAACCATATCTGCGAAGTTCCCTTTGTCACTTACAGTAAAATGGTCACAGGATCTAAGGGTTAGGAGATGGATATCCTTTAGAGCATCATTATTCTGCTTTCCACAGCTAAGATCTTGTGACTTAAAACTTACTGCTCTACTCATTGTTAAGTAATGAGAGTGACATTCAGAGAAAGCCTTTTAAAAACATTTAATCAAACACAAATTTTTAAGAAAAGAAATTTGCCAGTTTTTCTTTCCCACGTATTTAATGAAAAAAAATTAATAGGGCAGCCTGCTCTCTCTACACATCCTACTGGTAAGCCCTTCTTTCTTGGCCTTTGATACTGGTTCCTTCTCAGTTACCAAGACTAAAATAATGAAGTCTAACATGCAATAATAAGTTCTATATATTTCAGGGTTGAAGCATGCTTCTTAACATTTATTCCCAAGAGTCTTCTCTAATTGTTTTTTTAATGTTGTTCAATGCTGGTTAATACTGTTCCTCAAACCAATTTTATTAGTAATATCAGTAATATAACAATAGCCAATATTTGATTCAACAGCCACTTAAATCAGCAACTACTCTATGGCTTAGATACTCAGTATCATGCTAAGAACTGTGAAGCTACTGAAAGTGCAATAAGTATGATTTTAGGAGAGATCAACCAATCCAGTCTTCTCATTCATAGTCCTTGGAGGAGGGAACTAAGACTGAGAGAGGTTTAGTTGTTTCTTAAGTTAACCCTATAGTTAGTGACAGTGACAGATATCCCCAGGTACCCACTGCACCTAACCTTTTCTTATTTTCAGTTCACTACCACACCGTGGTGCCTATATACAACAACACAAAAATATACATGGGGCAGTGTCATTTCAATTTTTTTTCCTTTGTTCTCTCACCTTGATTATAGCCAACGTGGAGCAGAGGGCTATCAATTTTGTCTCCAGGAGAGAAATTCTCCTCTCTGCATTTCACTCTGAAGAAATAGAATGTATTATAAGATGACAATAGGGCAAATGTTTGTTACTAACACTGTTTATTTAATTAATAAACCTGCAGGAAAAGCCAAAATCTCCTTCAGGTTCTAGGCAGCTGCTTAAGTCTCAAAGTCAAGTTTCTTCACACAACTCTCCTAACTCTTCTCAACATTAACATTTGCACAAAAAAGCACCAAAGTGTTTGCTTGGGCAACTTCTCTCATCTAGCTCTGAATATAAAAACACAGTTGCACATAGAACCATCACATTCTTAATCAAATGATGATTTATGCTCTTGAGACTGGGCAATAAAAATTCAGATGGACTTTTTTATAAGTTATGGCTTCACTGCAATTCACTCATCCTTTCTCCAGTTCTCATTTTCTATGCAATCAGAAATCTGACACTATTGTGGCTTTATATGTGCAGACATAAATTTTAGAATGCAGCATGATTAATATTACGTCCATCCTTTTTTAAAAAAATGAAAGGAAATATTTCAAAATATGCAAGGATTTTTGCACTATGAAATGTGTTCATTTTTTAAGTTAGTTATCCACCATCCAAGAAAAGGGAAATCTTGAGAAAATATACAGGAGAAAGAAGAAATTCAGTCAAGATTAAAAGTAAAACAATCCAATTAAACACATTTTAGCTCAATTACTAAGATAAATATTCCTTAAAGATGTTGCTAACCATAATTTTGATAAGAATTAGACCAAAAAATTTGAACAGTATAATTAATCTACATAAAGTAGTTTGGAGCCCATAACTCATATCTTTAGTGAAGAAACATGATAGAGCCCCAGCTGGTGTGGCTCAGTGGACTGGGCGCCAGCCTGCGAACCAAAGGGTTGCCAGTTCGATTCTCAGTCAGGGCACATGCCTAGGTAGCGGCTGGGTCCCCGGTGGGGGGTAAGCCAGAGGCAACCACACATTGATGTTTCTCTCCCTCTTTTTCTCCCTCCCTTCTCTTCTGTCTGAAAATAAATAAATAAAATCTAAAAAAAAAATTTTTTAAAAAAGAAACATGGTAGAGTTATTTTCTGGAAATAGAAAATTTTATTTTTAATCTACATAAATTCCACCAAAAATAACTTTGCCCAGACTCTATATAGCATAACATTCAAATCAAGAGCTCTAAAGTTAAGCTTCTTGGATTCAAGGCTAGACATTGCAATTTGCTAGCCAAATTACCTTGGGCAAATTAATTAAACTTTATAAACCTTCCTCAATTTTCTTGTCTGTAAAAAAGAGATGATAAGTAGCACCTGACTCACAGGTATGTTTCAGTAGATGTAATGGGATAATTCATATAAAGCACTTGTAGTAAGTGCTCCATAGGTTATCTATTATTACCTGCCTTCAGTTGGTACGTTAAATAAGGCATTTGGAGCATAAAATGTGGAGCATAAAAACTAATGGAAAGAAAATGCTGCAGAAGGTTAACAGTGATTAACATCAGCATAATACAAACATGACTGATTTTTTCCATTTTCCAAAAAATGTTAAATACAATTATATTGTATTAAAAACAAAATGTGTTTTTATGAATGTCATTAGAGCAAATATGTAACAATAGAAAACTTTAAATTATTCTTAATGTTTTCTCTGTGGAAACCTCCATCTTTCCCCAAATATACCCACTTCTCTCCCCAAAATGAAGCTTTACCAAAGTCTAAACCCCACAGGGCACATGCAGAGAACTCATATAACAACATTGGCTCAACCAGCCCTTTAAGGTTAAAAGTTCTGTTTTAAAACATTACTAGAATTAGAAATTTGTGTTCTGCAGAACTCAAGAAAAACAGAATTGGTTCATTTGAATGAGATATGAGTTGGTTTTATTATATCAAAATGCTGGATTTGCATTAAACACTTTCTTGTAATATATTACTCAAATGTGATTTTATTAAAATTAACTGGTATTGATTGAATATTGCATTAAGGAATTGGGGAAATTAGACATTCATTTAACTTTGGGGATGACTTTTTCAACATTGAGATTATTCATGTCAACCTAAATGTCTCAAAATCTAACTAAAAAATTGCAATCATTTTTGGTGGGAAAAAGGGGCAAAATTGACTTGTTTATTTCTTAACAATAAGAAATTTAGAAGTGATTTAAGGTAGCTTATGGAAATATATCTAGTAGAAAAACTATGTACACATAAGAGAAACTTCTTTGGAAACTGACCTATGTGTTACAATAAGTGGATTTATGAATAACTCATTTTGAAAGCATGTAAAAACCATACATAATCATCATGTTAGTTATTTCATTTATTTTACATAAACTTTCAAACACTATTTTGTTTATAAAAAGAGATGGGAATTGTGCATAAAGATAGGTAAGAAACTTTTCATAAAAATTTTTAATAAGACTGCAAAAAATGAAAGTTTGGCCATTACCAGTGAAATTTAATCTGGGTTAATTTCCTTTTCTAAAAAAAAAGTGGCTCATGTGCTCCCCTGGAATTTAAAATAATAAAATATTAAAAGCCTATTGTTTGCATAGCCTCCTCTGCAGATGTTTAAACAGAAGATACAGCAAACAGTAGTCAACACAGAGTGTGACCCCAGTGACATTTTCTATAGGTAAAATGAAGAAAAAATATGCATCGGAGATGTCATAAAGTGACAGTCATGAAAGAAATAGAACAATCTTCTTGGACTTCTTGTGCCCGCCCCTACGAAGTTCCTTTGAGCTTTCACAATCTGTGAGCAGAAGGGGTAACAGTAGACACTCCTGAAGATGGTATGTGGAGTTTTAAGCACTGACTGCACACAATGTCATTGTTTTTACCTGCAGACAGGGAACTCCGCCTTATCTATCCCCCTGAAACCTCTCACTCCCAGCAATACAAAGTGGGAGCAGCTCTGGAGGCACGTATACTTGAGAAGAATATTAACACGAAGAAGTGTAAAAAAAAGTGCCATTTACTCCTCACAGAGATTTGTGATACCAACCTAAATGAGAAAGCACTATTGAAATACCGTTGTTTGGGCCATCATTCTGGAATTTTTACAAGATCAACTGCAGACAAGCCAACATTAGACTAGAGATTAAGTCCAGACACCTCTAGTAGGGAAGGTGAGACAGAGATTTTTATGCCTGCCAAAGAAGCAAATGTACAAATTATGGTATTTTTCATCTCCCAGAAGAGTGAATGTTTTATATTATTTGTAACTGCAAAATATTCTCATCCCCATGAAATCCTTTTAAAAAGTTACTTATTTGCAAAATGTTGAGAAACCTGTGTTTTCTGTTCTTGGGAAATAACTTTGGCATTAGCAACTGTAGAAGCAGATGCTTGTCCACACTGTGATCCAGAAAAAATAAAAAATATTCCAAGGTCAGAGCTATCTGGAAAAAAAAAAACAATGGTAAATGACAGATGAAGAAATTACAGGAAATGAAGGATGAACAAGGAAAGCCGGAACCAATGATTCTGTCACTGACTTACACTGAATTCAGTAGTGTGCATGCAGGAGCGGGGAAGGCCAGAAGCCCAGAAGTCTTCATTCTGACTGGTTTTTATTATGAGTGGCTTTTATTATGGTTTTTATTATTAATCACCTGGGATTATAAAATTTTAGCAAAAACTTTGTAATTAGGTTAAAGTCAATACCCTTAATTCCAGCTTTGTGAAATGTTGCAGAATTTTTTCCTACTATTCATTGAGATAAAAGAATTTTTAAAGCTAAGATTAAACCAAAATCCATTCTGCAAAACAGAATATTCACCCCCAAAAACATGCAACAACAAAAATGTATCCAATGTCAACTTGCTGGAACAAAGTGGGATACCTTTACTGCTGTAAAAGATATCGCAGAAGGAACACTGGAGTCCGTCCCATCCGGACAAAACACATATAAAAGGAAGTGCCAGACAGATGCTGCTCTTTTATATGTTTGTTTAGATATTGCTTCCATGTACTTGGTTAATCTGAGGATTAACCCATGCCCAGAAAAAAGAAAAAGTGAAAACAATGTCAAAGTTATCAAGTGATTAATTTGCTCTGATTAGAAGTAATTCTGCAGCTTTTAAAAATCTAATGGCCTGTAAAAATACTATACAAACATTCCCTGACCAACTGTTGCACATGATTTAACAGTGATTCCAGCACTTACTAGTGCTTTCTAGTGCTTATCTGATATGTCAGCTTGGTAATAAATATCCAGGTTAATTTCCAGGTCTCTGTGCTTGGAGACGGGGATCAGGTGAACAGGCCTGTTAGCCCAGAGAGAAGCACAATTTTTATTTCCTGCTAGTAAGTTCAGCAAGGCAAATATCTTGACCCAGATTCGAGAGTTCCAAGAGGTGGCTGTTAGCCGCCATTGGTCCCCAAGGCAAGAAGCTGTAGTTTTAACCGCTGGCCCAGTTCCTTTATCTCTGTCCTCCAGGGGCCTGGTGCTTCCAGGGTGTCAGGAGCACACAGACCCCAGGAGGGCAAAGACAGCAGGTAGTTGGTGCTACACTTCTTCATCCTTCCCCACACTAAAGGGGAAGTTCATTTTCTCCTCATTGGCTGAGAAATAATTGGAGATATTCCTAAAAAATTAAAGACAACTCCATCTTCAACAAGGAGGTATTTGATAAAGCAACATTTTTGACACAAATTTAACTAATATTTTGGCCAGTATGAATTATTTAGGCTCAGGTAATAACTAGTTCCTAATTACTTTTATTAGGGAGCCACTCAATATTATAATCCTGTTTTTCAGACATACCTCTGAGTACTACATCCTACATCTTTTTTAAAAAAATTATTTTATTTTAGTTTATTCAGTACAGTTTCTATCCTTTATTCCCATTCCAGCCTGCCCACCCATTCCTCCCCTCCTCCCTCCCCTTTCCAACCCCCCTTGTTTTGTCCATGTGTCCTCTATATTTGTTCCTGTAAACCCTTCCCTTCTCCCCTGAAATTCCCTCTCCTCTCCCCTCTGGTCACTGACAACCTGTTCTCTATTTCAGTGTCTTTTGTTATATTTTACTTGTTTCTTTGTTTTGTTGTTTAGGTTCCTGTTAAAGGCGAGATCATATGGTACATCCTACATCTCTTAAAAGCGGACGTTTTATTTTACTCATTTTTGTAATGTCTGCAGCATCTGTCCAGCACAGTGCCGTGAACAAAGGCTTATTACTGTTCTCAGATATCAGCACCAAATCTCACTATTTCCTCCCCTCTTGTGATGTGGAAATTAGATCCTATGTCCATTAGGTATAATTAATTCCATAGGCTCCATCTCCAAGATTCATTTCTTCTCTTTCAGCCCCCACCTTCACCCATCTTCTCCAGCTCTAGGTTTTTGCTTTCAGAGGTTTGTTTGTTTGTTTGTTTGTTTATGTCAATCCCACCACTGTTTGGGGATGACAGGTCACAGGGAAAGGTGCAGGCATGGGAGCTCATCAATAAATACATGCCGTTTGTAATTGAAAGTTATCAGGGAAAGCAGAACAAGAAAAGTCAAGGAAGGCACGGCAGGAAGGAAAGCATATACAGAACACAAGCCGAAGTGGCGCCTCAGGGATGTTCTAAACATAGAACGAGAGTTCCTGATATAAAACGCAATAACCTAGAATTTACTGTACAATTTGGTCTCTGTGTTCTGAGAGTCAGCAACCCACCATCACCTGTGATATTTCCAGACACTAGTTAGCGAGACAAGTGCAGCCTGAGGCTTTCTGTATATTTTATCTTCACTAAAATATACCCACCAACGTGAAAGGAGCTTTCTCATGCAAGTCCCAGGAGTTTCTGTTTTTAAGGCCAGAAATAAAAAAGAGAACTGTTGTTCAAGTTTGACTCTTCTCTTTGCCAGATAAGGGTGATCTTTCATAAAATAAACTAGATCAGCACGTCAGGCTTGTGAAAAGATACGACAGAATTAATGGCCACTAACTTGCTAACAAAATTATAACCAAACAAGCTATTTGGGGCTGTCAATGTGATTGATATGAGCATTGTTGAATCTAACTTGTTTGAGTATCCACTGGTATTTTATCTAGAGCTACTGTTGCAATTTCCTCCAGAGTATCTTTAAAACAATACTGAATTTCATGGACAATGTGATATGATTGGGGCTTTTAAAATTTCCTGTAGTAGTTGGAAAATGAAGTTTCATGTTCATAAATGTTTATCATGGAAACTTTTGATTTGCTTTAATGTGATAGTCCTTCCAATGCCATATATATGTATTCGAAAATTGTATTAATACATCTAAACTATGCAAAAAAATGTTCAGGATCAAACACCAGCTTAGGAATCTCATCTGGAAAATTAAAAATCAATGTTGTTTACATTTGAATAAATATAACTTTATAATATTAAATGTCTTTACCATAGTGATAGGTACTACATCTGAAAATGTATGACTTAACTGATGGATCATTCCATAAAATGTGATAGAAGATGAGTACAAGGCGCTCTTGACGTTCTTATTGGTTTGGTCATATACTGTGCAAACAAGCCTTAGTGAATGAATTATTTTCACTTATGTATAGCCCTTACGTAGGATGATCTATGGGGTAGGGAGAGATAGAGGGGGAAAGGTCATGGAGTATTGAGAAACCCAAAGAGCAATGTAATGAAATTAGATTTTCCAAGTAACGTGAATTTTAAAATTGTTTTATTATACTAGACCATATTTCATTATATACTTGTCATCTCTAATTTCTTTCCTCACTTTTTTTTGAAAACCACTCCACTGGGACTTTCACCCCCACTACTCCAAAGAAACATTTTTTTTAAGATCACCAATGAATGGTCAATTCTCAGTCTCCAGACATAATTTCTCATTTTCTTCTCTTAGCTATATTCTATTTTGTTTTGTTTTTTCCCTTTCTTGGATCCCGAGGCACTAAAATAGCTTGGTTTTCTACCTATGTTGTTAGTCACTCCCTTTCAAAACTCACCATACCTAATAAACACGTCAATCTTAAATTGTCCCAACATGAACTGGTCTCTCTGCCCTAAACCTATGGCCTTCCCAGTCTTGAACATCATCGACTCTTCTGTTCTTTCCATACCCACACGCAGTGTTATCTGACCACCTCTCTAAGCTGCCACTGCTCTACTCTGGTCCAGCCACTGTCAGGGCTCACCTGGGTCACTGCAACTGCCTCTGATTGGTCTCTCTGCTTCTGCCCTCTCCCCTATAGTGTATTCACACGTCAACCAGAGTGAGTCTGTTAAAAGGGAAATTAGATGGTCTCATCCCTTAAATCTTTCAATCTGACAAAAGTCCAAGTACTTACAATGGCATACAAGTCCCAGCTCTTTGTTACTCTTCTGATACTATCCGTTGCAACTCCCTTTGCTCCAGGCACGCTGGCCTTCTTGTTCTTCCCAGAACAATAGGCAGCTATCGCCTTAGGACCTTTGTTGATAGGTGCTGCCTCAGTTTGGAATGTTCTCCTGCCAAGTACAGGTCTGACTCAGTCCCTCACTGGACTCAAGCACTTCTTGAATGTCACCTTCTCTCGGAGGTCTTTCCAAATCATTCAATTTAAAATTAAACCCCCTTGCTCTGGCACTGCTGGTCCTCCTTTAACTTGCTCTAATTTTGTCCCCATTCCACTTACAATCTTTGAACATTCTATGCAATTATTTGATTTGGTTACCATCTGCCTTTGCCCTCCACCCTCACTGCCTAGAAGAGAAGCTCCAGGAGGGCATGGATTTGTAAACTGTTATTTATAAATTAGACTCTCTGTAAATTTTTTAATAATAAATGATTAATATGTAAAAATAACACACTGTTTACTCATGAAAGGCTGAGAAATAATACCCTACAATGGTCCTTGATCACCCACTTTCTCTGTTTAAAATTTCATCCTCCCCACCCTCGATTTTTCTCTTGTCTCAATTTTTTTCTTCTGAATGACTGTCTGAAAGGGCATGTATCTACAAAGTTTGGGAACTGCTGATCTAAAAATTCTAGAGTCAAATCCATCCCACCCAACAAGGGACTCAACATATCAGCTCAAACTTCTTCAGAAAGAGAGAATTTATGAATATCTCTGATTGTAAGAAAGTTTCTTAAGTTGAAATGAAACTATTCTCCCTATATCTTCCAACCACAGGTTCTGTTTTTGCTTTTACTTAAGGTCATGAATATTTCCCCCTTATACATGAAATTGCTTCAGATATTTGAATATAAAAATATTTTCCTTCTGTTTTCAAAGTCTTCACTTCTTTGCAAAATAGCATTCATTTTTCTTTTTAAATGGTTTAAAATTTTAAAACAAAATTTTTTCTACGGCGAATTATAGCACACAGGGAGTGTATTAGGAAGCACGTCAAATGCATTATTTCATTTAACTCTCGCAATAATTTAATCAGACAGGTGCTACTGTTTTCTTTCTCACTTTACAGATGAAGATCCCAGGATTCAGTACAGTTCAGCACCATGTCCAAGGACACAGTGCAAGAGAATGGCCTAGCTGGGATTCAGTGTCAGGCTTTGTCTAGCCCCCATCCCAGAGTCTCCCATGCAGTCTCTTGACAAATTACTAAACTATTAAAACATTCAATTGCCCACTACCAATTTATAGTCTGCTAAAGTTATTTGTTATTTCAAAAGATTCTATTTGTTGTGTCTGTAAACCAGGTTTCATGGTAAAGAAGTTCTTGATATTTTAATTTTTAATTCTGCACTTCTTTCAAAGGGGCTTGTTTTCAGCTGGAGTCTCCTGTGCTGACAGGCTGAGTCCCCGGGGAACTTTTGCACTACTTCTTTTTTGCATCCCAAGGGTATCGTGAAGACCAACTTTATATTACTATCTCAGCCGAGTGATTCTGGTCTTCTCACGTACTGCACATGAGGCCCCAAACCAAAATAGGTCATAGGGTCAGGTTTCTCATTGCTTAGAGTATCCTTTTCCCCAGACAGACAGATATGAGCTTCCCTGTCAAATGTTGGGTCAAAAAGCAGATATATAATGCCATTTTCACTGAAGCTTTAGCTTTTTATGGTCCAGACTTTATGAGTTTTTCATAAAGATAAGCTAAATGATATAGACACATATATGCACACAATATACACATTACACACATGATATATACTCATCATGCCATATTATTGCATGCATATTTATGGATATGCATGTGTGCAAGTGTGTATTTGTGGGTATGCATATTAAATATGCACATATGAATGCCATACATGTATATTAACATATACCCATATGGCCATATATCTAATATAATACTTTAAATTCATATTTAGTATACATACTATATCATGGAAATGTATTATACATATTTTAATTTGGTTCTAATACTGGAATTGGTGAAATTTTTATGTAGCTGTGACATTGGAAACACATCTCTCTTACAGATTCATGAAATCTGCTTACACTTCGATTGCTCTGGCCCTGAGTGATTTGTTGACTTTTATTTTTTTAATTTCATGAGGTCCTGTATTTAATACCAAACTTCTTCAGAATAATCACTTATTCATTAGTTACTTTCCTATTTTCCAAAATTCATATTTGAAATGTTCGTTGTTTATGTGTATTTTTATGGTTTTAAGTATTTTGCTATTCTTACCTAGAAACTAGGTGTTCCAAGTCCTTTTTGAAAAGACATAGGTTAACTCATTAATAAAAAATAATCAATTGCTATACAAATGCATGCCTTCATATATAGAATTTATGGAGTTCTATTTTCCAACAATAGCCTCCTATAAAATGGTTTTTCTATAACTAGTTTTTCGGGAATGGCCTCCCTCTCTGATGTCTCTGTTTTGGCAGTGGAATGAATTTGATAGACCATCTTGGCTTTATGAGAAAGAACACTGTATTCTTAAAAAGCACCTCGTCCCCCTAAAAATCTGAACCACAGCCGTGAATTCCGCATTGCTCTGTGTGTCATGCTCTCAGCTGGCCCATTTGCTACAAACTCTGAAGCTGCTTCATACTCATCATGAGATAGTTATATGGAGACTCCCAGTGTTCCTTTAAAAAATGCATATGCTTATCTATAGAAGATGTGTATGTTTCTACATCTCAGTCTTCTGCAGTCCCCAGTATGAAAGTGTTAAAACTTTATATAAGCCAACAAAATAGATACTAGATCATAGACCATATATTGGGGACTTAGTAAAAATTTTAAGGGATTGTTACTCATATCACTGCCAAGAAGAATGCAAAAAAAAATGTTTCAATCAAATCAATGGAATACAATTTCTTAAAGTATCATTGTTTGGTCATGGAAATAGCTTTTTTATATGACACTAAGTGAAAGTAAGTCTTTCCCAGCACAGAGCTGATTTTATATGAGTTTAATCTGCTCTTTGTTTTTTCCAATCTCCTGCTTTAAAACATGCTAACTAAATCAGTTGACCAAAGCTCTACTGGCTATTATATCTACTTGCAAACTAGCAAATTCAATTTTTGACATAACAACACAAAGTAAAATGAAGTGGAATGCTGTGATTTTAAGGGGGCTTTGCCCTCCTTTGTTCTATGAACTTGACTGGCTTTCACACCATTGCAGTCTCACAGTCCTTTGTTCAAATTCACAACATCAAATGTAAAGAATAGCTTTACATTGTGCTTTTCTTATCCGAGGAATCCAAATGCATCAAGAAAAATGCTCATCGAGACTTGGAACAGAAAGAGGTATTTATTTAACATGTGCCTTTGTTCTGTGCAACTCAGCATCGTGACAAATGAATTGAGATAGCAATTGAGAGTTGAAATTCTCTTTGTCTCCTATGAATCATGAAGCCCAACATGATAACACTTTTAAATATTAGGAACTGATATTGGGGAACATTAAAGATTACTATGTCACATAACATGAGTAGAGTCAGGCATGAGAGAGATATTATAAATATGACTGGGTTATGCTTATCTTTATCAGATGTCTATTAGTCAATTTTTCCACTTAAACACCTAGCCATGGTTTCTGCAATTTATCTCAGTGGGTATAAGAAATAGAAATCTCTCAGGGAAGTAAGTCACTGTGACAGAGTGGAGACAGCACGGATGGAATTGGGAAGGCTCTGTGGTCTAACTGGAATAAGCGTAAGTTGTGAAATCAAGTGGGTTTGCATGTGAACCTCCAGATAGTCATTTCCTGGCTGTTTGTTCTTGGACAAATTATTAACTTCTCCATTCTTCCATTTTCTTATTTGCCAGATAGTCATCAGGACTAAAGTAGATAATATTTTTGGAGCACATCACATCACACCAGCTTGTAGCAAGAACCTAATATGGTGTTATTATTAGATTTAGGACATCTGTCATATTGTTTTATATCACAACTCTCTAGAATGCATATGTAATAATTTTCAAAGTGTAAATGAAAAATTTGTACCAAATGAGTCTCAATAATGACCACATATCCAACTGTGTCATTCTGTTCATTATTTGCTTCTGGCATTATCTCATGCCCTTTCAGTTGATTTAAATAGTGTCTAATTCTTAGATAAGAAACTTTTAGAGAGTTGAAAGGTGAGACAAGGAAGAGGTTTGTGAAGGTATTCAGAAATGGTCAGGCTAACAGCAATCATTTGCCAAGGCAGCAAAAACAAACTTATGAATTTCTTGAAGCAACAATATGGAAGCAAAGAGTGGACAGAGCCTTAGGGAAGTGAGCAAGCATGAGAACAGGACAGAATATCAAAGCCTGTACCTCTATGCCCCAGAGAAAGGGGGAGAAATTAGCATTAGTAAAAATATAGAAGAAACCACTGGAGATTTTACAAAGGTGAAATGACTATATATTGCAGATAAGTTATTCCAACAGTCAGAAATTGCATTGAAGAGGGTTCTAGAAAAAATAAAATAGAGGTAGCAATTCTTCAGCGCATGTAAAAACAAAACATAAAGAGAAGAAAAGAAGGCAGCTGATAATGAAGGAAGAGATCTGGGATAGTGAAGGCCCTTGAAAGGGATTGTGTTGCAACAAAGGGAAGCCATGTAAGGGAGTATGGCTTCTTGAACTTCGCTGTCTGGTTCCCATTACTCTTCCTCTTTAAAAAATGTCATCCATTTCTTTCAGGGCAGAACATTTTGCCAAATATGCTATTTAAATATTGATTTTAGAACATTTCCTTGATTTGAAAGCATACTACCCAGATTGGCAAAAATCCAAACTACTTCTTCCTGTTCTCTTTGTTATGATTTATATAGGCAGGTTTTTTCTACCAAAGATAAAATGGAAGAAGACCAGAATGCAAACTGCATAAAACACACAATCCCTGATAATAAAATGCATTGGCTGGAGCTATTATGAAGCATATTTGAGCTCTTGCTCAAGAGATTCTGATTATGTACATAAAGATGTCTAAAAAGTGATATTTCTTTTTTCAATAGGAACATTTGAAGAAAGAAGGGAAGGTTAAGGAAACTCTATATAAATTAGTTTTTCTTAAGTATGAAAAATTTTTGGCTAATGCTGCTGATATCTCTTATACCACATATATGCAGATACTAACAATTTAATGATCCAAGATTTGAAGAAAGGAAGCTGCTAAACATGAAAGTACTCTCTCTCTTTTTTTTCTTTCTCTCTGCTGTAACCCAAGACCCAAAGCAGTGCCTGGCACATAGTTGGCACTCAGCAAATACTTATTACAGGAATGAATAAATAATGCCCTAAAGCAATTAAATAGCAAGTGAATTCTTTAATGATTACCAGCTGAGAGCAAATTGGGCCAGAAAATCCTGAGCCGTGGGTGTAATCTCATGGTTTTGAACACCCCAACCTGAGTTCAGTCTCAATCCTGATAACAGTAACACTTTATAATTGACTGTAAAAAGAAATCAGTTCACTAAGAAGAAAGAAAAGCGATCTAGACCCTTATCTGCACTTCTTGTTCCGTGTGTGTGCCCATGTCTGGGTCTGTGTCCATCCTCCTGAAACTTTCTCAGTTGACACAGACTCAGATGGCTTTCTCTGGTTTAGATAGATCTCTTTAGAGAAGAGTATGAGTGTGATGACTCTAGCTGAAGAAAATGTATCCAAAGCCCAGAGCAGCCTGTTTTACGTGTTTCTAGAATATCTTTTCAAGTTATCTCATAGCAATGACATTTCTTCCAGAGTGGTTAGCTAATTCCCTTTGAATCATAACATATGCAATGGTCCAAAACTCCGTATGAAAAATACTTCAAAATTAGACCCATCCTACCTCATTCCTTAATTATCTTATGCCTGAGTAATTTCTGGAGCTTCCTAAATTAGGCATACTTCTCTACATCTTTCCCATTTGCTCCCCCAAAGTGCATTCCAATCCACTCTAACAAACACTAAGCCACTGAGATTTGATGGCGTTTTTTCACTGGAGCATTTCTTAGCCTACCTTACTGAGATCCGCCCCCTCTCGTTCTGTTCCCCACTCTGATTCTGTACTGCCTGCCCATTGATTGCTAACTACATCACAGCTGAACCTTTCCACTCTAATTCCTTTTTCTACTCCCACTTTTGCTTGCAAAGAAACACCCTTCAGTTCTTTTGACCCTCTGCCAGAGGAGGCCCCTGCAGGGCTGGTGGGCCCTGATGAGAGTATGGCTTCTTTATAGTCCAGGCATCTTCTACAGAATACAGATACTGGACCCTGGGACAGAGGGGAGGAAAGGTACAGATTTTCAAGCACTTTGACCTCCAACTACACGCCCCCCCACTTCAAAATTTTTGCCATATTTTCTTTGTCATAAGTCCTACATTTATTTTTCACCTAAATTTTCTTTCTTAGAGTCATGTCTCTTCCTCCTGACTCTCAGATAGCTTGTTTCAATGATGCCTTTCCCCAAGCCGCCATAACTCTTTGGGCTCTGATGGATGTCATACAGCATGGCAAAACATTCCAGTACAAGGAGTTGAACAGGGAAGCTCTTCACAACCTGAATGTGAGAGGCCAAAAAAAAAATTATAGAAAACTTTCCATCAGTGCACAAAACACTGGTCCTCAACCAGATGATTTTGCCTCTCAAGGGATATTTTGCAATTTCTGGAGACATTTCTGGTTGTCACAACTTGAATGAGTGTTACTGTTGGAATCTGGTAGCCTAGGCTAAAGTCAAGATTTAATTAGGAATTTGTGTTTTTTATTAGGAATTCACTATTCTGGATGCTGCCATGCCATTCCTCTTTAAACACAACATAGTATCTCTACTTGCAACCAACGAGAGTAAGATGAAGGAAATGACACAATACCAGCAGCAAATAGCATTGTCACAATTGTCACCAAAACTCTTAGGAAAGTCTTTATTTTTTACTGTCACCTGATTAAAAAAAAGAATGATTGCCCTGGCTGGTGTAGCTTAGTGGATTAAGCGCGGGCCTGTGAACCAAGAGATCACGGTTCGATTCCCAGTCAGGGCACATGCCTGGGTTGCAGGCCAGTTCCCAGCAGGGAATGCACAGGAAGCAACCATACATTGATATTTCTCTCCCTCTCTCCTTCCCTTCCCCTCTGAAGATAAATAAATAAAATCTTTAA
>CM052545.1:24252966-24309793 GCA_028533065.1 Trachops cirrhosus | reverse complement strand
ATGGGGAATAGGGCTACTGCCAAGTAGCAGAGGCTAAACAGAGATATTAATTAGAAAAGGGAGAGTTGTCTAATTTCCATTTCTTTAGAGCAAGGAAGGAACTAATATTTATTAATCAGAGTAAATTAAAGCCTGGGCTCAGGTATTAGATAAACTTAAAGTCAAATCTCTGCTCTCACACTTGTTAGCTCTGCGGCCTTGCATAGATTCCTTTACATCACCACCTCTCAATTTAGTTACCTGTGTAGGGGCAACGATGCTATTCGCCATGCACAGTTAGTGGGGAAATTAATGGAAATATTTGTACACCCTCCAGCCCTGACCTAGGCATCTACAAGATGCTCAAGAAACAAAAACCGTTATTACTATTTTGAGATACACAGATACACACATATGAAGTGATTTACCTCCAAACAAGGCAAAAAGCTTCCAAGGCTAAAGGTAATTTCTCCATTTTCAAAAGGAAAACTGAGCCTCAGAGGGGTTAAGTAATCTACTCTGGGTAAGATATTAGTTAGTAGCAGTTAAGATTTAGACACAGTTGCATTTGTCTCCAAAATTCCATGATCTTTCTCTAATACATCACGTTGAGTAGTTTAAGGCCAGTTAAATATGGTACAAATGTTCATGATTCAAAAGATGGCTAGACATGGACTGTCACTTTTATTCTTTGGGCATGAAGTCCTCATCCTTTCTCCTCCTCTTGTGATTCTTTGTGTATCCTGCAGGGCTGGCCACTTTAGGATGCTAAGAAATAAATGCAAGAAATTGCTAAGAAATAGATAAAACAAGAGGAGTTCCAAAATTTAGCCCTCTTTGATGTGATCACTCATTCATTCATCCAACAAAAGTTTATGACATATCTTCTACCACCAATCAATGGGCTACGCACTCAGGCAAACGCTGGCCATGGCCAGCACCTCCCACCACCACTACTTCCAGAGGAAAATGACCATTTAGTTTTGTCTCACTACCACAGTAAACTTCCAGGACTAGGTCTTCCTCTTTTCTGCATGTATGTGGACTTTGTAGTAAGTAGCATACTTTTAGATATCATAAGAGAAGTTAGCCTGAGCAAATCTTCTATGAAGTTTATGTAAAACCAGTCACATGGGGCAGGGATGGTCATCGAGCCGCAAAGCAGTCCAGCTCCAAGAGCTCACTGCTGGTCTAGAAACAATATGTAGAGAAGGGAGGCCTCTGTCAGGACTGGTTCCAAGCAGCTGATCCACTGGGGCCACAGTCTAACCAATGGTTTATCCAAAAGGTCACAAGGCTGACTCCAGGAAACAGGAAGCTCCCACTGCTAAAGTGCATTTGACAGGAAGAGAGGAGTTTCCCAAAGGTGAGCAAGCAAATCACTATAAGTTAAAAGAAAAAAGCATACATTAGAAACTATTAGAAAATTTTATTGAGCCCTTTCTACGCCATTTCATTCATTTTATATAGTACCTTGACTACCTTTGACTATAAGGAAAACCAAAAGGTATAAAGAGATTGAATCTGATTGTAAAACCAAATGATATAGAAAGATTGAATCTGATTGTAAATTATTTAAGATCAGGCGGTCTGGGAGAACATGAAAAATAACTTCTTAAAGCTGCTTCTCATCCAATTTCCCTTTTAAAATATTCACTAGTTAATAATCATCAAAGAATTTCTAGACCATTTCCCATAATCTTTATCTGTTTATGTCCAGTTATAATGACACTACACATGGGGGGTGCAGCTAAATCCTATTTAATTCTAATGAAAACATCAAGGTCTGCTAGGTTGGATGTACACGTTTAGAACTTAACCCTTCAGGAAATCTACCAACCGCTTCCTAAGCACTGCTCTAAACACCGAACTCTTCCTTCACTGCTGATTTCAGAGCAGTGGGGAAAGGACTAACACATATATAGCTACAGTTATGCTGTTTCTACAGCACAGCCATGTAAATCGTACATATTAATGTTAATAAGCACGTTACAGTTTAGGCCCTAACTTTCAGTACTTCTGTAAATATTATACTTTTCTATTTTTAAACTACATAAAAAGCATTAAAAATTAGAGGTGGAAAAGAACGATTTAGGTCATCTTTTCATTGCCTTCCCAACATTACATTGTTTCCTACAGGGTATTTTTAAAGTGCTTCATCTGATCTAATTTTGAATCACTCCACAGTCTGTGATGATTTCACCACTTCCCTCGCAGGCCATTTGTGCCACTTAAATCTAACAGACCTTATTATTGAAAACGAGTGTGTGTGTTCGACTCAACCCCTCCTCCAGAAAATGTTTACCACTCCTTTTATTCAGCTCTGCGCATATGCTTGGTGGGTATGTTCAAGTGTATCTAGTTCGTGTGTGTGTGTATGTGTGTGTACTAAAGACATAGAATTGAATTCAAATCTGGGATTTGCTTTGTTTTTCTCATCCTCCAACTACAGTGAATTATGTCGTTGTATTATTGCTTTTGTCAAGCAAGGGCTTAAATAGCTCTTAAATCTTGTTCCCTAGCTCTTCTCAGTATTTCATTTATAGTGTTCCTTTGAATTCCAATCCAATATACCAAAAATAATTTGACCACAAAACCATAATCCACTCCCTTAAATTCAGTGCCCTTCCTTGGTATTTAATTTGCTTACATGCTGAATATATTTCTGCTTACTTTTAAGAGAGTTTACCTACTTTTTAAAGCCTGATAAAGCATACTCTAGATAGCTATGAACCTTTAATACAATTTTAACACACTTGTTTAGTGAACAAAAACAATCACTTCATTTAACTATGGCATGATTAGTATGGTAGTTCACACCTATGTTCTTAGATAACTATCCTACGAAGATTATTTGAGGGTAAATTTTGTCAGAGAAGCAACTGTGAGTGTTGAGCATCATTACTGCAGTTCATTCAAATTTACATCTGCTCACTCTTTAAAACAAGGAAAATCTTTTGCAAAATTGATCTGCTGAATCTGAAGATTACTGCCAACCATCATTTTCCATAAAATTACTCTTAGCTCTTTTAGGAAAATATATCTTTTCAATGTTTACCTAACTAAAATTATACTAAGAAAAATCCAGGTGTCCAGCCAAATTTTTTGTTGGTGGGATATTTTTAGATATATTGCCTTCTCTCTAAAGTTTCTTTTTTAATTCTATTTTTCTTTGGCAGTCTTAGCTTTGCCTGTAAGAAAAGCATCTTCTGAGTGACTTACACAATGCTCACAGTGCCTAAACACCATGCCTCTGCTCCACTGACCAGCTCTCCAAAGCCCCTTAGAAATCTATAGAGCCCTGGGTACTTGATGACTTTCCACCCTTCTGTACACCACCCATTCTAGCTCTGTCTTTGAAAGGTGGGTCTACCAAAGCAGTTGTGGTAGTTTTTATTCATATATTCATTTTCCTCAAAACAATGTGATTAAATGATTAATTTCAGGCAATGCCTGTGAAAAAGCAATAAAAAATTCTAAAAGTGCTGCTAATATTAACAATGAAAAACATATTAGGAGTCATTTATTGAGTGTTCAGTATAAGCCAGGAACTGTACACTTAATGCTTTACATGTACTATTTCATGGAATCCTCACAGAAACCTTAAAGTGCTACCTTATGGCTACTACCAATAGTCCCATTGGACCAATAAGAAAATTGAGGTTCAAAAATGCTAGTTGACTGACCCCAGCTCAGAAATGACAGAACTCAGGATTCTAACCCAAATGTCTATATGACTTCAAAATCCATGCCCTCATCAATCCTGATGGTATCTCTCAGGTGTGGCCTCCAATACAGTATTTCAAAAGAGCAAGTATATTTACATAGAATGTTAAATGATACTAGATTCAATAAATACTGTGTATAAGGTTTCAGCAGAAATAGAACATCAGAGTAAGAGAAAAACTCATGAAGGAGAGGATATTAGAGTTGGGTTTTAAGGCACAGGCAGTATTAGCTAAAAGAAATAGGCAAGGACATGAAGGTAGGTATTTGAAAGATATGTTTGGAGAAACTGAGAATACATTAGACCAATGCCTCTTAAACTGTAGTGAAAGATCAAGTGTTAGTTGCTCTTTTTCTTCTGGCTCCACAACCTATATGGATTGTCACTTTGTTAAAATAATAAATAAATACTTTATGACTGGAAAAATAAAATATAAAAGACCAATATTTTGTTAGATTCAATTAACAGAATTGCCAAATTACTACCAAAGTGTTTAATGCTTACTTGCAAGTGTGGAGCTAATCATGGGCTGGTATGAACTGGCTCAAGTCCCTGAATCGCACTTTGAATTAGCACAGTGCGAGACTCCACCAGCGAGGGTAAGCGGAACGTGAAGGCAGGTAGTCAGCAAAAGATGAATAAGAGCATTTCGCCTGTAAGAAAAAGCCGTAAAAAAAAAAAAAAAAAGCTGATGTGTTCACAAATTCCCCTCTCTTTTCCTCATGTGGAGTTGGAAGAAAGGTAACAGGTGAGGGAGCAGGCATCAGGTGAACATGTTAAAAGAGTAAAAACTGAAGGAAACCAAGACCAAATGTAGTCGGAAGCTGAAGAGTTAAAGGATGTTCTTAACGTAGTTTATGAATTGGCCTCAACCAAACATTTATTATATAAAATAATTATTCAATTATTTTAGTTAAACTACATAACCTTCTGTATTTTTCTACCTCTACTTTTGTCATTTAAAAATATCACATTTATCCAAAAAATTCATCTGTACGGAGAAAGTTTAAATTATGCAATAAAATATGTAATGAGTAGACTCTGACAATTCACCATAGTAACTCATCCAGTGCCTGGCACATAGTAGGCACTTCATAAATGTTTGTTATTGAAAGAACTCTGCTGAAAGTTGATGTTCACTTTCTATTTGGCTCTTTACAAAGCTCCTCCAAAACACTGTCTTCTATTGGGAAGTGTCAAATAAACTGAATAAGGGTGGTATATTAAGATGGTTCTTTTTAAAGTAACATCTAGTGAATGGAGTTGGAAAAAAAATAGGAAGGGAGCCAACAATGGAACAGCCTGTGCTTGCCACTTGCTCTCGGTTGGCTTCTTCATGCGGGGTTAATTTCAGTAAGCATGAACCATGAGCTCATGTCCCACCGAGAGTCCACCACGACACCTTGCATATAATGGGCATTTGATAAATACACGACAAATAGATGTGACAGAACTAACAATAGGACATTTTTTCTATAATTAGAATTTCTTCTGGAAGTTTCCTTTGAAACTTATCTCACAGGGCATCTCATTTGTTTTTAGAAAATGCATGGAGGAAAAAAGTCATGTTTTTAGCAATTACCTTATTTCAAAAAGGCAAAAAAAAAAAAAAAAAGATGGTGAGAATCATTAACATTATCAGCCCCAACCTATGTACAGAGAAACACAAAAACATGGATTGATTTATTCATCAGCTAACAACTCACACTGACAAATTCTTCTACATGAATTTGTCCTGATTTAAACCAGTGTATGGTTGCCATGTTATCAGGTACACTGAACTTGGACGCCTGTAGTCTGGTCAACGTGTAAAGGCAGGGCAGATCACAGAGAAGGGCAACTTCCAGACAGATCCCAGTCTCCATAGAACTTGTGAATGCAGATCTAGCCTCTTACTTTGGGAGCTGTACAAAACGAAGCGTATTCACCAGCCTGCACCTGTATCACTTGGGAACTCTCACCTCATAAAATAATAGACTTCATTTTTGTTCTGTGCTGCCATGGTAACAGGTCCCTGTTAAACTGGTGTGCATGCAAATGTGACTAGCAGAGCAGTCGATGAAGGATGATAAAAGTAAAAATAGTTTGCAACATCTACGTCTAACAGAGAGCATAGGCTCCCTTGAGCTTCTGCTTCGGTGCATAACGGCACTGATAACTCTAGATTTCCGCCTCTAAAAATAACTATCGATGTATACCAATTCCATGCAGACTCTCTAGTTTCTTCCACATTACTGAATCATAAGTAAAAACATAACAGTGTTTCTCATGTATAAGCACAAACATTTTAATGTTACAATTTATTTATTTCTATTTCTATAGATACAGCGTTTAGAATCCATACACTGTACCTCTGAGTATCAGAAGTCAAACAGTTTGGCCACAGAAAGATTTTTGAGTCACCAGGCAAGTGACAATTATTTTTAGAGAAAGAAATTCACATTCTATAATTTGCACCAGCAGAGCTGCATGAAAATAGCCTCTGCCAAAGGCACACCCACCTTCCTATAAAGACTTATAAAAAGCACTCAGACTAAGAAAAACAATACTTTTTATATTTTACAAAACTCTGATTTATAGATTTATATTAAGCAAATAAAAATTTAAAACAGCAATAAAATTACCTTCGTATAAGTAAAATGTTTAAATGCTTTCTTTCAATGAAATGAAACACCGTTTGTAACGATTTAACATTAAATAGAGTTGTAAATAAGCTTACATCAATGTTGTCCTTGAAATCATTTCCCTTGCTTGATTTGATGTATATTAAGTTTTAATATTCTTACAGAATTTCTGTCAACATTAGCATCCCCTAGAATACAGTGTTTTGTTATAAGGAAACTGACAAAAATAAGTAAAGATAAACTAAATGGTTTCACTAAAACTCAATTCTAATTATGGTGACAAGGATTCTCTGTCCGACCAAACTTCAGTCAGGCTCCTGAACCTCCTCCTAGGCCTGTGTGCACACTTCCTTACAAAATCTAGAAATCTGCTTTTAGCAAGAACCCTGCTAAGTCATTTTAACCAGAACCTACCCCTCAATTCCCTCCTTGATATCTGATCACTCTCAACATCTAATCCGGTTTCTCATCTTCCACCATCCCCCAGATGACCCTGACCTGTCTTAAGCAAGAATCTGGTCAGGCCAGTTTACCCAGACCTCCCCTTCCCCCTGCTGTCTCCTCTTAGCAATTTTCCATCCACTGACCCCTACTCAGCGCCTTGGCTGCCAATTCTTGCCTGCACATGCTGTACTCAGGGTTGAGCCCAACCTCTCTCACCCACAGTAAAATCCCAATGCACTGGTGCCTGTATCTATCACAACGGTCCTGAATAAAGTCTGCTTGCCATCTTTATCAAGTGTCATCTAATCGTTTTTCTTTAGCAATAATTAACACAGTCTAACGTAACATATCCAAAACCTATTTAAACTCGTATTTTTTCATGAAAATCAGTTCTCTTTACAAAAATTTAATTAATTCTGACAGACTACTTTTTGGTTATTTAAAAATAAAGATTGCTTGAGAGTAGAATGGTGGTTGCCAGGGGCTGGGGAGTGGGGGAAGTGAAGAGCTGTCTGTGAAAGCTGAAACTTTGTTACAACATGAATGAGTTCTGAGGACCAAGCGATAGTTCATACAGCCTACAGATTCTGCACTACGTACTTGAAATTTGCTAACAGAGTAGACCTCAGGCATTCTCACATGAGTGTACACACACACACACAAAAGGTAACCATGAAAGGGGATAGATGTGCTAACTAGCTTGATTGTGGTAAATGTTTTACAAAGTATTATGTATATCAAGTTATCACATTGTACAGTTTAAGTGTATACCACTGTCTTCGTCAATTATATCTCAATAAAGCTGGAAAAAAGATAAAATAAATAAATTCTTCTTTATTAAACTTTTCCAAAGATTATTTTTACATGTATGTATAAGACTTCCCATTTGAAATAGATTTGTTGCTATGCTCCTTTGGTTAGCAAATAGCTACAAAATAAAGCCCTGTCTCAACATTGTTACAGAAACAGTTTTGACCTCATTAACCTCTGACAGGGCCATAGAAAAGCCATTGCCCCACTCGTTCAACTTGACCATAAATAGTAATAACTTTTTGAAATTCCATTTATGTCTTATTCATCTACGTAAATAAACAACTTTAACATAGTTTGGAAGAGCATGAATTACTAGAAGCCTTATGAATCAGTTTTCATTTAACCCTTTCTGGATCTACTTCATTGGGCAAAATTAACCAGAAATTTTCTTAAAATAATTACATACAAAAAAATATATTGAGCCCAGTGAATATCTGCCTGCCCTCTCTCTTGAGTGTTCCTGTGAAAATATTACCAGGTTAACTTTCCCATGGTTTTTTTATTTGCCTCCTGGAAGATTTATCTAGAGAGCCAAATCTTAGGCCTCCTATTTGAACCTCAGTCAAGCTCAGTCAAGGTTAGTTTCAAATTGCCTATGATTCAATGGCATAGAATTAGTGGGAAAGCCATTCCCCAAAGCTAGCTCAAACAATGCATTAAACAAATTTTTGAATATCTAAAGGTTACTTATGGAACCATACAGGCTTCTTCGAATCCCTGAAGTCTCCAGCTCAGCTGTGTATACAAAAAATTTAGGGTTTGAGCATACTAAGTATGATTGATTTTAGCACAAGATAAAAATTCCATGGCAAGGATTGAAATAAGCAAAAATGACACAAATTACATAACATATGCTGCACTTTTGATCAATAATTAGATTAGAATTGACCCAGAAATGTTCAGTTGGTTGTCACTTGGCAATGAGGTTTATGAATAGAAGTTATTTGACCGGACATTTTCCCCTTTAACTCAGACTGATACAAGAGCAAAGACCTATACTGTCAACCAATTGCCTAGCCCATGTTTTATGCAAATGAGACATCAACATAATCAATACCAGAATAAATGGGAATAAATGCTAGACAGTACATGTAAAGAATATACAGTGGGGCCAAAGTCGGTTTCTTGTTGTGAGTACACCAAACACAGATTTTATTCTTATACTATTTATTAATGACTGTATTATTTTCCATACAAAAAATTATAAATCTACTTTTGCCCCACCCTGTATAAAATTCTAAAGGCTTTTAATTTGGAAGCAGACATTTGAGGAACCTGTACGCTTCTTGACAGAAGGGATATGCTTTGAGACACAGAGCTTTTGAACTGGGCCATGATCCAGAGAAATCTGGGGGTGTTGTAGAGGCCAGGCAGCTGACAAGCTATGCCTTTGTGACAAACCAGGGTCTGTGTGGCTAGACAACATTTTCTCTTCAAAGTTGCCTCCATGAAAAATCCAAATAAATAACAAATTCTGTGAAGTGAGAGAAAGTGGCTTCTACAAGGTTTCCACCAGAGAAATAATGTCAAAGCTCAAAAGAGAGACTCGTGGGTCAATGTCTTTGTATTTACGTTCTCCATCCTGTCATATTCTTGCAGAGAATTTTTAGCAGCAGAAATACATTCCATTCAAGGGCCACAAAAAGGGAAACTATTTGCCTTTTGAAGTTTAGGCCAATATAATCCAACCGCTGGTTTCCTAATCTCCCCCAAGATTTTGAGAAGGTCCAGCTTCTCAGGAAAAAAAGGTATAATCTGGCAGGTCAGTTTCTGTAAGGGGAGATTTTATAGACCTCCTAGATCAGACTCTCTTTGAAAGGGAGGATCCTAAGGAGCCAGCCTGTGTAAATGGGATGTACTTATGGACAGTCAAAGTAGAATTGATTGTGTGGGTCAACCAAGAGGACACCTGGGAAGGAATGGCTCTGAGAAATAAGAGGCCAATAGTTCCAAGGTGTGAAAATAACATTATATCAGAGTCGACAGCCAAGTCACAAAATATCAAATGATGACTGAGGTCCACAGGTTGATTGGGAATTGTCTTGATAGAACACAGAAATCCCTCAATTCAAGTTTGTTGAATTTAACTAAATTCCATAAGCAATATCCTGTATGCTTATAATTCCTAATTTTGTTTATAAAGTAAAGTAAAAAGCACAAAGCTATGCTAACAGAAAAAACAGAACAAAGAATTTTAAAGCAAACTATTTAAATAAAACACAAAACTAAACAAAGCCTTTCACATAATGCTAAAGTGGCCAAAAGCAATGAATAAGTGCTCTGTGGTATTCGTCACATTAAGATTCTGGTTCCCATCTCAGGGAAATTTCTTGGCTGCTGCCGTGTGCAGACCTTTGTTCTCAGGAATGGACCCCCAGTAATACCCACCTCCCACTACACCCCTACTACTGGCATCAGAAAACCACAGCCTGGCTAGACTCTGCCCCTGTCTAACTGTTAAAGTAGGAGTAATTGTGAAAAACAGGAGTAACAAGTTACATAAAAATGTATGTGATCAACTGCATTTACAATATGTTTTAAAAAACAAAGACATCCACTTACTATGCATGTAAAATGATTTTTAAATTGGCTGAAAAAATGCATATTAATCTCATGAGAGTGTTAGCCTCTGGGGAGAAAATGCAGAAAGAAGACAAAGAGATGGTCAAAAGGGACTTTAACTTATTTTTAACGTCTTTATATCTCTAAAGTAAATACTGAAAGCAAATATGCAAAAGAAATAATCACAGGATAATTCTAAAAAGTGGAAACATAATATTTGTTTAGTCTTTGTTCTTTGGGATTTTATTTTTAATGACTCAACGAAGGCAATGAAAACCTTGAGGAACAAAATCTAAGAATAAAATTCCAACTAGCTTCCCAAATTCTGTATGCTGAGAACCCTGTGCTTATGACAGCCCCTCACCTCAGCCTGACCTGAGGGACACGGCCATGGGAACTGCCATACGTGATCTCAAGTGTCCCCACAGTATCACTTGTTATAATGAGCAGCTCTACTGTATAAAAATTTTTTTAAAAAAAGACCTACATGATCCCTACCACTACAGGCCTGCAGTATTTGCAGATGTATACATATAAATACAATAAATTCAAATTCTTATAAATGGGGTGGTTCTAGATAACTGGGTTGATGTATTGACTCGTGCCTATCTGTCAGTGTCTTAGTACATTTGGCTGCCATAACACAGTGCCACACACTGCGTAGCTCATAAACAACAAATGTATATTCCTCACAGTTCTGGAGGCTGGAAGTCTGAGATCAGATTACCAGCCTAGGCTGGTTTGGTGACGTCCCTCTTCTGGGTTGTAGGCTTCCCCGCTGTGTCCACACAGGAGAGAAAAAAGCAGGGAGCTTTGTTGGGTTTGTTTCATAAAGACACTAATCTCACTCAGGAAGGTTCTGTCCTTATGACCTAATCACCTCCCAAATGCCCCGCCTCCTAATATTATCACATTCACATATTAAGAGTCAACATATAAATGTGGGGAGGTGGCTGGGGAAACAGACATTTGGACCACAGCAGCCAGGGACCATGATAAGTACTTCATGTTATTCTCAAACAAATTTTCAAGGGAAGTAAAATCATTTCTATTGAAATAATTAACAAAATTATTAGAGAGATTATGAACTTGCTGAAGATTATATAGCTGACTACTAAAGAAGCTTGGATTTGAACCCAAGTCTGTTTTACATAAACACTGTTCTATGCTATTTCTCTATAAATTTAATGTACTAAAAACATGTAGAATTTTTTTGAAATGATATTAGAACTTCAGAGGAGAAAGGGAGCTTAATTTGCTTCAATTACTCCCAGAAGTCTTTGCAGAGAGGGGATTACAGCTGAATTTTGAGGGATGAGCAGGCTATATGTTAGGAAGGAACAGGAGTGGTGTCCAGTGGTGAGTAGGACATATTCAGCTGACAGGGAACAGACCAAACTACAAAACACATGCACATGTATACACACACATGCACACCCCTGCAGTTAAATGCATGTATCTCCTTATGTGTTTGTTAACTGCAGTGTTCTCAGCCTAAGGTACACAATAGAATAGCGATGACTCACAACAGATGAGAATGAAAAGGAAGTTAGAAGGTCAGGTCACAGTGTTTCTTAAAAGTAATGTTGATTTTTTTTCTATATAAACTGTACCACTAGGTAACTAGGTAAGAGAGGAAGGGAAATTACTCTTTTAAAAAGTATTCCAATTAATAAATGAGGAAGTCATGACACAATTAAAATATGACCATTTTTCAACGCTTAGTGAATCAACACTGAACATCAAAAGCTGTTACTATCATGAAAAGGACTAACCAGACATTATGTTTTTCCCAGAAGAACACATCAATATCTATAAATGCCCTGCCTCCTAATATTATCACATTATAAAGAAGTCTCGAGAAGATGAATTAACTCTCAATCTGATCACATATCTAGAGCTGACACCAATGTATATGGCATATAGATGACAGAAAGACACATAAAGTCACTGCAGAAATACAATCAGCCAATTCCAGAGTCTAGAACCCTGCAAAGCAAGCAATCTGGTTTATTTAATAAGTAAAATGATAGGGAAAAAAGGAGGAGATGCTGGTGGAGCCTACAGATTAAAAGATATACCAACTGATCACAAAGTATAGTGGTTACCTGAATCCTGATTCACATAAACAAACTGAGATAGATGGATAGAGGACAGACAGATGGACAGTAAATGGTTGAGTAGATAGATACACAAACATGAATGAGAAAATGAAAAATTTGGCCACTAATTAGATATTTGCCTAGAATTATTGCTAATTTTTCTTTTTGGGTATGATAATGCTAACATTCTTGTGTGTTTTGTCATTCAGTGATTCAACATATTAAAATATTTACAGATGAAAAAACATGCTGTGGGATTTGCTTCAAATTAATGTGGGTGAGGTAAATAGATAGAAATAGAGATGAAACAGGACTGGTCATGAGTTAATTATTGTATTTGGATGACAGGTATATGAGGCTTTATTATGTCTTCTATCTACTTTTTTATATGCTTAATTTTTTCCATCATAAATTATTTAACGCACTAAGGCATTTAAAATTTCTTTTTTAACCAAATGAAGTCTAACAGAAGTTTTCTGCCAGGAGCAATATGATTAAAAGGGAAGTAGGAAAGGTAAATTCAGCAATAATTTGCACAATAGTGAAGTCGAGAAAGACCAGAGACAGGGAGATCATTTAGGAGTCTCTTAACAACATCTGCACATATATTATATTCTTAAGAGTCTGATCATATTAGTGTTAATAGGAATGAAAAGGAAAAGGTGATTGGAGGGATTCTGAGGCACTGTAAAAGTTTAGCACTACTCAAAGAGGAGGCACTAAGCAAAAGTAGACTCAAAAGATGACTCAAAAATTTCAGGCCCTGGCTGGAGTAGCTCAGTGGATTGAGTGTGGGCTGCAAACCAAAGGGTCGCCAGTTTGATTCCCAGTCAGGGCACATGCCTGGGTTGTGGGCCAGGTCCCCAGTGGGGGCCACGTGAGAGGCAACCACACATTGATGTTTCTCTCTCTCTTTCTCCCTCCCTTCCCCTTTCTCTAAAACTAAATAAATAAAATCTTCTAAAAATAATTCAAACCTGGCTGATTTTTAAAATAGTAATGTCATGAATAGAAATAGGTAAGTCAAGAGGGCAAATTGTTTGGGGGTGAGGTGACAAATTTACTTCTAGACATCAAATTTGAGAGGCTGAAATGACAATGTGCTATTTGAAGTATAAATTATTATTTCGTTATATGTGCATAAACATGATGTCATTTATTCTCTTTAACTATGATGACTGATTTTAAAATAAAGTCATAAATTAAAATTCTATAATAAAAGAATTAAATAAATAATATAAGTCAAATCTTTTTGGAACTCTTATAATAGCTCAAATTCTTCTTTAAAACAATACTTTCTTTTGAGCCCACCCAGGGACGCCAAAAAAAAAAAAACAAAACTTTCTTGGCATACTGTCACCATTTCATTTATATTCATTTTCCTGCAAAAATGCCTTTTTTTAACTCAGAAGAAAATCCACACATTTCTTTTATATCACATCCCCTGTCTCTACACAACTAAACATATAAAGCAGGAAAGACATTGTAGGTGTCCATTAAATGCCAACTTTTCTGGCCAATTTGCTCATGTATTGCAAGCAATACTCAGAAGAATAAAACTATAGTGTCACAAGATAATTAGAAAGTCTTCTGAGGCCTCTTTAAATAAGATAAGTCTTATATTGTAGCATTATTAACACTGAAAATAATTTCTAGTTCCACATATGAATAGAAGAAACTATGTCAAACAACACCTTTGAATTTCATTTATTTATTGTAAAGGGCAAACAGTTTATACAATTAAAATTCTTTAGCAACCACAGTAAATTTCAGTACTTATTTAGCATGTCTATACCTGTGAGGATTAGAGTGCTATTTTTAATGGCCTTGAATGACACACTTCCCGTGTCCTCTACCTTAGTAAGTTTCTGTAATCAATTGAACACTGCGATTCTCATCATAAAAAAGTAACTTTTTTTCAATAAACATAAAAAAGCAGGACTATATTGTTCTCTAAACCCTCTAATCCTTGGCAATCTTTACTCCCTAAATCCCAGCCAATTCTGAGGGCCAACCAATATTGCCAAAGCAAATCCCCGTATGTCTTTGCTACTTGAAGCCAAGACTGTATCTGACTGCATCATCCTTCATTGTTTGATTGCAAATGAACAAGAGACTATATCATTTGCTTGCTTGGTTTTACCAATAAATAATCGTTAGAGGCTATTTAGATTGGCAATGTACTAATTCTGCAAAACAATAAAACTGACCCAAACTATCTGAAATCCCAGTGTCTCCTAGCCTGGGTTGCTACGCCTCTCCCTGTCAGAGCATCTGCTTGTAAGTCTTTTTCCTCACTGACCTCTGAAAGTAGGAGGGGAGACAGTTGATCACTAAGTGGTAGTTGTAAGAGGACGGAATAAGGGGAAGTCCCTCATAACCTCACGGTGGCTATATGTGAAATCTTTCTTTGCTTAACATATAGAACATTCCTGCAGAAACAAATATTCTTCTATTGAAAGGTAGTATTTCCTCTTGCTTAGATTACAGTTAGTTGGAATCTTTACTTTATTATACATTAAGAGTGAAAAAATGACACAGAATTAAAGTGGAAGAGAATAGGTCAAAGATTAGCAGCTATTAATATAATTCATTATATTAAGTGAAATCATTAGAAGCCAGTAAGAGTTAGAAGAGTTTACTGAAGAGAGACGAGTGTAGAGAAAGCCATACCAATTCATATTTGCTTGTGGAATTTAGGAACATAAGTTTATTACTCAGAGTCATCTGAGATAAAACTACCTTCATGAAACAGGAAGTTTCCATAAGCATCATTTTCCTACTCTGAACATTTTCACACTTGCAACACTTTGTTAGAAACCCTCTCTGGAAAGCTCTTCCTGTCTCCTGTGAGCATCTCATTTCTACACTAAATGCCACAATCTCAGTCCACACTCCCTTACCTCCAGTTCCACAAGAACAAATATCATCCTGTTTATTTCCATAGGATGTTAAACTTAACTCAATTTTGACACCTGATCTATTCTGCTATGATTGTGTCTTTTCAATTATATTGCATAAATCTTGAGGGCATAGATACGGTTTCATCCACCTTTTTATCACCAACACTAAACCCACTAAGTGAAAGTAACAGAGAAGAGCTCAAAAAACACCTGTCAAATCTAAGTGAAAAGAAATTGTGCAGCTTATCTTGTTGATGGTGGAAGCAAACTCCCAAGATACATCTCTGTTGGCTCCCCTCTCCGTAAAAACATCTTAATTTCTCATCAAATAGGAGCAAGATTTCTACATCTTAGAAAATATAACTGCAGTGAGAACTTCATTAAATAGTAAAAATATTAAGTATTTTTATTCGATTTTTTATTTTCTAAACTTCTACTTCTCTTTCCTTAACAAACTGTATTTCTTACTGAAAGTGCACTTTTATTTGTTTATTTATTTCACTTCTAACGTTTATTTAAAGATTTTATCGCTTTATTTTTGGAGAGAGAGGAAGGGAGGAAGAAAAAGAGGTAGAATAACATCAATGTGTTAATGTGTGAGAGATACATGAACCAAACGCTTCTCACACTCCCCACAACTGGGGACCTGGCCTACAACCCAGGCATGTGCTCTGACTGGGAATTGAACCAGTGACCTTCAGGTTCACAAGCCAATGCTCAATTCACTGAGCCATACCAGCCAAGGCCATTTTTAATTTGACATTTTGTATTTAATATTTTAATATAACTAGGTGGTTTTGATTGATCAAAGAAGCTATGCCCTGAGTAACGGACATTTTCAGACATTCTGCTGCTCATTGAAAGCTTACAAACTTGAATAAGACAGGCACTGCCATTGAGAGATTCATGGCTCATAAAAGAAGACAGATTAGTCAAAAATAATTAAAATGTAGCATCCTAAGATCTATATAAGTATGAAAGTACACCAGAGTAGGAAAAAATAAAAGGATTTGGGAATGACACAACTTAATGAATAAAACTAATGATAGAATACTTTATTTAATTCTTATGTTAATATTTATCTCTACTATTATTGCTGGATGATCAATTTCCTAATTAATATGTAGTATTCAGTGAGCACCTACTCACTGTATACCAGGCATGTTCTAAATCCTTTGTCTATAAAAGTATTGAATCCTCTTTGAGCCCTCTACACAAACCATAGCATTATACCTAATTTTACAGATGAAGATACTGAGGCAGAGGGGTTTTAAGTAACTTCTCAATGTTAAAAAAAATTAGTATTGGCAACTGGGATTCAACTCTATCAGGCTGGCTCCAGAACCTCAGTTCCTAACCATTACCAAGTCAGTTCCAGACTATCTCTGAGTTCAAGCAACAAGACTTCTACATCTTAAATCTTTTTTCGTTATTTTATATACTCTTTTGAAAGAAATTTAACCAAATCTTGGAAACTCAAATGCTCTCTAGAATACTACTTTTGTCACCATAATAGAGGTGAATTTTTGTCTACGAAGTTTGTCCCCCCGCCCACGCTTCATAAATACAAAGTTACTTGTGTCTCTATCACATTTTACAGACCCAGTAAAATGGCGTGGTCTTGATGAATGTAGGTTTGTTGGTTGGGTGAAACCAAAGGAATGCTGTGAACAGAAAACAAACAACGGGGCTCTGTATTCTCTCGCTCTTGCTGCCGCATCACAGAACAAGTAATTCTAGTTTGCTTCAGGCATAACTTTTCTAAGACTGTTCACAAATCCATTCAATGCACCCCAACACACTTTAAAATACAACAATCGGTGAAATTAATGAAAAGGATCACTACATAAAAGATAACTACTTATTATGGTACTCATGAAAAGGGCCCAATTTGTTTATTTATTCATTTATTTGCTCAGTAAACATCTCTCTAAGCAGTAAATGATGCTAAATATAAGAATTAAAATGATCAGTTATGGTATGATTTATTTAAACAGTGTAAAATTTCTCTGGAGTAAAATCTACTACAAGCAAAGTCAAAACAACAAAGCAAGAAAAATAATTTAAGACATATAGTATTGATAAAGGCAACTGTTCATGATATGCTGTACAAAATGTTTCTATAAATCAAAGAGAAAATATTATGGAATATAATATAAAAGAGCAATGATTTGAATATACAAGTCATAAAAAATGAAATGTAAATAATCAATATTTGAAAATATGCATACCCTCAATCTCACTCACAATGAAAGCACTAGAAATATTGCAATATAAACAAGACCCCATTACCCTCCATAAAATCAGCAAAAATATTAATCAGTTTTCCACTTCCCAAAGGTGGCAAGAAGGAGGCAAATGGGCACCCTTATACCTTTCCACTGAACTTGTAAAGTGCTGCAACATCTGAAGGAAATTAGCTTTTAGTCCATTGCACAGTGGGAAGTAAACAAGTATTGGATAAGTGAAAAAATGTAAGTCCCTTCTCACAGATGCCATCCTCATATAATTCGATATGCTTTTGTAAATAGTAAGCAATAGTGAACAATAGATTAATTTCTGATATCAAGATTCAGGGCTTCTTATCCAGAGTCAAAATTAAAAACACCAGTCTTAGTATCATAACTTGAACAGGTTTGGGAAAGTCTTGCAGAGATCTTGTCCTCATGGATTATCAGAACCAAGAAAAATCCCCCCGCAGCTCCCCGAGGCAGAAGGAACAAGAGGGTAGACTACAAAAAGAACTGACCTACCAATAGAGAGGTAGCAGCAGCTTGATGCCTAGTATCTCAAGCCAAAGGTCATCTGGGTTCATACAGTGTGAAAGGATTGGAGGGAGTCATCCAGGCAATAAATGACAAAGCCTGAACTAAGACAGGAACATAAGTTATACCTAAAAGGTAGATTTGGGTGATATCGAGGATATCACTTTATGGATGTGCGGGTATGTATCACAAAGCATCCAGATGACTCCCAAATTTCTGACTTGGAAAATTGGAAGATGATGGTATAGTCCCCCATAAAATAAATAAAAGCATTGTTCAGAAGTTTGTCTCTTAAGCCAGATCTCGAGTTTGACTCCCAGTTCTATTGCATACCAGCTATGTGACCCTGCCCAAGTTATTCCATTTCTCTTTGCCTAGATTTCCTCAAATCTAAAACAGGAATGACAATAATGTCTATTCATAAGGTTGACATGCAGATTACATAAAATAATAGCTTAGTGCTTAGTATCAAGTTCTTGGGACAGAGCCAGGAATGTAACAAGGTAGTATAATTGTTAGATTGTTAATATTATAGTATTAGTTTAAGGATTTGAAATATTTATCTTTGTTGAAAATTTATAATAATAATTCAGGTGCTCATGTTTGTCCTCAGGACCACAGACAATGGACACGATGACAAAGGCTGTCGATGCACTCAGACTGCAGTCTGCTCTTGCTCAGTCAGGGTAATGAACACACGTCTTAGGAAAACAGCTCTCTTCCTCCATGTGCTATCATATCCCTCCAGGCAGAATATATGGCTGCTCCCCTAAATAGCTCTGCTTCACATGAATGGTATATTTAGGATGCCCCAAATACCATGTGGATGCTGCCAATTCTGTGTTCCTCCTTACATTTTGCCTTATGCTGTTTATCACTTGATGCCTACAATCCTGCTCAAACTCTTCCTCCTCGACTAGCTATTTTATGGCAAAGTGCGCTCCCTCTTTTGACCTCATAACAATAAGAACTTAGATTATTTCACTCAGTCATTCTTACATAAAGCTATCTTTTTTGTTTTATACACTACATTTTTCAAACTAAATGTATTTTTCTAAAAAACCAAACCTGGAATGGGGCAAAGGGTATACAATCTTACACTACTTTGTTACCCCTGTGGTTGTTTTCTACAGTATAATGCGCAGCAGATTTGTGTAAACACATATTCAGTGGTTGAATGATAGTTGTAGCTTCCCTCAACAATGAAGACAGAAGGTAGGATGGGATTTAGTTGAAGATTCCAGAATTAAAACAAATATCTCTAGAGACAACTTCTGAAAGGGTTTGCCCCCTCATACGATATAGGTTAGCTCTTAGGTTCATCAGCTACAAACCTCAAGACTTCACTACCAGGGTCATAGGTTTCCTCTCCACCCTCCTACTGTTATTCAGCATCCTTGGAACTTCAACTTCTGTGCTGACCACTCCCCAAACATCTGGCCACATAGTGAGTACATATCCCTAGAAACCTTCATCCGTTCTCCATTTGATTGCTAATGCATTTTTATCACACCAACTTTTTTTTTAGTAACAAAAATAACTTGACAGTTGTTACACAATAATGGTTAAAAATATGAAATCTAGAGTTGGTCAAACTTGCTGAAATCTCTTTTTGGGAACTTACGAGCTATATAACACTGAGCAAGTTAGTAACTGTTGAGAGACAATTCTTCAGGACATCGCTGTACTTCTATCAGGTTTTATTCTGCATTATCTGTACAAGTACGTTAGTATAGCAGTCAGCCTTGGAAGATACAAAAAGTATCTCCCTCTGGGAGGGAAGACAGATTTGTTTCCTGACCGAGATAATAAAGACACTGTCTCCTTCAGGGGCAAATTTTAAGCAGATTTGCTAGCAGCCTCTACTGAGATTGGGAGTTTCCTGAGGTTAGCATTCTGAGCAGCGACACATCCCCACCGCATGCAGCACTCACCAGGGCCATTCAGTACCACCCTGCCGGGACCTGAGGGGCAAAGGACCATGACACTCTTGCCACCTGCTATTCCACGAGTAATGAGGTCATTTGGGTCTGACTGGGGAGCCTTTTATTTCTGCTAGCATCCATGAACACGTGGCTGGCAAACTTGTTGGCTTGCAAGAAGGATAAGAGCTCAGACCTATCACTGTTCTTAATAATAACCTCTTTATGCCTCAGCTTCCCTACCTGTAAAATGGAGAGGGTGTTTAAGACCAGCCTGGGCCTCACAGCTGGACTCTTCAACAGCATTTGGTGACACTTGACTGCCTCCTTGCCAAACCAAATTCCTTGTTCCCCAGTCCAGTTCTGATGGTGACTCTGAGGAACTGACAGTATAAATCATTCTCCCCTTGAAAGTTTCCAATCCCTAGGCTGTGACTCTGCACTAAACTCATTTTCTTTCTACATTTTTGTCCCTCTTTAGCTCCTTCCTGAAATGTCACACACATATACAAAAAGGACCTTTTGCAAATGTCCTAAGACAGTCCTAAACTTCCACAAAATACTGATTAACAATACAACAGAAAACCAGTTGTTTTCTAAAGGAGGAAGAAAAAAAGCAGTAATTGGAATGAGGGATAGACAGAGTCATGAGATCTTTATCAAAAGGAGTTAAGCATTATAAGAAATCTATAAAATGTTGAGTCACTCAATATGTAGATGGCCAATATATATTATTCTTTAAGGCCTAATCTTAATTAAATATTTGCAAAAAATTACTGGAAAGAAAACCAGGGATATGCTGGCTATAAGCTATGTAGCCAAGTGACCACTGAAACACAGTGAGAAATGATGGAAAGATGACAAACTATTAACACATTGACAGATCCCAGGGAATCCCAGCTCCAGCTTTTCGTAGTTTTAAGAACATGGGTTAGTTACTTAACCTCACCAAGCTTCAATTTACTCACTTTCCAAATGGGGTAAGACTATCTACCTTGAGGAATTGTTGATGGGTCACCCTGACCGGTGAGGATCAGTTGGATGGAGCGTCATCCCATGAACCAAAAGGTCACAGGTTTGATTTGGGGTCAGGACATATGCCTGTGTTGCAGATTCAGGGTGTGTATGAGTTGTAGCTAACCAATGTTTCTCTCTCACATCAATGTTTCTTTCCTTCTTTCTCTCCCTTCCTTCCCTTCTCTCTGAAATCAATGAGCATGTCCTCAAGTGAGGATTGAAAAAACAAATTGTGCATGGGTTAGCTCAATACATTTTATCTATGGTGAATATAACTATTGCAAAATTGAAATACTAAAGAATTGCTTCTTAAGAAATTAATAAAAGAGTTGAGAGACATTTCTAAATATTTCCCTAAAGCAGCAGTCCCCAACCATTTGGTACTAGAGAATGGTTTCATGGAAGACAATATTTCCACGGACCTGAGGGCTGGGGGTGAGGGGTGGGGGGAATGGTTTGGGGATGATTCAAGCACATTACATTCAATCTCACCTCCTGCTATGTGACCCAGTTCCTAGCAGGCCCAGACCAGTACTGGTCCATGGCCTGGGGGTCAGGACCCCTGCCCTAAAGGACATAAAATTGTGTAATGTGGTACTAAACTTAACCAAATACAGCATTGTAGAACTTAAACTCTGGCTTTGTTAAAGTTCAAGGTGCAGAAAATTCCTTAGTGTCAGACTTACATAACTCAGTGCTAGTCTTAGAAAACCACTTACTAGACTTGATGAACTTACCTGCAACAGGAAATCAAAGAGGGCCATCTTGGACCACTCGTGATGATGCACTGCAGTACAACCCCAGTCAGGTTTGGGCGCTCGGCCGTTCTGCCAGCACTTCCGCTTTAGCGACTTCTGGTAAGTCCCCCAGGTGAGCTTAACAGAAGAGTGGGTCTCATTACTTGTTGGAGATAAAGATGTATCCCAGAAAATGACAGGGCGTGGGCGGCCATCTAGGGAAATGGAGACACAAACACGCTTTTAGAACCTGCTATCGCTCAGTTCGCGCCCTTGGGCAGTCGTACTCTTTCACAGCTTCTCTCTCTCACCTGCCAAATGTGAGAGTTTGATTAGATGCCACTTTATGATCCCATTGTCTTCTGAGGCTTCAATATGTTATACCTCAATGATGCTTCCTGAGAGAAGTCTTATAAAACGGAAAGGTACTGTTAGACAATGAAAAAAAAATTTAAGCAGGATTACTTTATAGATGAGCAACAATTGCCCACTAACCACCAATAATGACGTCCTCTGGTTAATGTGGTTTTATTCCACATCTAAAAGTAGCCACCACAAAAAAGGAAAGATTCCAGACATTTATAATCGTCTATTCAGTGTCTGAGTGGAGCGGCTCTTTATTTGTAATAACTGTCTGATTTTCTGAAGCCGCATTATGAAGAATTTTTAGAAGTTGCAAATTTAACAGTGAAATTGTATGGTTCACACCAGTCACTATAATCTCCAAAGAAAAAAAGCAAGAGTGTTTTTGTTTTTTGATAGAAACATCAGTGCTCTTGGCAATAGATCCCGTACTCACGTACAACCTCACAAAGTACACTGAAGCAAATGTCATTCCTTCAACTGCAAGTGTACAGATGATTTTTCAAAACATCTGTCACCCAAATGGTTCTTGTCTCACCCTTGATCATTTAGAAATTTCATTGCTGAACTGCACAAAAAGGATAAGACTGACTGAAGTCACAGTGAACAGGGCAGACCATGACGGGGTCCACTGAATGACACTTCAAGCTGAAAACCAGGAACATCACTGCCAAGCTCCCATTTCTATCAAATAAAGTCACCAGGCGATGACCCTGAACAGGTTTGCTTCTAACTAAAAAATTAAAATGACGATCTTTGGGAAAAAAAAAACGACAACAACTAAGTCAGAAAGATCTGAAAAAAACCCACTCAGCTTACTCTCAGCAGGCCAGGACAACAGAAACCTCTGAAATTATGAGTGGAATGTCTAGACACAACAGAGGAATTTTTAAAAGCCCTTTGAAATAACTTAAGAGGTTGTCAAAATATAACTTTTCCATTTTCTTCAAGGCTTTCATTTTACCACCTTGCTTGCCTGCCTTCTTGCAGAGTTCTTATCTAACCACTCTTGAATTTGGTGTTACAGTGACCTCAGTAACTTTAACAGCCTCCACTTAATCATTCTAACCACCTGTATTCCATTTTTGTTCAAAAGAAATAAAATCTTTCTCCTCTTAGCCTTGAAATTTAGACCAGGGTATGTGAAAAGCCCTTTAGATTGTGGAGAATATGCCACAGACATTGCCATACAATTAAGAGAGAAACAGAGAAAAAAACAAAAACCATGAACCATAAATAAAAAACTTCATTTTTAACATTGCCACTCTCTCTCTCTTTTTTTTTTAATGTTATTTTGTTGAATGATTTGGGACTACTGGGACCTCATTATCTTCTTAGATATAAATATAATTTTAAATAAGGGTACTCCAAATATTATGCCAATTTTAAAAATAATAATAATAATAATATATTCAAGGCAAAAACAGTCCATTATGCAGCAGGAGATATACATAGACCAGTGTAACCAAGTACAAGCAGAAGACAAAACAGCTTTCAAAGACATGGGTACTTCAGACTTCTGAAGATAAAACAGCAAGAAGCGCTATCAGCCAGTGTCTTTGACCCAAGTTACAGAGAGCACTTTGCATTCCCAGTGCTAGGATGTATTCCCAGGGAGTTGAAACCTGATACTGAAGGTTAACACCACAAATCAACCCAGGAGACAGGCCAGCACAGTCTCCTGGGCAATTCCCTTAAGACCCTCATAAAAACAAGGAAATGATCTACATAAACAATCTAAACGGTTAATTAACAACCCTCTGAGCTGTCCTTCCTTTCCTTTAGAAACATTTGTTTTTTATTTTAAAAGTAATTAAAAGTAAACCTACTCATTTCGAGAATCATCGAAAAACACTGAAATGTGTAGCTAAGAAAACAAAAACGCTATAATCTCCTATCCCAGTTTTTTGTTCTGTTATTTGGGGATTTTCCTCTGGTATTTTCCCATTGCTTTCTTTCTCACCTGAAAGACAGGTGAGCAAGTTAAATTTTTGTTTTTAGAAATTTAAGGAGTATAGGTTATAGTTAAGGCTCAGATTCTGGAATCCAACAGACCTTTTGATTGTGGTCACAGTACTTCTTAGCTTTGTAACATCAGACAAGTTTACAACCTCTCCTTGCACTTTTCTTCTGCAAAATGAGGGTGATAAGTATACCTTCCAAAAGGACTTTCTTAGGATAAAAGGGTTCACACACTTAAAATTCTCGACCTGGTACCTGACATATGTGCATATCCCAGGAAGCTTTTGCAATAATTATTATCATATATATACACATTATACAATTACATAATTTATAGTCTTAAACTGGCCTTTATTTGTTTATGGAGCATCTACTATGTACCAAGCACTATTCTAGACTTCAATTAATTAATGCTTTTTTTTTTCATAAAGCTTACATTTCCACCAGGGGAAAGAGGCAAAAATTATGCCAAGAAAACAAACTATTTGGGATCATCTTTTATATAAAGTTTGTTATCATTATTTCACTAAATATCGTATCATAAGCATTTCTCTTACAATGAAATGTTTTGAAATAGAGTCACCTTAACTACGACACCGTAATCTAGTCCAGTGGTCAAGCAAACTTGGTTAAGGGCAGATAGTAAATATCTGATAGTAAATGGTCTTTGGGGACCACACTTTGGACAGTCTGCATTGTAGCTATTCAACTCCTCAGGTGCTCAACTGTCGTAGCACGAAAGCAAAGACACTGTAGCAGTAAATGGCCTTGACTGTGCTCCAATAAACTTTACTTCACGTGTCATAGTAGTATTATTCTTTTTTTCCAACCATTTAAATTCTTAGAAGCCATAAGTAGCGTACAGACCACACAAAAAACAGGCAGTGGGCCCTCTTTGTTCTGCAGACTGTGGTGTATCAATCCCTGATCTAGTCTACGAGGACGCAGTATTTCATTGACCACTTCTGTACTTTAGATCATCAACTTTTTGAATGGTACATTTTCTGTACCATTGTTTAAAAAGTTCTCCAACTGCCAAAGGGAGCTTTCAGCTGACAGGAATAATTGACTTTCAATTAATATTCTATTTTTCTCTACACCCATTCATGTTCCCTTAGCAAAATATTTTGAAACTCTCACATAAAGACATTCCATCCTGCCCTGCTGGAGTCATTGGACCTCAGCAAAAGGGGATTTGCAGAGAGTGAGGGAAAGGCAGGGGAAGCAGCAATTTTCACACTGAGTCCCCGGGACGGGGGAGCTCTGGGGCCTTTTGACACGCAGGTCAGCTTGCTCTGTATCCACACATATGGCCCTTGAGACCCTAATAGTAGCCAGGATGGCTCCAGACCTCAGAGCTAGGAGTACTTGTTAGAATGTATTGGGACATGGACCTAACCCACCGCCTGCGCTGGAACAAAGAAGGTACACGTTGGCAGCTAAATACCTGACCATGAGATTCCCCATATGAGAAGCAACTGAGGCATAGTCGCTGGCATCCTGCTGGAAACCGGTAGAATCCTCATGGCCCCCTCCCCTCTCCTTCCAGCTTGCTATAGAATCAGCCCTCCCTGATACCTAGGACACCTGGAGCAGATCAGCAGGAGGACTCACTCTGCTACACACCGTCATAGCCCTTCCACCCTTTCCCTGGGACTGCAGTCGGTTTGGACCCAGCCCACCTGATCGCAGTGTCCCCCCTCACCTTGAATAAAAGCCCTTAATTGGACTCTTCTGGCTCCAGGTCCTTTCTTAGCCACCTCAGCTCCCTAACAGTACTACTGTAAGAATTCCGCTTTTCATAAAAGATGGCTGTTAAAAGAATTAACTGAACTTTGATAGATCTGAAGGGATGACAGAAAAATAGCCTCTGAAAACTGGAAATGGATTAAAGGAACTTACCCTGAAATCTTTCAGAGATGAGGCGCATTCATCTCTTCACATCCAGGTTTGTCAAAATGATGCAGTAATGCCCTCTCTAGAGAAATCTTAACAGTGAAGAGGTAAAATTCTAACTGTCAGAGTGGGGAGAAAGTGGGTTTTAAAAGCTACGTGGGTGTTCAAGTGAATTAAAGGTGATCCAGCTGTCTTTAAAAATGAGACTTGCCAGTCAAATTTTTTTTCCCAAATCTCAATATTTTCCCTGAGTTCTAAAGTTCTACCAAGCTGTTTTTTTAATTCAAAATCACAAAAAAGGACATTCTTTTGAGAAGATAAATGTGAAAATTCGCTGAGAATGAACTCCTTTGCCCGTCTTTATGAAATGCCCTTCATTTTGAACACTGGCTGGCTGGTTTTCTTGAACTGTGTGAGGACGCTGAACATGTTGGAATGACTTGTGCTTGTCGGTCTGTATTTGTCACTGAGCAAAATTAAGCAAAAAATGGCCTGAGCACTGAAATCAAAACTCTTTTCTGTCGTGTAGGCCAAGTTCCTTCTTGGGAACAAGGCAAAAAAGGAAAGGGACAATCCAGCTCAGACCCCTTCATTAAAAACAACTCTACAAAAGCCACTAGAGGCAGCAAGGGCCACTCCAATGTGAGGCTCGTCTCCGTTCTAGGGAGCGAATTCCGTGGGGTTCCATCACCACTGTCCAGCGCACTGCAGGAGAACCTCAGTGCTGCAGGTCTCTAACTGATAAAGTCAACTGCTGGTGTTGATGAAGCTCCAATGACAGCATAGCAGGCGTCGAGCTGTGAGTGAAACCTTAAGGACGATCTGCTCTAGTTTTTAGCAGTAGGGTTTGGCAATAAAAGTATTAGACTGAAGTGAATAAGAAGGTCAGATCTCTTGGCACAGAGCTATCGAATGTGAACAAGTTCATCAGTGTGAGCCCTGGGGAAACAGGAATGCAAGGTTCTGTAACAGCCTGAAGGGTGGAGAAAATGTGAAGGATTATGTGAAATTGTACTCCTAGTTGGGGTTTTAAGTATTGTTAACACACTTACTTTAATTTAAAAAAAAAGTATATACAATTGTGCCTTAATTGTCCTCAAATGGACCTCTTGGTTCCGGCGTTTCAGATAAAAAGAGTGCAGAGTGAGGCACTCTGAGAACGGAAGCCCCGTTCTTCGAGAGTTTCCAGTGCAGTGGAAACAGATAAGGGCACATGCACAATGATGATCAAGTGAGCTGTTTGCCTGTTTAGTGAGTGTTTTGATGGGAACAACTGAAGGACTAAAATAAAAACTGAGCTCTCAGTGTAAAGCCAAGAAATGAAGAAATACAATGCCCCTGAATAGCAAAGTGGTGAAATGCCACAGTGAATTAGGAGAACCTTTGCTAAAAAGGAGCTGAGAGTATGGGAGAGGGAAAAAAAGTCACGATGTTGATTCTTGACTCCATCGCTGGTCTCCCCAGGACTTGAGCCAAGACCTTCAGCCACCCTGACCGAGGCGTGGGGTTCCCTCAGGTGCAAAGAATACCTGCCAAATCAGTCTGGCAGGGCTATGTGACAACCCAATGAAATACTTAAAATGCAGCACCATCAGATACGAAAAAGAGCCAAAGCTATGCTCCGATTTTATGACTTCAAAAAGGGACAGGTGGTTAAGAGGCAGAATTCCACAGATTTTACATGTATAGATTCTTTACAGCCAGCCAAGTTTTGGATATAGGGACTTGTCTTAGAAATACATTTCTGGGTGATTTAGAATACCTTGTTCAAACAAACAAACAAAAATAACCCTATTTACGTATCTAGTAGTTTTTCACTTCAAAATTTGTTTTTTCTAGGTTGAGCTGAGTTAAAATAATCTCCATGTGTCCTCAGGAGTTTGCTAAGTGTGGCGCTGAGGAAGCAGACAAGGAAAATGTCTTGTGACTTCCTTCATCACAAACTACTTAAACAATCTCAATCATGAACTCTAATTTTAAAAGTGTCCTTCTTTGTTCTGAACCTTTGACTAAAACAGGATCTTCCGCTTTCTAGGTCTGCCCTGGACTTCAACTATGTAAATGGAAACTCCCAGATGCTTCCTATCTTAATATTCCATAAAAAAAAAAAAACAGGAATCAAACTTGAATTCAAAGGGTGGTGATGATGCAGTCATTGTGCCAGGCTCCACAAACAGTCACATTTTGCAAATGAAGTCCTGGTCACATCAGGGTGGCCCAGTCCGGGGAAATTCATTGTTTATTAATGTAGATAAAGGAACCATGAATTCCTGACCAGAGTGACCTTCACACAGTGCAAACCTCATTACATCACTACTCTTATTAAAAACCCTTCAATAATTCCCCATTACCAGCAAGGTAATATCTATGTCCTTATATGACACAAAACCCACCCACTGTCCACAACTATATCTTACCTCAGCCTCAGCCACAACCCCCCACAACCCTCATCTCCTTTTTACAGGACTATTTGCATTTTCCTAAGCACACTCTGCCTTACTCACTCATTTTTTACACATCTATTTTTTTCACCAATCTATTTTTTTACCCTTCCTACACCTACTCCACGTCACTCCACCCACAGTGACTTTTAAGAACCAGTTCTGACATTACCTCTCCTAAAAGTGTTTACAGTCCCCCCATCTACCCTCTTACACACACACACACACACACACACCAGGAGCAGTTCTCCTAAAAATACCTCCACAGAGGTCCTCAGCATACCCTTCTTGCATGATGGATTTGCTTAGCTGTCTCCTGCCCTCCAAGTCAAGAGCTTGGAGAAAACAGGGACCATTTTCAAATCATCCGTGGATCTCCAACTCCTGACATAATGTCTAAGCCATAGCAAGCATGCAAAGCTGTGATTAATGAACGAATGAATTTTTCAGAATCCCCCAATTTTTAACTACAGCCCTTCAGTTCTAAGGAACACCTGATGGACTGTGAGTAAAAGTTTGGTTGGTGTGACATCCTAGTAAGCAATGATTTCACTGTCCTTACTCTCAGTGAACGGGGAAGGGTTGGAGAGCAACTCGAGAAACAGAAGTGGGATGTGCAGGGGTTCCACGACCTCAGCCCACCCAGCCTGGGCTCAGTTGTCCTCGTCCAGGTCTTCATAGCACTAGGGGACCCTGGAACGGTGAAAAGAGGGGTGGGAGGAACACCACAGCCTCTCTCCTCCTGACACCTAATCACTGCCATGAGAAGGGAAACCTGTGAGCATCATGGCTACATTCAAAAATAAGACCAAAAGGCAGGGGGAAAGCAGGTTGCAATCTGGATATAGGATGAACCGGGAAAGCCCCAGGCCTCAGCCGTTGGAGGCAAACACGCCACATGAAGGGTCGATGGAAGACAGTGCACACCAGTGATGAGGAACGCGGCTATGGAGTCCTTCCGACCGGTATCTACACCCCGGCCCCACTGCGCACAACATGTGGGCCATTAGAGGACGTGCGTTCTTCTCTGAGCCTCATTTTCTCCCACAGAAAAATCCATCCAAGGATATCTGATGTATGGGGCTGTTATAAAATTTAGTGAGATAATGAACGCAGAGTGCCTGGCACTCCGCAAATGAGATACTGGCATTATCTACTTTCAATTCCAAGCACTTTCTGTAATTGACAATTTTAGGTGCTTTTTACTTAGTTCAAGTAAACATCAATCTAGATAAACAAACTAAGGAATCTAAGGAAACATCACAAAGAGCAGAATCAGCTTAGAAACTGGATGAAAAGAAAAGGTAACATTTACTGAGTGTTACTATGTGTTAAATACTGTTCTAAGTATTTTATATCTATCAACACAATTTTCATAACACCTCTATGAGATAAGCACAATTATCATCATCATTTTTATTTTCATCATCCCTATGACACTAATGAAGAAATAAGGTACAAAGAGATTAACTGTCCTAGATCACACAGCTATCAAGTAGTGGCACCAGGATTCAAACTCAAGGAGTCTAGATTGCCAGTTGTGAGCTGAATTGTGTGCCCTCAAAATTCACATGTTGAAGCTCTAATCCACAGTACCTCAGAATGTGTCTGTAATTGGAAATAGGCCCTTTAAAGAGGTAATCTTAAAATGAAGCCGTTACAGTGGGCCCTAGTCCAATGTGACTGCAGTCCTCATAAGAAGAGGAGATTAGATCCCACAGACACAGGGGACAAGCCATGGGTGGGCACAGCAACATGGTGGCCACCTGTAAGCCAAGGAGAGAGGTCTCAGAAGAAATCAAACATACCAACACCTTGATCCTGAACTTCTGGCCTCCAGAACTGTGAGAAAATAAATTGCCATTGTTTAAGCTATGCAGTCTGTGGTATTTCTGATGGCAGCCCTGGCAAATGAATACACCTGTCCACACTCTTAACTACAAAGCTATTTGAATTAAAGACTACACAGCTTCTTCTCCATGCCTAGAGCCGTGCCTCACATATGGAAAGCAAATGTTATTGATTACAACTGAACTAGACCGAAACGCCAATATTTGCCCATGAACTGAGGTGTGAGGGAACCCTGGGGCCCGTCTAGTCCTCCTGCACTTGTGTTCTCCTTAGGGACTGAGACAGCAACAGATTCAGTTCTAATGGAAAGGTCATGACCTTGAGATCAGCCTGGTGTTGAGTGAATCCTGAAATCAGTGGCAAAAAGAAGATTCCCTCCAGGCCACTGAACTCTCACATGACCAGCTAGTGTCAATTCCACAGGGACAGGGATTCTTGACTGGTTTTTATTTTCCCCCCATGGCTGGCACATAGCAGGTGCTCAATAAATATTTCTTAAAAGAAAAAGAGATAAAGGTGATAATGTAGTTCAAGTAAACATCAAGGGAATGACTTCCATGTAGCTGAGGCCCATGTACCCTCTACGTTGTGAGCTCCTTCAACCATTCATGGTCCCTCGGTGCCAGCCTGGTGAGGTCAGGGCACAAGTGGCAGAGACACAACAGAGGAAGTTACCAGGGTGCCCTACTCTGTCTATGAAGGTATGTGATAAGCTGACAAGTAGACACTGGCGCAGAGTTGCTGGGAGCAGATGCTCAGAAAACTTCTGTTTGCTGAGGAATGGAAACATTGAGCTGACCAGCTCAGTTTGATGGCTAAAGAAATGTCCTTAAGGCTTTTCTGATTACAGAACACAGTGTGCTTTCAATCCCGACTTAAAAAATAAAACATGATTCCTGTGCTCCCAAATAAACATTGTAAGAAAGTGTCCACATATGTCTAAGATTTCCAGGATTTCGAAGTCTGTGTGTGTTTCCAAGTGGTGAGGGCACCTGGGTTATTCTCATAACCCCCTGCAAAACGGCCCTGTCCTCCTCACCCAAGAGCGGAAACAACACGAAAAGCACAGCTGCCATCCCTCTGCTCGGGAAGCTGCGCCAGCGCCAGCAACTCACGGAGCTGCTCCAGGGTGGAAGAGACCATGTATTTCTCCTGCTTTATAATAAGAAGAGGCGATACAAGTTGGAAAATAGCTAGCACCTTGGGATCTACAATGAATTTCGATGGAAGTTAGTGGGATGCCTGCAGTTTGTCATCTAAGCAGCCTTGACATACAGAATTCCTGGAACTAGGCTGCCTTAATTCAGTACGACAGCTCTGTGGCAATAAAGCAACATCCTAAAAATAAAACATACATAATGCATCTTCCATGTGGGGCATGAAAAATAGTACAATGCTTAAATGCTACCAAAGTGGTATCCCTTGGGATTCATTCCCGTTACCGTGCGGGCTGCTAGGGACAGCTTTGGCAAAGCCGCTAAATCGAAGATCACAGAGCGGTGCTGGATTTCCCTATGCTCTTGACTTTAACATACACATAGTCCGCTTCATCTTGTTTTAGACAAATGTTTTCAAACATTTTGTTAAAATAATTATCTAAATATACCAGCACCACACAGTATCTCGTGATCTTTGTAATGATTTATGACTTTTGCAAGGATGGTTTGGCAGAAAACATGCTAATATGTTTTGTTACATTAGCATGCATGGGGTTGTTTTTGTTAAAACAAGAAAATCTGATAATCACTGGCTTGCATTAAAAACAAAAAACAAAAATAAAAATCTCACAGATACATTATCAATGTTAACTTGTTAGCTTGAAAGAGAAAATTAAATGGAAATGTTGGCATGGTGGTAAATCAGAAATCACCATGCTTACTTTTGCACATTTTTGTCACTGCCCCATAATTATATCAAGTGATATTTGAGAGGTAGAGTGGGTGAAGTAAAGCAACATGAGGAGGATTTAGTATCACACAGAATTGGGTACAAATCCCAGTTCCACTGCTCACTAGCTATGCGTCCTTAGGCAAATTTCACAACCATGCTGAGCCTCAGGATTCCCGTATTTATAGCATCAATACTATCTGTTGTATAGGAGTGTTAAGTGATTTAGTAGACAAAAACACAAATGTAGTATAGGTAGGCACTGGAGACTTTATAAAGTCATAATTGAAGATTTCATTATTGCAAGTATGGGTTTTTTTAAGCCCTTTGATGCTATATTTCAAAATACTTTTGCATTTCCTGCAAAGACATGCATAGAATGAGACTCTGCTCCAAGGATAATTGCTGGATTTTGTAGTACAGTACACTGCAGGCATCCTATGTAATTATAACCTTGCCCTCCCCTACGTCCACCCTTCTCATTTTCTGGGTTATCTTTGGGGTAACTAACACCTGTCAGAAAATGGTCTGGTAAACAATACAAAGCCAGTAACTCCACTAAATTCACATACATTCAAGAAGAATCAACTAGAATTCATTGTTATACAATCAAGAACCTATCTCAGACTAACCTGTGCTTATGTCTCTGTGCTGATTGGATAGCCCATGTCAATTTTACTAAGTAAAAAACAAACAAACAAACAAACAAAAGCCACCTGAAGATAAACTTTATAATGGGGACTATTTGTCTTTGGACTGAATCAACAGAAAGCTTCATCTGAGAGGCTGGGGACAAAGAAGTCATTCAAATCATGGTATTCAATTCTCTTACATCTCCTTTTGCATATTACAATATATACCCGTTTAACATCCAGGCAATTTATATGGCTCTGAGCAAGGTATGTACTTAATTACTCTGGGCCTCTATGTCCACATCCACAAAATGTCTCTCTTAGTGTACCCACCTTGTAAAATTTTTATGAAATAAGCATGCACAGTACTTAAAATGGTGCTGATATATAGTAATATTAATATCACTCTTGCTATGATCAAGACTGTTGTTTCCTTCAGAAAAAAAAAGAGGTTTTCATAGCAGCCTGTATCTGTGTACCAGTGAGTAAACCATCCATTTCTAGTTCTGTTAAATAACTAAATATACTAACAGGTTGTGGTGATGGAGAAAGAAGACATACCTTAGGGCCCCTTAAATGATTTGTCAAGGGAAGAAGATTGGTGAAAACAAGAAAGACTTGGAAGTTATAAAACAAGGGTTTAAATTTCAGCTGTCTTCTTATTACTTTTCCTTCATCTCAAAATTGAGGTAATTAAAAAAAAATGCATAGGTTTCTTGGAAAGGTTAACTGAGATAAGCCAAATATCTATATTCAACTAACAATACAGACTAGTTCTGTTCTTCATACTAGGTATGACGTTATTTCCACAAACGTTAATCAATAGAGAACAGAAACAACATTTAGAGAAGATAACTTACAGGATTTGCTAGCTACCCAATCTCCTAGGCATTAAATGATTAAAAGATCATCAGAGAACATATAACTAAACTAAATCTTATTGTTCCTCCTATAAAAAAAGCCCTCTTTATCAAATTACATTATAGTGTGAGGCCAGCAGACCATATCGCTGGGCTTTATAAGAAAAAGCTCTATAAACTTCATTATTTGAATTACACAGAGGATGCCAAAGACCTTTTTCATTACCTCTACAATGACTTCTTAATAAGATCCTCCTGGAGAAATCCTGGTCTGGACTTAGGACCAAAATCAGTAGCATTTGTCCTGAGTATTGGAAGCTGAGGATAAATATAGATTCACTGTTTCAAGTCAGTGAAACAGGCCAAGAATGCATTCCTAGATTTTTCAAAGACATTTACTGAGCACTTACTATGTGTTAGACACTAGGATCTATAAATGCAATAATAAACAAAATAGGAAGTATCTCTGCCTTCACAAACTAGAGGTTAGTGGGAAGGAACAGATTAGTAGACAAGAATTACAATACAAAGTGATGAGCCCCAGCTCCCACCTGCCACTTTATTGTCCCAACTCCCATCGGGAGCACCCCAGGGAAGCTAAAGGACATACCAGGGTACTGTGCTACCGAATATATTCTCACAATCCTATGATGACACAAAAAGGAAGGGCAGTATAACGTAACAAGGATGATTGCATGCCCTGATTGGCCCAGGACAGCCTCATTGTACGCCGGTTGTCCCAGTGCCCACCCAAATCTTCCCTTACTCCAGGGTGTTCCAGTTCAAAAAACAAGTAATAGTCACCTAAGCCCAATGGTTAAGAGCTTATGTTTTAAAGTTTGCTGGGCCTAGGCTCGAAACCTAGCTTAGTCATTAACATTAGCTGTGGGAGTCAATTACTTTGCTTAAATAAACCTCAATTTTCTCATTTACTAAATGGAAATAATAACAGTGCCCACCTCATAGCACTGCTGTGCATGAGAACCACAGGAATCGATACATGTATGAACTATACCAGTCACTTAGTACAGTGCTTAGCAAACAGTGAATATCCAAGAAAAAATAGCTTTAGCTTTTACTGACCATCAATGAAAAGTTTGAGAGGCTATCACTCAAACATTCACAAAATCATGATGGACTATTTTGTGAACTTGAGACATTAAAACATACCTATGAATCTGAAGCACTTAGATATGCACCAAGGTAAATAAGAACTGCCAAATCTATCGAAGTAAATTACTGGTATTGCAAGAAGTACCAATTTTAAAATTAAATTATAATCCTAAAGCCATTAGAAATCCAGTTTAGGTCTCAGCCATTGCCAAGAGTTTTAATCCATTCCAGTCTAGACTCCATGGGAATCTCACTAAAATACTAAATTTCATGGTGACAAGGAATAAGGAAATACCTGTGAGTTTACAACCTTTTTGGAGTCCTTTTTAGCTTTTTAAGCCAATATGGATTCACAGTGGCAATTTCTGGGAGTCTTCTGCTTTTAAACCCAAGCCACTGACTCACTCTAGTTTGTATTCGAACCTTGGAAGAGCCTCCAGACTCAGAGAAGATCCATTAAATGGCAAGCGAACAGCCACAGACCAGCCCTTTGCCTGCAGCGGAAGTGACTGGCTACGTACAGACTCAGAACCTGCCAAATGTTTGTCACCTGAGAGGTTCTTGGAAATCAAGCTTAATAAACCATTGTCATGGACTTAAAAAACTATATGGCTAGTCAGCAGATATACTGAGCAAATAACCTATTTTTGTCTCATTTTCTTTGTTAAATAAAGGGGTTAAATCCATTGTGAAAAATCAAGAATTTGAATCTAATGTGGTCTGGCTCTGGGCTTCTTAAAAAGATTCCATCTGCTGAAGAGAGATAACCCACTCCCCCCTTACTTTGGGAAACAAACAAACAAAATTTTGCTTACTTCCATAATAACCTGCCTAATAATATGTCTGTCAACAAGATCTTTGCCTCCACCCTGGCTTCCTTTCCTCATCATGCAAATTGCCATTGGCTTTAATTAGATTTAATAAGCCACTGGGAAGTGCAGTAAGGGAAATGGGGAGCAAAGTTGATACACTGTAGGCACGTTGAGTACAGCATTTCCCTGAAACTTTCCTACCCTCCCAAAGCTGGGAAAATAAAGAATGCCAAGCATATGGAAAGAGACGCTGCTGCTGCTGCTGCTGCTGCTGTCCAAATGTGAAACGTGGGAGGAGAAAATAGTTTAGAAAAAGAGAGTGAGAGAAAAGAGAAAATCAAGCCCAAGCCCCAACAGCTGCAAAGACCAAAAAGCATGTGAAGCTGTTACCTTGGATGAACTCTGATTTCCTGCTCACAGAAGGCAGGGTCCTGTTGAGTCCCAGGATCCTGTCCAGGTGGAAGGCAAACACCTCACTCATGTCCAAAGGCTGCTTGACCAGCCCGCAGGGGCTAGGGCCACAGCCAGGCACAGAGCCAACGGCACTCCCCTCGAACATCAGCAAGCGCACTTGGCTGTTTGAGGACACTGGCTGGAAGCCCGCCACAGCACCATCGGCCAACTGTCGCATTCTACGGATGTCTTCTTTGCTCAGCCATGAGGGGGCGCTCTCGCTGTAGATCCTGATGTTGCTCTCCCTGGCCTTAGGCAGCTGTAAATCTGAACCCCCAACTAGCACTCCCGGACCCCGTATCAATCTCCAGTGTTTTTCCCCAACGTTGGCCAGATTTCCTGTCTGGACGTACCCGGGCACATCAGCATCAGCTGCCCTTGCAGCTTCCTGTGGCTGAAGGGATGGTCCCACCAAAGCCTCCAGTCCGGGGGCTGGAGATACCACTGCATACTTCTTCCTGCGCTTCGGTTTCACTGTGCCACGGATATTGGCGGGCTTGCTTCGCCTGGAGCGTAGGGTAATGTACACCACATTGGGCTGCAGGGTGGATCCATTGTCCTGGGACTCTGGCGGGGCCAGGGTACCATCCAAGGGTATCTCAGGGAAGGGTGCCTCGGGGGTGTCTCGGCTCTGGTGGGCCCCCCTTTCCACGGCGGGTCTGTGCTGGAGCGATGCGCGCCCCACCTGGCTCACTAGGAAGCCCAGGTAGATGGCGCAGGCAGTGCCCAGCAGAAGGTTCCTCCGGGTCCTTGGACGGCGGCTGCTCCAGAGTTTACACACCCGCGGGACGCAAAGTGAGCAGATGAACCAGTTTATGAGCTGCCCTGGCTTGTCTGGACAGGTCATTTCTCTGCCGCATCCACATGTTGAACACAGTTTAAAGTCTGCCGTTGTCTCCTGGTGACATGATGCATGGTTTCCTGAATCCAGCTGTCGCCTTTGCGTAGGTGTCTAAGTGGTTTACAGTGGACAGAGATGGAAGTAAAGGGTTGGTGATGGGGTTGGGAATGTTTGTGACACCCGCCACAACAAATCTTTTAAACTCCCATCAGCCTCCCCAAGGAGCAGTGCGGCTTATTCCTGGGAATGAATGGAAACAGAGTTAACTGAGTCACAGCCTCACTCTAGTTAGGTTCCTCTACAAGAGTAAAGGGAAAAAGTGACTCTTTCCTTTCGTAAATACAACCACTAAATGTTTTTTTTAATGAAGTGTAAAAACCAGAAACAAGATAGACTTATAAATTAATAGCCAGTATAAACTAGTGAGAACAAGCCCCAAAAATCCAAGAATATTGTATACCTTGTAACTAGAGTAATTTAATTTGATTATAAAGGAAAAGCATTAAAATTTGACAAATCCAGTCTCTTCCTTTTTGAAATTCAGAAACAATTTAAAAAGAAGTTATAGATGTTTTTAAAAAAATCTACAGCTATTCCATATTTATTTTTTAGATCTTACACTAATTAGTTAACTAAATAACTAGCACTCAAGTTCAGAAATATATTCTCTTAATCTAACACTACAATTTCTTCATAATGTTCCATTACTTTATATTAATAATTATTATGATAAAAAAACATAAATACCCATATAACTTAAAATCAGTTGCATTTATTGCCACACACCCACACAGAAACACAGAACACAAATTCGACTGCTTTTTATTCCTTTTCTTTCCACCAAAATCAGCTGAAAGAAAATTAAAGGATCCCTTGCCCTGTTTTTTTCTCACATTATTAAAAAGAAGAAGAAATCATAAGCAACCTTACTTACACAGCTGGCCCCATGCTTGGCTCCAGAAACAATGTAATCCCCAACTCTAATGCAAAGAACTTTTAAAGGCTGAGGCATGTAAGTAGAACATATTTCATGGTCAAGAGTGTTCCTCATTGCAAATATTTCAGCTCGGCTTTAAAAGCTCCCTTGAAAACTACTGATTACAAAGCAAAAAAAAAAAAAAAACCCAAAAACCAAAACAAAACAATTCCAGTTGCTTACACACTGGTTTGTTATATCCCAATGATCAGAGAGGTAAAAATTTTTAATTGTTTAGAAAATAAACTTTAATTTTAAATTCTGCAAAAGCAAATGCCGTACAGAGCAGTTTTCATTCAAATAATTTTCCACTTATTTTTAACCCCTGGGTGCCCTCTAGTGTCCTGTTTGGAAACAGACAAAAAAGCGTCAGTGTCAGAGTTGAATTGAGAGTGTTCGCTTAGCTGCAGAATAAATACCTTATAAAAAGAGGAATGCTGTCGCCCCACCCCGCTGTCCATCCCTTAGCTGGGAGTTAAAGCACCAGGGTTCCTGGGACTACAACTCACCTTATCGTCTCGACCGTTTGCGCAAAAACATTTGTCTCCCACCGCTTCTGCGGAGGCCTGGAGGTTCAAAAAAGGCGAGAAAGGGTTAACGCAAATGAGGAAAAAAATAGAACAGTGAGATAAGGGTGCACATAGATAGGGAAAGACTTTTGGAGTGTGCAGTTGAACGGAGCAACAGTTCACAAAAAAAAAAACAGTCATGGATTCTCTCTGATTGGAGGTTTTTTTAAAAACCGGTTAGTAATTGGCTTAGGTAGTTTGCTTGTCCTGGCACAAAGGCAGGGGTGGATGACCTCCGGGCCTCACTAAGGCTTATTCTTTTGGCTTTCATGGCCAATAGAATCAGAAGGCAGGAAGGGGATGGTATTGTTTTCCCCCCTGGAAAAGAAGTTTGTGATACCAGGGTGTGTGTAAGAAATCAGAGTATGATATACAATCCTAAAAATACATTTTACAAACAAAGGAGATTAACAAGCTGTAATCTATAGAGAAGGAAGGAATAAACTTCCAAGTGATAAAGTGACAAAAATTATAATAGAACTGTTACTTTAGCACTTAAAACTCAGACCTCTCTTCCTCTGTAAACATTCTGCCACCTGGGGGAAAGAGAAGGTGCAATTCCAATATTGACTGAGCCTAGAAGTACCTGCTGATTTGGGATAAACTTCCTAAGAATTCAAGCATCAAAGCAATTTTCTCTGTGCTCCAAAACTCTTAAAACACACTTTCATAAGCACTGACTAATTTTCTAGATAGTAAATGCTATCTTCTTGAAAGGAAACCATGAGAGAGCTGTTTTATTATAACTACCTTATTGTTTTCACATATTGAAAATAATAAATGACCTGACTCTTTAAAAATTAAAAGTACATCTTGGGCAGAAGCCAGATTTAAAAAGCAGAGGCCTCTGCTAACCGTTTATAAAGCAACTTTTTTAGTGGAAAATGCTTAGGAATTAGATAAGAATTATATGACTTAGTAAATTTGGTTGAATGCCTTTTCACTCCCTCCTTCCCCCCACCAAATATCTCTTTATTAGAAGAAGAGCAATACATTGCTCCCCCTTACAGACAAGAAAGGGATTAGTGGAGGCTGAAGGCTATAATGTTGAGAGAAGGGACTCCAGAGAGAGAAAGCCCTGGTTTGAAGCTTCCCACCTCCACTGACTAGCTAAAGTCCCTTGTGGCAAGTAATTTGACCTCTCTCATCCTCACTTTCCATCTCTAAGAGAAGACTATTAACACCACTTACCTCATCAGCTTCTCTGGTGATTAAATGAGATAGTGGTGAGGGAATGATGATCAGGCAATGGGTTTTTATCCTTCTACAAGCCTCTGGACAATCTAGGCAACCCAACTTCTCTATTTCAGCTGTGGATGCTGAAGGGCTCAATGCTCCGCTTCCCATTCCCGCTCCCTGACCACAGACACGGAACCAGGAAAGACACCTGGCCCAAGTCATTCTTGGCTTAAGATAGAATAACCCAAGCAGCAGTGGTTTTCAGCCTCTGGAGAGGAATAAAGATTACATAAAACTGTCTTGATTCTTTGGCTCCTTCCTAGTACGGAGCTACAAATTATCTCTCCTCTCCTCACCTAAGGCACAGTTTGTGTAAAAGAAATAGGCTGCAGAGTACTTTTAAAAGTAGGAAGGCCCTGGTTACTCTAGATTAAATCTGGCACATCAGAAATGCACTGAGATTATAAACAAACACCTTCAAAGAGGTAGAGAGAAACTTGGGGTCCTTATTTCATTCATATCTAGTAGTTTTGAGACTCAGTTATGTCCCCCACTGTGATTCAGACGTGTGCGGCATGTCTGATAAGTTGCTGGGGTTCGGAAACTACACATGTTTTATGAATTGATAGAGAACCAGGATTAGAAAAGGCAGACTGTGTTAATATTACATACCCTGTTCACCCATCCATCCCCACCTCCCCAGCCCTGTAGATTTAAGCCCCAGGAAAGAACTATAGGCAAACAGTGGTGGAGATATTTGCATGTACTGGATCGGCTAAAGAGTTCGTACAGTTTTTCCCGTAAAATAAAAGATACAGTTTTCATTTCCACTAATAACTTTATTGATTTGGATATTTTGAGTATGTCGGCTATCTCCCAAGTGGAATCATGTAGATAGGTCTTAATTAATGTCTCAATCTGGTCTACCCGACTGTGGAGCAAGAAATCTCCAGCACAAAACTTCACAAACCAACTTTGACACATTTGATCAGTCACAGCTCCTTCTCTACACACTGCACAAATCTTTTTTTTTTTTTTGCACTTCAGTTGCATTTTTACCTTTCTTGAAATAATAAAGCATAATGTGCCGAGAATGCGTATTTTCTTCCGTCTTTAATATTAAAATGACTACACAAAAAAATTCACCAGTTTTGATAAGTTCTTTTTTAAATGCATGCTGGTATGACAGCTGTCACAATAAAATCTAACGAAATTGTTTCAAATGAAGTTAAAGACAACCAAGCACTACTAGAGCTATCATACAGGAAAAAGAGCAAACGAACTTTTTTGGCCAACCCAGTATTATTCTGTGAGATATGGAGGCGCCAGCAGCACACTTCGGTTTACAGACAAGAAAATGTGACGCAGGGTCAGGGAGCATCCCATGCTCCCCACCACTTCCAGGTGTTGTCTATTTTGAGCACTGGTGGGTGGTGCCCCGGCATGGACCTCATGGCTGCCGTGGAAGCAGCACCGGCAGCAGGAGCAGGAGCAGCAGCAGTGGGCTCAGCAGAGAGTTACCTTTAAGTAGCTGCACAGACAGAAAACATCCAAAGAGAAGCTAGTGTGTGGTAACCAGAAATGCTTGGTGATGTCAAATGAGTGGCGAGCCTTCGCATCCTTGTGACACAATTGAGGCCTTTTGAGAGGTGATGGAGGTCTTGTTTCATGGAGGACAGACTACTAGTTGGCACAATTTGAGTCACTCCCACTAAAAAGTGCTTGGTACCCATAGGCACCCAGTGATATTCAGGAAAAATGTAGGTTGCACAGCCACTTAATATTTATTAAAGTCCAGTTAAAGAACCAGTCACTAAAGCTGGGTTCTTCGGAGAGTATGCAGTGTCTGAAGCACTGCGTGGCACAGTAATGTCTAGTAGATACTGAATGAAGGAATGACTCAATGAAGAAATGAATGAAAATATCAATACGATAAAGTGCCATCCCTAGATCAATGGTCCTCACAGTGTGGCCTGGACCCGCAGCATCAGCTTCACTTGGGAATTCGTTAGAAATGCAAATCCTTGAACCCCACCCCAGACCTACCAGATTAGAAACTATTGGAGGAGATACTCTGTAATCTGTATTGGAACAAACCCTCCAGGTAATATGATGCATGCTAAAATTGGAGCACCCTTGCCCTAGATAAGGAATTCTAAAAAGAATGGAGCAGGCCAGAAAGAAAATAGGAACATGCCAAAAGAGGAAGGATAGAAAAAACTGAAAAGTTGGAGAAAAACTCAAAACACCATTTTCAGCTTACATAAGACTTTTCTGTACCTTTTCCTTCTTATGAGAGTTTAATTTCCTTCTCAACATTTCATCCATTGGTTGGAGAAGACAGAATGTGTTAATCACATTCTGAGGAGCCAGCCTCCCTCACATACCCAGCCCTATAGACTCTAGTCCCTTTCTCAAAGCAAGGTCATCGCATGTAAATATTGGGGAAAGGAGAAATTTGACAGATTACAATTCACAATGCATGGAATAAAACCCAGGAACACTTGAAGTTGGGTATGGAGGGGCTGCCTAAGGAAAATTGCAGGAAGAAGTCAAACCCTCTACAGGCCATTCCCAGTTCTGCATCCAGAAAGATACCTCTTATAGGAAAATCACACTGTTTGCTAAAAGGCAGTCAGAGAGTTCCCATGGTCACATAATGTGTATCATAAGCAAAAATAACAAACCAAAACGCTTTGTTAGGAAGCCTGGTATGGGTTTTGAAATTAAAAAGATGGGCAGATACAAAGCACTGTAACACAGGGAAGAAAGTTAAATGTTTTGATAAGAATGAACATGTCATTTCTCTAAACATAACACACCTCATTTATTTTTCCACAGGAAATCACCCATGCTTTGGTTAGGAATGCACATTGTTTTGCAACTCTTTAGAGAATGAAGACAACCTTGAGCTAATCAATAGCTCAAACGCAACACTCCCTGCTTTATATTTGCAGTAATTTCTTACAATATAGAAATAGCTAAGCCACATAATAATTTATTCCAATAAATCTTCATTTAATTCAGTTGAATTGAGGATTTGTAAACAAAATATTCTTACCTCAGCTAGGTGCTTTTGGCAAGTGTTATATACTGAATGCTTGTGTCCCTTCCAAATTCATACGTTGAAGCTCTAATGGCCAATATATTTGCAGATGAGGCCTTTGGGAAGTAATTAGGTCATGGAGTTGGAGCCCTCCTGATGGAATCCGTGGCCTTATAAAAAGAAACAAAAGAGAGCTCACTTCCTCTCTCCCTGCTCTCTGCCCTGTTAGGACACAGCAAGGAGACAGCCATCTGCAAACCAGGGAGAGGGCTGTCACCAGAACCCTACCATGTGGGCACTCTGATCTCAGACTTCAGACTATGAGAAATAAATTGGTGTTGTTTAAGACACCAAGATATTTAATTTTGTTGCATTTTCTCATCTGAAAAACCAGGGTTATTATATTTAGTTCCCAAGTTTGTTCTAAAAACAAAACTATGTGTTATACGGAAAGCACTTTAGCACAGTGCTTGCTTGATACATGGTAAAAAGGAATGGCTCATTCACTTGCTCTCTTTTTCTTGCAAGGATGATGCTTATGACTCAGCACTCTCTAAAGAGACCATAAGAAGACACTGATGGATAAACCATAATCAACATATAATTCCAAATTCAAGAAAGAGTTGTCAGTTGTACTAAGTTACTAAATGCAGCAAACTACTCAGCATTTGCTCACCCTATCTTTCTATACTTAACAAAGGACTTCAAAGATAATCAAGACTACATTCTGCATGCTACTTTGGATTCAACTCTTTGATAGTTTTGCCTTTGATATTTAGTATTAGTCTACAGTAACCACTGTGAGGCTGTATATGTACTAGGGTGGGTCCTTGGTAGTGTATGGTAGGTCCTTGAATAACATCAATTCATTCAATGTCATTTCGTTATAACGCTGATGAGACACAGTGGGAACTTAACTCTCCTTGTTATCAGTTAGCCCATGGTAAATTGGTTTTCTTACTCCTTGTTTCACAGGAAGTCCAGAACCAATATGTGACCTTATATGAGGACTTACTGTAATTAAAATCAGGGGGCATTTGCCATACAAAGTTATTAAGTTTCCATCACACACTGAATAATTTCACTCTAGGTGATTTGATACCTTCAAACTCCTTGAACAAACTCTCCCCAAGCCTCTGGCAATATTACCAGGACAATAATGATTAAAAGCAATAGTATAGTTGTTTAATTATTTGTTTTACTATTCTTGAAAATAGGACCTCATGGGGTTGGTGAGGATTAAATGAATTAATAGAAGCACTTACCACAGCCCCCACCCCCCAAAAAGTGAACTTTGTCATTACCAGGACACTATGGTGGGGAAAAATAGATCTTAGAAACATTCACTTCTTATGGACATAGAGATATTCAGAGTTGATCATGCCTATTTACATATTGACCAGAGGAACTATCACCTTCTTATTGGACCAATTCATCTAGCCAGTTCTCTTGGCATGTATCTCCTGATTATGGAGAAGCTCATAATGTGTTATCTGAGACTGAGGTGTGTGTTACCAGGACTTTAGATGTCTATAGTATTCCTTCATTTTTTTATTTAAAACATTTTTGAAGCAACTACTATGTAACAGGCACTATCAAATTACTTTGGCTGTAGCAGTGAAAAAGATATTCAATGATCTAACAGTCAAAAAGTGTATGGCATCTTACCTTTCAGACTGGACTCCCTTTTAAAACCTTCAGCTCTATCAGTCTACACCTTCCTCCCCATCTACCACCCTTAGACCCTGTCCAAACCTAACAGATGTGCCAGGTTCCAGATTTCAGGTCTTCCCATTCTGTCTTGTCTCCATTTAGTTAAGTAGATCAAGCCTACACACAGCCTCAAATACGACAGTTCTAATCAGGCCAAATGTGTTGCCTGCCGAGTGATGGTACTAGACTGGTTTGATTAGTTTTATGATTCTTCACTTCATTTTGATGAATAATTCACCTACCAATCTCTCATGTGTTTCCTACTGAACCAAAGCTTATTTTTACTTATTCTCTCATTGAATCTTGAAGGGGAAAAAAAACATTTTCCTTTTAAGTATAAGGGGAAAAAATCTAAAGGATTAAAGGAAATTCATTTAATTTCAGCTAATGGATAACTTTCCTTCTAAAATATATAAAATTTTAAATAAATGAAAAAAGTTTAATGAGATAGCTTTGGAATTTCAGCAGCTAAAGCTTTTAAATGTTAAGAAGCTTGGTGAATTTAAGTTTATCACTAAACATTCTTATTACTTTTCTAACTTTTCCACAGAGAATGTAATTGAACATTAAAATGTATAACTTCTGCTTCAGCAGTATGTCGGGCTAGATGCTCTCAAAGGCCTTCTTACTTTGAACCTAGATGCAGGATAAATTTAAGAAAACGCATGATCCACTGTTTACAAGCTCTCTAAAAAGAAAAGATTTCCAAATTTAAAAGGTCCACAAATTAATATCAGTTTATATGAGGTGAATATAAGAAATCACCAAGCATACAAAGAAGAAAACAAACACCAAGAAATTTTAGAATTATCGAAATTCAACTATAAATGTAATATACATAGAAAATGTTTAAAAGAAGGCAAAATGAGCATGCAGTAAGAAGGACTTAAGCCCTGGCCAGGTGGCTCTGTTGGTTAGAGTATCATTCTGACATGGCAAGGCTGTGGGTTTGACCTCCAGTCAGGGCACATACAAGAACCAGCCAATAGATGCATAAATAAGTGGAACAACAAATGGGTGTCTCTCTCTCTCTCTCTCTCTCTCTCTCTCTCTCTCTCTTTCTTCTTTTTCCTCTCTCTAAAATCAATAAATATTTTTTTAAAAAATGATTGAGTACATATTAAAAAATAAAAAACACTCAAATGATTTTTAAAAAGTTGTTGAATTAAAATTCAAGGGATAAAATCTGGGGGCCTGGACTCAACAGTGTATCGTATGTTGAACTAAGTCTACCAAAAATAACTTTAAAAGTCGGGAAAACATATAAATAATCCTTGAAAGGCGCTGGAGAGCCAAGCACAGAGGTACGCTCCATATTCACCTCAGAATGTTCCCGAGGGCATTTTCCAAATTGTGGTGAGGGTGAAAAATGCCCAAAAAGAAAGCAGTAGCCTCAAAGTTCTGAGGATAAATAGTTCAGGGATTCCAAAGGAAATGGGATTTGAGGAGCAAAATACTGGAGAGAAAGGAACCTCAGAGAAAGTCCCCAAAAATCTGCATTCAAATTGTCCTCAAATTGCTGCTCAGGTTCTGAGCTTCGAATGTGCAAAGCAAGCCTGAGGAAATGCAGTGAGTGGCAGACAGGAAGCGCGAGAGCAGAGCTGGATGTCAGCCTGAGCAGCACTGGAGAGTTAAAGATTGTCATTCAAGGCAGAAAAAACTTCATAAACACAGGGAGACCTGGAAGGGGGTGTTCCCTAGGGTTAATGGACACCCCTATAAGGAAAGCCAAAACCGAAACAGGTTGGGGACAACTAAGCTTAAAACCAAGTCATGACTGGATCAAGGTCATTCACTGAAACTCTTTATGTCTAAAAACCTTACCACTTTTTGGAAGACCATCATACAGAACTGTACAGTTTACCATCGATAATCTGAAAACTGATGGGAAATTATAAAATATGCTAAAAATGACAAAAGCAAATGACCAATATATGAAGAGAAAAGGCATGAAATGAAGTGATCCAGGAGACACACACAGGGCCATTGAGGAGGCAAAAGGGCTGCTTGACCTTGGCCACCTGGAAAAACCCCAACCAGTGCTGCCCGGCCACTTCCTGGGCCTGCCCGTGCCCCAGACTGCACCCCAGACTCTTCAATGCTGTGCAAATGGAGCTCCTGGCTCTTGGGTTGCCACACCCCAGCAGCCACTGCCAGTCTCGTTCATGCACACCCACACCAGCCACTGTCCTCTGTCCCCTAAAAGGACCCAAGTGGTGAGCTGCCAGTGGTCATCTCCCACAAAAGCAACAGAAAATTTTGTGTCAGGAGAAATTTGGTTGCCATCCCCACAGATCTATAAAAGAAAACTTGAAAATGTTGTCCCTCTCTCTGACTGGCATAAATCTTGTTTAGGTTGTACCTTAGAAGGCAGGGAAAAGATGGCTCATCATCATGTTATTAACTCTGCAGAGGATCTCTAGCTTTAACCAGGAGACCACCTGTACTTACAAGATTCAGACATTTTAGAAAATCATTTGTTTACTGTAAAAAAAAGATTAAAGAAATCATGAAGGAAGGCAAGAAATTTCACCAAGTGTAGTGTAGTCTTTGCAGGATCATGTGACTGTGGAGTCCTATGGTCTTTGTCGCATGCACATGACGTTAAAAGTGTAAATGTTTATCCTAAGACTCTGTAGTCATTGAACTGGTGAAAGACCTCAATCCAAAGATTAAAAAAACTCATTAACTCAGAAAGGATGTATAAAAAACTTGTCAATAAACACCTTATAATATACACACTAAAAGCCAAAATAGATACAGCTGAAAAAAGAATTTGTAACCTGAAAAGTTCAGAAGAAAACATTCAAAACAAAGCACAGACAGTTAAGAAGATGGAAAATAGAAAAAAGAGCATAAGAGATTTATCAGACATGGTAAAAGGTTTAAAAAAGGAGAATGTGACAAAAGCAAAATTTAAAGAAAAAAATGACCAAGAATTTTTCAGATTCAAGAAATGCTACAAACCCAAAAAGGATGAATACAAGCATTTTATATAAAGGAAACAATACAAAACTTGGATAACTGAAGTGTAGTTGCATTTTAGTTCAGAATCTTAGAACTGAAAGAGGTCTGGGAGAGAAACTAAAGCATGGATCTTATAGAGGAAGCAGCTGGAGAGCCGTACAGGTAAATGACTTCTGGAAAGTCAGTCAGGGCACAGCCAGAATCAGAGTTCCTGATTCAACGTAAGTACAGTCTTCTTGCTATATATATGACTTTCTCTCTTCTTTAATTTTATGTCAGCAGCATTGTCAAATGATATGGATCATTCTATCATTTCAAAGATAGATTTTCTTCATTAAACTATTTTTAAATCTTTCTTGCTGACTTCCATTGCCAAACAGGTTGACAGTGTAAAAAGGTAATGGCAGGTCAATCAAATGATCAGGATTGCTTATTGTTAGTGGTAGAGCAGAGACTGAAGTTTAAGTTACTGAACTTCCAATTGCAGAGTTTTGTTTTGTTTTTTTCATGGCATTTGAGCACTGCATCTAAGACCACAAAAACCCTGGTCTTTCACCGTTATCTTCATCCTTAGCAATTATTTTGTGATTCACACAAATTTTTTTAGTGTTTTTTCACCTGTATTCAAATACAATGAAATTGTATACATTTAAAGTGCGCAGTGTGATGATTTTATATGAGTATATATTGTGAAGTGATTAACAGGCACACAACTCCTACAACAGCTAGTCTAACTCAGGCCAATTTCACCTGTTTCCTTCACCCTTTCAGTCTGAGGACATGCGATACTAGATAACCATGAAGCCTAATGCTCAGTGTTCAAGGCGGAGCTGAGAACAGGGAGAAGTTTGCATCCTTATCATCGAGGTTAAAGATAAGGCCCAGGCACTCCACGAGGTCAGGTTGGGGGGTGGGGGGCTGTTAACTAGAGGCCAGGAAAACATAGAAATCATGGAAGCAGTCCCCCCTCACTTTGCCCTCAGCCCAGAAACACCACCAGCTTGAGAGAGTGACTTTCAAGCTGGGGCAGCCCAGCTGCTAATCTATTGGGGCTGCTGCATTCATCGCCAGCCCAAAGGGTCAGTGTAAGTGAAGGTCACTGGAGCTTAAGCTTCTTTAGGTTCATGATACATCCATCTCTGCATAGAGCCTGGGTTAAGAGCTGCCGATTTTGTTGGTAGCCCGCAGTCCTAGAGAGTTGGACAGTCAAGCGCTATGCTGACAGCAAAGCTGAATTCTCTACCTCATAACACAGAAAACTTTGTGATGTTTTCTTCACTCCATCCTCCAAGGTGGAGTTACTTATTACTTCCTTTCTGTCCCTGTGATTTATCTTTTTTCTGTGCACTCATAATTCCCTCAACTTATTGCCAACATTTCACTTATTCTTGGGTATTGTTTTTTGTAACTAGTTGAATGCTTTTTTTATTTTTGGTTTTCAGGCAACAAATAAACCCTGAAAACTCAATTCAAGCTTCCACAAAAATGAAGGTTAGTGTCAGTCTGACATCCAGAGGTAGGGTGGGCCTCAGTGCCGCTCAGTCACAGCAGACCATGTCTCTCTGTTGTTCTCTTGACTGTGCCCTTGTCCAGTGGCTGACCTCGTCCTCAGGCTGACTTTCCTCCTGGTCCCAGGTGGCTTCCTGAAGCATCAGACTCTACATGATCCCTCTTTCATGTCTACGTAAAAAAATTGTAAGCACCTCACAATCCCTAAGTGAGGTTTCTAAGCTTCATGCAGAAGCCAATCACCATAGATAAAGGGAATGTCACATAGGTTTGCACTTTGGTTATATGCTCTCCGCTGAAACAATTACTATGGTAAATGATTTTGAATTGTCTCTGGAGCTGGATGTGATATCAGTCCCATACAAACCCTTAATCTCCCAGTGGCTACACAGGGGAAAACTGTTAGAGTGGTGTCGGGCAGACAAACTAAACATCCGTTATAATTGTGATAGATTTCTTTCTCCTATTACTCCTATAAAACCCGCAAAGCCTGGAAGATAGATAGTACTGACTTATCTCTGTATCTTAGGTCCTACCTCACACCTGACATATAATCAGTATTCAATAGTCACCTGAATAAATGAACAAATAAAATAATTGATTTTCCTCAAAAATATATTTGTCACCAGCCATTCCTATAATTCTTAAATCACATTATAGTTGCAATAATATTTGCACAATATCTTATTGTTTAATGCCACCCTGCACGGTTATAATTTTTACCCATTGCTTTCCTGGGTCTTTCACTTGATTTCAACACATTACCGATTATTTTTAGAACTGCTATTAACACAGACTTCAATTGCTATGCTGTTTTCCCCTTGAGCAGTGAAGCAGTTGCCATGGAAACAGAATTCAATACCTCTCTCTAGAGCCTCACATCAATGCAATTTGATGAGAGGGACTAACATACAACCTCCTACCTCTATTTTAGAAGTCTGGAGATCTATTATCTCAAAAGATGCAAGTCATTACTGGGGTAAGTCATACTTGATGAAATGCAGGTTTGATAGCTTGTCCAAGAAGATGTATCAGAGCTCTCACCTAGAAGTAATTCTTTAATCAGAGTTGGAGAAAGTTTTGAATGATTGAATTGACTAATGAGTCCAAGTCACAAGGTAGATTTTATTTAAAGGTGGGAGGAAGGATCATTTTAAATGCTACCACTCATTCAGGACAAAGTTACAGACTTACAGGCTTTTACAGAGAACCAGGCATGGTGATTAGGTGGGGAGATGCATCTTTCCCCGCAATTCCACCTACACAAAGAGTGAGATTTAAAATCTACTCCAGGTGTACTGATGGGGGAGGGAAGAATAGGTTCCCAGGCATCTCCAGATGAAGCAGCTCCTGTTAACCAAGGGCAATTCTCTGGACAAAGCTGTAATTCTAAGCCTTAGCTGCTACACTCTTAGCATCTGAGTGAAGGATATACTGGCTATGTGGGGAACTGTGTGAGGAACCAACAGCATCATCTACATGTGAGTAGAAATGATTCATCACCAGGTGCTAAACTCTCAGCTGGACCAAATTTTCATAGTGTAAAACCAACCTTTGACCTTTTTTAGCATCCAGAATCTTTTATTTGATGGTTTGATGTGCTGTGATGGAATTTTCTACCTTGTCGCACGAGCTATTTGCACAGAATCTATCTCTGTGGGTATATCTCTGAGGGTGATCTGGGTTAACCCAAAGATATGGTCTGGAATATGCCAGGATGGTGTAGATGCAAGTGAAAAGGGGGCAGTGGGGGACAGATTACAATACTAGATCCAACTGTATCAACAGGTACCTAAAGCACAGGGACTATACAAAGCTGGTAGTGGGTAGATGAGTCATAGCCAAGTAATCATAAAGGTATGGAATCTGAGACACAATCAGATAACAATGAGCTTGTGGATGAGAAACAAAGCCAAAAGTTACTTGTACAGACTAGAATAAGGACAATAGACTAAGATCAGTACCAAAAAAAAAAAAAAAAGAAGAAGAAGAGGTGGAAGATGAGACTGGACTACAAGGCAACACCCTGATTTTTGTTGTGGGATCTTTTTCTTAGTGCAATGGTTTTAAACTGGACAAGCAAAAGGTTTGCTTTTGGATGTGTTTTGTTTTTAATTATCTGCTTGTTTGGTTTACAATCCTAGCTCTACCAAGATGATATTTTAAAGATGACCCTCATTGTACCTGTTCTTGGTCTATGCCTTCCCCATCTCTGAAGAGAAAGGGAGATTATCCATATACACTAGATCAAGACAGATTTTCCCAAGTGCCCTAATCACCACAGTTTTGTTCTCTGCTGTGTTAATCCTTGCCCTCATCTTAGCCCCATTCCAGCTGTTTCCAAGGAACGTTAAGTTCTCATTAGTAATTTTCTAGGATAGGAGCAGGTCAATATTATTAATGGAGTTTGTTCTACATACCAGCAAGTTTGGAAATACTTTTTGTCAAGACATGCACAGGCTTCCTAACACTGAACACCTCTGCAAAAACGCCCGGCCACACTTGGCCCATTTCTGCCTAGGACTCAGGCACATTCAAGGTTGCCAGATTCTCTGCGGGGTAGTAGTTGAGCTGTTTTCTTGCCTTCTTATTAGGCTCATTTCCAGGTGGCTGGGAATAGATAATTTTCACTCAGCTTGTTCTGGACAGAATTCATGACCTGCTTCTACTCAATCTGACGCTTATGTTTTGGTCTGGTGTATACTTAAACCCTGCCCTCCGAGCCTGTACCCATTCATTCACTATGTTCCTTCTTGCTTTCTCGCCCATTCTTCTTTTCACAATCCTACAATACTCCCCTCTGTCACTCTGTTATAGAATGGCTACAAATGCTAAACTGGATTGAGGGAGTGTCATAAAAAGTGCCAGAGGGGAGCTCATAGCAGGACACAGGCCTTGTGGGCCAAGGTAAAGACTTTGGTTTTTAATCCTAGGAAAATGAAGAGTCAGCTGAAGAGTGAACATGGTCTAAAAATGACATAAAAAGATCAATCCTATTATTTTAGAAACAGACTCACAGAGGGTAAAGAGTGAAAGCAGGAAAACCCTCCGTGGGACATCAAAATAGTTCAGACTGAGATAATGGAAGCTCCATCCAGGATGGCTGCAAGAGGAGTGGTAAGATGAGGTCAGAGTCAGATATTTGTTTTTGTTTTTGTTTTTTTTAATTGAGGGAAAAGGGTTTCCTGACAGATTTGACATGGGATATGACAGAAAGAATGAAGTCAAGGCTGAGAGTCAATAATGAGTTTTTGTCTGAGCAATTATTTAAACACTTACAAACTGTTTCAGGAAACCATTATTGTGCCAGGCATTACTCTAGGTGCTTTGCCAGTTGTGACTCATTTCTTTATAACAGTGCTCTGAAATAGATGTTATTAGAATCCCGATTTTATAGATGAGTCACTGGCACAGATTGCTTAAGTGACATGTGCAAGGTCCCAGTGAATGTTGTTACCATTAACTGACCTTGCACATGGATCTAGTGTAGGAATGAAGTTGATTTGGAGCAGAGTTGGAAACTTACATTTTTACTTTTTAAGCACTAGAAACTTCTAACTCCCCACCTACCCAGACTCAGTCAACCTTTTCTTTCAGCCGGTATTAGTCTATGGTATACCCTCGGTGGGGAAGGAATATACTTCCTTTACCCTCAAGGTGCTTTCTGCTGGTCTAATAATTAAATCCACATGAGACAGACTAACAAGACAACATAACCAGATTTAATCACGTACATATGTATGGGAGCCCCACATACATGGGAGAGTCAGACACTTCCCATATATGAGAAGTTCTAGGGCAGAAAGGTAAAATAAGATATATATGGCACTGTGAGCCTTGGGGCTGTAGAATGGAGGAAGGTCCTTCACAGGACAATGTGAGAAAATGTTTAGTAATTTGAAGCTTGCCCTGCCCTATAGATAGGTCATAAAGAGTTGTTTGTGGTAATAACTCTTTTTTTATGGGCAAGGCCCCAACTTTAAGGAAGAGGTAAAAGTTTCTCATGAGTTTCCAGGGGCTCAGTCTCGTTTAGCTCAACATAATTTGCAGACTTCAGAGGCACATCTTGGGGTGGCTTGTTCTGGACCCCTACAACTTCTTACCTACAGGGGTTATACCAAGTACTCAAGGATGCCACCAGGACTCCCATAGCTTGCTATTCTCCTGCAAACAGCAGGATGATGTTAAATGTTTACCAGTCCCTCAGGGAAAAAATAAAAAGTAGTACTTGATGAGTATTTAGGGATTTCTCTGGTGCATATATTCCTACCACAGTCAATTTCAAATAACATGATTTTGTTGACTATGGAGTTTGAGGAGATGCATACCTACAATCTGCCCTCAGCTGTAGAATACCACTAACTGGAACCTTTATAATAATTCTAAAGTGCTAGTGAACAAGTAGCAGTGGTAATTCATGGCTCCCGAATGGGAAGGAGAATTTATGATTGGAGATGTAGCCCAAGCACTTGCACAAAATAATTTAGTCTGGAACTAGAAATTGAAATATAGTTTATAAGGCAAAAATAGACAATAAGTCCAAAGATATGGATTAACAAAGGGGCTATATAACTATAGGAGAGTGAAATGTTTGAAACAGTGATTCTTGGTTGATGGCACAAGGGTCCAGTGCAGAGAAGACTAGGATACAAACCTGAAAAGACTTCAAAGTCAGGTCAGCCAATCAAAAGTCTCAGGAGTAGGTAAGGAAGAAATCCAGTCCATGGAGGAAAGAGGCATCAGGGAACTCCAATAGCTGGCAATAGCAGAGACAGTCAAGCCTAGTGTTTTACTAAATGACTGCTTCTCCAAACCTTATGCTTCAAATCTCTAGGAGTTATTTTTAGAAATATTTCTGATGCAGTGTGTCCGGGTTGGATCAAGGAAATACGTGCTTCTTAAGAGGTCCATAAGTGATTTACATATAATGCCAGGTTTGGGTGTCTGGTAAATATCAAAGTCAGAAATAGTCAGGATTTCCAGGAGTCCCAAGAACAAATAAATGCCACCTAATTATGAAATTAAAGTTTAGGGCCAGAGCAACAATGCCTGAAAGGAATAGGACAAAGTTAACACAGCAGCCAAATAAATACATAGGTCAGAACAGATGCTGGGACCTACAGCAAGGACACATTAGGCATCCTTAAGCAAAAGTTCACAAAGGATCCAATACACATTCTCAAAAACTTGGCAGTGGGAGGGAAGAGAAAATTTTATTCAGTGGAGTAGCATAATTATTTTACTTGCACAGTTGGGTAGGAGATGAATGCAAAGAAACATGACTGGAAGAATACTAAGAAGGCAAATCAAGCAAAGGATGATGAAGGCATGAGCAATGACTGTGACAGTAGGGATGGAATAATGAAGTTGGTTTGGGAGATATTTTAGAGTTAGAACTGACATAGCATGTATGATCGGACATGTAGAGAAGGAGGGATGGGCAGAAATTGAGGATAATTCCCACATTACTACATATGGAGAAGAAGGAATGGGGAGAAATTAAAGAGGATTCCTTCATACCCAACTAGGATGATTCAGTAAACAGTGTCCTTCAGTGAAATAGGCATCTAAGGGAAAAAAACAAGGAGATGAGAAAATATATATTCATCAGGACTCTTGATACAAATTTGAGAAAATAACTCAACTGGTTTTGGGGGGGAAGGCTTTTCTTGCTGTATGAAATCTCAGAAAAGATTAAACCAATGATGGTATAGTGGACTATGGTAGCTGCAGTATTGTCTTCTTATAATGTATCTTAATACCCCTTCTAGTAGCAATTTTTATGTTTTGAGTGCAGTTATGCCTGACCTACCCACAGACATAAAACTAGCATATAAGCTGGGTCTGGCCAAACAGAGAACCTATGCATTTGACCAGAATGATTAGATCAGAGGCAGAGAGCAGACCTGAGCTATGCCAATTGGGAGCTTTTATGAGACTTTTCCATTAAAGCCAGCAGAGATTTTTCCCCTAGAGCTTTGTCTTTGTTGTCACTGTTTAAGAAGGATGAAAGGCTGAAACAGCTTGCAACCCCCTTCCTCAGCCCTCTAGAAAAATCTAACTGCATGAAGCTCAATTGAGACCAAGTTAAAACTGAGACAAGCAGAAATGAGATGGATAAAAAGAGTGACTCAGCAGTTCTGAAGGGGCAGTTCCAAACATTAATAGAGGACTAGTTAATACAGTTATTTCTTTGATCATATTAGCTTCTTCAATATCCTTCCTAGCCATTTCAGAAAATAAACTTCATTTCCCCCCTTAGGCCAATTAGCAATAGGTCTCTGTAATATGAAAGTATAAGATTCTTCATTAATACCTGCTGAAAGTCTAGAGATATAACTGGACCTTGGGAAAAACTCGATCCAGAGGCTAGAATATCACCAGAATCTAGTTCTCCACTTTTTATCTGTATCTGTCCCTGCGTACCTATTTTATGCTCTCACCACAGATGACTTTCTTTTACTCAGTTGGAAATGTGACTACCGATGACTTCCTTGTTTTATATCTCCATGGGTTCTATATTTGAACTTAGCTCTATATTTTTACACTTGGAAGCACAGAGATGAACTCCATGCTTTTCACTCTTTGTGCTTCCAAGTTCAAAATGCTAAGGAAGGTTTCTAATCAACCCACTTCGTGTCATACAACAGATCAATCGATTGTGAGCTGGGTTTTGAAATGTAATTGGTTGAGTTTGGGCCAAGGTAACATCCCCGAACTAATCAAACATGGCCCGCAGAGTGGACTCATGTGAGAAAATAAAGTTAGAGGAGGGAGAGAAATAGTTCCAGGAAGAATAGAAGTTTTATTCCCAGAAGAAGGGCACATGTGACGATAGGTATCCCTTACTGGAAGGATAATGTTTTAAACATGTTGAATTTGAGACCCTGTGACAGGCCAAAAGAGGCCAAGGAAATGTGGCCAGTTAACATTATTACTGGTCTGTAAGAGACGATTGGTGCACATAGTTGATTCTGATGAAATACGACATCTCAGACTATAAACTTGAAGTTTAAACTGTAAATTGTATATAATTTTACCCCAAGATTACCTACAACTCTAGTTTTTTAAATAGTTTTGCCCACTTTACAATGTTTGTCCTATAGTAGAGTGGACATCGTGAAGTAAAAATAGAGAACAGGCTGTGAATCACAGAGGCAGGACCTTAGGAACAAAAAATCCCGATATATGTTTCTCCCCCATTGGGCAGGGGAGGAGACCATGGGCTAGTGGAGCCTAAGGACCCCAAGATTTTTTCTCTGAGCAACTGAAATAATGGGATTGCCACTGACGAAGAAGGGGAAGATTATAAATTAGTCATGTTTGGGGTAAATTAGAGTTTTCTCTCAGGCATGTAAGTGAAGATAGCAAGTAATCTGTTAGAAATGTGGGACTGGATTTCAAAAGCCCAATCTGGCATTCCAACATTAGGAGGTCCATGGTTACAGTAGTGCAGGCCCTGACAGTTGGTGTCCCTTTTTGTAATGCAAGTGCCTGACTTAAGCTTTGATGCCTTGGCATCTACCTCAAAGAGGCATCCACTGCCAACGTGGCTATCTCAAATAAACACTACAGTAAAGAGCCAGGCCACCCCCCCACCCTAAGGCCCTTTGCTTTAGAGGTCTGAGTTGATTTCAATACTGACCATTTGGACCACATTTCTTCTTCTCTACCAGCACTTTAAATTTCCTGCTCTAATGTTTAATTTCACCAGTGCAGAGTGAGGCCTCAATATCCTACGCCCCACCCTTGGCCCCAATAAAAGCAGAACCCCAGGCCCAGTTCTTTTTCTCTCTCCTGTGAACTTACTGTGTGGCCCTTACTGTGTGTAATTTCCATAACCTGTAAGTAATAACCATTTTTCCCCAAAGTATCCTGATGGTTATCACTGAGGGTAGCCTATAGTCCTAGTAGGAAGCACAGGATGGGTCTGAGACCGAGGCAAAACACTATCCAAGCAGACTGATGAAGGAGCCCCAGAGTATAGGAGGAAAACAAGGAGAATGTGGTGTTCTGAAAAACAACTGTGGCAGATGCTGCTCAAGGGTCACATAAATAATGACAGAGGATTAACCATTGAATTTAGCTGTAATTGGTAATCTTGACAGTTTCTATGGAGTGATGGGAGCAAAAGACGAGAGTTCTACCTGAGCCATAAGTCC
>CM052545.1:24235547-24252466 GCA_028533065.1 Trachops cirrhosus | reverse complement strand
TAAACACAGGCAGGGGGCACTGTGATTCAGGCTCCAATAAAAGAGCTCTAATTTTATACAAACAGACGGGTGAGGACTTCTTCCAACCTTCTTATATTATAAATTAAAAATATGTGATACAAACTCTTTAGGTATCTTGGCCAAGATTATTCAGTAACTTATGCATCAATATTTTGAACTATATAGTAAGTTATAATGATATAGACTGGAGAAGTAAAACTTGGCTTGCAGTAAGAATACCTTCCTTACCACTCATCAATCCAAAATCAGAACTTCCAATAAAGCCAGGTACAGATTTATCACAAAACAGTATTTCTCACAAATACAAGGGCTGCTGTAAAATGCTGTAACAACCCAACTCTTGGAGTGACTACTTATTTCTTACTAAGACATCATCTTCTCTAAAATTATAGACTATCAGAACACCTCTTTGAACTTATTTCAGGAATAATAAAACATCCCACTCTTGTCTGAAGGAGTTAGGCCATATGAAAGAGAAAAGCAGCCTGATTTACACTCCAGGTGCCGAGCTCAGGCAGCAGGTTTCTGGACGTAACATTTGACATCTTAATTTTCTTCCCAAGAAAACAGAACTGGACGTCCATTTCACAGTCTAGAACCAATATTGACCCCTTTACACACAACCCGATTTTGCTTTGAGCCACGAAACACTGCTTCATTTACACTGCCTCTAAACTTCGGTCTTTTGCAACGTCCTGTAACAACTCTCTTTTCCTTTCTGTGCTGAAACATCCCACAGTTCCTTTGATATTTTAATATTTAAATGAGTCAGTGAACCTGACTTAGTTTGTCTACATTTTCATCCCTTGTGGTTTTAGGCTGATTGGGCTAGGAAAAGATCGTGTCTTATATTTTAAGTGCCCCTTTAAGCACACTTAATTATGTGTATTACATTTTGTCCCATAAGCAGAAGTAACAAACTAATCTAATTACAAACCAGAGGATGTTTATAGCATAAACATTTCCATGCTACAAAGAAAGTTCTTGAGACCAAACAGGAAAAAAACTCTTTAAAATGAAAAAAATTACAGGGTTGGTTTTCTTTCACTTTACTAAGACTCAGAGTATACAGCTTATAATACAACAGTGACCAAAAGGAGGGCTTTTTTTCTGGCTGGTGTGACTCAGTGGATTGAGCACTGGCCTGCAAACCAAAGGGTAGCCTGTTTGATTTCCAGTCAGAGCACATGCCTGGGTTGCGGGCCAGGTCCCTGGTAGAAGGCACATGACAGACAGCCACACGTTGATGTTTCTCTTCCTCTCTTTCTCCCTCCCTTGCCCTCTCTAAAAATAAATAAATAAAATCTTTTTTTAAAAAAAAGGAGGGCTTTTTTTTCCTCTTTAGTAATATGACCCAGAAGTAATATAACAGTGAGACCCTGTCTTGAAATATTTATGAAGCTCCAAATCCTCCTTCCATGTCCTCATTGTTTTCTGTTTCACAGAGAAGCAGGAAAGAAATCAGAAAAGAGCGTGCACAAGCTCCCACCACACCTTCCCCCCTCCCTGCAACTGCACTGATGTGCTATGGATGACCCCTCTGCATCTCACAAGGGCTGCTCTCTGCTGTTGCCCTAGATCCCATCAGTTTGCGCCCACGCAAGGATATCCATCCAGTAATTCTCTTTCTTCTCCCTGGTAGTCAACATCCAAGACAGCCCGCACGGACCCTCAGCTCTGGGAGCCAGCCCGCACGGACCCTAGCCAGGCTGCTAGGTCATCCCTTCTCACACTAAATCGGGGTGACCTGTGTGACCAACAGAATATTGCAGAAGTGATAGTGTGTGATCTCAGATGTTAAGTCATAAAAGATAGTGACACTTCCACTTTCTTGGATTGCTCACTCTGGAGAAAGACACGCTATGTCATGAGAACTTCCAAGCAGTCCTCTGAGGAGGCCTGTATGAAGAGGAACTGAAGTCTCCTACCAGCAGCTCCAGCCAACCTGCCAGCCACGTGAGTAAGCCACGGTAGATGCGTAGCCGCCAGACCCAGCCACAACTTTCCTTCAGATGCCTGGAACCTCAGCCAACCTTCTGAGAGACTCTGGGAACCCTACCCCAGTTGCTCCCAAATTCTTGACCTACAGAAACTGAGAGAAAGAATGAATAAATGTTTAGTGTTCTTTAAGCTACTATGTTTTAGGATCATTTGTTACACACCACTAGATAACTAACACATTTGCTGTGATTTAAATACTTCATTTCCCCAGAGGAAAAGCCCCAGTCCTCTTATGTCTCCCAAGACCCCTCACACCCTCTTCATTATCTATTGCTTCGCTAGCTTCATCTTCTGCCACCGGCCTTTGCCACCCCAGTTTCAGCTACCATGACCTCTTCATCATTCCTCACATGTGCTTCAGGGTCTCTGTGTTCATGCCATCCCTTCCCTCCTCTCCACCTCTCTCAGGCCTTCACTCAAATAACTCCCTCTCCGGGGAGGACCTGCTGCTCACCCTTCCAAAAATGCAGCTCCCCTACCTACAGCGCCCCACACGCACATTCTCCATTTTTCCTCCCTCTATTTTTTCCTTAGCCCATGTTATATTTTTATACCACATATATTATTATCTAACTTATTTTACTAGTTGTACAGAGTTGGTACAGAAATTTTTGTCTATTTTTAATATTCTACAACAGTGTCTAGTACATAGTTCATACTCCACAAAGATTTGTCCAATGAATACACAAATCTTAAGGATAACAGTGCCTTTAATAGTACCAGTTAATCGTACCTTTAAAAATGCCTCAAATGTAGACCTTTTGTGGATCATTCCCACTTTACAAAGCTGCTTCTAAAATTTAGTGCTAGTATTTATAGTATCTATGTGAGTCCTCAGAATCTGCATCTTTTGTTTTGTTTTGTCTTTATTATTTTTCTTATTTGTAATTTCTCTATTATCCTTTATTCCTGTTATTATGTTACCATTCTATACTGCTTCAAAGACTTTATAAAGTTAATATAAATAAATATTGTTTTATTAAACTCAGAATACATGATTAAAACTATCATTGGTTCCTAATCAATTATTTCTTTCATTGATTGAACTTTTAGTATTGTATATAAAAGCTTATCACCAAACTCAAAGTCACGTAGATTTCCTTCTATGCTATCTTCTACAAGTTTTAAAGTTTTGTGTTTTATGTTTAGGTATATGATATGTATTGAGTTAATTTATGTGAAAAGTGTAAGGTCTGCAATGAGCTTCATCTGTTTGGCCCATGAATTTTCTGTTTCTTATTGGGAGAGTCTTAGCTTACTATTTTTTCCAAGGGATTGCTCCATTTTATCTAGGTTATCGTATCTGTGTGCATAGAGTTATTTTAAACATTCCTTTTTCATTCATTTAATATCCATGGTATCAGTAGCCCTTTGATTTTTTAAAAATATATATTTTACTGATTATGCTATTAGTTGTCCCAATTTTTCCCCCTTTGCACCATCCATCTGGTACCCCCCATTTCCTCTGGTGATCCCCCCCAACTTAGTTCATGCTCATGGATCATGCATATAAGTTCTTTGTTTACTCCACTTCCTATACTGTTTTTAATATCGCCCTATCTATCTTGTACCTACCAACTGTAGTTCTTAATCCCTGCACCTTTACCCCCATTCTCGTCCTTCCCCCTCCCAACTGATAACCCTCCAAATGATCTCCATACCTATGATTCTTTTTCTGTTTTGCTTGTTTCATTAGTTTTATTTTTAGATTCAGTTATTGGCAGTTGTGAATTTATTGCCATTTTAATGTTCATAACTTTGATCATCTTATTTTTGTTAAATAAGTCTCTTTTACATTTCATATAACAATGGCTTAGTGCTGATGAACTCCTTTAGCTTTACTGGGAAAGCTTTAGTTGTCTGGGAAGCACTTTATCTGCACTTCAATTCTAAATGATAGCTTTGCTGGATAGAGTAATTTAGGTTTTAGGTCCTTGCTTTTCATCACTTTGAATACTCCTTGCCAGCCCCTTCTTGCCTGCAAAATTTCTTTTGACAAATCAGCTGACAGTCTCATGGGAACTCCTTTGTTCCCATGGTAACTATCTGCTTTTTCTCTTGCTGCTTTTAAGATTCTGTCTTTATCTTTAAGCTTTGGCATTTTAATTATGATGTGTCTTGGTGTGGTCCTCTTGGCGTCCACCTTGTTTGGGACTCTGTGCTTCCTGGACTTGTATGTCTATTTTCTTCACCAAATTAGGAAAGTTTTCTTTCATTATTTTTTTCAAATAACTTCAATTTCTTCCTTATTTGCTTCTCCTTCCAGCATCCCTACAATTTGAATGTTGGTACATTTGAAGTTCTCCCAGAGGCTCCTTAGCCTATCCTTGTTTTCTTAGATTCTTTTTTCTTCTTGCTGTTCTGATTGAATGCTTTTTTTCTTCCTTATATTCCAAATCTTTGATTTGATTCTCAGCTTCATCCACTCCACTGTGGATTCCCCGTAAATTTTTCTTTATTTCACTTAGTATAACCTTCATTTGTGCCCGGGTCTTTTTTATGCTGTTGAAGTACCCAGTGAGTTCTTTGAGCATCCTGATAACCAGTATTTTAAACTCTGCATCTGACAGATTGCTTATCTCCCCTTTCTTTAGTTTTTTATCTGGAGTTTTGTTCTCTTCTTTCATTTGGGCCAAATTTCTTTATCTCCTCATTTTGGCAGCCTCTCTGTGCTTGTTTCTGTGTTAGAAACACAGATTAGGTAGAGCTACTTTGACTCCCTGTCTTAGAAGCATGGCCTATTGTAGAAAAGCGCATCTGTAAGTTGGGTGGCACAGTGCCTTAGATAATTGCTAGGGCAGGGCAACCCATGTGAACCAGGTCGAGGGAGTCTATGATATGGTGTCACCACTCTGTGGCTCTGTGTCAGGGAGGGCTCAGAAAGGGGACTATGATATGGCCGCTGGGAAAGGGGAATATGGCCACTGATTGACCTCTGGAGTTTTATCCAGGAAGAAGCTGTCCCGCAGCACTCATGCTGATGCCAGACACTTCAGTTTCTCCCCGTATGCCACTGGTACCCATCCAGTGGCTGCTCTGGTGCTGGAGCCCAGAGGGAGTGTGAGTCTGTGTAAGTCCTAAGTCCACTGAGGGACCTTTAAAAGGAGACACCTGAGAATCCCCCAATTTCTTCCACCACCCCAACCTCCACTGGTTTTTAAGTCAGAAGTTAGGAGGACTTATCTACCTGTCATTGGAACCCTGGGCTGGGTGATCTGGTGTGGGGCTGGGATCCTTCACTCCTGAGATACCCCTCCTGATTTTTATCCATCACATGTGGGTGCGGGACTACCTATTCCACATCTCCACTTCTCCACACCGCCACCCCTCCTACCCATCTGGATGAATGTGATTGCTTTAATTCCTTGGTTGCTGGACTTCCACACAGCTCAATTTTCTGATGATTCTGGGCGACAGTTGTCTTGCAGTTTAGTTGTAATTTTTGCTGTGGTTGTGCAAGGAGGTGAGCTGTATTTACTGACACATCCATCTTGACTGAAAGCTCCAGATTTCTAATAATAGCATTTGTGTCATCTTTCTTCTTCTTTTTTTTAGTTAGCTTGTCTAGAGGTTTATCAATTTTATTGATCTTTCAAGTAAGGAGCTTTTTGTTTCATTGATTTTGTCTATTGATTTCTTTTTTTCAATTTCCTTGATTTCTACTCTAACTTATGTTATTTTGTTCTTCTGCTTACTTTGGATTTAATTTGCTTTTCTGTTTCTAGTTTCTTATATGGAAACTTAGATTATTGATTTCAGAGCTTTCTGAAAATATCTTTTCTAATATATGCATCCTATGCTGTAAATTTTTCTCTAAGCACTGATTTCACTGCATCTCATAAATTTGATAAATAGCCTTTTCATTTTCATTCACTTTGAAATATATTTTGTTTTAAGAACTTTTCTTTGATCCATGAATTATTTAGTGATGTGTTTTTAAAATTTCTAACATTTTGGGGTTTTTTCATCTGTTATTTCTGCTCTGAAGCATACTCTTGTATGATGTCTATTCTTTTAAGTGTTTAAAGATGTGTTTTATAGCCCAGAATGTAGTCTATCTTGGCTAATGTTCTCTGTAAGCTTGAGGAGAATGTTTAGTCACCTATGGTTGGATGAAATATTATATAACTGTCAATTAGATCCAGATGATGATGGTATTAGTCAGTTTCACTAGCTCCCCACTGATTTTCTGCCTGCTGCATCTGTCAATTATTAACAGAGGAGTACTGAAGATCCAACTAAAATAGTGGATTTGACTTTCTTCTTGTAGTTTTACCTGTTTTGCCTTGTATTTTGACACTGTGTTGTGAGGTGCATACACTGGATTGTAATGTTTTCTTGTAGAGTTGACATTATCATTATGCAATACCCATCTTTATCCCTGACGATTTCTTTGTTCTGAGACAAAGTCAGCCTTGCCTGAAATTAAAATAGCCAGCTTTCTTTTGATTAATGTTAGCATGGTGTATCTTTCTTCATCTCTTTAAATCTGTCTTTAAAATTAAAGTGAGCCCTTGCCATGTGGCTAGGTTGGTTGGGCATTGTCCCACAAAGTGAAAGGCTGCCAGTTCAATTCCTGGTCAGGGCACAAGCCTGAGTTGCAGTTCGGTCCCTCGTCTGGGCATTTGTCTCCTCTTTTTCTGCTTTCTCTGGTTTCAGTTAATATTTGATATAATTCTATTTTCTCTCTTCTCTTAGCATATCAATTACACTTCTTTTAAATTCTTTTATTTATTTTTTTTAAAGATTTTATTTATTTATCTTTAGAGGGAAAGGGAAGGAGAGAGGGAGAGAAACATCAATGTATGGTTGCCTCCCGTGCATTCCCTACTGGGAACTGGCCCGCAACCCAGGCATGTGCCCTGACTGGGAATCGAACCGTGATCTCTTGGTTCACAGGCCCGCGCTTAATCCACTAAGCTACACCAGCCAGGGCTTATTTTTTTTTTTTAAATTGGCCTAGAGTTTGCAGTATACATGTAGAGCTAATCTAAATCCACTTTCAATAACATGATACCTTTCATGGGCAGTTCAGGTCATTTATAATAGACTATTCCCAATTCCTTCCTCCTCTTCCTTATAACATTACTGTCACTCATTTCACTACCACCCAGCTATAATCACTTAATACACTGCTCCTATTATTATTTTATTTTTTTATTTATTTTATTTTGTTTTACTGTTCATATTTTTTATTTCTTTTTCTAAATTATTTTAAAGTTATCTGCTAGGTCAATGAAGAATAAAAAAATGTTGTTCTACCTTCATTTATTCTATTCTACTGTTCTTTTCTTCGTGCAGATCCAAGTTTCTGACCTATGTCATTTTACTTCTCTGTAAAGAACTTCTTTCTTCCAAGGAAGGTCTACCAGTGAAAATTTTCCTCAGTTTTGTTTGTCTGAGAAGTTTTTATTTCCCTTCCACTTTCAAAAGTTAATTGTACTCGACATAGAATTCTAACTTGGTGGGTTTTCTTTCAACACTCTAAATTAATTTCTCTCCATTCTCCCTTGCTTGCACGGTTCCCAAAGAGAAGTCATGTAATTCTTCTTCCTGCTGTCCTATAGGTAACGTGTCTTTTCCCCTCTGGCTTCTTTTAATATTTTGTCATTGTTTGATTTTTTTTTTAATTTTGAAACTAAACTTATTGGAGTGACATTGGCCAACAAGATCACATAGGTCTCAAGTGTACATTTCTATGATACACAATCTGTACATTGTGTTGTGTGCCCACCATTTGAATATGATAGGCCTTCATGTAGATTTTTTTTTTATCCGGTTGGGTGTTCTCTGACTTTCTGAAACTGGTTTGGTATGTCATTAACTTTTGAAAATTCTCAGCCATTATTAGTTCAAATATTTCTTCTTTTTTTGCAGTATTCTTATTACCTATATGTTATACTTTTGATTTTCATTAATTCTTGAATATTCCATTTCTTCTCATTTAAATTGCTTTCTCTCTACATTTAAATTTAGAAGTTCTTATTGACATGTCTTCAAGCTCACTGACTATTTCTCAGCTGTGAAAGGTATTCTTCATTTCCGGTACAGTGTTTTTGGGGTTCCAGCATTTTCTTTTTATTCTTATAGTTTTCATCTCTCTGTTAATATTTCACATCTGTTCTTGCATATTGTCCCCATTTTCCAACAGAGCTCTTAGCATGTTATAAATACTTAAAACTCCCAGTTCAATAATTATAAAATATCTACCATATCTGAGTCTGGTTTTAATCTTCCTTTATCTCTTCAGACTGTATTTTTTTCTTGCCTTTTAGCACACTTGGTAATTTTCTGTTGAAAGCCAGACATGATATATTGGATAATAGGAGCTAAGATAAATAGGCCTCTAGTGTGAGGTTTTATGTTTATCTGGCGAGGAGTTTGGCTGTGTCCAAATGTTTGCTCTGGCTGTAGGCGGCAGAGGCTTCAGTTTCCTTTCAAGTCCTTCAACTCCTCTTCTGTCTTAGGGTTTTCTTAGAAACTCCTTAAACAGTGCGTCTTGCAGATCCCCCTTGTAATCCACTCTTATTACGCTGGAGCATCTTTATGATGGTCATAAAGTACTGGGAAATTTTATGATTAAATCTCCATTTTTAGTGAGCTAGAATTAGTGGGCTCTGACCTTCCAAAAAGTTTCTTAAACATGCCAGCTAGAAAGGCAGGAAGGGGCTCCGGTTGTCTAATTGCTCTTCTTGGTCAGAAAACACTTTCATAAAGAAGTTTCCCTTGAGGGCTAGACTTTGTTTCAGGGAACTGAAGGCTGGGTGTATTTCAAAATGATTGTTCTTTCCCTGCCCTTGCCAGAAGCAGGAGGGAATTTTTGTCTGATCTTCACTGAGAGAACCTCAAGTGGCTCCTGAAGATGAAACCCATTGAAGTCTGAATATTCTGCTAACACTGGTCTTGCCGCCCCAGGTTTTCAATGCTTCATTTAGTCCCCATCAGTTTCTAGCAGCCCCCAATGACTGTTTAAGTGCTCTCTACCCATCGTTGCTAGCTCCAGTGGCTTCTGTTCCTAGTAAGCTGCGATTCCCTGCATTCACCTGTGTCTTCAGTGTTCAGGGCGATGATTTGTCCTGTGACCTCAATTCTCTGGTATTGGTGATAAGAATTGTTGATTTTCACTTTGTTTGGTTTTTTCTTATTGTGATGACAGCAGTGCCAACTTTGAAGATCTTCAAATATTAGTGCAGAAACCAGAAGTCCTAACAATAATTTATATATATCTTTTGACTACATAAAATGGTGGGAGATACACAGATCTTATTATTGATATTTTATACACAAGAAAACTGAGGTGAAACTAACCTTGATCTGCTTGTGAAGAGTCTTCCAATACAGATTTTTATGTTTAGTCATTAGTGCGAATGAACAATTTGAAAGAAAAATTTCAGCTTGAGCAGCAGATCACCTCTATTCGGTCTGGCTCTGTGGCATGATGTGGAAAGTACTGAACTGAAATATTCTGTTATAAATATCATCAAGCCTGACTTAGCCTCCAACTCACTTTTAGATTTTAGGGAATTTACAATGGGAATCTCAGTTTCTCAATGTGAATCTGAAGCAAGAACAAACCACACAATCACAGAGGTTTCTTTAAATCACAAAGATAAACAGTTGTATTCAGGCCCTATATTTCTCAGAAGTCAGAGACTTTGCGTGTGTGTGTGTGTGTGTGTGTGTAAATTTGTATGTGTGGAAAGGGGAACTTCAAATTTCTCTGAGCAGCTTAATTAATCCCTTCCAAGAAAAGCCTTAGCTTCTTTAATTCTTTAACAGACATGGTACTGTTCCTCTTCTTTTATTTATCATACACTATAGTCTATAAATGTGAATGTTTAAAGTGGGACTTCCTTCCAGGATACCTCCTCTTTGGACAGTCCTTATGTTTTCTCCTACTTGTAACTCCACAACCACTACTAACCACTGGATTGCCTCAGTTAAAGTCACTTCCTCAGATAGATCCTGTTTGAACTCTCAGACTAGGAGAGAACCCAGCACTTCCCCTTTCTGAACTTGGTCTCATCTGTGCCCCTTGCCATTCTGGAACCTACATGAAGGGTAGCACCCTGTATAGGCCACGGATGCACTCCCAGAGCTAACAGTCTAGAACACAGCTGTTCAACAGAACTCTCTGTGATGACCAAAGAATTCTAAAATCTGCAACGTGGCTATGGAGCGCTCGAAAAGTGTCCAGTACATGCGAACCACTGAATTTTTTTAATCCTCGTATAAATTTAATAGTCATATGCAGTCCGTGGCTACATATCAGAGTGAGAAACTAGAGCAATGTTTCTTAAAATCTAAACCAAAATGTCAGGAATCTGCATTTTAACCCATCGCCCGTCAATAGATTGATTCTCACTATCAATGTAATTTGACAACTATGATGTGCAATGTGAGTCTCATGGAGGAGACTTAAAAGAAAATGATTTTTTGAGCCACACCCCTCCAGATTCTGGTGTGGGGTCCAGGTATCAGTATTTCAAAAACAAACAAATACATAAATAAAACAAACCTCCCCCGGCAATTGTAATGTGCAGCCAAGCATGAGAAGCCTATATAGTTCTCATGTGGCACTCAGTACAAATTAGATAAATGTGAGGATACATGTTCTGGTGCATTTATAAAGGCCTAGTGATTACAAGTAAAACCTTGTGATGTCACAAGAGATGTCAGTGACATTGGTGATTCAGATGCATTTCTTAATAAATCAACTTTAGATCATTTTCCACAACTGTGTGAAATTCTTTGGCCTTTGGTTTTATCCATAAATAGTACAAATAATACCTAGTTCTGTGATGTTTAGAGAAGGTGACATGGTCAGAGTTCTCTGAAAAATCACCTCTCCAAATGAACAAAAGCCTTTCTAATTTACTGGTAGATTGACAAAGGGCCTGACGACCCCTGGTCAGAGTCACTGGAGTCACAGGATCACACTCCCCTGCATAGAAGACAAGGGAAGGTGTTCCCCATCCTACCACTTGCAGGCCAGGCCTTCGGAGCTCCTGTGATAGAGCCTTCCCCTCCTCCCGCCAGGTGTGTAGGTCCTTGTTCCTGCAGGAAGTGAAGACTAGCCTGGCAACCGGGAGAGCCCAGGGAAGGAGGCCTCAGGGTCTTGGTTGCAAGAGTCCTTCTCGGCTCCCTCCCGGGTCCCCCGCCACAGGTAACTGTCCGAGAAGGAAGTGGAGGCTGAGGCTGGCGAGGTGCCTGGGCGGCAGAAGGAAGAACAGAGCAGGATCCGCACAGCAGCGCGGTGGAGGCGGATCTGATCGTGCGAGCACAGTGAGTACAGCAACTGAAAGTAAACCCACGTAACTTTGCAAGGGAGTATCTCATCATTTTTCAAAACATGATAATGATTAAAATGAAAAAAATCAAGGCTCAGAATAAGTATGTTAAAGCACTGCTAATTTTAGCCAAGACACTGGCAGAGGTTGCCAGAAGATTTGAGGAAATTAACATGAAACTAAAACTGAAATCCCTGGAGTGGAACAAACAGTATTGATCAGAACTCAGCAAACACACACACACAAAAGCCTGCATAGAAATTTAAATAGCTAGGAGAAATTTAAAGGAAAAGTATTTATTAAAATTATTTTAAAGTACTAGAAAAAACGTATAAATATAGTTCAATGAAATACCAGTGGGCACTTAAAATTAAACATTAAATACTATTTTAAAGTATATTAAATTAAAGTTTATTTACAAAGCGATACTGCTTTTCTTTTCCACAAAAATTTCCTTGATTTAGAAAGAGGTAAACTCTTCTTTAGAGCAGTATTGCCAACCCACACTGAAATTCCATCACACGCTTTCTGAAATGTACCAGAGCTATATGCAATAAACTTCATTTATCTGCAGGAAATAACTTTAAGTCAAGTAACACTGATTAATGTTCACGCAGCAGTCAAAATGCAGGTCATGCACCCTGATGAGCACTCAAATTACTCTTTCAGGGGGGTGAAATCTGGGAGGTTCAGGGCTGTCAATATTCTTTATAGAGCCATCTTTTCACTACAATGATTTGCTACTTTTGAAGTTCTGACATTCTCTTATCAATGTGCTTATGAAGGTTTTGTTTCATTTTGCTTATTTTTATTAACATTCTTTTAAAAAATTGGTTTCTTAGCTAACACCTAATTCTGTGTCTCTTTAGTCCTGTGATATCCTTCCCAGGCACCTCCTACCCCTGTGACCTATTGCTATATCTTAGCAAATTTCACCTGCCTGCTTATGTAAGCCATTGCAGGTCTAAAACTTTCTCTTTGCCTAACTTATTTTTCTTGAAAGAGTGTGACTGTGTCTGTGTTTAAATAAGCCTCTGTGTCTCTTGCTCAACTCCAGCCCCATGGTGGATGCTGTCTTACCAGCAGTTTTGTTGTTGTTTTGTTTTTTAAGGAAGTACACACAATTTCAAATAGATATTATTCGTACTAAAATTAATTCAGCACTTTTGAAATTATCCTTGTTTTCAGTCAAATTATCCATAATAATAGCAAAGAGCATGTAAGTAGTCTTATATTTAACACTGTCTGTAAGAACGCATAAGGAACAGCACTTGCAAAAATGAAACACCTTTAAAGTAAATGCTTATCATTGTAAAATAACAAGGAAATGTGATTTCAGATGTATTTTATTCAATACATATCCAAAAGAACTTATCACTATGACGTTAAGTTTGGAGGGCAAATTTTAAAAAGACTGGATTATCCTCAATTCCGTTTCAAACAGTTTACATTGAGAAGTGAACCAGAAGATCAGTGTGCAAAATATAAATTCAAGATGGTATTATAGGAAGACTCTGGTTTCTTCCTGTGATTAAATGACTCTTTTGTGTTATTTTTTTTCTTATGTAACTTATACAAATAAAAAAGTGAATTATGTTTAGTAGCCTTTTCCAAATGTCATCTTATGAAAAATACCTGATTCCTGGCTACTTGTGGTTTTAGGTCTTTTCTTCACAGGGGAACCAGAACTTTTGAATAAGCTTAGCAGTGCTGTCCAACAGTTCTACAGTGAGGGAAATGTTCTCCATCTGCACAGTCCAGTACAGTAGCTGCTGGCTCTATGTGGCTGTCGGGCACTTAAAATGTGTGTAGCATGGTTGAGGAACTGAATGTTTTTTCTTTTACTTAATTGTAATTAAGTTAAATGAAATGTAGATGACCGTCTGTGGCTAGAGGCTACCAGAGGACAGAGAGGGCTGCCTAGCTAGCTGCCTCTCACTGTTCTGCTGGCCGGCTGACAGTATGATGCAACACACCACGGGTGAACTTCTACTTGAGGATGTTCCCGATGGGATTTTTCGAGAATCTAAATTTTGAACAGATTTAGGAGATTCTTGAAAAGATCTTTGGGAAATTCTTGTGTCTTTTGAGTTTTTTAAAGAGTCATAAAGGTAAAGAATTTTGTGAAGTATGTAAAACAATACACACTGTGGTACTAATGATGAAGAAAAGTACATTTACCTCTAGGGAATCCTGAGCGTGTGGCAGCAATTCAACCTAAACGTGCCTAGAAGCTCATGTTGGAAATACAAATAAAGGTTGTGCTTGTTATGGCTCTGATAGTTCTGAAAGCCTTCACACACACGGTCTCATTTGATTATCACAACAACCACCTTAAATAAACAGACTTCTAAGTCCACAGATCTTTTCATTATACCTGTCTACATACACAGAATTTTTTATACTGTAATAAAACTGTTTCTAGACCTTAGAAGAAGTAAGGCTTTCCAGCTCTGAAGACAAAGTTCTTTTATAATTATAGATTAGAGATCACAAAGTTTTTTGGTAAAATAATAATAATAATAATAATAAATGAATGTGAAGTATGAACATACCACCATTTTGTAATGTCCTAATGCTTTATCTGGAAGAAATAATCTTAGCATGCTTTTGAAAAACTCAATAAATATCACATATTGATCACAGCTTATTTGCAGATTCACAACTTATTCACTTTTTCATGTTTATTTCTTTTATTTCAGAAACTCTTGAAAATTCCATCAAGCCTAAAGTGAAGCAGCTCACTCTCAGGCAGAACTGGAACTATGAGCAACAATGCAACAGACCTAACCACTGGTTTCATCTTCTCTTCTGCAGCCATCCTTTTGTTTGGCTCAAACTATGTGCCACTTAAAAAATATAACACTGGTGATGGTAACTACTTTTTCTTCATTGTTAACCTTAAATTATTTTTAAATACAAAGTTCTCTATTTGGGTCTTTTAAAAATGATGGCTACAAAAGTAAATTTTGTTGAACTGGGTGCCAAATGGATCGAGATTAAAATAAATTATTTGCTAATGCCAAGCCAATTTATCTTGAGAGTTAGTCATTATAGGACAACCTTACGACTGTGTTTCATAGTAAAGCTAGGACGGATAGTCAGGAAAGATTTTTGGTTATATCTGTTATGTTTACAAAAGAAGGAAGTCAGTTCATTCTACTAATAACACTTGTTTTGAAAACACCGATTTCCAAAACAACTGATAGAACAGAGGACAATTTGAGTATAACACGCATTTTGTGTTTCCTTAAGTGCAGTTTTAACTCTGACCAAACACTGGGTGAACACAGAAAACTGCATCCAGATGGATAAAGATGCACACAAAATGTGCTCACACACAGCCCTTAAATGTCTCTGAGCTCCCGCTGTACCACAGCCTTTCTTGTCTCATGTTAGAACGTCCCGTCCACCACCTTCACAGGAGCTTCCAAGCCGCAACACTTCCGATGCCTACTTCCATAAGCAAACTTCTGGTCTTTTCATGGTATAGAGCCATATTTATTATAGCATCTGTGAATTTATTAACTACTTAACCAGTGCAGTAAAACTATGCCATCACTTTTATTAGGTTCTGATCTTTTTTTCTAACATGTTGATGAAGTTTTTGTGTTGTACCCTAGCCCCAATTTCCCCATAAGCTCTGTGGTTTTTACTGCATGACTTTACATAGTGCAGTGATTTTTAGGACTGTAATGTCACATTGTAGTAGAACTAACTGTAGTGTGGATTTTAGGAAAGAAGCAACAGTTCTTTCTATCTACCTGCCTTTTATATTAACACCGGTGTTAATATAAACATGTTACAGTGAACACCTGTTAGGAAACAGATGCCTTGTCTCCCCGATTCTTTATGTCTTGATGCAACTTAGACCAAAGAATTACAACTCTTTTTCCTCTAGAGCCTTTCTTTTCCTTTGGAGTTAGAAAAGGAATGGAAACTACTAAAAGAGGAACATAAAACATGCTAAGGGATAGAGAACCTGGCTTTTAGGTGTTTCTCAACTGTGTGACCCTGGGCAAGCCTCATCAGCTCTTTTGTTCTCAGTTCCCATATATAAAATGAAGAACTTGTAAAATGATGTTCCCTTTCATCTTTATGATACTACATTTTTTTCATCTGAGAGGTTAACAGCCATTTTTATTTTGCTCCATGGAAACAGGCAAACATCTTCCAAAGTTAGAGGCAGAAGTGCTACACTGAGTTATCACTGCCTTAGTATTTCTTTGAATGTCAACGTCTTCTTTATCCTTTTATTTTTTAATTATATTTTTCCATTACTGTTTAACCCACTTACATCCCCCTACCCTCTGCAATCACCACACTGTTGTCCATGTCCATGAGTCCTTTTTCCTTTCGCCCAATCCCTCCACCCCCAACCCTTTATGGTGCAGAAGCCTGACAAAGGTACAGATATATCGCACATCACCACGTGATGTTCAGATAACTGGCAAATGACAACCCAGAGCGTAGGAAGGAGAGTAGCCCTGACCTAGAAGGCTAATTCTCAGGTTTATAACATCTGGTTTATCACTGGCATTCAACTCTAACGGTGTGAGGTCTATGTGTGACCCTAAATGACTTTATTTTTTTCACAGAGGTGGCATAAATGATCCCCAAAGGTTTAAATCACTATTGTGCAATTCTGAAGTTCTCAATGCCATGTTTTTGGTGATGGACAGCACAAGATGTGGCATCTGAATACAAATACAGAGACTCAGTCTTCCCAGTACTCTGGTAGAAAATCTTCTATTTGTCTATTAGGTGGGAAAAGGTGTTAGGCAGGAATGCACTGCTTAGTAAGTCAAACTACCTAGGTTTAAATTCCAGTTCTGCAAACTGCTAGCTGTTTGGAGAAGTTGCTTCATCTCAGATTCATTTTCTGTCTTTGAACTAGGGTTAATTATGATGGACAGCAATTGTCAGAATTATATTAAATGTGCAAAGTTCCTGGCATACAGGCATTTGATAAATTGGTATTCCTAAGCATTAACCCACTCAAATCAGTTTGAACCACTGACACCAATTTCTTTTATTTCCAGGAATGTTTCTCCAGTGGGTACTTTGTGCTGCCATTTGGTTGGTTGCCTTGGTGGCCAACCTGATATTACGTTGCCCTAAGTTTTGGCCTTTTGCTATGGTTGGGGGCTGTATTTGGGCAACAGGTAAAGTATGATATAACTTATCATTTAATACTTTGATCAATTTATTCTATGATTAAAAAATAACTCTGGTTCATAATAAAAGGAAATGGCACAAACAGCAATTCCGAATAGTCCGTAGTCATAGATACTAGAAATTGACAATTCAGTTTCTCTCATTTCAACGTTCCATAAATACTTTTGGTGCACTTTCTGACTCCTCTTAATGATATCTTTCTTGGTCCCTGATAGAAAATTACAGCAAAAATCCATGTGTCCTCTATATTTGTTCCTGTAAACCCTTCCCTTCTCCCCTGAAATTCCCTCCCCTCTCCCCTCTGGTCACTGACAACTCTATTTCAGTGTCTTTTGTTATATTTCACTTGCTTCTTTGTTTTGTTGTTTAGGTTCCTGTTAAAGGTGAGATCATATGGTATTTGTCTTTCACTGCCTGGCTTATTTCGCT
>CM052545.1:24182155-24235047 GCA_028533065.1 Trachops cirrhosus | reverse complement strand
GGGAGAGGGGAGGGAATTTCAGGGGAGAATGGGAAGGGTTTAATGAGAAGGAACAAGTACAAAGGACACATGGACAAAAACAAGAGGGGGGTGGGAACAGGAGGGAGGTGGGGAGGGCTGGGGGGTGGGCTGGGATGGGAGTAAAAGGCAGAAAACTGTACTTGAACAACAATTAAAGTAAAAATAAATAAATAATACCAGCTAGAAAAAAAATTGCTTTTGATTTCATAAGTGATATTGGATTGTAATATCAGGGTAGTACTGGCTCCAAAAAGTTTCTTAAAACTTGATATTACTCTTCCTTAAATGTTTGGTAGAATTCAAAACTGAAGCTATGTAGGCCTCAGTTTTTTTAAACAAAGTGATTTAGGTTATCTTTTTCTTTTTGAATGAGCTTTCTTTTTTTTAAGATTTTATTTATTTATTTTTAGAGAGAGGAGAAGGGAAGGAGAAAGAGGGAGAAAAACATCCATGTGTGGTTGCCTCTCACATGCCCCCCACTGGGGACCCATGAACACAGGCATGTGCCTGACTACGAAGCGAACCACTGGCCTTTGGTTCACAGGCCCACACTCAATCCACTGAGCCACACCAGCCAGGGCTGAATGAGCTTTCTTAATTTATGTCATTCAGGGAATTTGCTAAATTTGTGTGCACTGTAGAAATTATTGGCATAATCTTGTTTATAGTATTTCTTTATTTTCCCTTTCATATTTGCGTAATTTGTAATGATGTCTACTTTCTCATTTCTGACATTGGTGATTAGTTTCTTCTCTTTCTTTGTCTGAACATTATAGCTAAAAGTTTATCAATTTTGTTGATCTATTCAACAAATTAGCCCTAGGTTTCCTTGTTTTCACTGAGTTTTTAGCTTTTATTTATTGATTTATCGATTGGTTCTATATTATTTATTGTTTGATTTACTTCCTTAACATGCTCTTATTTCCCACCCCCTTCCCCTTCTTCTGGAGCTCTGTTATATATATATATTAGACTGCTTTAATTTTTCCTACATCTCGTAGATTCTCTGTTCATTTTTATTCAGTTCTAGTCTGTGTTTTATTTCAGTAGTGTCTATGTTTTGTCTTCAAGTTCACTTTCCTTCTTCAGTGTCAGATCTACTATTAATACCATTCTGTATACTTCTGAGGGATTGTATACACAGTCAGAAATGCCAAGAAGGAAGCCACAGGAAAATAGAGGCAAAGACTTGAGCAACGTAACTGCAAGTCAAGGCCAAGGATTGCTGTAAGCCCCTGCGATCTAGGAGCCAGGCTTGGAAAGGGACTTTCCCTCAGATCCTCCAGAAAGAACCAGCCCTGCTCATTTCGGGCTTTTAGCTGCTGTCACTGTGAGAAAATAACTTTCTGTTGTAAACCATCAAATCTGTGTAATTTACTGTGACACCCCTAGGAAACGAATACAGGTATTTCTAACTCCATAAGATCCACGAATGCACCCCATTAGCCCTGGCAATACTGCTGCTAAGATAAAGATGTGATGAAACCACAAAGCCACACAAGTAGAAAATACATGTTGTGAAGGTTTTAAAAACTGGCTTCTTTGCCTGAACAGAACTGAGCATTTCATCTTTAGAAAACACGGGGTGGACACACTTCTCCTCCTCTGTGAATACAATACAGTGTGTCGTCGGAGTTTTTTCTAAGAAGGAAAAGAACCAAATACCTGGAATGTTGTGTAAAGCTTCCAGGAAGCCATCTCTGTGTAGAAAACGGTGTGACAGAAATTAGATAAGAAAATTTACAGCACTTTTTAAGTATCTTCCTATTGACAATAAGATTCTTCTAGCAAACGGAGGACATCAGAGTGAATTCAGTTGCTTTCCAGCTGCTGAAGTCCTCACAGGGGAACTCATGTCATTTTTTCTCATATTAAAGACAAACTGTCTCTCTGGAAAACTATGATACTTCTATCTTTTTAAAGATCCTGAGAAAAGTGAAAAATAAAATAAAACACAGAATTTTAGTATGTGTGCTGTGACTTCCTTGTCATTTGTTTATATTGGCACTAGAGTGGCCTTTATATTTATATATTTACAGAGAGATTTATTATAAGTCATTGACTCACGTGGCTGTGGAGGCTAAGAAGTCCCCAGGCCTGCAGCTGGCCGGCTGGGGACCTGGAGAGCTCCAGGGTGTAGTTGCAGCCTGAGTCCAGAAGCCTGGGGAGCAGAAAGGTTGAAGGTGTAGATTCCGGTCTGAGTTCGAAGGCCCAAGAACCAGGAGAGCCAATGCTCCAAGTTTCAGTCCAAGCCCAGGTCCTCCAAGGGCCAGAAAAGACCCTTGTCCAACTCACAGATGGGCAGAGAGAGAGAGTGAATTCTCTCTCACTCAGCCTTTTCCTTCTCCTCAGACCTTGGGGGGGGGGGATTAGGTGGGGCCCACCCACATTGAGGAGGACTACTGTTTTACTCATTCTACCTATTCAAATGTTAATCTCACCCAGAAACACCCTCGCAGACACACCCAGAATAAGGTGTAACCAGATATCCGCGCACACTGTGGCCCAGGTGATTTGACACATAAATTTATATAGGTGTTAAATCCCACAAGTAGTAAGTCATTTATTTGATATTTAGTTCTTCAACCATAAAAAGATTTTGAGTTTAAACTCTTGGTTACACAATTTAGAAATGCAGTGACCCTTAAACAATGCAAGGGTTTGAGGTCACACACAGTCAAATATCTGACTCCCCAAAACTTGACTACACAGTTACTTGTCATTCTGTATCTGTGGGGGGATTGATTCTAGGATCCCCTGTGGATACCAAAATCTATGAATGCTCAGGTCTCCATATGAAATGATGGGGTGTCCAACCTTTCGGCATCTCTGGGCCACACTGAAAGAAGAAGAGTTATCTTCAGCCACACATTAAATGCACAAACACTAACGAAAACTGATGAGGAAAAAAAAGTAAGTAAATTTATGATTTTGTGTTGGGCCTCATTCATGGCCATCCGGGGCTGCAGGTTGGACACCCCTGGGTGGAGGCACACAGTCAGCCTTCTGCATTCATGCAGTCCCAACCTCAGATCAAAACCACTACAGGCATTTACTGAAAAAAGAGTGGCGTGTAAGTGGACCCCTGTTGTTCAAGGGTCAACTGTACTATTTTTGGAGATTGTTTTATGTGTGTGAGGCTTTGTAAAAATGTTTATTATAAACAGAAAAAGGAGTTGGGGAAGATTTCAGCTTTGTTTGTAAAAAGGCATGCTCACTTAGTCCCACTCCTGGATCATTTTGTAACAGCTCCTCAGTGTATACCTGAAAGGAATGAATGCATGTACCCATAGAAAGTCTTGTACCAAATTGTCCATAGTAGCTGAAAACCAGAAATCATCCCATGTTCATGAACAGGGGAAAAGGTAAGCAAATTGTGGTATATTCATAAAATGCAATGAAATACTACTCATTAATAGTCACACAAAGTGAGACATTTGGTTGCCTTACCTTTAGTTATTAGTGTGTATTAATCATTTATTTGGCTGTGTAAATACATTTTTAAATTTGACCACCAGAGGTCAGTATAGGTTTAATTGTGATTGTCTTCATGTTAAAAAAATGTAATTAAAAAAAACTGGGGTTCCTCTCTTTTTTTCCCCTTTGCATTTTCCTCTGAAATGACTATACTTTGCCACTTATGGGTTTTTAAAATCTGAAATAGGAAAGAAAATTACTATTTATCTTATACCTCATAGGTACCAACTGAATGCTCAGTGTGATGTCTGCTTTTCAGTTACTGGGTTTTCATTACCTTTTTCCTTTGTTGTTTGGACCTTATCATGTAATTTTCTAAAAGTTGAACACATCACAAAACAAATCTATTTTTGGAGGATTTAAACTGTTGCCTTAGAATATGCAGGACACAGAAGAAGTCTCACAGCCAGCACTACCAACATCAGTGAATGTCGCTGAATAAATAAATACTAAGCTAGAAGCCACATTCTAACCCAGTGACAGAGACATCATTCCTAAATCATTAGGCTGAATGGCCTCAGGTTTCTCTAAGATACTCTAATAATTCTTCAACTTCATTCGACATTTTGGGTCACAGAGACCTAGAACTATTTGCCCTGTTACTTTTGAAGACCTTTTTGCAACCAAGAGGCTGAAATGTTTCCCAATAGGCTGTTAAGTAATCATTTGCAGCACTCGGATGATTCTGAGTACCGATTCTCACGGGTTTTGCCGTGACCGGTAGACTGGCCTGAGGAGGGTGGGTCCACAGGTTATCTCCTAAGGTAAATGTCTGGCATAAAGCGAGGCAGCAAAGGAGCCTGACGCAGCCCCGAAATGCCCAGGGTAAACACACCCTGGGGCAGATTCCACGGAGCTAGGAAAGCTGGGCGTGTCCAAAACGCTCCGATTGTCAGCTGCGCTATTGTCCACAATCTTCTTCCTTTCTCTTTATTGACACAACAAAAGTCCTCCAGAATTGTGTTTTTTCACTTGTATCATCTTGTGATGCTGCCTATTGAGGACCTCAGATCTGAAATTCAAAAGCACATATACGTGTTGTCTGCATAATAAGACCATCAACTTCAATATGGGAATGTGATATATTTCTTAAATGCGTGGTAAGAAAATGTATATAAAACTAAATCTCGAAAAATATTCCAGTACACTTGTGTGCATTTTACTGTGGGGGAGGGTTGGAGGCACCTTGGTGTTTTGGAGACTCTTTCATGCGGAGTGCATTTTTCCAGGCCGCCTCTACACGCTGTAGCTTTTTATATAAACATGGACCTCTTCTCCATGGTTGTTGCAAACATTCTTAAATGCCTAATCACTGCTTTGCTTCAATGCTTTGTGGAATGGATTTCTCCTCCAAAAAAGATGTCTCAAGATCATAAATCAGAACAAGAAAATATAACTTTCCTTGGCTTCTGTGTGATTTTACTGCATTCTGCAGCCCCAGCTGTGTGACTGGCTTACTATTCACTCAGGTGAACTCAGAAAATTCTCTGCTCAATCCAGCAAGGCCGAAAGGGTCCGTTCTTATGCAGTTTACTTGTTCAAAAGGCAGAGTAGCAAATTACATTAAATAGTCCCATGGCTTATTCATTTTCTTGTTCTTCCAGTCTTAATTTCTTTCTGTCTTACACACACGCATACATGGTCTTAGAGATTTCTAGTATTTGTCACTAAAAGAAAATGCTGCCATGAATATCTTCACACATATATTTTATGAACTTGTATGTATATGTTAACCAGGCATATCCATAGTAGAATTATTGTATCACAAGATAGATACACATTTTAAATTTTGAAAGAAATTGCCATAATGCTCTGCAAAATGTTGTAACTAAATTTTAACCCTGCTATCAAATTTTCCATACAGTTGCCAATAGTTAAGAAACTGATTTTTCTTGTGATGCCCAATGTGATGTGATTAAAATGATGCCTAAGCATCTAAGTGCATCTAAATTTGCATTAATTTGGGGGCAGAATTGATAGATTATTTCTATGTATATTGACTCCTCATATTGCCTTTCTTTTGAGCTTCTTGTGCACTCTTCACAATTTTTCTAGGAAGTTTTGGGATTTAAAGTTATAAACTGTAGAATTTCTTTGTATTTCAAAGGAATTAGCCCTTTGCCTGTGGTGTAATTATTGCTAAATATTTTTCCTAGTTTATTTTTTTATTTTGGTTTTGTTGATGGTTACCATACATTTAATTCTTAGAATAAGCATTAAACACTCCATTTTAACAGACAGATTTTGGTCACATTCTCAAGATAATTATTTTTTAATCTGCATGATTTTTTCTAGCACTTTTGTTTTTATGTTTTATATTTAAATTTTTAGTCCATAGGGACTCAATTTTAGAGTAAGGGATGAAGATTTAACTACATTAGTTTTCCAAACACCTCATAAGTTATTTCAGCAGCATTTGTCCAATAATTCTCCTTTTCTTCAGTGTTCTGAGATGTTGTTAATGTATGCCAAATTTCAACAAGTACTCGGCTCAGTCTCTGAGTCATGGAATTATATTTTTGTGGGAGGACCATAGAGTCATAAGTACTATGTTTTTTGTATCTTAAAATTGTTTAGCTTATTCACTATTGTTACTCTTCTAGTTTAAGTTATTCTAAGTGAGTCTTACGTTTGCATTTCAGGATGAATTTAGAATAAGTCTATCAAGTTCCAAGCAAATAAACAAACAACAGCAACAACACACCTGTTGGTATTTTCATTGGGCAGCACCTGAATTTGTACACTTAATTCAGGGACAGTTGACATCTTTCAAATATTGACTCTTCCTATCCAACAACTTTGTAGATGGTTTTAGTAGAGTATGGTCATGCTGCTGTGTGGTTTCCTATTTTATTATTATTGTTATTTTAAAGTACCAGTCCTTGGTTCTTTTTATCAATCCTACTATTTATCTAACTTTTACATTTATTTCAATCACTGTAATCCTCTTTATTTTAAATATGATTGAGTGCTTAATTAAATATTTTATTCTATGTCTTTTAATAGGTAGATGTGATTAGGTCTATTAATTTTTCTATGAATATCATTTTAGATCAGTCATGTAAGTTTTGATATCTAGAATTTTCATTTTCATTATCTAGATATTTGGCAGTTTAAATATATCAGCTTAAATATCATATTTCACACAAGAATAATTTAAGATACATTTTAAATTTTCCAGGTGGTTAAATTTTTAAATTTTCATTTTTATACTTTCTATTTTCATATCATTCATGCAATCTATGTTTTTATTAAAATTTATTGAAGTAGTTTTCATGCATTATGACAGGAAGCTTGAAAATAAGATGTCATAACTGTTCTTGGATCTTTAAATTCAGTGCAATGTCCTCTGTAGCTGCAAACATTCACCAGGATTTTAGAGTATCGCTAAGGTTCTACAGGCTTCACACACAGTACCATGCTGTAGTCCATGAGAAGCCCATGAAAGCTTTCAAACACAGGACAGAGATGGTCAGAATTGCCTGCTACAGCAAGACCCTGGCCAAGGGGAGCAGAAGCAGGCTGGGACCGTTCTTTATTTGAGGGATCCTGCAGAAGGGAGGAAAAAAGTGCAATGGTCAAGAGTTGATTGATGGGGTAGGAATGGTGAACGAAAGGAGGGACTCTAGGCTAAACACAGGCGTGACCAGTGAATGACGGTGACATTAACAAATGGGAGGAAATTAACAGTGGAAGATGGTAAGTTCATTTTGTCCATGCTGACTTACGCTGAGTTACGCCATAACTAAGAACTGCAGCAGGCAGTCAGATAAACACTTCTAAAGTTAGAGGAGGCCTGAAGCTTATGAGACCACAAAAGGAGAATATATAGAAAGTGAAACGGAAGTATAACCTCATGAATTGTGGGAAATATCAAGATTTAGAGGGCCGGGGGGCCAGGTGGGGGGTACGTGTGCAAATCAGATAGAGAAGGAATAGAGGCATGGAGGAAAACCAGGAAAGTTTGGACCATGGAGTTTATATGGAAGAAAGAATCAGAAGTAGAAAGGAATGTGCTCAATGCAGACTCCTGTATTACAGTGGGCTGCTGCTAAGGAGTCAGAAGATGAGACTAACAGAGCAAGAAGCAGCTTTGGAGATAATCTAGTCTAGTCTGAACCTCTCATCCTGCGGTTAGGAAATTGAAGTTCATAATTAACTATTGTTAGTAGAGCTGGAGTTAGAGTCCAACGTCCGGAGAGTAAGACCAGGATTCACAAAACTGTCATTGAAGGCTAATACTTAAAACTACCTGGGGCCAGTACTACAGTCACTGTAAATTTATAACTTCACAGCTTTGACAGGTGGTATGAAAATTGACTACTTTAATTGAAAAAGATTGAATGTCACACATTTCATAAAATTGAAACATTTTAAGGCCTTCCTTTGGCATGGTGTTTGTGGCCTGTTTTTAAGGGAAGGATCGTTATGTTTTTAATCTAGAGTAGAATTTAAATAACTATATTGCAGGTCGAGGGCTCCATATGAATTAATCCTTCAGGGGACTGGAAGAGATTAGCCAAAGAGCACACACGCACAGCCCATGGGCACAGACAACAGCGTGGTGGAGGAGGCAGGGGCTGGCTGAAGGGCAGCAAAGGGGAGGAAATGGGGGACATCTGTAATAGTGTCAACAATAAAAAAATTAAATTAAATTAAATTAAAAAGAAAGTCAACTCTTGTTCCACAGATCCTGAAGTTTTTGAAACACAATCCACACAAACAAGCAACCTGGTATTTACAGGAAACAGAAGCTTAAGGAAGGTAGTATAAAGGATATTTTGCTTTCAGGTTTTACTGGTGCAGTGGAAGCAGCAAAGAAGAGGGTCCTGTTCTGTTACCTTGGCCGTGGCAGTGTTGGCGGTGGTGTGGTTTTTCAGGGAAAGAAGGGCTCTTGTGGATGTTCAATGCAGTATTTACTTGGAGTAATAGTAACAGCAAACATAATTATTTTGTTGAAATTTTTTATATTCTATCACATAACCCAGATTTCTTTACTAGTATATTTTAAGATAACTTTTAAATAATAAAGCACTTTATAAATCTAGACTTAATGTAGCCATTGTACAAACTCACTATTTCCATTCTCTTGGGTTGTTTGGGGGTTTTTTTAGGTTTATTAAAAAATAGTTTTAATTTAATCAAGGAGGAGAAAGATGCCAAAACACTGTACCAATTTAATTAGGTTTCACAAATGCACTAAAGATACCTAATTCAGTTCCATATGTTAAAATTCTTATGGTCTAAGATAATGTCCAGCTTTTAGAGGAATCTGTGTGCACAGCAAACTCTGCAACTTTATCCACACAGAAAAAAAAAGGCAGTGATTTTAAAAATTGATTAAAATACAAAGATGAAACCAGATACCACTTTTTTTTTTTTTATTTTCACAGTGTTATTGCATTCTTGGCATAAAATGAAATAAAGCCCCAAACATAAATGGTCAACCACATTGACCTAGAGATGACTGTTGCTCCTGAACATTTCTCTGCGTTAGAGAGAAAGCACCCGTGTTGCTACTCACTCAGTGAAAGGTACTGTATCTGCTGTTACAGGATACAGCTACGCCTTGTACCCACACAAGAAGCAACAGTGCGTCTCCGGGGCTAAGTGGTAATCTGAGCCAAGCAGTGCCTCCCTGCTGCCCTAATACTTCCTATGTACCAGGTCAAGTCACTCTTTTTGCCTGCTCATTTCATTAAAAATAAAAAAGAAGTAGTAGTACATTACTGCAGCAAGTGCCCCAAATATAACTCCTGAGAATTTCCTGAGAAAGGTACAAGTTCTGGAATTGATCCGCGAACAGAATTCTCCTAACATAGTATTATGAAAGGTAATTTCCTTAGGGATCATTAAGAAAATACCTTGAAAGGATTAGGGATTTATGTATTTGAAACTTGGGGGAAATTTTTCTTTCCAAAGATGACGCTTCATTGATACTTATAAAAAGACAGGACAAGATATATTTGGCTAAACTAGGGTGAGGTCTTAAGTTTGAGACCATCTATAAAATTTTGTTAAGAATTCAGCAAGCTGTTTTTCTTGAGATATAAAGTCAAATATCTAAGCTAAAGGCTATTCAGTTACATTTTTGTAATTCAATGAATTAAAATAAACAATAGCAATGAATTACCATCATGATTTCCTAAAATGATAAAAGTATAATAATTTTTTAGAACAATTTTAATTTCTGTGAAAAAAGTTTAGGTAATGGATATGTTAGTGAAATAAAGAGGCTCTGGTAAAGTACAGCGTAGGAAATATAATCAGTAATATTATAATAATTAAGTATGGTGCCAGGTGGGTACTGGAAATATCAGGGGGAACACTTTGTAACGTATATGACTGTCTGACCACTATGCTGCACACCTGAAACTAATACAAAATAATACTGAATGCAAACTGTAACTGAACATGTTTTTAAAAAATAGGAAAAAAATCTGGGGATCTTTGCATAGGAATATGAAACATTCTCTTATATTCAAATTGCCTCGTATTTGGTGGGTCGCATAGATACTAAATTTATTCTGTTTTTAAAAACAGGCATGTAAAATATTTCAGAGTAAGTGAGGAGGAGGGAGTGGGCTACTCTTGATTTTAATGAAAATTGAAAATTGCACCAGACCAGGAGGTGAGGCTCCTTCTCCTGGCCTTGGATAACGCTGGCAACTCTGCTCTTCTGAAGCAGCTTGCATCTGAAGACATCAGTCGCATCACACCTACACAGGGTTTTAACGCCGAAAGTGTACAGTCACAAGGTTTTAAACAATGCGTGGGGCACTGGGGACAGAGGAACAGGGGACCACACTGCAGGAATTATTTTGAAAACACTGACGTTCTTATACATGTTATTGACAGAGCAGACAGAAAAAGATTTGAAGGGATGGGTCAGGAACCAGCCAAATTATTGGAGGAAGAAAAGCTGAGCTGCGTCCCAGTGCTCAGGCATCTTTGCTGACAAGCAGGGTGTGCTCTCGGCAGCCCGGCCTCGGAGATCGCCCGCATTAGAAGGACGGAACCTGCACACCCGCAGTGGCTCGCCTGCCAGATCCTGCCCTGCTCAGTTCTCCAAGGACACGGGGCTCAGGACGGCAGGAACTGGGTCTGCAGAAATGTCATCGCACGGAAGAAATAAACGCTAGACAAATGGAGGCGCAGGACCTTCGGGAGCTGAATTCTGTCCCAAAAAACACCAATTTGCTGCTTTCTGACCAAATGCTTTTCCTTCTGTGTATATAGCCACAGCTGTTTGAAGAGAGGAAGCAACACAGTTTAAGAAGAACCCCCATTCTAGCAGCTGATTTCCCAGATCTCTGAGGCAGCTTCATTTTTCAAATAAAGGAATTACATTATTATCTCAAAAAAAAAAAAAGGTTGAAATCATATTTAAAAAAAAAAAAACAAAAAAGAGGATCTGGCCAAGGATCTGGACCTGGGTAAGGCAGTGCGGCACACCTATGGTCACACCTCAGAGCTGGACTTATTCTCCACTCTTCTAGGAGCTGCTGCCTCTTCTGCACTCAAGAAGTCACTCTACAGAACCATCTTTTCACTGCTATAATCTGTCACCACACACAAGAAGAGCCACAAACAGAAAATCCCTGTAATCCTGCTACTACTGTTTTCTAAACATGCAAACCAACTGCTCCAATCTGCATCCAGAAAACAGATGCTCTCCACACTGCTTCCCAATATGGACAAAAAGGCAGCTCGTGGCCCCTGGGGTCTCTGTGAAGACTCCAGGGAGGGGAAGAAATGTCTACCATTCTGCTTGCCAATGGAAGCGGCAAAAAACAGCAATTCCAGAACCCATGTGAGTGCATCTGACTGAGCCTAAATCACGCTGGAATCTAACTGTAAGGAGCCTAGGAAATACAGTCTTATGGTCCTTTGGCCTCTTCATTCTGGGAGGCAGACAAAAAGGAGGGAGCAATGGATGATCAGCATCAGTCCACCAGGTCCATCAGTCTGCTCCTGTTACTCAGGATCTATCTCCCAATACTTAATCTTCCAAATAAGAACGTCAGCACCAAAAACAGGCTGACACCTAAAATAATCCAACTTATCCCTAGGAAACATTTTAATTTCACCTTCCTTCTCAAGTTATAGTTTGGCTGTATAGAATTCTAGGTTGATGACGATTTACATTAGAACATGGAAACCATTATTTTACTGTTCTGTAGCCACTTGATTGCAGCCACTAAGAAATCTGTTGCCAGTCTAATCATCCTTCCTTCATAACTTATTTGATGTTTCTCTCTGGTGAGCTAAGTTTTTCTCTTCTTATCTGTATTCTGCAATTGTACTGTAGTTTTTCTGGCCATAATTTATTTTTCTCTTTCTTGAGGGATTTTCTCTCAGTGTACTCCTTCAACTTGAGAACTGCCTTAAATTCTAGGAAGTTCTGACCCATTATTATTTTTTAATACTACCCTTTACCTTATTTTCTTACTTTTTTTCTTGGAATTTTATCAGCATATATTGATAGACTTTTAAATTTATACCCTATAGAGCTTAGCATCTCTTTGATATTTTTCATATCTTTATCTCTATGTTCAATTTTATTGTTTTTCATCAAACTTTCAAATCACTCTTTCAATTCAAAGATTATGTTGTTTACTCTTTTAGTTGCATTTTTGAAGCTTCAGTTCCTACAAGTTTTATTATTATTAAATATTCTTTTTTGGTTAGTTTTTAAAGCTGCCTCTTCTTTTGTGTATGTCTACAATAGGCATGCAAATTCTCTGATTGACTGCATTCTATGACTCTTGTTCATGTCTCTCATTTCTGCCTGTCAGTTATCTTCAGCTGTATATGGGGGAGAAGCTTATTTTGCAAGGGAATCCAATGTCCTCTGGGTCGTCAGACAATGCTCCAGGCAACTTTGAGTTTTCTTCTTCCAAGAGCCCTGTGGGTTTCACCAATCTAGCACCAACGTTTGGTGAATTTTTGTCTTGGTCAGTGGTGGTGTCCAGTTCCAGCCTCTGCAGACACAGGGTCCTAGTCAGGCCTTCATGTCGCATCTAATTCACTGACCTGAGTTTATGTTAATTTACCTGATGACTCCACTTTCTTAGGAGCTCAAGTATATATTTAAGGGTTTGATGTGGGGGTTGTTCTATTTGTAATTTCTATATATATTGAAACTCGAGAAAGACTTCCCATATCTGATTTGGCTGTCATAGCAACCAAAAGTAGTATGTCAATGACATGTTCATCTTCCATATGTGTACTGAAGAAGAAGAAAAAAGGCAGCGTGAGCACCCCTCTGGAACTCGATGAACCCGAGCTGATAGTAATAAGACTCTTTCTTTAGATGAGTTCCCTTGTTGGCTCACAGATAGGATAAGGGTGCTACACGGAGAAACAGGAGAAAGATCGAACTTACACTTTATTTCCCCTGAACACACTCTTGACTGTTACTGGGAAATTCTTATTTTGGAAGAAGAATAAAATGTCTGTCTATGTCAAACACATTTGCAAGTAGAATGCAGATGTCACACTATCTCGTGGTAAGAAAAAAGTATTTCTTTTCATTATATAACCAAGGCCTTTGATAAACAAAAAGTTAACGAGATGAAGCCCAGTTGTTGAAATTCCTAATAATGTGCAAATACATTTCTCACAGGGGGAACCCTTTCAGCACCTTGTCCTGCTTCAAAACTTCACCTCATAGCCTCCTCTGCCTGCTCCTCCATCAACACAAAAGTGACCTCATGCAAAAGTGCTTCATCCCAGAGCCTTGTCCGCCCTAAAATGACAACTGATGAAGACAAAGCCGGCAGCCACACCATGTGACCAGTAAGGGAGCGGGATCTGTGCAGAGGCCACTGGCCTGCCTCAGACACTGCGCTGTGACTCTCCCTGGCATGCTGCCCGCTGGGCAGAGACTTCTCTGTGGTGTAGAAAACTCAGCAAGGGACCTGGGGGAGCTCTTCCTCCATTTGACATCAAATGAGCATTTCTATTCCCCTTTCAAAAGAGGGGAGAGTCAGTAAGTTTGAACCTTCATGGACCCAAAAGTCCCTTCTAGCAGTTAGTCATATACATGCAACAAGTTACATATTCACACTGTCTCCTTCATTTTCTGTTCTGATGTGATTTCGATACTGTTGTCTTCATTTGTAGAAGTTAACTCACTATCTCTTCTTCAATCTTCTAACAATGCAATGTCAGGCTCAAGGAAAACGGTAAAGGCATAAGAGAGAACTGGAGATTACAACTCCAAAATTAGTTTCTTTGTTTTGATTTCAGTAAGTTACAGGACCAATGCAGGCGTGCTGACATGAAAAATGACCAGAACAATGTTAGCAAATGTAGGTTAGCTTCTTTTATATAATATTAAGGAAACCACCACTAAACACAAAGGCCTTTGCAAGTAAAATGCACCATCATTTTGTTGTTGTCCCTTTTGATGCCAACCATTACGTAATGAATGAAGTAATTTTTCAGAGGAAATTCTTTGTCCTAAATGACAGTTGAACAGCAGGAATTTTTTAATAAAGTAGCATCCTTAAGTAGCATCTTAAGTTTAAGATTAAGCTTTTAAGTCACTTTTTTCTCTATCCTGGGGATAACACACTAGAACTTGAAAATGGGCCATTTGCAGGTGTTCTAGAGTGAAAATATGTGTTCTCTTAGAAAAACAATTTGGCCCTGGCTGGTGTAGCTCAGTGGATTGAGCACGGACCTGTGAACCAAAGGATTGAGGTTCAATTCCCAGTCAGGGCACATGCCTGGGTTGCAGGCCAGTTCCCAGCAAGGGACACATGAGAAGCAACCACATACTGATATTTCTCTCCCTCCCTCCTTCCCTTCACCTCTAAAGATAAATAAATAAAATTTAAAAATAAAAGAAAACATAGTATTGATTTAAAAAACAATTTGAATATATGTCTCGACCAAGGTATAACTCTGTTGATTATTTTGGAGATTTTTGTCCCCTCAGTGGATTTAATTGTCTTGTAACTCTACACTTGATTTTTACCTTCTTAGAATGTGTGTCTGTGATTGGCCAAGAAATTCTCAATAGATGTCAATCAGAGGTGAATCTCCTACATGGTTATTGATTCAAGCTGGACAGTAAACTTCAAGAAAGCCCTGGATTGGGTTTGGCTGAGTGTATTAGCATGTTCACTCTGGGACAGTGCCAGACAGAGAAATAAACACTTTCACACACCAAACCCCATTCTGGGTTCCTGGGTTCTGGGATCAGCGTCATGGTCTCACTCTGGGTCACATGCAGCCTCCCTTCCTGTGAGAGAGACAGGAAATAAGCAAGTAAGTGAAGGAACCCACACATCATACCCGGGAAAGTCAAATTTGAGCTCTCAGATCAATGACGAAGATCAAGCAGGTAATGCAATGGTGAAATGACAGGTGGAAGTGAGGGGCTATTTAAATTGGATAATCTGGGAAAGACTTTCTAAAGAGGTTCTATTGTGCTGAGGTCTGACTATCAAGAAGCCAGTCATGAGAAATTGGGGAAGAGGGCTCCACGCGGAGGGAAGCACAAGAGCATGGGCCTGAGGCAGAAAGAAGCTTGGAAGAGTGAGCCAGAGCAAGAAGACTGTGTGCACAGAGTACGTGAGGGAGGGAGGGAGAGAGGGAGGGAGGGAGGGAGGAGGGAGGGAGGGAGGGAGGGAGGGGCTGCAGATGGAGACTGGACAGGTGGGCAACAAAACCACCCAGGGCTTGGTATGTGTCAGGAAGCACTTTGAACTTGATTTCAAATGTGACAGAAGGTCACTTGGGGGTTTTCAGTAAAGGTTTCCTCAATTGCATTTATATGATTCCAATACAAATTAGAATCAACTCTAATCTTTTCGATTTTTATCTCGTTCATAGCATCTACCATAACATGTGTTTATTTGTTTGAGAGGCTTTGTTTTTGTGTTTCTTACATGCATCTGCCTTCTCCCTGTAAGCTCCAAGAGAGTGTGAAAGGGACTATGTTGTTTACTGCTGAATATCCAGAAGCTAACTGAGAGTCTAGCACACACGTCTTGGATGCTCAATAGGTGTGTGCATTGGTAAATAAGTGACTGCACTCAACGCTGATTGACAATTCTTTTTCAGGTCACAGGACACTGAAATGATCCTCTCCATGAAATGACCATGAGATAGTGGCACCAGGTGAATCGAGACACATTTTTATGTACTGTTCCATATTTGAAATCAGTGTACTTGTTTCTAATAAGACAGAAAGAGCCCAAAGAATAAAAAATATATATTTCTAACACAGAAAGAAAATAAAGCTGTATCAGAAACTCCACAGGTAGGATTTTAATAGCTCTTGTTTCACATGGTAGGAGCTCTATAATGGTTTTGCTCATAAGTTGCAATTCAGTGGATTGAACAGACTGAAACTACATTAGTAAGGAAAAGAACTGAAAGGATTTCACGGCCATTTCCTTTTGGTGATTCTGCCCTGAGCAGAACCATTACAGCCTAAAATGTCAAAACAATAAAACCCACAGTAGTTTTGTTCCAAGAGAGACTCTTTCAGCTCTGAAGATATTTAGAATCATTGCGACAAATCAAACCTGTGCATGTCTTCCTAGAAAGAGAGCATTACAGTAACCATGTCCACCACCAGGGCCCAGCCTCTCTCTCAAGGGGCCGCATGCAGGCTCCATCCAAACCTCCAATCTACATGTCTGTGTGTCTGTGTGTTTCAGAGCCGGGACAGGGCATGCTTTTTCAGTACCTTATTTTTAAGTTATAGCTCATGTTTGAATTTGCCAGGGGAGACCACTAAAAACAAATAGAAGAATATGCACATAAGCATTTGTCTTTTGTGGTCCCAGGGAGGTAGGGAGAATTCTAATTATCAAAAACATATCTCATTATTTAACATTCTCTTAGAATCCCAGCTTTTCATTTGTCCACTAGAATCAACATAAATTCAGTGGAAAAGGTAATATACTTTCATGTAATCACATACTCTCAGATATAAATAATCATCTGTTCTCATAATGTCAGAGCCTTCCCTCACAATTTTCCTGGGACTCTCTCTGCTTAGAAAGTTACACTTACTCCTAGAAATGGCATCATGATACCTGAATGCCTCAGGAGAGGAGATAAAAATAATATAAATGCAGAGAAAAAATACCCTGCAGAGATCGCTTTAGATCGCAGAGGTCACTGGATTGTTCATTATCTTCATGTTCAAAGGAAAACTTGAAACAGTTGTGAAAAGGAATCTGTCCCCAGACACTGACTGCATTTCTCCCTGATTCAGTGTATCCTTTGGAAACGGGTGTAAGGTGATTAGTCATAAATACTGTTTGGTTCCTGCTATAGGCCAGACCCTGGGCTTGTGGCAGAAGATACAAAGATAATTAAGACCAAGGCTCCGCTCTCGTTTTATACTGACAACTGGGGAGACAGAGGACAAATTAACAATTGCAGTATAATTCATCTCCTCAAGAGCAGGAACTTTTGATATTTTTATGTAATTCTCTATCCCTAGTGTCTAAAATATTGCAAGGCAGTATATGCTCAATAAACCTGTGTTGAATGTTGGGTAAATATGAAAATTGGTGCAAAGGAAATAACTCTAACAGCTGCCTGCACACAGAAGATGGTGCTTGGGTTGAGACTTGAAGCATTTGCAGGACACGGCCAGGTAGGCAGGATGCTCACAGAGAAGAGCATTCCTAAAGGCACAGGAGTGCGGCAGCACCTGGTGAATTCAGAAATATAGGTTGGTTTGTAGAGATGAGCATTAAATTCAACAGAGAAAGTGGCAAGAGATGAAACTAGAAAGTTCAGCAGGAGCCATATTGATAGAGTCTAATTGATTTCTAAAAAATATTTAAAACTGAACCTGCAAATGACAAAAACAAACACTGAGAAACTCTGATCGAGTACCATGTTATCGTTTATATGTACTGCACACGGCAGTTAGGGAAGAGGGCTGGTGAGTTAAAGGGTGTCAACACTTGAGTCCAGGAGACCGACTAGGAGCCACACTACAAGGTTGCTCGTGAGGGACCACAGGGCCACCCTAGGGAGGTGAGGGTGGGGATGAAGTTGTGAGGAGGAATGCAGTGTTTTTTGAGACCAAAGGACTTGGAAATTAGGTCTGGAAGTGAAGAATGGAAGAGGTTGAAGTGAAGAATGGAAGTGAAGAATGGATGTCTAGGTTTTTCTCTCGAGATCTAGGCAAAAGCAGTAGACACAGAGGGACGCTCAGGCTAACCTGACCTCTGCTTATTGTTCTAAGAGACCACGCAGACGTATGTAACTGGGCTGGGCATAGTGTCGCTGACAGACCCAACCCAGGATGACCTGCCTCAGCAGTTGAATCAAGGAAGTCAGGATAATTCTTTTACCTAAATATGTATAAACTTTGATGATACATACTATTGTCAGTGCAAGTCCAGCCTAAAAGTTAAAGATTTGCATGTTCTGGTAAATTTTACAAAATCACAAAACTTCATACAAAAAAAGAATCCAAAAGACCAAAACTTTCACAAACAATAAACAATCACAGGATCAACATAGAGTGTGCTAGAGGAAGCTTTGCTGCTGATTTTTTAACTATTCTGTCCTAATGTACCTTGAGGCCATCACCCCACCTTGGTCCTGAACTTTGTGCTGGTCCATAACAGAAGTTAGTTTCCTCATCTAGCACATAAGCACATCAGGACAGCCTGAAGCATCCTTACAGGGACCCTTGTGAAGACCCACAGCGTCTCTATCACCTCCATCCTGAATCAGGTGGCGCACTTCAGAGCATGTGTTACATAGCTAATGATTCGCTTCATTGGTGGCAGAATTCTAAACTGAAGTTTACTACATGCTTGAGCTGAAACAGCTAACTGCTTAGCATCATACTTATATACTATGTATTTCTTCTTAAAGACAATAGCCCTTTTACAGGCAAAAGCTGAAAGTAACATCTTCAAAAAAGTTTTAAAGTAACTACAACAGTGTGGTGATTGCGGGGGTAGAGGGCGGTATAAGGGGGCTAACTGCCAATGGAAAAAACACAATAAAAAAATGAAGTGACTACAACTTTTAGCAATAATCCACCCTGCAGGTATTAAGGCATCTGCAATACTGTAAAATATTGATCATTGGGGTAAAGCCAGTTGAGTTTAAAATAGTTTGCCCAGTTAGAGGTATAGTTTATTTTAATTACCAGTTATCTAGAAGCTTGAGATTTTTCAATCCTAAAATTTTAATTCTATCCAGGACATTTTTAACACCTAGTGACTTTTTCTCTATTTTTAATTACAATAGTTAGAATGTATAGACTCTCAGAACAAATAAGGATGTTTCCTTGAGCCACCGACTTTTCCCTTGGATAGCTAAGATGCTTTTCCTAACTGGCAACCCCCAGAATATTCAGTACAAATAAAAAAATAAAATTAAAATAGAAATATAAGACAAATAAATCCTTTATTTGTTTTGAGGATGTGTTCTGTAGCCAATGCAAAATCAGTTACACAATAGATCATTTGCTGAGCAAAAGCAACACCAAATGATTTTCCAAAATTGCCTTTCCTACAAGAAGTAAGTTCTGTTAAAATTTAAATAAATTAATTTTAAATTAACAGGGCCTAGTTAAATATCATATGGTACATTTTAAAATTATTTATGTGCATCTGTTAAAAAGAATGAGGTAGCTACATTGATTGATTTGACATGATCTTCAAGATGCAGCAATAAAAATTGTAGAACACGCTGTAGATAGTGAGCAACTGTTTGTGCTAACAATCAAAGAAAGGAAGCAAAGAAGACAACATGCACATTCCATGTGGTTGCCTCTGGGGAGATGTTGGGACTGAGAGTGTCGAGTGAAAGCAAGATTAATTTTTATTATATACCTTTTGTTTTCTTTAAATTTTGAGTTATGTAAATGTATTATCCATTCAAAAAATAAAAAATATTTTTAAATTAAAAAATATTTTAAATAAATTACTGTGGGGATTCAAGCTTATTTAGTCACATGTGAGCAAATTTATCCTGAAGACAAAGTAGAATGTTTGACTAAAGCAAGGGACCAGTCGCAGCTCTGGAATAAAAATTATCCACAGTGCTTGGAGAAAAAACAAACAAACAAACATTACATCAGTGATCCTTAGCTTTCAGATACTATAAAATTTTAAGGCCAGAAAACTTTTGTATTTATAAGAAATGTTTTCAAAATGAGTGGGAGCGCTTAAATGCAAGAAACATTATGTTGAGATTCCAATGCCCTCTGGTGAAAGGGCAGTCTGATAAGAACTTTATACCTTTATATCTGCTAGCTGAGATCATTCTGTGTGCTGGGTAAGCCAAACAAGCTGCTAACCAGTCGTGTTCTCTCTTCCAGCAGTGCCACAGAGGGCCTGCCACGTCCACAGGTGTCCTCAGCTCAGTTCATGGACAGAATCACAGCCGGCTGGAGCCGGGTTGAATGTCTGATGTGCAGAAAGTTCATCCATAGCGTATTCAATAGTCTATGACATAATCTGATCACAGAGGTCTGCCAAGGGTTCAACAAGTCTTATAAATTTTTTCTGTCTTTTCTGGATCTGTACTATCGGCCAAAGGAAGAAGCAACAGCTGGTAGGTTTAAAGCATTTAGGTGATGCTCACCTGTTAGATAGACTAAGGCAAAGCACCTGGTTAGCCATGTAAAGAAGGTAGGTGCCTCTGTACTCCATAGCGAAGGAATCGTCACTTGCCACCGCAAAGCTTTTATCCTCTATTTATCATCATCTGTAATAAAAAAAACTTGGTAATTTGGTGTGTGTGTACAGAGAATACACAGAGTGAGGCAAGAGTAGGCTCACAGTTGTTTGTATGGAAAATAATACAGTAATTACCATATTTTTCGAACTATAAGATGTACTTGTTGTTTTGCTTTTTTGTTTGTTTGTTTGTTTCCCCCAAACTTGGGAGGAATAATGGTGGTTAATCCTTCTGTCGAGTTCTGTTAACACTTACATTGGTGAAATATTATGTTATTTATGTTATTAAATATTTTACCACATTTTTTGCTTCAAAATTTTTTCCTATTTCCTCTAAAACCTATGTGCATCTTATGATCCGAAAAATATGGTAACAAATAATAATTCAAGAATAAACTGTGTTTCATGTACTCACAACTAAAGCTACTTTTGTCCCACCCTGTATATGCATAATGTATATACATTATAAAATATAAGATAATGAACACCTATGAAACTATCACCCAACCAAGAAATGAAATGTTGTTTGTTTCTATGATGTATCTCCTCCTCATCTCATTTTCCTGCTTCCTGTCCAGATCAGCACTAATCACTGCCCTACCTTTGTGTTTATCATTCCTCTAAGTTTTAAAGCAGTCATAAATATATGTGTGCATTCAACAGTAAGCACACACACTTTATCTAAGTGATTGTGTATTATTTTACTTTATTTTCATGATTATATGCTTTATTGTATTAATCTTCCACAATTTATTAATCAATTCTATTAAGAAAACTATTTTTTATAATAGAAAAAAATACCATGATCTGTGCTGCCATTAGCTTCCTTCTAATTACTCCTGGAACACAGGTACAACATTTTCCCCCTGGCATTCCTGGGAGGGAGGTTGCTGGGTTGTGCCGTGTGCAAATGCTCTGCCTTGCAAGATAACACCAATGCCTTTCTCATGCGGTGCTGTGAATCTTCTTTTCCATGAAGTTTGTGAAATAGATGAAGAGTGAGTTAACGGTAGTACAGGTGAACTGACAGAAGTAGAATATCAAATAGAAGGCATGTGACCGTAAAAGATACAGGCCAACGTCAGTGTGAGCCACGCCCTGCGTTGGAGAAGAGGGATGTTCCCAGTAGATGCAGGAATAATATCGCCATCTAGAGCCATTTCTAGGCACTGAAATATTCCAGTTTCTGAGAGCTGAAGGGGTAGGTGGCACTGGGTGACACTTCCAGGAAAGTGTTGAACGGAAATGGTGATTTAAGCGTTGTTCTCCCCTTCTCAGTGTAAAGAGAAAGCTTTTATCATTTACCAGAGTGCGTTGTTCTCTGCAGATTAAGTTCCCCAGTGAACTCCAGTTTTCTAAGGGATTTTTTTTTATCAAAAACAGGTATTGGATTATATTAAATGCTTTTTCTGCACCTATCAAGATTACTGTATTTGTTTCTCTTTTTGCTATTAATGTGGTGAATTATTTTTTATGTTAAAGCAACACTGATTTAACATAAAAAGCAATTTAGATTTATCCTCCCCAGAATAAACCTAAATTTGTTGGGTTATTTTGTAGGATTTCTGTATCTATGCCTATGTGATAAAATGTACTTTAAATTTTCTTTTTTGAAATACCCTGAGTAGGGTTTGGTGTCAGTGTTACACTGGCCACAAAATTAGATTTTTTTCTCTATTCTTGGGAAGACTTTAGTTAAGATGTTGATGAGTCTTACTTCAGTGTCTGGAAGATTTTATTAATGAATCCTTCTGGACCTGGAATTTTCTTTGTGGAAAGTTTTTGTTGTTTCTGTTTTATTCTAGTTTAAATATCTTCAATAGAAAATAGACTGTTTAGATTTCCTGTTTTCTCTTATACAGTCTATATAATTTCACCTTAGTTCTCAAATGTATTGGCATAAATTCATTCATATCTTTTTTTAAAGACCTATGGGACTTTGATGTGATGACTTTTATCTTTTCTAGCTTTCTACTTGATCAGCTTTGCTACATATTTATCAATATTAATGGTACCAATTTTCTCTGGTATATGTTTGTTTATAGTTTCACTAATTTCTATTCTTAATATATTTCCTTCTTTTACATTCTTTGAGTTTAATGTGCTGGGGTTTTTTTCTAACTTTTGCAATGGCTGCCTACATAACACAATTTGAGACTTCTTTTTCTTCTGATATATGCATTTAACATTATAAATTTCCCTCCGACCACTGCTTTGGCTGAATTTCACAAGTTTTGCTGTCACATTTTTATTATCCTTTATTTTTAAATATTTTTCATTTTTATGATTTCATTTATGATTCCACCTTTGACACATGGGATATTTAGAGATGTAATATTCCTTTTTCTTCTCTACCCAGAGAGAAGTTCACACGACATTGTTCTGGGTTTCCTTCGTAACTTAAAGGGTAACTCACAGTTTCCAGAGCCCTTGATGTCCTGCCATAGAAAAAAAAGGATATCCTCCAATTCCTTGCAGCAAAAACCCACTTCAGTGGTGGTGACCTTGACTGTCGTATGGAACAGTATATTCACAAAAGGAAAAGTGATAGCATCTATCTCGTAAATCCAAAGAGAACCTGGGAGCAACTTCTGCAGGCAGCTCGTGCCATCATTGCTCTTGAACACCTGGCTGATGTCAGCGTCACATCCTCCAGGAAGACTCGCTAGAGAGCTGCGTGAAGTTTGCTGCTACCACAGGAGCCACTGCAATTGCTGGTCACTTCACCCCTGGAACCTCCACTAACCAGACCCGGCAGCCGCTAGACATTGAGACATCCGCGGTCCTGGATCCCAGGGCACACCACCAGCCTCCCACAGAGGCGTCTTACGTTACCTGCCTACCATCGCTCTGTGTAATGCTGGCGCTCCTCTGTGCTGTGTGGACAGGGCCAGGCCGTGGAACAGCAACGGAGCTGGCTCCGTGGGCCTGAGCTGTGGATACGCCCCCCGGAAGTTCCGCTCACGCACGCCACGATTTCGCAGGAACACGCACGGAAAGTAGTGCCTCCTCCCCACGGCGGAAATCCTGGAGGAACTGAAAAGGGAGGGTGGGCCACTGCTGAAAGGCCGTGACCTAGGAGAAATTGTCTCTGGTTTGCGAACTTACTGCTGTTCAACGAGAGGCCGCAGACCAGTCTGCAGGTGCACAGGTGCACAGGTGCACAGGTGCCTGGTCAGCAGTTCCCTCCGGAGACTGGAGCAGGCAGCTACCGCTGAAGACTGGTGCACAGCTACTGGGTAGGAATAGCCACTGAGTGGTCTTAAGCTGTTCTTCTCAAGCAGAAAATAGAAATAATTGTAATGGGTAAAAACAGTTTCTAAAGGGAAAAAATGCATTACATATTTTCTGATTATTTAGGGATTTCTCATTATTTCTCATTATATTTTTGTTATTCATTTCTAACTTAATTCCACAGTGATCAGAGAAAATACTTTGATTTAACACTTGGAAAAGTCGTGACTTCCTTTACAGTCCAGGGACATATGTGATTGCTTTAAGTGTTCCATTTGAACATGAATAGAGTGTGTATAATGCAGGTGCAGAGTGCTATGTCCTAGCAGTGTTTCACCCACGTGTAGTGAAGTTCAACAGTTGTCCTAGATTTCTATGTGTCTGTTGGTTATTGTGTATGTTGTATGAGTTACAGCATACAAGGCAGGTCAGTTTTGTTTCACATGTTTGGACACTATGCATACAAATCTAGGAGTGTTATATGTCCTTGTGGATTGTGCCTTTTGCCCTTTGAATGCTCCTTTTTATTTTTATACCTTTTATTTTTAGTGATAATTTTTTGCCTTAAAGTCTACCTTGTCTGTTATTAGTATAGTTGTGCAAGCTTTCTTTTTGTGGGTGTTTGCATGGAATAATTTTCCATCCTCTTCAACTTTTCTGGGCCTTATATTTAAAGTATACTATTTATTTGTTTCTTTTTAATACAATCTGACAATCCAGGTTCTGGTGTGTTTCCCCTAGAAGAGAGAAAGTATTGTAACTGTAACATTTGGTCCATGTGTAGTTAACGAATCCGGAAATATTTGAGGTTTTATCTACCATCTTACTCCTCTTTTTCCTTTATCTTGCCTTGTTCTATTGACTAAATCTTGCCAGCTAGAGGACAAACCTAGCCACACACATTTGCTTACACAGCGTTTGTTTATGGGTGCTATTGTTCTGCATGGTCAGAGCTGAACTAATAGCTGTTCAGTAGTGAGCTGTTTAACCGTACAGTGGTATTCCCACTCATGAGAAATGAAGTTTTCTGAAAACTCTTTGATACATAAAATCTTATGGAAAGGATAAGGGATTTTAGTACCCATATACCAAGGACTCCAGAACTCCTAACATCAATGTTAGAAAAAGAAGATAAGGAAATCAACCCCAAAATAAAACGAACAAAAATTTTGGACTTGTATTTCATGAAGGATACCAAATGGCCAATAAACATATAAAATATGTACTCAAATTTATTAGAAATCTCAAAAATACACATTAAAACCACAATCCAATAAAACTCATCTACTAGAATGTCTGAATTTCTTGAGGCAGAAGTGACAATTAGTATGGCTATGGAGCAACCAGAATTCTTACACACTGTTGGTGGGGATGTAAACTGATACTGTCACTTTGAGAACTCTTTGGTGGTATTCGCTGAAACTGAACGCATACCTCCCTTATGACCTCGCAATTCTATGCATACCCAACAGAACTTGATGCACATTTTTTGCCGAAAGACATAGAAAAGAATGTTTTTAGTGTTGCTACATGTTATTGTAGAAAACAAAAAACTCAAAACTACTCAAATAGCCGTCAACATCAGAATGAATAAATAGATTGTGCTCTTTTCCCATAGTGGACTATAAACACAATAAAAAGAAGCAAACTACAGTGGCACACAAGAATGAATATTAAAAACATAATACTGAGTGGAAAAAGCTGTATACAAATGAATGCATATCAGGTGATTCCGTTTGTGTAAAGTTCAAAACCAGGCCCAACTAATCTCTGCTGCAAGAAGTCAGGAAAGTGATTTCCTCCTGGAGGGAGATAGTGTTTGGGGCAGCGTTTAGAGGGCATCTCTGGGCACCGGTGCGGTCGGGTGTCTTGATCTTAGTGGTGGTTACAAGTTCAGTTAGTTTCTGAAAATCCATCTGCCGTATGTACACGTGATTGGTGTGCTTTTCTCTATTATGGCATTCTTCAATAACTTTTAAAATTTTTATGGAGTTTAATTTGGTTAAGAGTACACTTCTAGATTTAGTAATTAAGAGAAGTAGGTGATTATTTAGACAAAAATTTAAAATGTGTTTTTACTATACATTTAATTTTACTTTTTTTCTGAGGCAAACTAACATATTTAGTATATAGAGTACAGAGTAGCTGTCAGTGCAAATGCTTATGCCTGACAAAGCCTCTCCCCCATTTTTGTTACCCTTTTACTATATTATTATACCATAAATATCTGATTATAAGTAAGGCAACAATATGCTCAAGATGGAAAAAATAAAACTTTTTATTGCATCTCCTTTCTGAGAAACCAGATGTCAGGCAGAATAAATTAAATACAATTAAAATAAAATTTATGGATGGGGAAAATCTTAATTCCACTGTGACTGTTGAATGCATATTTTGATGTCTCCCTTTCTAAAGTATGAATCACTAGATTAAAATTACTTGTACACCTTTAGGACTAACAAATAACATAAACTGTATTCAGAAATATTTAACAATTAATGGGAATTGTGTGAGAGTATATTCCTTAGTTCATAATGCATAGGGAAAAGTGAGTGTTTCCTCTTTGAAGTAATTAGGCTATCTTTTGATCTACAGAAAACTGAAGAGAAAATAATCCAGATTCTCTTTCTTTATATTATATGAAAGTCCATATCTTTAGCGAATGAAAATTAGGTGAACAGTAAACAGTAAAAACAATTATTGGAAAAACTCTTCATTATAGCTATTCATTCAAACTATTCATTCACTATTCAAAATTCCTATGACCAGAATGTTAAAGAATTTATATAAAGTTTACTACAGTTTGCTTTATATTATTTGATACATAAGTTATAACCTCCCAAGGAAACATGCATTTTATCACCTTTCCCCCCATACTTTCTTAGAGTCTGCTTTATAGTAGTAAATGAATACGTAATGAATTTCTATCACCATGAAGAGTTCCCTGGAGCTTCTTCATATCAGCCCCTCCCACCATCCCAAAATCCTGCTAACTATTAATCTGCTCTCCACTCCATCACTACAATGGCACCTTCTCCAAAATGTCATAAAAATGAAGCAATAGAGTATGTAGTCTTACCTTGTCCGGCTTCTTTCATGTACCATAATATTTTTCAGATGTATGTAGGTTGTTAAGTTCCATCCATAGTTTGTTTCTTTGTATTGCTGAGTAATATTCCATTGTATGGATTCATCACATTTGTTTATCCAGTCACCAGTAGATAGACATTTGGATAGTTTTTAGTTCAAAGAAGCTATTAAGAATATTATGTAAAAAACTGCTATGAAAATTTGTATGTAAGTGTTTATATGGACAAGTATTTTTATGTTTTAAGTAAATACTAGGAATACGCTTATTAGATCATATGGTATATCTATCTTTACCTTTATTAGAAACTGCCAAACTATCTTGGAAAAGTGGCTGTACTATTTTGCACTCCTATCAGTAATATATGGGTGTTCTAGTTTCTTCACATAGTACTTGACAAAACTTGGAATTATCAGGCTTTGCAAATTTTTGTATTTTAATAAGTGTGGAATTATCTCATTGTAATTTAAACTTGCATGACTAATAATCTTTTTATGTGCTTATTTGTCATTTGTATATCCACTTTCATTAAGTATTTGTTCAGATCTGTTATTGATTTTTTAAACTGGGTTTTTTTTTGAGCCCTTATTATTGAGTTGTAGAAGTTGTTTATATATTCCAGATATAAGTCCTTTATCAGATATCTGTTTTGCAAATTTTTTTCCAGGCTGTAGTTTGGCTTTTAATTTTATTAAGCATGTCTTCAAGTATTATCCTCTGGCATCATGCCCATTAGTTCATTGATTCATTCATTCATTCATTCAGCAAATGCATGTTAAGTGCCTGTTGTGCATCACAGTATTAAAGTTTTTTTAAATAAGCCTTTCTCCCTTTCCATGCTAAAAATCACCTTGGGTTAACCAACCAACACTGTCAGCCTGAAAATGTGAAATGCCAGCCATGTGACTAGTCAACATTTTGACAACAATGATGCCTGGGAGGACTGGAGGAAACCGTCACTATCCAGCGGGAAGCTGTGGCTCTGCGGCTTCCTTGAGGGCATTGCTCTTGTTTAATGGGTGTGCTGTCTCTTGTGGCTTTCTTGTGGGCCAACTACAACAGATATTATGGGACATGCACCTTCTGAGAAAGGGTGGTGCCTGCACCTCTCAATGGGGCCTCGTGCCCTGAACTGCACTGTCACCAGGAGGGCTGGACAAGAGGTTCCTGGGTGGCTGCAGAAACTCCTGCTGATGGTGCACCTGATGCTGTCTGCTCACGGGCTCCCCGCTGTGTCTGGAGAACCTGAATGAATCTGGTGGCACAATGGCTTATTGGGTTCCACGGGTATGTGTGGCTAGTTGAACCCAAGACCACTGCTGCTGCCCAAGCAGAGGAGTGATTTAGGCTACAACACATTGCATGTGAAAAGATGAGTGACTAAATTAAGACGCTTCTTCCAGCTCGGTTATCTTCCATCCTGGAAAAGGGAGGCAAACCACAAACAGGTTTAAAATCATGTCAGACAGTAAATGCTCTGTTGAAAATCAAGCAGCATGTTTGTGGGAGATAAAGTAAGGAGAAGTTGACATTTTATATAGAGTGTTCGGGGAGGGCTCTGTGACAAAATAACACTTGAGCAGAGATTTCAAAGATGTGAGGCAGCAATCCATGTAGTTATATCGGGGAGAACTTTCCAGGCAGAGGAAATAGCAAGTGCAATGGACCTTAGCAGAAACGTGTTAGCGTGTTTGGGAAATAGCTGGTGCAGAGGAGCAAAGAGATGGAGAAATAAGACCAGAAAGCTGTTGGACGGCAGATTTCACAGCACCTTGTAGGCCCCTGGGGACGAAGGGGAGGCCTTGGAGGCTTTAAGCAGCAAGTATGACCATGGCTGCTGGAAGCAGAGACAGGGGATCCTAGGTGGCAGTAGGGAAACCAGTTAAGTTACTGCAATAATTCAAACGGCGGGGGCGGGGACTGGAATGTGGCACCACAAGCAGCGAAACCTGCTCAGATTCGAGATGTGTTTCCAAGCCTCGGTTTTGTTCCTGGATTGACTTTGACATAAGAAGAAAGAAATGGAGTCGATGTTGATTGAAGGCTTGTGATTTAAGCATCCAGATGGATAGGTTGGCACAAATTTAAGTGGAAAAATTTGGAAGAGGAATTTGAGGGGTAAAATTAAGAGACCCTTTTGCTAGTTTTAAAGTGTCCATTAGGCACCTCAGCAGAGATGTGATGCTCACTATGGGTAGTATTTAGACCAAGGACTGGGCCTAGATACTTAGTAGTAGCTTGATTTAATTGAGCATAAAAATTTAAACAGATTTACAACTCTTTTAGGTTTTAATTTTTCTGAAGCATTTCATGATGTGCAGTAAAGTATATGGCATAAGGGGCTCCATTAAAAAATGCGTGGAGGCCGTGAACGGCCTTTGCTTTGCGTGTGTGCTTTTTGTCAGCAAACAAAGGGCAGCTTCAGATATGCAGGGCTTCAAGCTGGACGTAGGTCTTGGAAAACATTTTTTCTCAGTTTGCCTCATAGGAAACAACTAGTCCTCCTTTAGAATGCTTACATTCACAGCAGGATGTGGTCCACATAAAAACGGACTGTTCATTCAGCACGAGAAGCATCACCCAACTCGGTTTTTATTGTCTCCACCACCTGTTGTTGTGAAACAGAGAGTAAGGTGTACGCAACTGTCGCATGTGCGCGGTCACCGTGACCAGTGATGTGATTTACACTCTCTGTGAAAACCATCAAAGGGAAATCTGCTTGTTACCGAAGCATTCAGATTCAAGCACAAAAAGGTAGAACTGCCAGACTATGCAAAGAGCTTCCGGAGTGTGCCCGAGGAGCAGGGACCTGAGGGTCTAGAAATCGCTGTCTTCACATGTAACTGTATTCCCTCTGTGCGCATGGTGCTCATACTCCCTTTTAAAGGGAAAATGACATTTTATAAAATATAAATCACATTCAATTAACTAAATTAAAATCAAGCATAAGATCTTAGTGGGGCTGAAAGTATTGAGATCATCAGCTACCATTGAGCCAAAAAGTCCCAATGATTTCTGCTACCATTAAATTTATTGCTTTAGGTTTTATCAAACATATTAACTTTTTCTTCCCCTCCTTTCCACCACCCTTGTGAAACAACTTTAACTTTATTGCTTTATGTTCAATCATTTTTTTCTCTTTTCCCCTCTCCTATTAGTCCCTGCAAGACCAGTTTCTAACTAGGTTAAGAATATTACAGAACATAAACATTTGAAATGTTATGATTTCTTATCACAAGTAGCTCAAAATAAAAATGACACTGAGCAAATAAAAACATTTTTAAATAAAGCAAAACATACACGTATGGGGAAATTTATGTATCTTCTTTCTAGATTACCACATTATTCTTTTGGGAACCCTTTCCAAACTGCTTTAAGTACCTACTTAGTCTATTACACAGACCAGCAGTTTTAACTGGGTTGTTATCTCTGTGTTGTTAATCTCTCTTTCTCTTCTTTATTTTTCTCTTTGATTCTTCTCTAGTATTCTGTACATACTCTCCTGCACCTCACCCTGGATCATAATATGTCAGAAGGCTAAGGGAGAGTCAATATCACCCCCCCGTATGACAGCAGCAATCTACCAACCAAGAAAGTATGGCATAGGACATTGAAAGTAAAGAAACTACAGAATCTACTTCACCATGAGCATAATGTGACTAAACCAGCTTATCTCCACAACAGATTAGTTCAGTATTGAGTGGTGCTATTATTTGTATTCGTTCAGGGGTCCTGCTAATATTTAAGGGTATTAATCATCCATAAATGTAAGACTGGGGCTTCTCCTTTGGCTCGAATGCTCAAAATCTTCACATTGGATTTGTTTTTTCAATTTTTCAAGCTAATTATTTTAGAGCATCCCCACTGACATTCCACATCTCTTTTTGCTTTGTTATGTTTAAATTAGAGAATATTGGGTCTACAGATTGAGATGCCACAACAAATCTGATGATGACACTATCTATGATTTAGCTTTGCTGTTCTAGGAGAATGCTTGGCAGGAAAGGAGCAAACCATAAATATTTGGTGGGAAGCCATGGCTTCGGGGCTCCCCTGAGGGTATTGCTCTTGTAACAGGTATACTTTTTCTTGTGGGACAAATACAACAAATATTTCAGTGTGGTTTTAATTTACATGATATTAAGCATCTTCTCATATGCTTACTTGCCATCCATAAATCTTAAGTGACATGTCTATTAAATCTTTTTACTATTTCTATTCAAGTGCTTATATTCTTGTTAAGCATCTTTATGTATTCTTGGTGGAAGTACTTTATTAGATATGTGTGTTAGAAATATTTTTTCCAGCCTATGGCTCATTTTTCATTCTCTTAACAGTGTTTTTGGATAGCAAATGTTCTTACTTTAAATTAAATCCAATTTATCAATTTGTTCTTTTATGGATGGTGCTTTTGGTGTGTATCTAAAAGAAAAACATGTAGTCACCATACTTGATGTCATATTTAGGAAATCCAAGATCATAAAATTTTCTCCAAAAAATGTCATAGTGGTTTAGGTTTTGTATTTAGGTCTGCAATCCATTTTCTGTTAATTTTTGTATTTTGTACCTATGAATCAAAGCTTATTCACTTGTACATGAATATTCAATTGTTCCAACACCATTTGTTGAAAAGACTTTTCTCCCCTGAAATTGCCTTGGCGCCTTTGTCAAAACTCAAATGTAGATAGATAGATAGATAGATAGATAGATAATAGATTATTTATTATGTTCCATTGATATTTTTCTTCATTATTTTTATACCATTACTACAATGTATCAATTACTATAGATTTATAACAGGTCTTGAAGTCAGTTAGTGTATGATTTCCAACTTTATTATTCTTTCCAACATGGTGTGATCTATTCTAGTCCTTTGCATTTCAATACTTAGAATTAGCTTGTTGATTTCTACAAAAATGTCTGCCAGGATTTTGATTAAAATTGCCTGAAATGAATAGGTCATTCGAGGTTGGGGTGAGTACTGATATCTTAACAATGATGACTCTCTAACCCATGAATATGGTGTAATTCCCATTTATTCGGGGCTTCCTTAATTTTCCTCAGCAATGTTTTGTATTTCTAATGTCACTGTAGTACCTGGAACCCTACATTAATTCTGTCATCCTTTGTTGAACTAAACTGACATAAGCCTAAGGAGAGAAAGCAAGCCTTACCTTCAACTTTAAATAAAAGAATGCAATGTACAATAGTCCTGCAAAGTCATGTTAACAGTAATGCCATATAGAATTTTATACACTCTCATACTGATCAGATAGCATCTACTTGGACAATCTTGGTAAATTCTAAATCAATATTCCTTTGATCTTTGGCAAAGTTGCTCAGTAGGTTTACATTTTTAATTCCATTTTGATCTTGTTTCATTTTCCATCTTAATTTCTCTTTCTCTGGAGGGGCTGGTATAAAGCAAGCCTTCCTTTATATAAATTTTATTATTAATTCTCCTTTTATATATTCTGAAAACCAATAGTCACATTCTCACCCATTCCTTTTCCTCTATATCCCCCATATAGTTTCTATTTCATGAATAAATGACTCAAAAAGTATATATTATCAGACTGTTCTACTTGGCATACCCCAATATTCATGAATCATAGACGCGAACCTATTTCTCCAGCACTGCAATATGCATTCAATACCTGGAACAAGCATTGTTCTTGTTTCTCTTCCCTCACTCCAAAATTATACTTGTAGCAGGTTTATGCATATTTTAAGTGATTCAGACTATAGTGTTTTTCTTTCCTAAAATAAATTATGTCTTGAAATGGATCACTGATTCCTTCCTTTGATCTGTATAGAAATAATATATCTTTAAAAGTTAATTTTTAAACAGCTTAGTTAGGAATAACCATCTAATAACAGAAATGGAAAAAAGCAAAACTTAAGGCATTAAGCTATGGTATTACTTTTTACTAGTAGACAAGAGAGGATGTTGGAAATTTTTATATCAAAATATTTTAAAATTTACTACAAAAACTTAAGCTGTGAATTTTGAATTAAGAATCAAATAGAAGAAAAAATACTATAGAGTGGTTATATGCTTCTCATCACTTTCTGACAGGAAGTATTAAAGTTAGGATTAAAATATATGCCTGAAGAACAAATTATCTGAAATAATTATTTTAAAGAAATATGCTGCTGTCTATTTTAACATAAGATTTCATAATAAAAGCAGAACTAAATCAGACAAGAACAAACTTTTAAGCAAATTTGAAAAATAATCCTAATTTTATAAAGAATTTTATTCCATCTTCCTCTTTTTGGAATTTGAAAGGTTTTATTCTTAAATTTTATTGCTTTCCTTCTATTAGTTTTAGCTATCTTACTGGCAGGCTGTTTTTATGAGGTAGAATCTTGACTAACAAGATGGGTACCATCTTGCCTTGGAAAATTTACTCTTGTCTAGGACTGGAAAACTTTATAGTGTCTTCCAGAGGCAGTGGTCCCATGTCTGGAGGGAAGGAAACATTTCAACAAATCTGTTGAAAACTATTTAACATGGATAAACTCTAAAGTACCATCTAATTTACCTGCTAACTAGCAGTTTTCATTTCTTATCACTGTCTAAAACTACCTCAAGGTCAAAGTTTAGTGGTCAAGATAGGACTTTATCAATAAATCAGCCAACTCAGAGATGATGGGAAGATAATATAATATTTTACGTAGTCTGAAAAAATGAGTAAATTATAGTTGCACAAGTAGAAAAATACTAAAACAGTATTTCTCAGGCTGTGGTCCCTGGCTGCCTTTATCAGAGGGGCCTCTACAATCTGCATTATTAATAAGTTTCTCAAGTAATTGTTATACACATTATCATTTGAGATTATTGTTTTGAAGTTTTTTACTTAAACCATTAGCAAATAAGTAAAGTACAATATACATCTTGTAGCATATACACAATTCACAAGCAGGGAGTTAAAGGAGGAGAAATCTATGGGGCTGGCTATCTGAAGTTGTCAATGAAAATATGAAGCTAAGGTGAAACTTATGGGAAAAGAAGAATATGCTCTCTCTAGATTTCAGAAGCATAATGATAGAAGGCAAAGAAAAGAAGAGACAAGCCTGTTATGGGAAAAGTCTGAAAAGAGAATGGCCAGACTCTTATTAACACATAGGTGAGGGATTATGGTGGCTGGTACCGGATAGGGGAGATAAAATCGTACAGACCAAGTAGAGGTTAGCAAGTGTTTAGTCTTGAGGTACCATTCGTCTTATTAAATTGATGATAGTGTGTTAAAAACCAGTTTAATGAATTTAATATGGCAATTGTATAGATAAAGGTAAATATATATATATATACATACACACATACACACACACATATGAATTAGTCAAAAAAAAAAAGCAGGCAAGAGGTTTGGCCAAGTAGCAGCATCAGTGATAATGCATTGTGGGGGGGAAAATAGATCTAGGCTTGGTGTTACAAGTTGCTTTAGTGCCCTGCTACAGAGATTGGTTAAATGTGAGAGAAAATTTTTTGACTGTCTTGCTAATTATTCCTTATACCAGATAAGATAGTCAGGAATGCACTTTTATTTTCATTTCAATGGAAAGGCAAAGGAAAATATGTAAATGTTAATTTCTGTTGTTATCCATAATAAATAACTCCAGATATTTAGTAGCCAAATGATTTCGCAAAGGTTACCCTCCCATTAAACAAATCAGGCTCAAGAAAAGGCTTTTCTGGGTAAAGCTGGTACTGCATTAAGATCATAAAGACAACAGTTTCTATTCACAGTCATATTCTGCCCTTTCCCTAACAATATACATTTTGATTTGTTAAATTGTCACATAACACATAAAATAAAAACTTAGTCAACCTTTAGTTATTCAGATGTTAAAAATAAACATTCTGGAAGATTTCATTTTGCACATACTTGAATGTCTAAAGAATCTGTTGACTTCATAAGAGTGACTTTGTCACCCATCTTTTCCTGTAAAGATTCTTTACAAATTCACCCTGTTGTCATCATACTAATAATTCTTGCTGTTGTTTATCTTTGGGACCTGATGTCATATATTTTTTAACTCTTCTCTTGGAGAGGAATTCTAAGACTGAAACACTTAGAAAATAGTAAGATAATTGCCTTGGGAAATCATACATGCACTTGAAGTGAAGCTGACAGGGGAAGCAATCTATCCAAAACAAATCTGTGCAAGGAAAGGGGATGAGACTCTTTCTGGTAATGTGCATGAGAACAAACTCCATCTATCATCAAGGTTTTAACCTTTTTTGTTTACTCAATATTAGCAGATGATTCCCCCTTCCCTCAGCTCACCTGAGTGTACCGGAAGCTAAGGTACAGAGCACTAGGCAAGCTAACTTCCTACCTGAAGGGCCTGTCTCTCCTCTATGCTTGAAGGTTTTTGGATTATTTTGTTTTGTTTTATTTTTTTGACCCTACCGGACTGGGAAATAGGGGTGCTGAAGAGTTAAGACCACAAGGGCCATCTTCAAACAAACAGAGACTGAGGGTGGCTGGACACACCCCAACTTTCCTGCCCCCAAGAGGGACAGGCCCAGAGGTGTTCCCTTTAGTTTCTCATGTGTCCCCACAGGGTTGAACCCAAGTTGCACACAGCAACAGCCCACACATTAACACACTTTTTTGGCTTTTCTTTCTTCCCTTTTTCTCTTTCCCACTTCATTAGTTTGGGTTTCCCCTAAAGGTTTATCTCTTGGGCTTGCCAAATCAACCAATGTAATAATATAAAATGAGAGATGTTTATAGAAAATATCCCCAAGAAACTCTGTTGCCATGCAGAATTAAATTAAGTCAGCTCTCCATGGATATCTAACATGTGAGTGATCATTTTTTTCAATAGTCCTTTACCATTCATAGAGTATATTATTATCTAGGATATAAAATCATCATGTTTATTAATCATCTCCAGAAATTTATTAGTGATCCTATGCATATGTTTTGCAAGTACTACAGTAGTCAGACAGGACCCAGGTGTAAGTCCCTAATGAATGTGGTCTAGAACAGGGGTGTCAAACTCATTTTCATCAGGGGCCACCTCAGCCTTGCAGTTAGTCATGCCTTCAATAGTTGTGAAGGCAGAAGAATATGATACTGATGTGATTTAACCATCCTCTTTCCCTCCTCACTGTCCTATCCCCAAATTTCCACATTTAAAGCAATTCCCTTACTTTTAACTAAAAATAAAACTCTTTTGGTATTGGGAAGTAGCATTTTACACAAGCACCAAGATGCTTAACACTTGACATATTTCAAAACTTTGATAATTGAAGTCTCATATCCCAATTTGAGAATATGGTGGGAAATGCCTACTTAGAATGAATAATTTATAGCAAATGTGCCTTTTTTGCTTTAATATCTCATTTAAGTTTTTGCACTATTATCTCTGATATTTTTCAGAGTTCTCCAAAAGCATGAATACTATATAATGGCAATTATGAGAAGTTCCTCACAGCATTTCACCATCACTTCTTGTCTCCCATTCCAAAATTACTGATTTTTTTAACTTCATTTTTATTGTTGACACTATTACCATTGTCCCCCTTTAACCCTCCTCTCCCCACCTCCACCCAGCCTCGTCCTCAGGCCATCACCACGCTGTTGTCTGTGCCTGTGAGTTATGCACATTTGTTCTTGGGCTGATCCCTTCACCTTCTTTCATCTGGTCCTCCCCGCTCCTCTGACAGTCATCAGACTGATTTTAGAGATTGTTTTCAGCCATAAGAGTATTGCCACTTAAATATTTGTTTGCTTTTTTATGCGATCTAAGAATATTTTAAATTATAATAACAGTGAGCGTTAAGTAACTGCACTGGAGTCACCACAGTCTCCAGAACAAAGTCCCAGTTCCCGTGAACAAAAGATGAGCGCCCAGAATGCTGACGTAATGACGGGCATTTCTATCTATCAACTGCAGTGGCGCCACCATGTGGCAGTAGTGTAAACACAATTTGCAAGTCACTTGTCAGACTAGGGTTGAGATTATTCGTTTTTTATATGCTCTAGATAACACACATTATTTTACATTTTCATAAAGAAATATTTCATTAATATTTTGTTACTTGGTTGGTCAATTTGTATGCCTAAAATCCCATAAAACAAGACAAGATATAATATATTTAGATTAACTTTTCAGAAAAATTCTAAATCACAATGCATCTAGGTTCAAGATTGGTAGTAAATAAAAAATAGGATCTCAGTAATAAGACAACCCAAAAATATTTTATAATTGTTATGACAACCATGATTCTGATCTATTATATTAACATCTTAAGAACATGTAAGAAACATGTAAGAAAGTAAATAAAGACAATTTAAAAGAAAAAAAAGACATCTGGGTCTACACAAAGGTGGAGTTAGAACCAAAGAGGAATAAAAAAGGAAAAACAAATGCTTAGTCTGTTCTGGGAGTCCTGGCAATAAATAAAATGGGATATAAAAGTATGTAAGCATTCTGCTATAATCTCAGCTTCAACTAAACAAAAAAACATATTTCTCTTATACTTAAAATTTCTCCAATTTAATAAATTTATGTTTATTTTAGGTATAAGCTGTATTCTGTTACCAAGAAACTGAGTTCATTTTCCCATTTCTTTAGCCCAGCATGGTCTGTGAAATTTAATAAAAAGTTTGGCGAAAATAAATTTGACTTACTTTGTAGCTATTACCTATTCTTTGAACAACAACAAAAAAAATATGCCAGGCATGCGTAGACTGTAACAAGGATGAATTTCTCTATAACTACAGTCCCTTATCTTGCTTAGCTGAGCAAGTATGAAAAAGAAACCACTCTGCAAGTATGAAGATAAACTAAGTGCACAGAATAATAGGAAGGTATAGTGGATATTAATAGCAAAGCTGAATATGAAAAACCATGCTCCGTTTAGCTAAATATTCTGTGAAATAATAAATGGTTACAAAATGGAGAAATTGACTTTGCAGGCATCTTTGGTGGTGTGTGTTTAAAGAGCATCACTTGCTCTTGTCCCATTTAGTTTTTAAATGAAACGAATTAACATTCCTTGAACTTCAAAAACCAGCTGGTGTTAAGACACCGAGTAACCTGAGATGCCCATCATGAAACCAGGTGCTATGTGACTCCTGAGCCACAACGCCAGGTGCTCCCAGCAGCCGCTCATCACCAGGTGGAGAGCGCACACATATTAGATGGGGCTCCAGCGGATGCTGAAGTCACAAGTAAGGGGTATGAGCAATACCCTAACTCCTACAGCAACGACCTGCCCACCAAGGCCCCAGGATGCTCTTGACATCGTTCCACGTAGAAAGGAAGAAGGCGAAAAGGAAAGTAGCAGAAAAATCCAGTAATGAGCGACTGGAAGCATGATTTACAGCAGGAGCCAGGCATTTTGCGGAGCGGTCTTTCGCCTGAGCGCCATTTTCGTGACTGCGGGCAGCTGTCCCACGTGCACACACAGGGACAAGTTCGGGACTCAGTTAAGTTTGAGAAATTCAGAGTTCAACAAACTGAAGTTTATTTGGGGGTCCTCGAATCCACACACATAGTTTTCCCTGACCTCTGAAATGTCTGTTGTTGGTTTGAGTATGTCACCAACTAATTACCCTCAAAAAAGTGACAAGTACATGCCAGGATGGTGTCTATCACCTCTTTTCTACCTGAGCATCATGTGGCTGGTGGGACACCTTACTTATTCCTGCTCTTTTCACAACTGGCACCCAAGGATAGTAAACATGATTCCACCAAGAGTGTGTGCTCCCCACCTCAGGTAAAGACACATTTGTATCCCAAGCACATTCCTTAACCCCAAGGTCCTATTTCGCAAGTAGGAACCATGGGAATTTGTGCTTAAATTGACAAGAGGCACCATATCCAATACAGTAGCCACTGTTCATATGTGGCTGTTACAAAATTAAAGTATTGATTTTTGCTCATACTCCCCACTTTTCAAGTGTTCAGTAGCCATGATGTGGACAGTAGCTACTGCACTGGACAGTGCAGATACAGCAGATTTGCATCATCAGAGAAAGTTCTGTATAACAGCACTGGACTAGTGTTACACCTCATGCACACACATGTACAGGTAGACACCTTCCTTCTGGTGGAAGCTCACTGAATCTCAGGAGCCTGCAGAGACTCACAGGGAAATCTGGACTTTGCAGCATCCACACCTCCAATCTGCCTCAGCTGAGTGACTGCCAGCACCAAGCAAGCAGGTGAAAGAAAATATCCACCAGCACCATTTCCAGACACTCTTGCCTCCCAAAACAAACTGTTGTATACCACAAGGAGGACACACAAACACACACCCACTCACTCACTCCCTTTTCTCCAAAGAGAAGACGCTAGACTGATTTACCAAAAGACTCATGATGACTAAACTACCCAGCTTTCTGGATCTTCATTGTTCCAGTCATGTTTGGCTCCCAAAACTGCTTTATTTCCCTTGGTTCCAACCATATTTTCTATACTTCCACAATAAGAAGTGAGGCAAACCCGTGGAGAACTGACCCACAGTGATGCTACCCTGAGATAACAGGGATCGGCTGGACCACCAGGTCCCGCTCTGTCCTCGTGATTTATCTCTTTGTGGATGAGCTCCATATTATATACCAACTAAGCTCACTTTAAAAGTTCTCACATGCTTTGTGTTGTTTCTGTCTTTTCACTATTCCTCTTGGTTTAGGTGGCCGTTCTGTAGAGCCCAAGTGCTTTTGGCTACGTTCCTAAGGAAAGCCTGAGGCCTCATACCCAGAATATGACACATGGCTTTCTATTGCTAAAGAAGAAAATGTTCTGGAAGAGAAGAGGAGGAGGCATCTCTAGTGCAAGCAGAGAAAAAAAAATTCAAGCTCATCACTCTAGATCCTAAAATAAAACATTCCCATTTCTCAATGCCAAACACACTGGATAGTTTACTTGATCACCGTAGTTAACTGTTGCTCAATCTGCACATACATAACCTGTAGAAAGTATACAGAGGCATTTCTATAAAGCAATGAAACTGGTTTTTAATCAAACCTGCTGAACCCACAGCTTTAAATAAAGGGTTCTGTTTTCATAATCACCCAGGAAAGTTGTTATGGTAAGATGTCCAACTACAGATGAGACTTGGGTTTCTGTTTTCCTCTTCATCTTCTGTGCTGTGTCAGATATTCTCCTAGGAACCACTGGAGGTGCCCCCAAGCAGAAGGGTAATGGGCATCTTGGAACAATTGGAGGCTGATGCCAAGAACAGTAAATCATTTTTGAGGCATAGAAAGTAGACCCCTTCAGAATGGGAGGGGGAGGTATTCAAAAATGACAGGCTTGAGCAGAGTATCTTTTTAAAAAGTATTTAATAGTTCCATTAGACAGTAAATGGTATTTATTTAAACATTTTCTGTCTTAAGTGTTTACAAGAATAAACTCTCTGTCTCTTAACAAGTCCTGTGGGCATGGGGAAGGGGGGTGGTTGGATTCCTGAGAGGCAGATGCTTCATTCTGTCCTGACCAGTGCCCTGAGCGCCTAGGGTCCTGATAGCATGCCAACTAAAGACCCGGGCCCTGAGAAGTGGAAGTAAAAATGGGTGGATGTCACTACATCATGATGGGCAGTGAGGCTGTGCTCGCGTGGCTGAATCTCATGTAGCAGAATAGGAAGTCGAAGAGAAGTGTAAAACTGATCAATGAAAGTAACCATAGGCACACACCATTGAGAAATGTGGACATAAACACCGGAAGAAACAGCTAAAGGAATTAAAAACAGTTGCCTTGGGACACCTGGAATGAAGAACAGGGCAGGATAGGCCAAGAGATATGCACATTTTCAACGTAAACCTTTAGTGTGAGTAATGAACATGCATTCCTTTTAAAATGTTGACACTTAAGGAAACAATACTGTATTACCTAAAAAAAATCCAGAACCAATGTTTTATGTCATAATAATGAAGTACACTTTAAATTAATCAATGTGCTCTCATCCCTTTCAAAAATCTAGCAACTTTATATTTTCTACATAGCTCCTCACTACCCAGTAAGAAATCACAGACCTCCGTGACTCAGTCAAGCACAGGGGCCCGGCTGCAGGGAAGCACTGGTCAGGGCTGACTCAGTGTCTGCCTCCCAGCCCAGCTTGGTCCGTGTTTTCTCTCTGCCTCCTTCTCTAAGGCTACACAGCTGTCCCTCCTGGCTTGGCCTTCATTCCATTATCTCCCCAGCTCCAGACCAGGGGGCCTGATGGACTGAACACTAGATCACCTAGGGGGATGTTTTTAAATATCAATACCCAGACCCCACCCCACATAAATCATATTCCAATTACTGGGTGAAGGGCCCATGAACTAGCATTTTACGTTTCCCACATGCTTCCAGCCGGCCACTAACATAGCCGAAGAGGCTTGGCTCTGTTGTCCAGATGTGGTTTGGGTAATTAAGTCTCAATACAAAGACAGAGAGAGCCTGGAAGGATATTTTTATCTCTGCCTGACCTGTCCCTGTGTCAGGGTCTGAAAACATGCCGCTATGGACTAAATGTCCCTGTCCCTTCAGGTTTCACCTGTTGAAACCCTATGTGATGGTATCTGGAGGTGGGGCTTTTGGGAGGCAGTTAGGTCACGAGGGCAGATCCTCATGGATGGGATCAGCGCCCTCACAGAAGGGACCCCAGAGGGTTCCTCCCTCCTTCCACCTATGAGGACACAGGGAGAAGACGCCAGCTGCAAACCAGAAAGGGAGCGATCGCCATGCAGCAGGTCTGTGGGTCCCTTGATCTTGGAGTTTCCACCCCCAGAACTATGACAAATCAGCGTTCATTGTTTGAGGCACTCACTGTATGGAGTTTTGTCACAGCAGTGCAAACAGATCAAGCCAGTGCCTCCTCCAACAGGGACTCTGTCTTCACATCCCTTTTATTGCAAGGGCTTTTGTCGCTATTTCTTTGCTTTTGTTTTCAGTGTATCCAATATGCTTGCCTGACCCAGTAAAATGGAGAGAAACAAACACCCGTTATTGAGCATAATAAAAATGTGCACCTGGCATATGCAGATGTTTTTAAAGCTCTTTCATTGGAACTTGTAAAAAGTGTCTCAGTTCTTGAATTTCTTTGGGTAGCAGGAAAGGGGCAGCAGGGAGCTGTGGCAGGAGACTTGTCTGCAGCAGCTCCCCTCCTTCCCGGAGGCTGGGTTAAACACCAGCGCTTTGCTGCCACAGGGCAGACGCAATTGGGGCAGAAGGTAAGAACTTCCTCTTTGCCATCTGAAAGCTGTCAATCTCGCTGCGAACAAACAGGGAATTCCCACAGCTTCGCAAGTGTGAAATTTCACTTTTTGCCATAATTTAACACAGTGATTCTCAAAATAAGAACCCTGGAAATGCGCGATCCTGGAGATGTGGTCAGTGTTACTGAGGAGCATCATTGTTTTGTATTTGATTTTAATTCATTTAAAATTTAAAAGCCATATGTAACTGCCATATTGGATAGTGCCAATTTACACAATCAAAGTTAAGGATGAATAATTGAGAAGCCAAGGGCAGCTGCCCCAATTAAAAATCGGGATCCATTGCCCAGTTTCAGAATGTAAGCCACATTTCATGTCTGGAATTAATTGATTGATTAATTAGCCTTAGGAGAGGCTAACTGGCCATGAGTAAGCACCCTGCGCCATCACAGCAAAGATGCACGGTGATGATCCCTCCAATCCTTCCTCAAAGGAACCTGCAACCACGGGTAACTGCCACATCGAGGACTGTGAGATACAGAATTTGACTTGAAATTGAGGTCAATAAAGATTTTTTTTAGACCATATAGAAAATAAGCTACATGTGAGACCACACCATGGACCCCACGTTAAAGAAGCTCGTGGACCTCATTTTTGTGAACAGTGACCACAGTGCCCTGTCACACGCAGATAAAGTGGTTCAAGTGCACTGGAGACGTACAGGCTGTCCAATGAGGAAGTGTAGATAGTGTGTTGCATACCTTTTAATGCAGAGCAGTGTCTCTCAACCTTGTGTTCATCGTCAACTCCTGTAAGGAGCCTTTTTCAACATCTCTTTTCCTAACTGCCTCTTCCCTATGAAATTATGTATTTAATAATAAGATTTTATTGGGTAGAGTTGGAATTGGAGGTCCACAAACCAAAGTTTTTGTAATACCCAAGGTTTTTCCACTCTCCCCTCCCCAAGAACCAACATTTATCGTGCATGGAGAAGGTGCAAAGCACTATCCTTGGCACTATAAGGAATAAAAATCTAAATGAAACGCTGTCTCTGGAGGTCTCTTACTAGCTAGTAGAGGATAAAGCCTAATAATACAAACTGCCATAAAGGTAGACTGGGTCCTATTGGGGAGACACAGTGAGAGACTCATTCCAGGTGAGGTTTTTGCTGCCGAGAGCATCACTCCTTATCTTCGATGTGTAACCACAGAAACCCACGGGCAGATGGTGCCCTGCAGGAGAACATCCTCCTCATCTTCACATAAACACAGCAGGTCTTCAAACATCTACCTTCACCGCTAGCCACAAGGTACTATTTATACTTAAATTTAAATAACAATCAAAGAAAATTAAAAGTTCAGTTCCTTGGTATCATAAGCCACACATAAAATGCTCAGTGGGCTCATATGTCTACTGGATTCTACATTGGACTGCACAGGTGTTGTACACTTTCATTACAGAGCACCCTGTTGGACAGGCATGGTCTAGACAACATAAAGAGCAATGGAAGCCTTGCCCATAAAGAAAATTGCATGGTAGCTTGCTGGGGGAAACCTTTTGCTTATAAATGTACCTGCTGATAGAGAGTCTCAATTTGTTAGAGCTTAATTACAAAATGACTTTTTTCTTTCCACTGTGCCCACCAGCAATACTGGATCAAATCTGCTTCCCCAGCTGGGTGCTTGCTAACCTAACAAGGTCTCAAGCTGGCGCCATTGTCATGTTCAGTTACTAGAACGATCTGTTTCCCAGTATTTAGGACTTGGTGCTGTTTACTTTTTTGAACTTGAATCTCTCATTTAACTCAAAGCTCTTATCCTCTCATATGCCCTTGTCCCACCCCAAGCAAGATTTAGTGTTTAAGTTGAAGGAGAGGGTGTGGTTGTTCTCTGAGACATCTCTTTTTCATAAAAGAAATGTCTATAGAGGTTTGCTACTCCGGATGTGGGGACAAACTAAGAATGGGAGTGGGGACGACAACATGCTCCTTATGTGAGTGCCTCCATGACGCTGGGCAGGGGCATCTTTGCTTACTTCTGGGTTAGGCTGATTCCAGCTGACTCTGCCCTCTCTAAATGTGACAGCTTCTACAAAAGCGGTGCGAGTGAAGTTTCACTCTGGACCTTTCTGTGTTCAGAATCCTCCCAGTCTCCCGGGGCACATCCACAGGGCAAGTTACCTCCTTCTTCCTCTCCCAAGGTGCCTTCAAACATCAGGAGACACAGTCAAGCACGCCCTTTCTTTCCTGTAATGAGGGAGAACTAAAAAGAAAATTCTCAGGAGGAAAAACTATTCTTCAACCCACTTAGATTAACTACCTGGGAGCTAACAAAAGACAGATTTAGCAGGAGAAGAGACATCCACTTTTTATTAATGTTTACATAACAGGAGTTCACAGAAAAACAGTGAAACTCACAGAAGTGGTTAGGCTCGTAGGGAAAATGGTTTTAGACTTCAAGAGATGATAAATTTGTGAGAAAATGATTAACAAATATATGGGGTAACCACTGGAAAATAGGGCTCTTCAGTAAGCTCTATTTATGCGAACTCATCTTGGTGTCCGCTCCCCATCTGCAGTGACAAGATTTGTCCTTCTCACCCTGGTTGCGGGTGGGAAGCAAAGGGAAATTTATGCCCTGTTCCTAGGCAGAGAAGGGGAAGGCAGAAAATTCTCCCAACATCTGTTGATTTGCTTTAGCTCAAAGTAATCCTTACGCCAAAGTGGCATGTTTTGGAGTGACATATTCTGATAACCTTCCAGAGCATGCTTTTAGTGACAGAATAGGTCTCCAGATTGTGCATTAAGCAAATAACTAGAGACAGGGGTGTCATTCTGCCCTTTTCCGAGACACCCCCAATCCCATGAGGATGTTATGTAAGTTGACTTGGCTCCATGGATGTAAAAGTACTGCTGTCTCCTCCTCCAAGGGAAAGGGAGGGCGGAACCTCCAGCCATAAATTGTAAATGTTCTTCCCCCAAGTTTTTGGACAACAAGAGGAAACAGGGTGTTTGGGGTGGGAGAGAGATGGTGACTGGTGATGGAGGTGGACACAAATGCCACGTTATGAGCCCTGGCAGTTACTAATGGCTTAGGAATACTTAGTGCCTTGTGTCTTCAGCTCTGGGTTTCATCCACAATTATGAGACGACAGGAAAGCCATATTCCACTGTTACTCATGCAGTAGATCTTAAAATCAACCTGAAATTTATGCCTTAAATTTTCCATCCTACCACAGTAAAGATTTTTTAGTTGTTTGGAGGTATGTTCCAGAACAGTTTCCAAGTCATTACGAGGAAAACCTGGGGAAGGTTTTTGAGATGAAGCCAGTCAATAACTAAGGATGAGTTTTAAGGACATATTTAACACACTAGTTGTCGTCACTAATTTTACCATTTACTGTGCATACTCCCACCCTCTGATGGCGCTGTCCTCCACTCCCAGATGGTCCTTCCCAATGCGATTTTACCTTCGGGCCCCGAGTCCTTTTTTATATACACTCCTTTTTGTAAAGTCACTTTGCTATGTGACATTTATCCAGATGGTTTTGTCCAAAGGAACTGCTGAGACCCATTGTTCTTGGAAATGCATATCTCTTTGTGTGATGCACTATAAATGATAAAATTAAAAGAGATTCAAATGATAAAACTTTACATAAAAACAAATTTAACACTAAGCAAAGCCTCCTCTAAGTGTTTGTACCCCCAGCCCACTATGGTTGCTGGCACTAGACTAAAGGGAAATTTATTTTTTTCACTGAAATAACAATGGGGGAGCAAAACCATCTTTTTAAAAATTTAAATAATAAAGAAAATTATTTTGATTTTCATATTCTTCTTAAGATGGCAAAAGCCTTTGATTGACATTGTTTTCCATGAAAAGGCAGCTCTAAGGAAGTTATGTAGTCAGTCACTTACTGTGGACTGACTTCGATTCCCCCATGGTTTATGTGTTGAAGCCTTAATCCCCAATGTGATGCAATTTAGAGATGAGACCTGTGGGAGACGATTAGGTTTAGATGAGGTCAGGAGAATGGGACCCCATGAGAGGATTAGTGTCCTGATAAGAAGAGACACCAGAGAGCTTGGATTCTCTATCTCTCCACCCCCCAACCCCGCCACATGAGGACACAGAAGAAAGCCATCTACAAACCAGGAAAAGAGTCCTTACCAGAAACTAATCATGCTGGCAAATTGACCTTGGACCTTAGCCTCCAGACTGCGAGAAATAAGTTTCTGCTGTTTAAGACACACAGTATATGTGTTTTATTATGGCAGCCCATGCTGACTAACACTGCCCTCTTCATATTTCTATTATCAGTAAGAGTGTGTGAGTATATTGAAACAAATGTGTGCATTGTTACAGAAAGAAAGGTATATTACTTTGATGGAATCCACAGACGTTTAAAAATATGTCATGAGATGAAAAAACAATTCTGGAATAATTTATGTAGCTCTAAATAAAAAGAAATGGTCACATTCTCTTGGCTCCTTTGCTGAGGCACATGAGTCTAGTGCATTTTCAAACTGAGCACACAGCTAAGAGGGCAAGAGGAACCCTAATCTAAAGAGACTAATTCAGAATTCACTTGTCATACTGGTTGACAAATAATTTCAATCAAATATAAGAAGTTTATATGTTTCTCATTTCCATGAAAGAATAAAATAAAAATACTCCACCAACATGATAAAATCAGGTAGTCAGAATAATGGCCTTTCCAATGAGAAAGCATGAGATTTTGTGCTGGGCCACTTACTGAGTACTTTCAATCAATTCCCTACCCTCTCTCGGCTTCAGTGTCCTCATGGGTAAAAATGTGCATAAGAATAATAGTACCTGCATCACTGAATTGTGAAAAATTTAATAAAGTACCCAGCTTATGGCAAACTTTCAACTAATGTTTGATGCCCTGGCTTATCTGAATATTAAATTCAGTTCATGAACTAACATGTATCTAGCAAACTAAGCATAGAATCCAGAAAAATTTCACAAATCATTTTTCATTCAGCCCCTACTGAAAATTCACCAGGCCTCTCACCAGTAAAATGACCTGCACACCATGGAAACAGTTAAGTTTCATGGCATCATATCATGTGAATAATTTTTTCGTCGCATATATTTTATTCACCTACAATTTTGGGTGAGAGTTGAAGAAATTTAGGAAAAAAACACAATGCTCACATGTTATTAATTTTGTGAGGATACAGAAATAATTGAAATAGATCATTTTGATGCAAGTTTTATAAATTATAGAAATCTTCCTGGTGGTCAGATATCAGTTTACATTACAGACTTAAAGTAAGTTTATAAAAAATTAAGGCAAATAAGCTTTGATTTAATATTAAAGTGTTAATTTTCCTGTCAAGGTACCATTTTACATTCTAACCACACTGATTTTTATATTCAGTCTGAGTAGTTCTGTCTGTTTAACACAGGACTTGGTCTATCTGGGGATTCTGTCTGAGCATCTTGAGTGCTCCTTTCCTCCTCGGCCTCAGTGATTCCCTCACAGACACACAGCAATCCTCGCTCAGAAGCGAACCCCAGAGGACCCTCAGCAGATCTCTGAGTTCTCTGAAGCTCCCTCCTCTTGGGTGTTCTGCCCTAAAAACATTTTTTGTTGTGATATAATAATGACATAACATCGTGTAAGTTTAAGGTGCACAACATGTTAATTTAATACATTTATACAACCGCATTATGATTACCATCACAGCATTCAGCTAATGCCTCTATCACATCACACCATTATCATTCTCTTTAGTGCGAGGAGCAGTTAAGATCTAGTCTCTTGCAACTTTGAAGTTTGTAATGCAAACTTCAAATATACTCATGATGCTGTGCATTAGAGCTCCGGAACTTATCTATCCACTTATCTACTGGGTGCGAGTGCATGCCCTGAAGCAACATCTCCCCAGTTCCCCCATTCTTTAGCCCCTGGCAGCCACCATTCTACTTTCTACTTTTATGAGTTTGACTTTTTTAAAAAATTCTCACATACAGGTGACATCATGCAGTATTTGTCTTTCTGTGTCTGACTTCTCTCACTTAGCATCATGCCCTGTGAAATTTGGCCACCTTAGCCTACCGGATTTCTCAGCTCCATCTCCTCAACTCGGGCACCATCAACTTCCACCCAGGTTCTTCCTCCCTCAGCCATGGCCTTCAAACTCTTGGGTAGTAAGCGGGGGTAATCATAGGGTTCACCTCATTGTTTCTTCTCTCTCAGGGATTCCCATCGTTGGTTGCTTGATATCTCATGTCTTGATAAACCATTGTTTTAATGTATTTTGTCCAGTTTTTGTGGTAAAAGCAAGAGGGTAAACTCAGTTTCCTGTTACTACAAAGGCTGCCCACCTTGATTCCTAGCAGGAAGATGAAAATGAGTCCTGGTAAAGCCCTTTTTGTTCTCTCCCAGTTGATGGACGAGGAACCCTCGACTGTCTTCAGCTAATTCCACAATGCCTCCCAACACTGTTAACGGTCAGTCTCACTTCTGCTCCACTGGATGGGGACCTTCATCTGGAATAGCCCTTCAGCATGCCTCCTGCTTTTCCTGACCCCACCTCAGAACACACCCTGGGGAGAGTCTCCAAGGCCCAGGAGAAAGGGACACAGGTGAAAGGAGCAGGTATCAGAGCAAACTTAGTACATATAGTTTAAAGATCCCTTGCCTTTGACAGTTGACTTGTCATCTCACTGTACTTTTATTTCAACTCAATCCTATTCATATCCTTTACATACTGTATATAAACTGTCTTAAAGAAAAAACATATAATTTTCAGTTTTTTATGACTTCTTCCTTCCCCATCCAAGACCCTCCCCTATCATTTACAGAGCAGGAAGAATGTAGTCCAAGGTCCATTGGCCTCCACAGTTCCCACCCACCACTGCCCAAGTCCACTTGGTACCACATCTGGGAGAGTCCTTTCATCTCTCCAGGCCTTGATCACACTTCGCCAGCAGTGCCTCTTGGCACAGGGGTGCCAACAGGGGTACCCTGTAGCCACAGGGGTGAACAACTGGAATTCAGTTGGGCCATAGGTAACCCATTTGGGGAAGACATCTGAGCATTTGTCAAAAGCAGACTTGGGAATTTAAAACATGCCCATGCATTTGCACCAGGAATTCCTTTTTCCTGGGGAGCCTAGAGGGGGTACAGAAGTGCGGGGGTGGAGAACTGAGATTCCTCGCCCGGTGAGGAGCGAGCGGGTGGCTGGAGGACGGGGCACCAGGGCAGGGTCCAGTTAGAGCTGGAGCTGGCTAGTGCTGCCTCTTTGTAAAACCCTTATTCAGAAACCATATCTAAATGCATTTAACTACTTAAATGCTTCTGGTAAGAAACCTGGTTCTCTGTGTCTAAGATAAATTACTTGGACAAGTCAGACTCACAAATTTAATGACAACAAATCATTTTTATCTGAAAACATCTGAAGACTTCAGCAGAAAAAACTTCTGCTCACTGGTGAAGTGGCTTTTTGGCAGACAGGCACTAAAATTACAAGGCAGAGCGAAGTAAAGTATGCTTCCTCAGAAACAAAGTTGGAAACCCATTCCAACTAGCATTTGTTTATAAGAGATACAGTTGCACTTGTCTGCAATGAATCAGTTCTAAGAAGTTTGGTTCCTGTAACTGGGCTTGGACATCCATGGGGTGTCCTCACAGAACAACTGAGCCATTGAGGGAGATTTTCGTGCAGCTGTGAGATCTCAGGGGAAGGTAAAGAAGAGCTGTCTGCCCAGGGCTTCCTCCAATTCATTTCACCTCCAGCTCGTGTTCAGCTTCGCTAGAATGTGAGTTTGTCATGTGGAAATAAAAGAAAATTGTCCAGATAAAAAATATGACCGAACCTTGCCAAGAGAATTCCTTATTAGATTTGTTTATGCACATTTGCAGCTTACTGGGAGGCAGTTTATTATTTCTTTGAAGGAGCGAAGCTTCTTATTTTGTAGAAACAATCCCAAAAGGGTTTTTTATAAATTAACAAGGTCATTTTATTTTCTGGGTCAGTAACAAAATTAAGAGATTTGTTTATATGCTTCTCTTAATACAATCTTAAATAAAATTCACAAACCAAATGGAAAACTTCGCTTCGTTAGCCCGTGACCAAGGAAAATGTGTCATATCTCAATGGAACCTGGAAAACTTTAAAAACATGTAATACAATTTTTGCAATCTTACATAGACAGTAAAAGGCTGAAACTGGATTTGGTTTAAAGTTGTACAATAGTAACACAAACTAATATTTTACACAGAGCACACTTACTTCCTAACTTCAGGAGAAGAAGTAGAGAGAAGACAGGAATTTTCATAGAGAAAAATGATGGGAATTCATCTATAAACTTCAGTTGGATATGCATATTGCTTGTGTCTGACCTTAATTCTAGCTGAAATTTAAGTGTATTTTGCCAGAAAATTAGCAAAGTGGAAACATTAGAATAAAATATATTAAATATTATGTTGGACTTGCCCAGGAATTTGGGCTTGTTCTGAGAGTCAAAAAATATTTGACAACAAGTGCTAAGAGTTAGTGACCAGGTCTATTTATACAGAGATGAGAATATGCAGTGCAGTTAGTCCTGAAGAGAAACGGTTACATCAAACGGCTTAGGAGAAGGATCGATGTACACAGAAGGAGCTAGGATTTGTTTAAAGGTCTTAGGTATCAGTGGTTATGCTGAAATGAAAAAAGTGCAAAATGCCCCTAAAATAACTGAACTGAACCCAATGTCAGCACCTTCCCACCACATCATCGCCTTGAGTCTTACCCAGAGCTGCTCATGTGGAAGGTAAAGCAAACCCAGGAGGGCTTGCAACTGCCCATGTCACCCCCACCCACAGCCTGACACCGTAGGTTGTGTCCCTTTCACAAACGGATTCAAGGTTGGGCCCAGAAAAGGCCACCCAGGCAACCAGGAAAGAGTCTACAGCTGCAAAATAGTTTTTGTCACTTATAGCAGTTTCCAATAAGCTCTGGTTAAAAATTATCCTCTCTGTCTATTTATCCTTCTTTTAAAAACTATTGTCTTCTGCTCTGGCCAAGATGCATTAACAGTCCAGATTTACCCTCCTGCCTGAGGCACTCAAAAATACCAGGCAAAATATTTGGAACAATAGTTTTAAAGAGCATTCAACATGAGACAAGGAGGGACAATGACCCCTAAGAGATAAGAAATATATGGCACAGTGACTGTCCCAGTTTACTGCTCTGAGAGCATTTCTAGGCCCTGGTGAAGGCAGGCGAAAGCCAGCAAGGCCCAACCTGAGGGCGAGGTCTTCCTGAGTTGAGGTGTTGGGAGCAAGACTCGGGAGATTAAGGAGGCTAGAATTGGCACGGTGGAGAACTGGAGAAGAAAGCTGCCCAGAAAGAAAGCTTTGGACATCTGCAGAGGGCCCTCCTCAAGCATGCAGCTGAGTACTGATCAGCTCCTGCATAAGGAAATACTCTGAGACCGAGGACAGAGCCACTGAAAGGATTGGAGGGAACAACACACGTCGGTACCCTCACAGATCCAGGAAGAGGGCCTGCACCCACGGGCCCAGGCAGAGAACCTCCTGGTTCATGGGGGACCAGCTGGAGTGCTCAGATGGGATTGGCCAGCCTTAGGTCATATGCTCCTCTGGTCCTGCAAGTCCAAAAAAAATCCTAGCAGTAAAATTATTGGATCAAAGTATGCACTTTTTCCATTTTGATCAACTACTACCCATTTGGCCACTAAGAAGTTTATCAATTTACACTGCCCTTTTCTTTCACAGTGTCACCATCAAGAGATTGATTGATTTGTCAATCTGATGGGTGAAAACATTTATCTCAGAGCTTAAAACCCTTGCTCCAAGGCAACTCTCCAACCAGACTTGACCACTCCCAGGAATTGCTATCTCTCACCACTCTGTGTTGATAGCCTGAAGCCAGCTCAGTCTAGCAGATGGGATTTCAACTTCACTCCACTGCAAAGGGGCCCAGGGTGCAGACTGATCATCTTCTCCTGTGGAGGAGAATTCAGACTTCACTTACAAAAGACAGTGTGTTCAGAGTCCTTCTTCCTGACTTAAGTTATTTTTTACCAGCAGACTCAGAATAAAGTAATAAGAAGGCATCCTTTAAAAGCAAATAGATTAAGTCTACTACCTTGTCTGTTACCTACTAATTTCACCCAGTGTAACTTTGAGTAAAATGAATTAATCTCTCTAAACTTGTTTCCTCCTCTGAGAAATGAGGAGATTAATACCTACATGTAAAGGGTTGTTGTGAGGAATAAATGAGACAATAAATGGGAAGTCGTCATGCAAGCAGTGAGTAAATACATGGAGAGATGTGCCCCTACATGAGGGTCACCCCGTATGTTCTGAACTTTCTGAGTAAACTGTAATCAATTTATAGTGAAATTGCCCCCATTAAACTTCAAAGAATTTCAAAATAAAGAACAAAGATTCTGGTCAGAGAAACAGCAATGAATTGTTGTGTTTATAAAATTTTATTTGACTTGCAAACTTAAGGACTGCCAAAGAAGCCAAAAAATTACAGAGAGAACCTTCAAGATGAAGAAACCATTTGGTACACACTAAAAAACACTACCAATGTATTAATTTCTTTTCTGCTGCTGTAACAAGTTACCGCAAATTTAGTGGCTTAAAATAACACCAATTAATTCTCTTACAGTTCTAGAGGTCAAAATCCGAAGAGTCAAATAGGATTAAAATCAAGGTCTTTGGGCACGGCTGGTTCTTCCTGGAGGCTCCAGGAGAGAATCCTACTGCAAGCTTCTCACAGCTCAGAGGTGGCTTCCTTGTGTGCTTCCTGCCAGATTAACCGCCTCGCCATGATAACCTTGGACTAATCACTAAACCTCTTAGGGATTTTTATTTTTGTATCTACATTCAATTCAGTTCCACAAGTACTTATTGAGTGCTAAGTATGTTACAGATGCAATGCCTTAGGATACAAGAGGCTTGAGTCACAGTTTCTGTCTTCTATTAGGAAGAATAAAATGATTTACTATAAAAATGAGGGTGAGCAGAGGACCATAAAAAGGACAAGTGTGCAGGAGTTCAAGAGGGAAATTGTTTATAATTGAGATAACCAGGAGAACTTCAGGAAAGAATTGATATTGGAAGTGAGTCTTCAAAGGATGGATAGGATTTCTGCTATCACAAATGGAGAAGGGAAGAATTTCCAGTGAGAGGCACAGGCTGAGGGGAAAAAAATGG
>CM052545.1:24142847-24181655 GCA_028533065.1 Trachops cirrhosus | reverse complement strand
GTGAACTTCTGTGGAAGAGTACCTGTGAGCTTCAGTGGTATAGTCTCCTTCTGGTATCCAGGTGTTTTCAGCTTCCACCTACTCTGGTAGGCCTCCCTCGGTTCCCAGCACCATCAGCTGTGTTGCTGGGATCTCTGCTAAAGCTGGGTGGTGGTTCCCCCTTCTGAAGCTGCCTGGCTTTCCTTCACTGCCACAGCCACATGGTCCTCTCTGCACAATGGCTGCCGGAGTCTCTACTCTGGCAAAGACACGTGGTTCTCCCCGGCAAAGCTGCCAGAGGGTCTACAATCTGCCAAAACTGCGTCGTTCTCCCAAATGCTTATTTCTAATCATTGCTACAATAACATAGAAAATGTACCTAGTAGAGAATTAGTTGGATGACCCCTACAGAAGCCTAGGAAGATTTTGTCACTGCCAATCTAAGGTAGTATTTGACAAGTTCAAATCTTCCAGATGAGAAGAATAAAATGTAATCTGATGTTTGAAGCTTCATTGTAGCTAGAGGTAGTGTGGTATGCAGTGTTTACCCCCTGTCTTGTACTTTATCCTCAAGTACCTTATTCTATTTTAATTTTAAGAATTTATTTAAGCAAAACACAATTCTAATCAGGTAATTCAAAAACACAAGTGGTTAGCAGTGCTTCACTGGCAGGAGTCAGGGGAAGGACTTTTATAGAAAAAAGGTGGAAGCAAAAAAATGAAATTATTGACTGGCTATAGCTATAAGCAGCAATTTTTCAGCCAGTGTGCTGTAGCATACTGGTAGTCCATGAGAATTTTTAAAACATGCAATACCTGACTATTTAGTCAGGGGTCCTGACCTCTTTTCCCTTAGATTGTCAAATAAAGACAACAGCCAACACAACAATAGCCCTCTGGTATGAATGAATCAAAATTATACCTATTTTTGCTCATATCAGCCAAAAATATAACATACTTTTTGGCATGCCACGGAATTTTAGTAATTAGTTTATGAGTGCCATGAAATGAAAAAGGGTGAGAATCACTGGCTTAAAGTGCACGTGCCTGCTTGTGATTGGTTGCCCTTAGGTTTTAATTTCATAAACTTGAGGCATTTACAGGCTTAGATGTTGATTTGTTTGTGTAAGCCCTCTCTGCCTTAGAGCCATATCGATCTACTGGCCTCCTTGTTTTAGTTAATTTAGCAACTATTACCAAGCCAAACCCCAGTATCTGGGTCACAATATCTAGGGGAAAGACCTCTGTATCAAATTTTAAGCCACCCAGGTGATTCCATTAAGCAATCAAATTGATGTTCAACTTCACATAAAACTGATTAATTAGATTATGTTTAAGTTATATATAATTAGAATCAAGAATCTACTAAATTAGTAATATAACCCAATCAATAATTTAATTTAGAGATCATTCTTGGTAATGTGTCCTACTTTTTCTACTGATATCTCCTTTTCCTGAAGTTAATGCAAGAACTTGAATTAGTGTTTTAATGATAAAAACTGAGGCATATTCTATAAAATCATTTATTATTAATATTACTCAGGATGTTTTCTAAGAAATATTACACTCTTAGTTTAAATTTAGAGAGAGATTCAAAGACAAATCATTATGCTAAAATAAAGACCACAGACTCAATCTAAAAGACAAAAATTTGTTTATAAAATATTCAGGAGCAGAGCCTAAAAACACATGATTTGCTCAAAATAAAAACACAATGAGCAAATTCAAATGATTTTTAAAAAATAACTTGAATGAGATAGCAATGATTTCATTTTGTTCAAGAAAACTGGCATTTTCGGCCAGGAAAGCAATGAATAACAAAGCCTGTCTGTCAGGGACAGACAAAGTGTCCAATGAGAAGTGAACAGGGTTTGCCATTTCCGTGTCTGATTTTTCTGAAATCTGGCTGATTTATGAATTCATCTGGTAGATAGAAAATGTTATAAGCATATATAAAATACCTGAAGATCTAGGGATTTATAATAACCTTATTTATACTGCATATCAACTTAATTTAGATTTCAAAAGGAAGACCTGAGGTACGAAAACTTAGTGACTCATTTAAGGTAACCTGGTCAATTCACTTAGTAGGAGAGAGAGAGATAAAGTTTAAGTTTACTGAGTTAGTATTATAATACTGACATATTTGTCAGTATCCCAAAATCCCAGTAGGTTCCACAATAGCCTCTTTTTCCATGGGTGCATCTCAATTTATATAAATCATGTTCAAGACCCATGCCAGTTTCAAATAGGTCTTAAAAGAAGACACTTATACCTCTTTTATAGCTTTGCCCTTTGAGATTTCTGAAACCAACGGTGACATTTAGTGTTTTGACACTGGTGAATGGAAACACACATCCTGATGGAGAAGATGACTACCACATCCAGTAAACTGAACAAATTTTCCGTGTTTACGGAAAGAGGAGCATGCGGTCTTCCAGATTCTGCCTTGAGCCATCCGCTATGTCTGTCATCAGACCAGTTGCATGAAGTAGCACCTGGCCTTTCCAAAAATCACCTGCTTTACATCCATGAATCATATTGCTGATCTCAAGGTGGGGGGGGTAACTCTAATCTTGCCCTCAAACTTGGGGTTTTCTGACACAACAAGGGTGATGAGTCCTGATGAGGAAGGGAATGTATATGGAAAATGAACTGCTTTTTTTTTTTCCTTACACGCCTTCCCCTGTCTGTCTCCCTGTCTTTGGTCACCCTTTCTCCAGTTCCAAACCTCTTCCATAGCCCTTGATCTCCCCCTTTGCTCCAGGTTGGAAATTTTTTTTTTCTGTTGCATTTATTGGGTATAACATTGGTTAATAAAATTATATCAGTTTCAGATGCAAAATTCTATATTATGTCATCTGTATATTGTATTGTGTGTTCACCACCCTAAGTCAAATCTCCTTTATCACCATTTATTCCTCCTTTACCCTCTTTTACTGCCCCCCACCACACTGCCCTTTCACTCTGGTAATTACCATACTGTTGTCTGGGTCTAGGAGGGTTTTTTTCGGTGTTTTGTTTTTGTTTTTGTTTTTTTGCTTAATCCCTTCACCCACCTCTCCAACCTCCCTCCCCTCTGACAGCTATCAGTCTGTTCTCTTTATGAGTCTGCTTCTGTTTTGCTGGTTAGTTTATTTTGTTCTTTAGATTCCACATATAAGTGAAATCATATGGTAGTTATCTTTCTCTGGCTGACTTATTTCACTTAGCATAATACTCTCCAGGTCCATCCATGTTATTATAAAAGGTAAGATTGCCTTCTTTTTTGCAGCCAAGTAGTATTTTCTATTGTGTAAATGTATCACAGCTTTTTTATCCACTCATTGACTGATTGCCAGTTGGGCTGCTTCTGAATCTTGGCTGTTGTAAATATTGCTGCAGTGAACATAGGGGTGCATGTTTTCTGTCAAATTAATGTTTTTGGTTTCTTCAGATATATTCCCACAAGTGGAATCACTGGGTCATAAGGCAGTTCCATTTTTAATTTTTGAGGTAACTCCATACTGCTCTTCACAGTGGCTGCACCAGCCTGCATTCCCAACAACAGTGCACAAGTGTTCCCCTTTCTCCACATCCTTGCCAGCACTTGTTATTTGTTGATTTATTAATGAGAGCCATTCTGACAGGTGTGAAGTTATGTCTCACTGTGATTTGAATTTGAATTTAACTGATGATTTGTGACATTGAGCAACTTTTCACATGTCTATTGGTCATCTGTATGTCCTCTTTGGAGAAGTGTCTACTCAGGTCCTGTGTCTATTTTTTAATTGGATTGTTTGTGGTGGGGGTTGGTGTTGAGTTTTATAAGTTCTTTATAAAATTTGGATATTAACCCCTAATCAGACATGTTATTGGTGAATATGTTCTCCCATTCAGTGGGTTGTCTTTTCATTTTCTTGGTGGTTTCCTTTGTGTGCAAACACTTTTCAGTTTGATGTAGTCCCATTTATTTACTTTTTCTTTTGTTTCCCTTGCCCAAGGAGATTTAGCAGAAAAATATATCTATGAGAAATGTCTGACTTTTTACTGCGTATGTTTTCTTCTATGATTTTTAATGATTTTGAGTCTAACATTTAAGTCTTTAATCCATTTTGAGTTTATCCTTGTGTATGGGATAAGAAGGTGGTCTCATTTCATGTTTTTGCACATATCTGTCCAATTTTCCCACATCATTTATTGAATAGACTATCTTTATCCCATTGTATGTTCCTGCCTCCTTTGTTGTCTTTACCCCACTGTAGTGTTGTTGCCCCCTTTGTCAAATATTAATTGCCCATAAAGATGTGGGTTTATTTCTGGGCTCTCTATTCTGATCCATTGATCTATGTGTCTGTTTTTATGCAAGTACCATGCTGTTTTGGTTACTACCATTTAGTATAGTTTGATATCAGGTAGCGTGATTCCTCCAACTTTGTTCTTTTTGCTCAGCATTGCTGCGGCTACTATGGGTATTTTGTGGTTCCATATAAATTTTTGCAATATTGTTCTAGTTCTGTGAAATACATCATTGGTATCTTGATAGGAATTGCGTTGAATCTATAGATTGCTTTGGGCAGCATGGACATTTTAATGATGTTAATTCTCCCTATCCATGAACATGATATATGCTTCCATTTATTTGAATCTTCTTCAATTTCTTTCTTTAATGTCTTGTAATTTTCCAAGTATAGGTCTTTTACATCCTTGGTTAAATATATTCTTAGGTATTTTTTATGCAATTGTAAATAGGATTGTTTTCTTAGTTTCCTTTTTTGATAGTTTATTATTATGTATATAAATGCAACTGAATTCTGGATATTATTTTGTATCCTGCTACTTTATTGAATCCTTTATCAGAAATGGATTTTGTAGGGAAAAATGGACTGCTCAGTTTTGTGATAATACTAGCCCCAAATTGGAATTTCTATGGTAATTTCATGGTTCCCTCTTTACTACAGAGATATATTTTGAAACTATGAAAAGCAAATCCCAATAATACTCACATAAAAAGTATTGGGAAAATATGTATAGCTGAAACTCTTAATCCTAAACAATTTAACTGGTATCTGTCATCAAAAAGACTAACATTACATCACATGCAAACAGGATATCTCTGAAATTATTAAATGGGCAACTCACTGATGGACAACTTTAAGAATAATAAATAAATAAAACCTAGAGAGAAAAAACAATGTGCAAAAAACAACAGATGGTCAAATAATACAGCACATATGAAAGGTTTGGGTAAAAACCAATTTGCTGAGGAATAGAAAAGGCCAAAGAAATGCACTAGAGATCTTTGTAAACAAAACAAGATGTGCATTCTTCAGAGAGACTCATTTCATTGAACTAGAAAGATACCTGACATACAGTGAGTGATTTAACATAGTTATTGGACTCCTTTCGGAAATTACAAAAATTGAATTTCTCCCCATGCTCAGTCTTTTAAAGAATAACGTAAACCCAAAGCATTTTAACCGGTGCCATATTCAGTGTGACCCTCTGTAATTAGTTTCACATGTGGCTGTTGTGCAATTACTAAAGAAAATGAAGAGATTAACAATGATTTATCATGTTTTATCTTTGTTCTCCCAGTGTGTATGCACACACACACATATGCACACATAAACCCTAAAATCACCCTGGGAGTAATAACCAGGGTCATGTAAGTTTATACCCTTTGTGAGGCCAGGAGTCAGGGTAGGTTATACAGTAATTGCACAAGGGAGCTTGAGACATCCCTTTATTCTTGTGTAGCAGGGGTGTTCAGGCAAAAATCACTCCTTCAAATCGAACTGGTATTGTACCTTTGAAGGGAACATAGTACAAGGACAGCCAACCTAGACCTGGAAGTATTTTTAGGAAACATATGCCTAAGAATGTGAGGCAGAGTTAAATACATGCTCGGGAACAAGCTGGAGAAGGGGACTGAGTTGTCAGAGGCAGCACCGACAACCCTCGGAGCAATGCCGCTACGGTGTGTGTTCTCAGGCAGCGGCTGGGTCCATCATTTCTCAAACATAACGTAGTAACAAAGGTTATCTTCCTGGTATTCACAATGTGCTGAAAATTTAGACAGACCTAGGTTCGAATTCTGTTCACTCAAAGGCCAAGTAAGCTCCACGACCTTGAGCAAGTTGCTTAATACTCTAAGCCTTCATTTCCGTATTTGAAAAATAAAGATAATACCTTCCCCATAATGACCATTAAACATAAAGACCTTAGCTCCAGTGTTTAACACATACCGTATTTTGCCACTGTATAATGCACATTTTTTTGCCCAAATAAGGATGTGCATCATACATGGGTAGTACTAATTCTATATATGTGTTTTTAATTGTTTTATTTATGCTTATGCATTAAAAGTTTAACTCTAGAAAGCAATAATGATATCCACATGCAAAATAATACCCTGGAATATGATAATCAGTTTTGTTTCTAAATATAAATAAATAAATAATTGAATTGAAAAATTAAAATGAAAGATTTTTTCCTTGAAAGTTTAGGCCAAAAACGTCGGTGTGCATTATACATGGGAGCACATTATACACGGCAAAATATGGTAGTAAGTGCTCAACAAATCTTAGCTAAAATAATAAACATTACTAATAAACTGATATTTAAAAGCATTCCATTTCTCACCAGGTTCCCTTCGGTTCTCAAAGGACCTGCCCACCCCAGGCATTTGTAGGTAGGCTGGGAGGGGCCCACTGATCTGCAAACTTCCTGGGCAGCCTCAATATGGTTGTCAAACTTTGAATACACTCGGAGTTTGGGAAATTAATTATGAAAACTTTGTATTTCTTCACACTCTATATTTCTGCAATGTCCACAATGTCTGCTGTGTGTCTAGCAATTCGTTAAGTCTTAAGGAGTGACAAAAAGACCTTGCCTAAGAGATTCATGAGACAGGCTAAAATAAGTGCCACAACCCTACCTAGAAGGGGCGATAGTAGTGAAAAACAAACATAAATCTACTCCAGGACAAGAGGCTACAAAGCAGGACATGGTTCAGTTAGGAAAGCTATAAAAAGTCAACCACATTGCATGACTTAGCAACTGGTTGAATAGCAACGTGGAACTGAAATCAAGTTCTAGAAAGAAGGCAGCATCATGGTTTGGGTAGCTGTGATGGTTAATCTTCTGTGTCAACTTGTCTGGGTCAAGAGATGCCCAGAGAGCTGGTTAAACACTATTTCTGGTGTGTCTGTGAGGGTGTTTCCAGAAAAGATTAAGATTTGAATTGGTGAACTGAGTAGAGCAGATGGCTCTCCCCAATGTGGGTGAGCATTGGCCAATTTTCTGAGGGCCCGAAGAGAACAAAAAGATAGAGGAAGATTGAATCCATTCTCTGTCTGACTTATTGATCTGGAACATTGGCATGCCTGGTTCTCAGGCCTCTAATGCAGTTTGAAATCTACACCATCGGCCTCCAAGCTCTCAGGCCTTTGAGCTGCACAAGCTTTCTTAGGTCTCCAGCTTACAGATATCAAGTCATGTGACTTCTCACCTCCCAAAATCACTTGAGCCAATACCTTATAATAAACCTCTTTATATATATGTATGTATGTTTATAAATATAAATACTTATATATATTTTTATATATATAACATAATAATACATATATATTTTCTATACACACACACATATATATGAAAAAACTTGACTAGCATCAAAATGTAGCATATTTTCCCCTATACCCTATGTTAAAAAATGAAGTTTGGTAGCTTTCTAAGCTCTACAGAAAAGGAAATAGATTAAATGACACCCAAGGCAGGAAAATCATTTAATTACCTGTACCAACATAAGAAAATGGGATATTAACTCTAAAATTTCCTTATAGTTTACCTACTTTCCAGACTAATCAGTCCACCATGAAAGTGGCCACTAACATGCATTTTCTGTATGATCCTTCCGGATGGAAGTCAATTATGTGACTTCAAGAGATAATTTGGTTTAAATTAACTCTATAACTCTAGAAGCATAACAATTGCAGTGACAAAACATGAGAACAAACAAAACATGAGAACAAAATAGAAATGAGAAACAGGAAGCCTTTCCAATGGGAAGGACCCAGCCCAGTAAAGGGCAGCACCTCCAGGTCGTGAAGAATCTAGCCTGGGCTCTCTCCGAAGCTCAGCTAACGACATCTGCAGGCCCGTTCACGTCCCCGAGATTGTACAATGTGCAGAGGATCCTTTTGGCAACTTCCTAACCATGCCAGCCACTCTTCTGTCCATCCAACTTCATCTTGTAAATATTTCACTATGGAGACCAAAATGTAAATAACATAAATTACATTTATAACCTAGTGTCATTTCTTAATACTCTCCTATTTTCAATAACAACCAGGGCACTTGTCATCATCTGTTATTCATTTTTATAGATGTTGCCTATAAACCATTAAGTCTTTGAAACTTAATGGCTAAAATTTTGACATTTATTACCTAGAAAGCATTTGTGTTTTCCTCTTGGTTTCTACAGCAGATCACCTTGTGTTCAAAGTATTTAAGGAGATGTGAAGGACATCTGAAACCATTCACAATTTTATCAAGGTAGATAATAAAGAAATATGCAAAGGGCTTATTCAAACAGAATACCAAAATTATCAATTATCAAAGTAGGAAGCATTAGTATGCACGTACATCTTTGGGCACCTGGCTTGACACCCACGTGCTTTGTGGATGGATGCTAGTAGCTTAAAAGAGATCTCTAGAGTACTTCAATGACCTGTTAATGAAGATAAAATCTAGTACAGCAAAGACAATGAGTATTTTTTATACCACATTCCCAGCTCCTCACTGTGTTAAACTTTCACTTTTTCCCATTCCCCTTTAATTCAGTGGAATGGGAAAAAGGATTTATCCTTGCCTTGCTCCATCTTATTATTTATAAGCCATTAATTTATCTCCTTCCTTCTGGTTGTCTTCATCTGAATTTTGAATTTACAGTTTTCTCCACATCGTCAACTGAACTTAGAGTACAATTTTGATCCTTGGGATAACCTAAAAACTAATGGAAATTTCTCTTGTTCTCTTCAATCTGAGGGTCATCTCTCCTCTTATGCATTTATTTATTCACTCATCCACTCAATTTACCACCCACTGACTTCCTGCTATCATGGCCAGTATAGTTTCTTGCTAGAGTCACCATGGTAATGTACCCCAGACTGAGTGGTTTAAAAAAACAGAAATTTATTTTCTCATGGATGTAAAGGGTAGAAGTCCAAAATCCAGATCTCAGTAGAGTTGATTCCTTCAGAAGGCTATGAAGGAAGGGTCTGTTCTAGACACCTATCTTTGGCTTCTAGATGACCATCTTTTCCATGGGTTTATTCACATTGTCTTCTTTCTTTGTGTGTTTGTGTACAAATTTCCCCCTTTTTACAAAGACACCAATCAAGTTGGTGTAATTAGTTAAGATGAGGACAAACCTACTGCAGTATGTCCTCATCTTAACTAGTTATGCCCACAAAGACCCTATACACAAAGTTACATTTGGAGGTATTGGGGGTTAGGACTTCAACATATGGATTTGGGTAAGAGGAGAGGGAGGCAATTTAACCTGTAATATTCAGGTGCAGTGATAAACACTGAGGATAAAAGACTCCAGTCTAACCAAGGGCCTTTCTTTTCCTCCCACTTCATTGTAAAACCAGGGCTCATTTCATGGAAGTTACATCAATTGTCATATTCTGCACATCTTTATTTTTATTACATATAATTATGTATTCTTTGTCTTTCTATCCTTATCCAAAGTGAATCCCTCCCATGTCCTTGATTCTAAACCTCCCCAACTATTAAGGGGTCTGAAAACCCACATACATCTTCTCTCTCTAGCATTTTCATCTTGACTCACTTCCCTGTGCTTGTACAAAAAGCAAAGATTTTTTTCCATCGTGAAAAATTCATATTGATGGCCCTCTGGATACATCAGAAACTAACCAGAAATAAGTCTCACTAAGTAGATGCTTCCAAGCAATGTTGATGGTTATTCCATCATTTCTTTCTCAGGTTCATTGCCTGGGGGCCTACAGATTTAACTGAAAAAAGACAGATTAACAGGAGAAAAGGAATATATATTTTATCAATATTTTACATGCATAAAAATTCCCAGAAAATAAGTGAAACTCAAGTGCTTAGACTTGGGGATTTATATACCATTTTAACAAAAGAAAGATCAAGACTTTGAGTGACAGTAAATTGCGGCAAAGTCAAAAGGAAATGTATGGGGTAACTAGTGGAGATGAGGGTGATTTTAGTAAGGTTTGTTTATTCAGACTCACCCTGTTGCCAGCAGTCCATCTCTGGTGACAAGACTTGCTTTCCTCCTTGTGGTACAGGAGTAAGGGATACCTCCACAAAGGGAAATTTATGCCCTGCCTTTAAGTAGAAGAGGGGTGAAAAGAGATCTGTTCCCACATCTGTTGATTCTTAATTGCCTTCAGCTCAAAATAGTCCTTATACCCTAGTAGCATATTTTGAGGTGGCATACCCTGACCCCATTCAGTTTCCACATATTTTTTGATTTAGTAAAAAGTGACTATATACTGTGCTGGTTGTCCATATTCCCACTCTGAATGAAATAATTTTCAGCGTGCACCAGGATATAATTTCTCTTACCTATATAAAGTATTGTTAAGTACTATGGTTACCTTACCATCACATATTTGTCATTCTGTGTATTAAATTCATGGCTGAGACCATTTCTAATTTTAGAATTCAAGTAGTGGGTACTTAAAATATGGTTAAGGTAATAACTCAAAGTTTTAAAGTTTTATTATATGCATAGTATATATCTTAATCTTTCAGGTGTATTTCCAAGGTTTTTCCTCTATTCAATTATATTTTGCCTTTGTAGATAAAACCCTTTACTACATTTCTAATCGAAACCTTATCTTCATAGATTTAAAAAATGATTTAATTATTACAAAAGAGTATTGAGAAACCAGGAGGCCCCAGAGAACAGCAAATGATACATACTCATTGTCCTAATAAGTACAAAGTAAAATAAACTTGAAAGTGAGAAATGCTTTTGCAGGCAATGAAAGAAGACATCCCATTCATGAGTGAAATTCAAGATAATGGGTTTGATAACCAAGTGAGACATGTATTTTTAGTCAAGAGCTGTTTCTTGGCACATGATTAACCTAATTTGATATTCAGACACTAAAAAAGAGCAAAATGGGAAATGACCTTCCAAAGGAATACTAAACACAAAATTCATTCATTTGTTCAGCACTAAAAAACATGACTTAAGCCTCTGCTATGTTCCAGACATTGTGCGAAGCACAAGAAACATAATATTGTGTAAGATGGACACAATTTAATTATTCAATAGAACAGGCTAGCAGAGGAAAATTATACTACAAACTGAGATACTGTTACATGTACAAGCTTAAGCAAATGTGGAAATATTGTTAGCAAGAGTATCTAAGCTCATACACAGGGTTCTTTCCTATCTTTCTGAAGGAAAACTGCCTAAGAGATAAATCAACATCCGATAGGGCAAATGGGGATGGACATGTGTCCCAAGCAGAAATAAAGAGAATCAGAGAGACTAGTTGGGAAACTGGTGGAATGATTCAGATGATGGCTTCGGCTAAAAATGGGTCAACAAATGTGTATACTTGGGTTTGTTTAGCCTTATAATATTAGTGTATTGGTGTTTAATTACTGCTGTTTTATTCTTAAAGCAATAAAGAACCATTAAAGATTTTTAAGTGGAGACATAATTGACAAGTAACATTCATTTTAGGGGTACTAAATAATGACTTGATATTTGTATATATTTCAACATAATTACCACAGTAAGACTGGTTAACTAACATCCATCACCATACATAGTTATAAAATTTTTTCTTGGGATATTTTAAGGTTTAGCCTCTTAGCAACTATCAAATGTGCAAATAGTGTTATTGACTATAGTCACCATGCTGTACATTGCATCCCCATGGTTTATTTTTTTTTAAGATTTTTTATTTTTCTAAATTTTTATTTATTTATTTTTAGAGAGAGGGAAAGGAAGGAGAAAGAGAGGGAGAGAAACATCAACATTTGGTTGCCTCTTATGTGGCCCCTACTGGGGACCTGGCCTGCAACCCAGGCATGTGCCCTGACTGGGAATCGAACTGGCAATCCGTTGGTTCACAGCACATGCTCAAGCCACTGAGCTACACCAGCCAGGACCCCATGGCTTATTTATTTTGTAACTGAAATTTTGTACCTTTGACCCCCTCCAACAATTTCACTCATCCAACCCCCACACCCACCTCTGGCAACTACCAATCTGTTCTCTTTATCTGTGAGCTTGGTGTTTGTATGTGGTTTGTTTTGTTTTGTCTTAGACTCACATATAAGTGAGATCATACAGTATTTGTCTTTCTCTGACTTATTTCTTTAGCGTAATGTACTCAAATTTCAACCACGCTATACAAATGACAAGATTTCCATCTTTTAATGTCTAAATAATATTCCATTGTATAAATGCATTATATTTTCTTTATCCATTCACTCATCAGTGGATACATGTTGCTTTCATATCTTAGCTATTGTAAATAATGCTGCAGTGAACATTGGGTGCATATATATTTTTAAGTTAGTGTTTTCATTTTCTTCAGATAAATACCCAGAAGTGGAATTATGGATCATATGGTAATTGCATTTCTAATTTTTTAAAGAATCTCCATACTATTTTCTATGGTGGACGTACCAATTTACATTCCCATCAACAGTGCACAAGGGCTCCTATTCTCCACATCCTTGCCAACACTTATTTATCTCATCTTCTTCATAACCATTCTAATAGGTGTGAGGAGATATCTCATTGTGGCTTTGATTTTCATTTCCCTGATGACTAGTAATGTTGAGTACCTTTTCAGTTAAGGACCTCTTGGCCATGAGTATATCTTTGGAAAAAAATGTCTATTCAGATCTTTTAACCATTTTTTAATGGTATTGTTTGGGTTTTTTTTTTTTCCTGTTGAGTTGTATGAGTTCTTTATATATTTCAGATATTAATCCCTTATCAGATATATAATTCAAAAACATTTTCTCCCATTCAGTAGGTAGCCTTTTTATTTGGTTGATGGTTTCCTTTGCTGTGCAGAAGCTTTTTAGTTCAACATAGTTTCACTTGTTTATTTTTGCTTCTGTTGCTTTTAATTTTGTTGTCAAATCCAAAAAATTATTACCAATACCAATGTCAAGGAGCTTATTGTTTATTTTTCTTCTAGAAGTTTTATTGTTTCAGGGCTTACATGCAAGTTTTTAATTCATTTTGAGTTTGTTGTCATGTATGGTGTAAGATAGTGGTCCAGTTTTCTCAATACCATTTATTGAAGAAATGTCCTTTCTCCATTGTGCATTCTTGTTTCCTTTGTCATAAATTAATTGACCACATATGTGTGGGTTTGTTTCTAAGCTCTCTATTCTGTTCCATTGATCTTTGTGTCTGTTTTAGTGCCAATATCATACTCTTTTAATTATTATAGCTTTATAACATAATTTGAAATTAGGAAGCATGATGACTCTAGCTTTTGTTCTTCTTTCTCAAGATTTTTTTTTTGACTATTTGGGGTCATAACACCTTAAAGACTTTTAAGCAAGAGAATTATATGAAAAAATTAACATTTAAGAACACCCATTCAAGACTGCAGGCAGAGACCAACTTGGAGGCTATCACAATAATCCACACAATGGATGAGGGTACTTTCAACAAGAAGGGGCAGTGGGGTAAACAGAAGTCAAAAGAGTGAATATAATGTTAGGATATAAAACTGACAACTTGAAAAAAGGAAGGAGCAACCAAATAACCAATCTCCAGCACAGATAGTAGGTGGATGATGGTGCCATTTCCAATGTGTTACAGAAAAGTCAGGCTGGCACAAGAGATGATAATTTTTTTTTAATTTTTTATTTATTTATCTTTAGAGGGGAAGGGAAGGAGAGAGGGAGGGAGATATCAATGTATGGTTGCCTCTGGTGCATCCCCTGCTGGGAACTGGCCTGCAACCCAGGCATGTGCCCTGACTGGGAATCGAACTGTGACCCTCTGGTTCACAGGCCTGCACTCAATCCACTGAGCCACACCAACCAGGGCAGGAGATGATCTTGTTTCAGGACATGATTGACTTCCAGGTCTGTGGGTATAGAAATGTAAATATTTAGCTGGCTTTTGGAAATAAGTCTCTGAAGCTCTAGAAGGAGTATAGGACTTGAAGATATAATTTTGAGAGTCATGTACATGTGGAACAAGCTTTTATCCATGGGAAGAGATGAGGATTGTATTACATTAAGAAGAGGCTTGTATAGAATCATAAGGAACACCAACTTTCAAGGAATAGTTAGAAAAAGAGAAATCCTCAAAGGAACTTCGACACAGAGAGACCAGGGTCATGGATGTCACAGAATCTGAGGGAAAGGTGCAATAAGAGAGGGAAGGGGTCAACACAGTCAGTGCTGCTCAAAGGTTTAGAGGGTTACAAAGGTGAATAAGAGTGGGTTGAAGGATGAGTTGAGGATGGATGTTTGAAATCACCACTTAGGAGAATTTGAGAACAAGGTGAATGGGAAAATAAAAATAATTGAGGAACACTGAGTATCCCTGTGAGGTTGGATACCATGACTTTGTACTGGTCCAACTCTGTGTAGTTATGCAATATTCTCCAGCAGCACGGAATAGCAGAGACGTCAACAAAATAGTTCTCAGTTAGACTCATCCAAGTTTTTTACTTTTCTCACAGCAGGAGAGAGATAAGGACAAAGTTTTACCTCATTAATGATTATCAAGAAAGTGTTAACCAAGGAATATAAATTGAATAAAGAAAAAAGTCAAGAAGGTTGTCTGGGGAATATGAAGGGTATAGGTATTCATTTATTAATAACAATCAGAGCAATACCAGCTCTATAACAAACACCACTATCCCAGTGATTTAATACAATAATTCACTCATGTGAGTGTTCTCGATTAGGAGAGGTAGGGGTTCTGCTCCAACATTCAGGGACATAAGTTAATAGATGACCTATTATCTTCAACATATGCTTTCCAAGGTATATGATTTCCAACATATGCTTTCCAATACCCCTGGGCACGATATTCAGCCAGCAAACTGGAGAAAGTATATTTGCTTCTAACCACCTAGACTTGGAATTACCACACATTGCTTAAACTTGGGTTCTTGGCAAGAATTAGTGACCACCCCCACAAATGCAAGATAAGCTAGGAAATATAATAACTTGGCTGAGCAGTTACCACTCTCTAGCAAAAACTCTGAATTAAGGAAGAAGAATGTGAGTCTCTTATACATAGCTAGCTGTCTCAGACACAAATTTTCCATAAGGTTGACTACTATAGACTGGGACCATGTCCATAAGGTATTTAGGATTGGTAGACTGAGGCTAAGTGGGATGTTTCTTTTTCAGTCAAAGGTGGAACAATCTTGGTCATGTCCCTAAATATATCCATAGAAGGCCTGCTAAAATGAAGTGGAAAGGAACGTAAGTGGAGGTGAAAAAGTCAAGAAACTTCCAGAAAATGGTATGGGTTGCTCATGTGGACCTGGAGTCACCCAGGGTAATGGTAGCTTAGGGGAGAGAGGGAGACAATTAGCTGGTTGGTTCACCTTTCATGAAGGGGAGGAAGTAACTGTGAGAGAGGTAAATGACAGCAGCGTAGAGGGGGCCGAGAGGGGGAAAACTAATAAGATAAGCTTCATAAGGGCAAAGACAATTTAATCAGGAGGTGTTGTGATGAGTACGTGGCACTAGAAAAACAGAAGATGCAAGATTGCCATTCATTGTCTCCCTGAGCTAAGAGAGTATATAGGCTTCTTTTAGGTGGCTAAGGGCACCAGTTTCTACTACCAAAAGAGAAAAGAAAGATATTCATTAAAGAAATAAAAAAAATCAATGACGATTAAGTCATATATTATTTCCATGTTGAAGCTGTAAAAATTTAATCCACTGATTTTTTTAATATTTTTGCCAGATAGTAATCAGCAAAGTGTTCAAGATTTGAACACTCAAGCATATTTAATGCAAAATTTATACAAATTTACAAAAACAATCTAATTTTCATGGGCACTCATTGTCATAACAGATCTTGAACAAGTAAATTTTTTGAGCTTTGGATATGACGTCTGTGAAGTGTTAATAATTATACCTCACCCACCAAGATGAGCAAGATGGCCCAGACATTGCCTTGGGTTTTCTTTCACAGCTGAAGTCTATAGTTCTACATACTCACAACTACAAAAAATGAAAGAAAATTTTCACTTGAGACCCAAACAGTAAAATCTTGTAAACCCTAGAAATGCCAACATATATATCATAGACTCATCATATATTCATATAGCAGACATAAATAATGCAGTTCACTATAAAATGTTAACATCCTGACTTTTGATAGAAAATCCAAACAATCCAAAGGAATATTTTATGTAGAGAGTAACTTTATTCGTTATCCAGAACAATGATTTTCCTTCTTTTTCTTCCCTAGAACTCTGTGTTGAAATGTGATATGACAGAAAAAACAAGTATATGAAAGGAAGGACACCAGAACTGCTCCCCGTGGAAGTGAGAGGTAAGGAGTCCAGATTTCATTCCACTTGGGGGAAAAATGCAGAGCCCAGCTCCTTCTTAAAGGGGCTCCTTGGAGCACAATTGGAGGTGAAATCACAGGTGAAGGAACACAGAAAGGGCATCTCCTTAGACAGCCATTCTGTAAACTGCCACAATAATTTCCCATTAAGACTTCCCTGAAGCCGAAACTCACGGATCTGCTCACAGTCAACCCTTAATCAATAGTCCATGATGGGGCTCACTTTTTTCTACCCCATCTCAATGACAGACATGCTAATGCTTGATCATATTTTTTTCAGCATTTTTATTACACATCCTGTATTGTATGGCCTTAAATTGCTTTGTCTAATTATATCATTGTAAATATAATCAACATTTCTTTACCACATTCTACCATAAGATATCCAATTTTTTGAGGAGAAAGAATATACAATTATTGAATTGATCAGGATCCAACATCCAATTCTAAATTAAATATTAATATGAATGAAGAAAATCTTGAAAAGATTAAAAAATGGAAATACAGATGAAAATATGTGGAAATTAAAGGCTGTCAACCTGTTTAACTGGTCAATGAGAAAATAAATGTACTCAGGTTAAGCAAAAAATCTTATTCATGAGTAAGCTTTTTACCCTTGCATTTTCATGAGGGATTTGTGTCAGGAAAGAGGGAGGAAATTTCTTCTTAATGAGAACTGCCTGGCCTCCCCAGTGCTACTCAGCAGTCCAGAACCTGCAAATTCCCCATTTTTCTGAAAGGCTTTGCCAAACATTCGCCACATTCTTTAAGATTTCTATGCCATTCCGCTCTGAAAATATCCAAGAGAGAAATAAAAAGGCATAAATAAAGGCCATGGGAGTAGTATTACAAAGCAGCTGTGGCACTGGGAATGGGGAAAAAATGGTCAGTGTGGCACTTCTTAGAAAAAGAAAAGGTGGTTGATGCATAGCTTAGTGCATGCTGTCACTGTTCACCAAGGCAGCACGAAGGACATGGCAGAATGTGGAGAGGTACGGAGAAACGGTGATGAATGGGGGAGTGGGTTACTTCCCTGTGGAACATAGTGAATCCGGGCGACCTGGGGACATGCAGTGGAAATGTCCAGAAGGCAGTCAGATACACAGAGTTGAAGCTCAAGCGGAGGACGCAGATTTTAGAGTTCTTGGTGTGGCTAACGCCATAGGGATGTAAGAGTGGTTGAAATTGGGCAGGAAGGGCAGGTAAGGGAGGGGTCCTCAACTTGGGGTCCATGCACCCCTATAGTTCCATGAAAAATCTTCAGCAGGTTCTTTTAATCCCCTAAAAGTGTCAGATTTTGTGAGTGTGTTCATTTTATCTGGGAACAATGTCCCCATCTTTGAATTCTCAGAAAAGTATACTCAAAAAGGTATAGAACCAGAGGTCTAGACTGAGAAATGATGATATTTGGGAAGCATGCCTTGAAAAATATAATTGAAAAATGTGTTCATACACATAAAGAGAGTGAGGAGCCAAGATGGAGCCTGAGAAGGGTCTGGAGGCAAGCGAGTCAGAGAAGCAGAAGGATGCAGGGCTGGCTCCAGAGAAGGCAGGGTTGCAGGTATGAGATCGCCCGTCCTGTCATTCAGGGTACAGCTCTAATGTCTGCTGTCAGCGGGGCCTTCTCTGGCCACTTATCTCAACACACATGTATTGTACGTCTTCACCACTAAAAAGCAAGCCCCCTGTGGACAGGGACCCTGGGTCTCCAGTGCCTGAGCCATAAGAAACACTATATGGTTACTGAGTAACTATTTGACTGACCATATTAGAAACCATATGCAATTTTTTTATTTAATTTTTACCTTTCCTTGTTCTAAAGTTAGATTAGTTCAGGTGGTCCATAAACATTTTTGATTGACTAAATAATGGACACTTGAGCAAATATATTTTTGTTTATTTTCTAACAATACAAATAACAAATACAAGCAGAGTACCATTATAAAAGACAGATAAAAATGAAGAGGAGAAAAGTAAAGCTGTTTAAATAAATAATAAAGTAACTAAAAGGATTAGTCATTACAATTTATACTCATTAGTCAGTTTTATTTTTCACTGGTAAAAATGATTTTTATTTACGTGATATACACATTTTATTTTATTCTATGACCTGAAATGCAGGAGAGGAATAAATGCAGCAGTTGTCAAACACTACTAAAAGCCAACCAAACTGGACAATTCCAGAGGTGGGTCTTATTAAGCCAAATGTGGAACATAATGTCCTGAGGTATTCAGGCTATAAATGTTCACTGAGCAAGAATACAGTCTGCTTTCTAGACAAGTTGAGTTACAATAACAGTAAAGTCATTAAACAACATAAAAAGTCATTCCAACAATTATAATGCTACACACTCATCTCTAATAAAAGACATTATTTCTCAGAATTGTAGAAAATTACATTATGGAATTATAGGCATGTTTCCTTAGTTTTCATATCTAAGTCATCCTAATACTTGCTGTAAATAAACTGTCAGACAAGAAGAAATCCCACCTTGGGCCATGTATTTCATTCACTTCCGCCCTCAGGCATGCGTAACAGTGTTTGAGCTGGACTGTAACAAATATTACATCGATCTGACCATAAGGAAGAGAATTGGTATTAAGCAGTACAGATAGGAGATGGTTTCTACAATCAAATAGCTTGTAAACGGATGCATTTTTAAAAGATTCATCTTAAATGTACACCATGGGGGACAGTAGTATTTTCAAGATGGCCTCCCATGCCCTCATTCAGGTACAGACTTGTAAGAGAGAATAAAGGAAAAAGAAAGTTTGACACCTGTGCATAGTTTAATGTTGATACAGGCACAGGGCCCGCTGCATAAATGACAAGGCCCAGTGCAAAATGAAAATGTGGGACTCCTTTTTTAAAAAAGCAGGGGAAAGAAGCCATTATAGGTAGGCATATAAAGGCTTTTCCTGTCTTCCATGAGCTCTCTCTTTCCCTCTCTCTCTCTCTTTCTCTCTTCCCCCTCTGCCCACCCCCTGCCACAGTGTTTTCCATTTGCTAGTACTGTTCTAACTAAAGAAAATTAAAACTTTTAATTATTAACATGACTTTTGGCATCCATCTTTATATTGCATAATGCTTGTTTTAAGTGCAAATGTAAGAGCATTTAACTTCTATGCAAAATCACCAAAGGTAGAAGATTTGTATTTTGTAACTTGTACATTAATTAATATTTAGCAAAACAGTGAAAATACTGCACAAACATAACTTTTTTAAAATTTCATTTCTCAATACAGCACATTCTACCAATACCCTCTACCTTAGTCTTAATGAAAACTAAGGAAGGGTTGAAAAGAAAATGAATATGAGCCACCCTACTTTTCACTTTCCTTCTATCATGATTTTCAGGGTCCATGGTTAGCTAGTATACGGAAGTCACAGAGGTAAGAAAAGATATGATAGGGCTCCTACCTAAGCTGTTGGTGTTTCTCTGGAGCCATTGTCACTTGAGAAGCAAATTCTGGTTCAAAAGGGAGGGATGCTTCTTCAGTTGTCAGCATCACACATCCTCAGTTACACTCGTGACACACTCACTTTGTGTATTTGTTCTCACCTTTTCAAATCAGTCAATTTCAACTTGAATCCCGAGTCATGCAATTTCTTTCAACAGCAAAATTCTAAAACCTCTTTTAAATAGTGTAGGTAGGTATTTAAAGTTCAGAACTCAACAAGAACAAACTTCCTCATACACTAGATATTCAAATGATACAAATAAACTTATCTACATCATTTGGCTCTAACCAAGTATCTGTTCATCTGGTAAATACGGCCTATTTATGCAATCAATTCCTGAGTTCAGTGAGAGAAGCCATATATTAACCTGAAGATTCTTTAAGAACTGTTGTATATTTTTTGAATAAAGTAAATTAGTTTATGTAAATTGGTTCAGTAAATATTTCAACAGGATCCAATATGACATTTGGCAATATTCCTTACTCCTAACTATTCAATATTCCTAACTATAAAAATCTATGAGATACCTTCCCAATTACATTTGCTTCACTGCACTAAAATGTCAAGGTGACCTGAGAACAGGTGTTTAACTTAGAACAAAAGAAACAACAGGCCCAGGTTCGTTTCCAACAATACAGCTTGGCTTTCAGTCTCCTAGAAAAACTTCCTAAAATCACTGGGCTTCAAACACTCCATTTAACATACAAGATTTTCTTAGTCCCACACCAAAAAAGTGTAAAACTGGTCTCTTGTATACATACATGTTTCCCCCATTGTTCCCTATGTGACAAATTTAAAAAGACATTTAACATTCTTAAATTTTATTACAGATGTCTAAGACATGTTTCCCCAAAATAAATAGTTAAAAAAGATGAAATCGTTTTTATTTCATTGTGGACCACCTTCATTTCTTTTAAGCACCTGGCACATGGTCCAGGGACAGTTTTTAAGTACTTTCAAAAATTCATTTTTCTAGAAGTTAAATAAACATACTTCTTCCTGCAGTCCTCTTGATTATTCCTGTGGTTTGTTTTCCAACTGCCAACCTGAAAAGCCACGGCGAAAGGAAGCCTCCTTGTTTTTGTCTCAGGATCAGTACCAGCGGGTGCTCTCCAGCAGCTTGGTGCTGCCCGCCCAGAGAAACAGCAGGACCTGTACCTGAGGACAAAACTGCTTCATCATTTTTTCATGTGTCAAGTGACACAAGTCTCACCTCACCTGTTCTAGACCAGTTGTTCTCAAACTGCAGCGTGTCAGAACCTGGAAATCCTGCTAAACCATCAATTTCTGAGCTCCACACCCAAGTTTCTGCTTCAGTAGATGGGGCTGGAGCCTGAGAACTTGTGTTTCTAACCAGTTCCCAGGCCCACACAATGACAGCCACTGTAACAGATTGTCGTACAGGTCCAATAAGAAACAAAAGTTGTTACAAAAACTAACTTTTAAATTACTACTAAAGAAAATTAAAGCATTCATACTTCTGACTCTAACATTTTCCTATCATGACCTCACAGTATTTCTTAAAAGAAAGTCAAGAAGTAATAATATAAATATCCATTTTTCCAATCATCAAAAATATGTTTAACATTATTATACATATCAATTTTGCCTTTATATTTACAAATTTAAGCACAGCTATTTATTTTATTTTAACTTGTAGATGGTTTTCCAAAAAATATGTCTTTCATTTAGAATAACACAAAATTGAAGACACTATATCACCTTTAAAATGCAACTAAATTAAACTGATTTCACATATATTTATAGATATCCTAAAAGTTGCAAAGCAAATTCTTACTACATATAAAGTTAAATTTTTCTAAATTGTACATTATTATATAGGTGTTGTTTGCTACCAATATTTGTACCTCTCATTAAAACTAAGCCATATTTTAAAAACACACATAGACACAGACAACGGTATGGTGATCGCCAGCGGGAAAGGAGAGTGAAGGGAGGTGGAGGAGGACAAAGCAGGGACAAATGGTGACGGGAAGGCACTTGACTTTGGGCAGTGAGTGCATGGTGCAGGATGCAGCTGATGAGCTGTAGAGCCGTGCACTTGAAACCTGTGTGGTTTCACTAACCAATGTCATCCCCAAAAACTCTACAAAAATTAATAATAATATTTTAAAAGAACTATACTACACTAGGGGAGAAAATAATAAAGACCACATTAAAGTATTCATGAAAGTCAAAAAAACTTAAGCCATATTGTTTAAATTTCCAGTTTATACCATTTATTATTATTTCATCAATAATGTAAGAAATATCATTCAACTGAAAAATAAATTTACCTTAGTGTTCTAAATGTACACACTATGTTATAGAATATATGAGATCAGTTCCTTGTAATAAACCAGTGCCCACATTAGTTTGCTAAATCTTACCATGTAAATTAATGTCCAAAAGAAATATTTTTCATTCATAAAAGATTTGAAACTTCAAATTATTCAATATATGTGCCTAAAAACTTAATTTTCATTAACTTCAGACCCTGTATATTTTTATGTTTATTTGAAGCACTTTGAAAAATTAACAAAATACATTTGTTTACTCTTCAGTTCTCTGAAACTAGCTTCTTTGCTACACATTATCTAATTCAGGTAAAGGGAATTTTATAATGACAGGGATACCTTCAGAGAAGGCTACTTTTCAGGACTTCAAATTGCTTTTTTGTATTGTGTTATTTAATAATCAAGCATGGTCTTAACACTGCTCAGAAACTGATTTCATTGGGGCTGAGAACACCAATTTTCCAAGCCTTTCAAAAGGATATAAATTACTATTATGATGTAGAGACTTATAAAGTGTAAATTCTAAAGTAATTTACAAAGTTAATTTGGGTAAAATTAACAAATGGTATGCAAATCACTGGACTTAATCTCTACTGATCCTGGAGGGAAAAAGAAGTTGAATTCAATCACTATCATCAAAAATATGCAAGGAGATAAAGTTTGCTATTAATTGAAAAATTTGACACAATGCACCCAGATTCATTACCTTTCCAACCTGAATCTTTATAATCCTTTAATGCATCCCTATTTTTCCAGGCTTCCCTTTTCCAGGAAATCACCAGGTATCAGGTACTAAAGTCTAACGTGTTCCATAATAATAGTCTCAGAGTTAACAGGCCCAGCCCACTAGGTTGGCTCATTTAGATTCCATTTCCAGAGCCTCATCCTCCTCCCACCTGCTCTTTTTTTCTTTTTATTGATTGTCAGTGCCCAATAGTCTGCTGAGCTTTTGTTAAGTGCCTGTTTGATTTTTGGTGCTTCCAATTTGAATTCCCGTGATTCCACTTGGCTTAATTCCATAATTTGCCCATTTGTGCCATGACTGAAGCTGAAGTTTCTCTAGCACCCTGTCTCCACCTCCCCTTGATTCCAACACTTACACATGTCTCTCAATATTCCACATAGATTTCTTATCCCCCTGTAGCAAATCTGGCAAGGTATTTGACCCTTTAAAATATACAACTATATGATATGTTTACAGATTGACAAGTTGTAGAGAAAACCCAGCTTCACTTTTCAAAAGAAGAATAGCAACCAATAAACATGATAGGAATGAAGAGATGCCTGAATCTGCCTTCATTAAGGTTTTTTTTAAAGATTCTATTTGTTCACTTAATTTATTTATGGAAAGAGGGGAAAGGAGGGAGAGAGAGAGAGAAACATCAATGTGTGAGAGATATACATCAGTCAGCCTGCAACCCAGGCATGTGCCCTGACCAGGAATTGAACCCAAGACATTTTGGTTTGCAGGCTGGTACTCAATCCACTGAACTGCACCAGCCAGGGCCCTTCATTAAGTTTTTATCCCCAGACCCAATTATGTTTGATTAGTCTGTGGGAAATATAATAGCTGAGAAATTTCCTATAGCCATTTCATCAAATGCTAACATAAGCAATAGCCAGTAATTTGGGACACAATTTAGAAATCCCAGGAACTCAGGTTTGGACTCGAGCAATTCTAAAAGAAGATTAAATGAGAAACAGAAACACATTTTTATCTTCATAACTAGAACTTCTTGTCCCAACACGTTCTCTTTTCAATAGCACAGCCTGAAGAGTGTTATCCCACCAGCAGGAGAGTAATATGACAAAATTGATCTGTCTCCACATAGCAAAATGATAATTTCATGATTATGTAGGGTCTGGCAGAAGTAGGGCCTACTTGAGTGTGGTTGGTAGGGTAATAATATGGGTGTAACCGTTTATAGTTTTAATATAAACATTTCACCTAAAATGCCATATGGTGTGCTTGAGTATGATATTGATGTGTTACAGAATTCTATGCTTATAATTTGATAATAAAATATTTTATAATAAAAAGGGGCATTATTTGTGCTGGATCCTGTATTTTGGGGGGGTTTTAATTTGCATTTATTTATGACTGTTGTGATAATAGTCATTACTTTTTACATTTTTCACAAATTCTCTATACATCAACTTATAAAGCTTGACAATATTCTCATTCAACTTACATTAGTTAATGATCCATTTATTCACCATCTGTCCTTTCCTCAGTCTCAACCCTGTTCACTACCCCATTCACCTCTTACCAGTACTCACTAATTCTGAACATCGCCTAAGTATTTTCAGCCTTGGTACTATTTCCTTTTATACTTACTGGCATAGTAAACTTCTGGATTGTGGTAGACTGTGGGCCTTCCTACCCATTCTCCATTTGCTGACAATGTATCCTATATGAACTGCTAATCACCATGATAAATACATAGTCTAGCCTCAGATAATTATTAGACCCTGTTCTCCTAAGCACAATGCTGAGTTCAGGGCCAAATGTGTAACCTAAAATCAGACACCTGCACCAATAGTTCTTTAATTAGACTAGGAGATGTTTCCCTGCTTTCAGGATCATGGAACTGAAAAAACAAGAACCAGAGGTTAATAACAGCCATTATGTCAACCATATAGAGACAGTCTGTCTACAGTAATAAGGCAGAGAAGGAGAAACAAAGTAGAATGGCAGAGAGAGACAGAGACTGGGACAGAGACCAAACAGAGAGACAGAGACTTGACCTCAGCTGAGCTGGATTTCTGTCACCAGCACCCCAGTGAGTCCTGACTAATACAAAAATGAGACGTGGATTGGCATAGTAAAAGATATAACTTCTGGAACGTCTCCCTTGGGAAAGAGATTGTATGTTACGCCTACAGGTGATCAGAAAGGCAGATTGAAGTTGTCACTAGAGCTGTTCATCGACATAGTTCTGCTCCCCTCCTTCCAGCCAGCGGGTGGACTGCCCTTTCCTTACCACTTCGAAGTGAGCCCATGAAATGTGAGCAGACAGCATGTGCATTGCTTCCAGGCAGAATCTGTAAGAGCCAGTGTGCAACTGGCCATGTCACCTTTCTCCTGCATTAATGGCTTTTTTTTCCTCAACAAAATTGAGTTTGATAACCTCATGTTGTTACCATTGTTGTTAATTAAAATTCTACTTCATTATGAAACATTTCCTTTTTGTTTGATCATCAGATCTAAAAACTACTAAAGAACTATAAATCTTTATATGTTTCCTATCCTATTATTGATTTTAATATAGTAAAACGCAACCTGACGGGATCTTAAAGAAACCTCTTGCACCATTCTCCAGCTGCACTGTCCCATATTGTGGCTACTGAACACTTGAAATGTGGCTAGTCCAAACTGAGATGTGCTACATGTGTGTAAATTATTGTACATGCCAGATTGCAAAGACAGTAAAGGATTAAATATCTCCTTAATAAATTTTAGATTTTGGATATATTAAGCTGAGTAAAATGTATTGTTAAAATTAATCTTATGTGTTTCTTTTTATTTTTTAAACGTGGCCACTAGAAAATTTTAAATTGCATGTGTGGTTTGCATTGTCTTTCTTTTGGGCATCCCTGTTTTAAAGTCAAAGTGTGTTCATGATTAACCATGATTAAGATTGTGCTCCTCTGGCAATGGCTGCTGTTAGCAAGCCTTTGTAGTCATACCAGACCACGATAGCTGACTTACAGCTGTTACACAACTCCTCATCTCCCTAGTCTCTGCTCTTTCTCATCTTGTGCAGCACATGGTCCTGAGATGGGTCTTTTTTCATTAGCGTTCTTTTGATTATATCAACTCATTGCTCAGAAATTATTATCAATTTTATAAAAACTAATCAAGCTAATGTCTGACACTCTCCAACAACTGATTATCCCATAGCCCTCCATTACCATTTATTTTCATTTTCTGGCCTACTCTACTCCAGACCTGCTATTGCACATGGTTATCTTTAGCACTCACTTGTGCAATGCTGTTTCTATTACTCTCTATCAATCCATGACCTTCTCTGTCTTTCACACTCTCTACACAGATTTTTCTCCCCTAAAAATATCTCCCAAGGTGGATCCCACCCAGTATCCTATACACATCTCTTTGATGGCCTCTCCTATCTCTTTTACTACATATTGCTCACAGCATGGATTTGTATTCATTGAGAGAGTTCATTAAAATATATTTTAAGTAATTCATGTGCATGCATTCTGTCTCCATACTAATTTATAAATTACTTTGAAGCAGAGTATTATATTTCATAAAATGATAGAGCTATAATGCATCTGGAAGATCAACTATTTGGTTTATAATGAGGCAGCTGAGGACCAGAATGTATAAGTGACTTATCAGAGGTTGCATGTGTAATCAGTGGTAAAACCAGGACTGGAACTCCCCGTTGTCTGCTGGTACTACCAGAAAAAGACACATTTACTTTTCTAGTTTATTCTTCCTTCCAGTATGTAGGAGATGTCCCTTGCATAAATCAGGTAGTCTCAAGTGAGCGATGCGGAGGCATCAGCAGCAGACTGATAGTGCCTAACAGGGAGAACACTGGGTTTATTAAGCTAAGGTTAAGAGCACTAAATCTCCTGTAGGGCTGACCCCATGGAGTGATGAGCACATTAAATCATAGACAAGTGGGCTGGGGAGGCAAGGCTGCTAGTGCAGCAGGGGAGCTGAAGTGCAATCTGGAGCTGAAGCCTAACTGTAATGACTGAGCATGCAGCTCGTGGGGAAAGAAGGAAGGAGGATGGCTCCGCAGAGAGCTCACAGGTTGACAGACACACAACAGCAAATTTAGTTTCCAGATGCCATCCACTTATTCAATCTACTGGCTATATTACTCTTTGTATAGCGCCAGTCTTGAACTAGGTAGGCTCAATCTACATACAATGAGCCTGAAACTTGAATGTGTTCAATTACAGTAGTTTGAGGAAACTAAGTAAAGCAAAGTTAATAATACGAAGCTTATAGCTTGCACTTCACAAATACAGTCAACTGGTTTTACTGCATAACATGATTAGAAAGATAGATGATAGATAGACAGACAGACAGACATATAGATAGAATTAAGCTTGTTAACCCTGTCCTCATCTTCACAGCGTGAATTTTGCAGAGGATCATAATTCTATTATGTCTCTGTTATACCCCTCAAAGGCAACATATGAATCCCCATGGGACTCGGTTGACCATTTAATGGTGACTTTTTGCTAAAAATAATATAATAGCTTCTGATCACATCTACCTAGGATGAAATTGTTTAGATTTTGTATAAAATTGCTTATTAAATACCTGTACTTATTCATTGCTGTGTTTGTTCCAGTTGCATATTTTCTTGATATTTCCAAGAAGTCATTTCTCTTCAGAATTGTTTAATTAATGCTAAATTGAGACAACCAAATCATCAGTTGGTGTGACCTAGAGATGATGAGTATCTCCAGAGTGTTGACTGACTGATAGCTGTCTATCGGAAATGGATACATAGGATGAATAATTTGACAGCATGCATTTTAGCTCTTAAATTGCCCTGATCTTAATTTATGAATATCTCTTCATCGTGAGACTCTGACAAAGCTTTTACCAACCTCTTTCACTGAGATTTTCCCAGGACTGTAAACAAACAAACGTACTAAAACGGCTTTTTCTACTGTTAAAAATGATGGTAGCAAGTAGGTTCAGAAGCATGAACACAAGCCCTTAAGTGTCATTATCTAATTTTAAAGTATGATACTGAAGAATGTAGTAGTGTTTTCCAGTGATAGCAGGAAGGAAAAACCACAAGATTACAAACTTGAATCTGAATAGTGCAGACAGGTTATTAATGCTTGTCTAGCTTGACTCACTAGATTCTCTGAAGAAATAATTTTCAAATAGAAGGTTTTGTTGTTATTCAGAGAGCCTCAACACAATTTTTTAAAAGAGGTTCCAAGATAAGAAAAGGTGTCAAGCTCTATTAGCCAAAGTCAGCACCAAATCTAGGGTAGGAATCCCAAGATACTCAGCCAAACAGAGGCAATGACATCACAGATTCTATCAGGCCCAGAGTGCAAATGTATAACTGAACAATGTAAAGAGGGAGAGAAGGCTAGGAACATGCACCTTCTGTTTGTTTTTAAAACTCTGTAATATTTGTCTTTAAACTGCAGGACCAAAAAATGAGAAAACACTTTAATTCAGATTTTAGGTGAGAAGAACTCTTTTTTTTTTCAGTTGATTTTAGAGACAGAGGAAGGGAGAGAGAAAAAAATTAACTTGTTATTCCACCCACTCATGCACTAACTGGTTGACTCTTGTATGTGCCTTGACTGGGGATCAAACCTGCAACCTTGGCATATAGGTATGACGCTTCATCCAGCTGAGCTTCCCAGTCGGGCTTAGAAGGATTCTATTTTAATTATCTGCTAAAAATCAATACCTAAGCATTGTTCAGGGAAGTCTTTTGTTAGAATACAGTTGTTCTCAGTCAAGAGCAAGTTTGCCCCCCAGGGGTCATTTGCCAAAATCTGGAGACATTTTTTCAATTGTTGCATCTAGGGAGTGCTATTGACATCTAGTGGGTAGGGGCCAGCGATGCTGCTAAATATCCTACAATGCAAAGGATCACACCTCACAATAAAAACATTTTCTTACAACAGTTTTTGCTGTCAGATAGGCGCTTGATTTATCAGGATGGTCACTTCAGAAATTATTAATATATAAATGTCTAATCATTATGTTGTACATCTGAAACTAATACAATATTGTATGTCAAATGTAATTTTAAAATAAAAATCATTTTTTAAAAAGTCCTCTTGTCTGCCCTGTCTGGTACGGCTCAGTGGATTGAATGCTGGCCTGCAAATCAAAGGGTCACCAGTATGATTCCCAGTCAGGACACATGCCTGGGTTGAAGGCCAGGTCCCCAGTAGGGAGCGTGCAAGAGGCAACCACACATCGATGTTTTTCTCCCTCTCTTTCTCCCTTCCTTCTCCTCTTCAAAAACAAATAAATAAAATCTTTAAAAAACATTCTCTTGTCCAAAATATCAAAGTGCCTGCTATGATATATGGTAGGAGTAATCTATATTCACTCCTGGGTTTCTTCCACCCATATTCCTATATAAAACTAATATTCCAGTTTGACTATATTTGCTGAAAATAAGGAAGAAGTGGTATCCTTAAGAAAATGTCTAAAATCGTTCCTTTAAGTAAATATCTATTTTAGCAAATCTAATATAGTTTTAGTGAAATAAGATATTATTTTGAAGTTTTGTACTGATAATTTGAGATTAAAAATAAATTCATGTCCAGAAAGTATCCAGCCATGCACTATGAAAAATAAAGACATATATTGAAGAAGATACAAGATACAAGAAACATTGTACTTAGGACAGTGACACCTCAGTCCCCTTCAGAGTAGGCACCTTGGGATCTCACACAGTTCTCCCAATTGTCATCAGCTGCCCTGTTGTATTTTCCTAAATCTCATCAACAGTCTGAAATATCTTCCCTTTAAAATGTGATTTTAGTTTTGGAAAAAGCCAGAAGTCACAGGGTGCCAGATCTGGGCTGTTGGGGAGCTGAGTCACCTGGGTGATTTGATATTTTGCGAAAAAACTCTTCACAAAGACAAGATGCATGAGTGGGCACATTGTTATAATAAAGCTGTCAATCATCAACTACCATAGCTGCAGCCTTTTGAGTCATCCAAATAGTTTCCACAGAGGAATGTTCAAGCTTAATACAAAATTTGATGCAGATTCGTTGCTCTCCTCTCTCAGTCATTTTGAATGCGGCAGCCACACAGTACACATGTTCACTCAACAGGTGTCTACCACGCCCGCTGACTGGTACAGTGAAATCATCATTGTTCACACATGCACATTCCAGTCCGCTCTCCTTGGCTGCCAGTTTACATCAGTGTCATGCATAACATTCTTGTTATATTAACAATGGTTGGACTTTTTCCAGACAGATCTCATGTATTGTTAAAAAGCCCTTCCTGTCTACTTGTCCACTAATTATGTATATATCTATGATATCAGTTCGGGCAAAATGTTCAAAACTAACAAAATAACATTAGGATTACTTGGAAAACTTTGTAGGAATAGTTTACTTTATGATATAAAATTCACAAAGCAAGTTTTTCAGCTTTGCTATTGAGAATCTTTTTAAGCATTTCCCTTCAGATATCATCCTTAACATGTCCCACACCTGTGGGAGGAACATGTTTCCTTCCTTCCAAGGAAACTCCATTTCCAAAATAAATAAAAAATAACAACTCAAAACATTTCAAGTATTATTATAAAAATACTTATTGAATGCTTGTTATAAACATCAAATGAGCATTCAAATTCAACTAACCCTAACTATTTCTGCCAAAGGAATGGTGTCTTCATGAAATAAATCTACTAATAAATGAATAAGAACTTGTGAAGATTCCTCTATATATTTTCTCTTTTCACACTATTAATTACTTCCACAGAAAAAAGAAAACAAAAGCAGTGTTAATATAGCCTTTCAGCCACCATTTAGAAATAGGCTTCTTATGTTGAAATCAATGATATAAGGACATGTAATTTAAAGAGATCCTACATGTAGAGTGGTGAGAAGCCATTAACCTCACAAATTTCTCAAAATAAGAATGATGTACCCTAGTTAAAAGAAAATGCATTTCATGGAAATGCTGTTTGCATCTGTATGCTCTCTTACCCACTGATAAAAATAATAAAAACCATGATCATAGAATGGCTGCCATTTAGTAATCACCTGTTATACGCTAGGTCCTATGCCAGACATTCAGTGTGCATTACTCTGATGATCACAAGTGCATGGCTAGATAGCTATTTCGCTCCAGAAAGCCAAAGCTCAGCCAAGAGTAAGCAACTAACAACCCCAAAGTAACAGACTATGATTCAAACCAGGAAGGCTTTCCTTCTAAACCAGTGACAGGTCATGGTCTCCGGCAGTGGTAAAATTCATGAGCTCAAGAAAATTTAAGATTTGCTTTTTATTCCTTTGTATTTATTCAAACAATATCTTATCATTCAAATGCCTAAACTGAGACAGACCATAAAACATTGATGTACTTACACTTTAATTCTTGCCTTATAGTTAATTTCACAAAGGCATTTTGCTGTTTTTTTTTTGTTCTGTTCTTTTTCTAGTTTTATGTCATAGAGGGAAAAAATATATTTATTGTTTGTAATATATCTCTAGCTCAATTTCTTTCCGGTAGCATGACTTCGATTAGTTCCAACATTTGTCAGTGTCCGTATACACCCTCATTTGTAGACGTCCCAGGACATAGAAACAAGATGTTTAGCGTCAAGAAGAGCCTGTATGTTCTGTCTGAAACTTTTCCTCCCTGCTAAGCTTTGTGTTCGTAAGGGTGTGTGTGGTGGGGGTGGGGGGATGTAAGAAGGATATTAGGGCTTTTGGAGAAAGAGGGTGGGAAGAAGAGATTCTCTGTGTGTATGTGCATGTGAGAGAGAGAGAGAGACAAGGAAAAAAGAAAAAGAACAGAGAGGGAGAGGAAACGAGAAAGAAAGGAGAGAGGACTGCTTTATAGCTGCTAAGATTGCAGCCAGAAATAGCACACAAACACTGTGAGCTGTATGCGAGCCACCCAGAAACTAAGATTAAATTGTGTCCACTTTCCTTGATCAGTTGCTCAGAAAGAAAGAGATGACATCTGGTCCTGTCTTCTTCTACCTCTTGATTTTTGGAAAATATCGTAAGTATGCTCAGCATTTAATTTCATATACCTTAGTACTTTATGAAATTATCACAAGTATAGCTGTTCATTACTTACATTTATGCTTTTAAGATAAAAATGCTTTTTCTGACAAAATTATAACTCCCTTCAGAATTATTCTTCTTAATTTCTGATATTTCTGACATTTCTTATATTTCTATTAAAAACTGGAAAATACTGTCAGTAATTAGCAAGATTAACATGCTATATAAATCTATGCTTCATTACAACCAATTGAACTGATATTAACAAGGATCTTATCCGTAATTTTATAATATTTCAAAAGGAATACTCTTTAAAGATATTTGGGTCAAAGAATTTGCCCATTGAATATCCTGGGCAATCTTTACATTTTTTTCCAGTTTTGTGTAATTGTAATGTTTCATGCCCTAGTCCTTTGTGACTTGCTATCATAGGTTTGCCTTCCCGGGAGGATATACAATTTTAAAACTCCTTTTTTACTTTGCAAGGTTCCTCACTGTTCTTTAAAAGAAGAATAAGGGAAAGCACAAAGCAATGAAAAACTCAGGCATGCAAGGGGCCCCAATGGGCATTTTACTTTTGGTGTAATGATAATTTTTGCTTTCTCTGTATGTGCCATAGTTTATTTTTCAGAATATTTTTAATCAAGGGAAAGAGTCATTCTGCAGTAAAGCCTAGTTAAATTATATTATGTAAATAGAAATAAAACGCTTTTGTTTCTTGGGTAATAAATGATGATAAAGTCAAAGTGAATCAAGAAAGAAAACTTTCTGGGTAGCTTTAATACCTTATGATGCCAGAAACGATTACAGTTTAACAAATTTAGTATTCATAAGCATGTTTATATCCCCCTATCTCTTAAAAGTTTGTTTACATGAAGCTATTCTATCGAGGAATACCTCAGAGGAAATTTCATTCTAAACTCTCCCAATTCTGACAGCATGTGCTACACCAAATGGCTTTTTTTCCTGTCTCTCTTTCTCTCCTCCTGACTCTATTACACCTCATTTTAATGGCCAAAGGTGGGAGCATCAAAATAAAAAAATTACTCAGAATTCTGGAGAAACATTCAATTTCCTATCTTCTTCCATCTCTAATACTGATTACAGGCATTCATTCCCGTTAGGAAAGAGGGATCATATTGCAAACCCCACCAGAAACTGAACGTTTCTAATTATCAACCAAGTGTTTAAACTATCAGAGTTTTTGTGATTTGCCACCAATATTCTCATAAATCAATAACATATTCTGCCATCTCCTATTCCATTTCAATAAAATGAATAGATCACATAAACCAAAGGAATACTTCCAAAATAGGCATACTAGCATGAGAAATTCACAGTTACATATGTAAACTATATTAGGGAAGTTTAAGAAGCAAGTTAAGCTAATAAGCTACCAGTCATTTCAGGTTAGTAAAAAAGTTTCATGCTTACATGTTCTCTTTTGCTAATAAAAATTATTTTTATGACCAGAAATAGAAAATAGTTAATAATGATGATGATGATGATGATAATGTCAAAGCCCTCCAACTTTTTAAATTTAAGTACTTGTGATTTAGAATGTTTTTGTAATGCCCTAAGACCAGTGTGATTCAACTGGTTGGGCATTGTCCTGCAAAATGAAGGGTGGCAGGTTAGATTCCCAGTTCAGGACACATGCCTGCATTGTGGGTTCAATCCCCAGTCACAGCGTGTATGAGAAGCAACCGATGAGAGAGGCAACCTATTGATGTTTCTCTCCTACATCGATGTTTCTCTCCCTCTCTTTCTCCCTTTCTTTCCCTCTCTCTAAAAATAACTAAATAAAAATCTTAAAAATAAATAAGTAAATAAGATGTTTTTATGATGCAATGTGAATGTTTGAGAGCTCCAAGTCCTTCTCTGCCTTCCACAGAGCATGAGTTCAGAAACAGCTGATGCTGAGTTGGCAAGAAAGATTCCTGGCTATATTGGTGTCAACTGGGTGGGTGGCATGGAGGGGCATTTGACAGGGACCCCAAAATAGTAACCCATGCTCATGACTCACCTTTTAGTTTATCTCTTCACCCAACCCCACCTAAGAGAGGATTCCCTATACATGTAGCCAAAGAAATCAACTGTGACATGCGGACAAAGTCTTAAATCTCTACAGCCCCATGGTTGTTGTTGTTTTTGTAATTGTTTGTTTGTTAGTTCACATTCCTGTTGCCTGGAAACAGTTGTCATGGAAAACAGCTGACCTAAGATGCTTAGCAGCCCTGTCATACTGGCTCTATGATTTTTGACAATGACTTAGCCACTCTGAGCCTTATTTTGTAAAATGGCAACAAAAATTTTTGCCCTATCTTCCTCCCAGATCCCTTATGTTTGCTTTTTTATTACATTAATTACCTCCCTGAATCTTCAAAACAACTCTATTATGCAGATATGATTAAGCACAGAAGGAAAGCAAGCCCAAAGACATTCAGTGTCTTGTCATAAGACTCAAGCTAATAAATGCCAGGATCTGAATGCTTTCAAAGTCTATGCCTTTTCCTCTAGACCATGAAAATACTCAGTAGAAGTAATGTGTATAAAAGGACTTTAAAAACAGAAAGTAGATAATAGACTTAAACAATTATTTGTTGCCCTTTTAACCAAAAATATTTATGGCATTCCAGGTACTCTAATAAGCAACAGGACTAAGGGGTGACTATGGCATGTTTCCTCTTCTGAAGGGGCAGAGTGGCGAAGACAGAAGTAAATCTAGGAGTACCAAATAGTGAGACAAGTGTGCCACAGAGGGGCACTATTAAGATCAGAAAAGATTTTCTTTTTACCTTGAGGAATTTTCATTCTTAAAAAATTCCTCTCTCTGGCTGGGTGACTCAGCTGTTTGAAGTGTCATCTCATGCGCCAAAAGTTTGTGGGTTCGATCTCTGGTCAGCACACATACCTAGGTTTCGGGTTCAATCCCCAATTGGGGTGTGGGCAACAGACAGCTGATCAATGTTTCTCTCTCATATCGACGTTTCTTTCTCTCTCTGTCTCCCTTCCTGTCTTTTTCAAATCAATAATTGTATTCCAACATCAGAATTTTAAAAAAAAACTTCCTCTCTCTATAGTCTAGTTAGCTGTATTATGCCAATATTAATTTCCTAGTTTTGAAAATGTACCATGGTTGTGTAAGGTTTTACCATTAGAAAAAGCCGGGTATAGGGTATATGGAACCCCTCCACTATTTTTGCAACTTTTTAGGAGTCTAGAATTACTGTAAAGTTAGAAGTTAGAAAACATTACCCAGGAATAGTTATATCATAAATCCTTATCAGCAATTGCTTTACTTATTGTTAAATAGTACCATTAAGCAAAAACAATCATTTCACTAAATGCCTTGGATAGGAAAGCAACAAATGAGGAAACAGGAAAAGGAAGGAGCTCAAATATTAACTCAATCCACTTTAGTTGTATGCGCAGAACTGACCCAGCTGATAAGGTCCTCACTTTTGGATTCCAAGTGGGTACTCACCAGACCTCCTCCTGCTCTTTGCCTTGAGTCCTGGCACTGACATATCTTCTAGCAAGTACTTTTCAAATTTAAGTTTCACAAAATTAGACTCTCCTGAGTCCAGAGGAAACTTAAAGCTTACAGAGTGGTGTGCCATTATTCTTACAAAGGAAGAAACTGAGGTGGTATTACCTGTGTTCCCTTTCACTTTCAGCTCTATTATCCTTTACTCACTTTTAAATGTGGGTCTCCACATTTCATATGTAGGATAAGAAGGGCAGGAAATATCAGAAGGGTAAAACATCACCTTAGAATAAAAAGGACCTACGCTGAGGTTGTAAATATAAATGTATTACCTACCAAAATCCTAGCCTCAAAGATTAAGGCTTTGCCAGCGCACCAAACTGGTATAATCCTTGTCCCCGTGCCTGGTAGATCACCATTTATCTCATCCTCACAATCAAGGACAGAATGGTCCGAGGAGGAAAGGGTTCTGATTTCACCTTCCCAAGTCCGTGCTTACAGTCAGACCCAGAGGAACTTTAATGAAAGGTGCTTTTAAACCTCTCAAAGCAGACTAAGGTCCAGTGGATGTTTTCACTTTCTCCCTTCCCTCTCCCTCTCCCGCCCAGGCTCCCTTGCTATTGCCCAGACAACTAAACCTTCTTTAAAGATACAGCCCTTTCCGTCGCATGCCATGAAGCGACAGTGGAATAAACTTTGCCAATTTTTCAGGAGTAATTTGTAGACTCTTAGAAACTCTCTGCTTCTAGTTTCAAGACAGATACTTTCTTTTCTCTTGGTACCCCCAAAATACCTTGGGCAACAAATACCTAGGTACTTAACCTCACCCAAAACCATTCCTCCCCCCAAAAAAGAGTACCATGTCATCTCTCTGTCTATGCTGAGGCTGGTGCCAGAGATGCGGCCCAGTTGAGACTGTTCACATGGAATAGAGTCACCCTAAACGTGCTCTTTCCCTGCCCCCCACTCTCCCCACCTCAGCACACACAGAATTTCCTCAGATGGATGGACATGTTTTCCAACTTCATGGGAATGGACAGGGCACTTAGAGAAGCAATGCAAGGTATCTCTGCTGCTGGGTAAAGCTACCCAAAGGTATTAACAACTCATGATTTGGTAGTGAATAAATCCCACACTGGTAGTAAACAATCCATTAACACACCAGCCTGATTTCCTATTTATCATGTGAGATGAGACTGTCTTTGCATTTCTGTACCAAGCATTGAAATGAAGTCAGTATGTGAACATTATAAAGTCTCCCTGACCACTGTCCCACCTCCTTCAAGTTTTAATCCTGCTGTATGCTTACTTCCTCTTCTTTTTGTCCCTCCCACGCATGGACGGTTCAGTGCCAAGTGAAATCCCCTTTCCTTTTCCCAGGAAAACGTCCTCCCCTGACCTCCAGTGACCCAGATATTGACTTCCAGTTCTAATCAACCAGTTTCTCTTTCTCAGCAGCACTTCATCTCTCCTATTCCTTAGTCTCATCATACCTCCTGACAAAATGCACACAAAGAGAAACTCTCCTCTCCTGGTCCCAAAACCTGCAACAAGAATTCTTACTTCTACCCACCTCTTGTCCCTAATATTCACCTCCTCATGAATTGGGACTTTCATAGAGGGTAGCTGCCTATTAAGCATGCTATATACAGATCACACATACACACCCATTGTGTGGTTACCTGGAATCCTAGACCTTTTGGCTAATTTTTGTAGTGTTTAGTAAGATGGTTCCAACATCAGATCCTCACAGGGTAAGGAAATTATGACCGTGCATGTGTCTGTAGCTGTGGCCATTTAAATCTTACTTTACAGGTTTGAAATTGAAATGTTGCAGATTAAGATATGCAAATGAAGATGAATTAATAAATGTTGAAGAAAATTTATAAATGTATGTGCCTGGATCTACTGAGAGAAATCAGATAAGCCATCTCATAAAGCTTTTTTGGAAGCCCTTATCCAGGCCCCATATTGCAAGTATAAGTTAATGAAAATAAATGATTAAGTTCCCAGCTGCATCAGGCACTGGCTTCTGAGATAGAACACAGCTCAGGCTGCGGTTATGTTCACTCACAAAACCTCTGATTCGTATCTTTATTTTCATCCTCTTCTCTCATATTGCTCTGTTCATCCCAGCCATTTGATATGTTAATAGGTTTTTCCAGAGCAGGCTAGAAATGTTTGACTCATTTTCAATAGCCCAGAAGATTTGTCATTTTTACATTCCTAATTGTGCCTCCTTTGTTGGAAGCTGCAAAAACTGCTTCTTGGTTTATAAATGTTTCTGCTTTCTCACACATTTCAAACTTAGACAAGGAGGCATGATCAGTCAAACTGTCTGTTAAGTTTTCTTAACCTCCATTTAACCTCCTTTGTGTGAAGATCAAGAGAGGTGGCTGGTTTGGCTAAGTTAAATTTAGATTTTTATTTCTGCTCCTCTGGTTGCAGTCCTTACCCCAATCTTTCAGCTCACAGCACAAGTTATGGTCCCTGGAAACAAACATTATGTTTGTTTGTTGAAGTTCAATAACTTTTCTCAGCAACTGAGCATTTATCCCCAGTGTTCACCTGAAATAATGTCATAAATCATTTGTCCATCAAATCAGTTTTAGTGAAAAAAAACTACACAAATCTTTTTGTAGTGCTGCTAAGTCTTAGGCATATTTTTTTCAAAGTTTCTATGCAAGTATATATGTCAGGTTCCATATTATCTTTATAGTCTATTATAGTCAACACCTAGGAGGAGCTGCACAAAAAAAATTAAATAGATTCATTCCCTTCCCTCTAGGTTTTCACGATCTAAGATGGATAGATATGAACAGGCACTGGTATAATTATTAAATTAAAATGTGAACAGATAGGTCAAAGCCAAACATTTTATCATTATTATATCCCCTCAACATTTCGCCTATGGCAGAATTATAATGAATGCCTAAATAAATAAATGAAGAAGGAAGAATGAATGTGGTACTGACCGAAAAGAATGGAACTTACCAAGAGATAAAAGAAGAATTCAGTGAGCTCACCGGAGGCCCACAACATAGAGGCAGGGTAAGGAACAAACGAAGGCATGCAGTGTTGGTAACGAAGTTAGTGTAACCCTTATAAAGCTACTATATGCGGACTTCCGGCCAAGATGGAGGCATAGGTAGACGCACTGTGCCTCCTCGCACAACCAAGATAGGGACAACAAAGATATAGAAACAAAATAACAACCAGAACTGACAGAAAATTGAAGTTTATGGAAGTCGGACAACCAAGG
>CM052545.1:24079455-24142347 GCA_028533065.1 Trachops cirrhosus | reverse complement strand
ATGACACATGGACTGAAGTAAAGCGGGGGGATGTGGGTGGGAGAGGGTATTCAGGGTGGAGGGGAATGAAGGGGGATAATAGGACAACTGTAATAGCATAACCAATAAAATATATTAAAAAAAATAAAATAAAATAAAAAATAAAGCTACTATATGCGATCCAGTCCCAGAATGGGTTCACATTTAAAGAAACTCCTCTAGAAACCACTCATGCCTCTGAAAAGATTTAAATAATAGTCTGTTATAAGTGATCTACACAAGTCTCATTAAAGCCCCATGCCTTCTCCTCTGCTCTACCATGCTCCATTCCCCAGAGCCTCTGACACTGCTCACACCCGAGATTTCTCTCTCCGATCCAGGGCTGTGTGGTCCCCTGTCTGCCCCCTGTTCCCTGTCACCCAGCCCCCACTCCTGATGCATCTCGGACTCCATGCACCTTTCCACTGTACAGCCTTCTTGGGCACAAAGTTTGTTTTCTGTTCTGACTGATTTTGTCAGGAGAATTCACCTCTCAAGTTTTTATCTGTTTATTTTTTTCCTCAAAAAGCAGAGTAGGAGAGGAATGCAGAGAGGAAGTTTAAAAAGGCAGTGCCAGCATTTCTGTCATGAAATTTGAGGGTGGAGGGAAATGCTATAAACTATTGCACACGCAAACACACACACTTTAATAGTTTTGCCCCATCATTAAATTAAGGAAATCAAAACCAGGTATAGTATATAGTAAATTGTTTTATATTTTCAGGAAACAATTTTCAGGTGTACAGAAATTAAATTTTATGTTTTAATGACTTAACTCAGAGCTCATGACTCCTCCATAAAATAACAGACATTTAAATTTGCTAATTCAAAGTAACTAGGCTTAAAAATCATGTATTTTTAAAAAAACACAGTTTAAATAAATTCAAGAACTCTTACGCACTCCACTCTCTTCCCCTTCTACCCAACAGAATCTAGGTTTGGGGGTAGCTTCTGAAACATCAAGGTGGAGGATAGGAAGAGAGATAAACATTTCAGCTTTCTGTGAGAGTTCCCTCATTCCACCAGGTGCTGGCATTAGCACCTACTGAAGCATGCAAACACTTCCATATTCTCCAGAACCAGGGCCAGATAATCCAGACGCTTCTCACTCAAACAACACTGCTTTATGTTGACTGCCCAGAGCCAGCCTTCTCGGGAAAGCATAGGACACCCTCAGATGTCCTCCGTCATCCATCAGGAGTCAAGGGAGATTTGGGGCTGACTCAGACCCTCTCTCTAGTTTACCCTTCCACCATGGCTCCCCAAACCCCTCCCATCAGACAGGGTATATGTGCTGCTAGAGACTTGCCCTTTCCTGGGGCTGCATATTAGAACTGGAGATAAGAATCACCTGTGTTTGGGTAATCCCCTACACTTGCTTGGTGATTTTCACTTCCTCCCTTCCCCTAGGGGTTTTCGATTCCAAAGGGACAGAATAGTTCATTCTCACCTTTAGCTCTTACCAAGGTCAGTGCTTAAACCTCTCTACAGGTCATGGAAAGACTCAATTCTCTGTGTCCTTTAGTATTTGGTTTTTTATACTCAAAGCTAAGACAGTAGAATTCAAAAAACAAATAGGAAGAAAACCTAATCTCTCTCAAGCACCTGTTTCTTTGCAGTTGAAAACCATGGCTTCTAAGCTTTGGAACTCAGGCAAGAACTTGACTATTCTAGAAGGGATCTTTTATGCTCTACCTTCCCTGGGCAATGAAGTACAACCTAACTGCCTAGTTTTGGTGCTGGAACAATGAAAAGGAATAACCAAGAAGGAAATATATGTGGATATATGACAAAAGCATGAAACTACAGGGGCAGGAAACTCTTCCTTTCTTCCCTTCTAGGTTCTTTGGCTGGTCTAATAATTAAATTGACATAAAACAGATTAACAGGGAAAAAATTCATATGTACAGGAGCCCCACAGACATGAGACATCTTCCTCACCCACCTCCTGGACACAACCAGCAGGTAATGAAGGCTGGTAGACCGTCCTGAGCTGAGGAGCATGGGTAGGGGTTTGGCGCTTCTTCAAAAGGGAGGAAGGCATTTCACAGGAAGATGAGAAGACCCAATGTTTGTTACACAGAGGTTTGCCTTGCTATGCAGGTCTTTCCGATATAAAAAGTTATCTCTGATAATAGCTCTTTTCCTGGTACAGGCCCCTATCTAAATTCTTTTAGGCAGTTAAAGGAGAGACAAAATGCTTTTTCTAAGTCTGCTACGTTTTAACACTTTCAGCCCAAAACCATCCAGTTGCCTAAGTGGCACATTTTGGGGTGGTGTATACTGCTCTCCCTCAGAGTATTTATAAGCAAGAATTGTAAATATGAAGCCACAGTAATTTGAAATAATAATTATAATGAAATACACTAGTAAAATATGAACTTGAGAATTCGCAAAATGTTTGATAGTAAATATTTGGCTGCATTTCCCCATAATCTTAAGTGGACACAAGTGAATATTCCTGTTTACCCTCACTTTCAAAAATCTTCTAAAGGAAAATAAGAATTTTTAAAACTTACATAATGTTGGATGAGGTTATTCACCTTATCAAAGTGGCATCTTAATTTTTTAAGTCATACACAAATGTGCCCACCCGGTATGGATTCTAACTCAAATATCATGACTCAAAATCCGGTATTTCCTCCCACCCTTCCATTCTGTTGCCCAAACTGATTCCCCTTATTCTACTTAAACACACTTTTTGTGTTTTTTTTACTTTAATTTCTTTCCCCTACATTTTACTACATGCTTTCTTTTCCTATTTTTCTAACCAACACTAATTACAACATTATAGACAAAAACATCAAAATTTAAAAGTGATTTGATATTTGTGGACAAAAAAAACCAGATCATGGTGTTTACCTATTAACTTTCTTCCATAAATCCTTTCTGATGGAAAGTAAAAAAATAAAAGTTTGTGATAAGTGGTATGACATGAGGCACCCCTTCTCCCTAGAAGCGGCACCATCACAGTCTCCTCCAGTTAGCCCCCAGACACCGACACTACTGTTAAATTTATTCTAGGGGCATTGCTACAGATTCTTAGTATATATTATAATGTGCTTTGTTCTGTATACTTAGATACATAAAATGTGCTATTCCACAGTTACCATAGTTTGATTATTAACATAAATTATTTATATTGCTTTGGCTATAGTTAGATTCAATTACATTACTGAAGTTCTGGTTAAATGATAAACACTTACAAATGTTGTTTAGTTAAATTCTCAACCCTGAAGAGTAAGACACCCTCAATGGTCAGGATGATGAACTAAGTCTCAGGTTTGGGAATTTGCTAAGACCACAGGAATATAAGTGCTTAATGCAGAACTTGAACTCAGGTTCACCTAACACACAGGTCTAACTTCTTTCCATTCACCATACAAACACCAAATCATGATACATAATTATGTATATTATCTCCCATTGTATAAGACAACTATTCTTATATCCATTTCCAGATCAGCACACTAACCAAACAAGTTGAACTGAATTCAGATCTACCACTTACTGCTTCCCAGGGAAAGAAAAGAAGGTTTTGTGGGAACAGGTCAAGTGTGGGCAAGGCTTCAGAGACTGTAAAGGGCCTGGCAGGTTAAAGAAATAATGAGAAGCTCAGGGACTAGGGCTGAAGCAGATGATTGGAGATAAAGTTAGAGATGACCATTGGAACTAAATCATGAGATCTTTGTAAGCCACACTCGAGAATGTACTTCGGACTATAGTGAATAAGTAATTGGAATGGAGGTTTTGCACAGAATGATATAAAGCTCATGTCCATTGAGGAAACAAATAGTTGGTGGCTGACTAAGCGAGGATCAGGCCCAAGGTGTCTTTGGTTGATATTTATAGAAATTGGGAATTAGCTGAAGCCATAGAGAAGGGCCACATACCATACCCATTAAAGAGACCTTCATAGCACCACCATATATAAAAATACTGTTCTACATGTTTCAAACATATAAACAATTATTCATTCTCCTTTGCATCAACTTTTTTTTAGTTCCTACAATATGTGTAGCACCGACATAAGCATCAGAGGTCAATAGTAGACAAAACATAGAGATCCTTGCCTGTAGGAGTTTACATTCTAGAGGCAACAAATAACAAAAATGCAAACTAATAAATAAAATATCTCAGACAGTAAAAGAAGTGTTGTGATGAAGAAAAAAAAAGAATGGTGTAATAAGAGATTGACTAGCAAGGAATATGGAGGGGCTTTAGGTAGCGTGATACCAAACAGTCTAAGGGAGAGATATTTGTGCTGAGACCTGTATCATGAAGAATAGCCAGCCATGGCCTCAAGGGGAAGAACAACCCAGCCATCCAGGTCAGTAGAACAGCTCATTCAAAGGCCCTAACATGAGACCAACTTAGCCCACTGAGAGGACAGTTGATGTGGCTCAAACTAAGTGGAAAGAAACCAAGTCAGAGAATAGGAAGGAGGGGCTCATTCAATTGGAAGATGAGGGTAAACAGTTTATTTTATTCTAAGGACAATAGGATAAAAGTCGAAGGTCTGAAAGAGGACATTTTTGTGATCTAACTTATTTTTCAAAGCTCCCTTTGGATACTGTATGGAGAACAGGTTGCCAAGGGGCAAGAATGAAAGCAGAAGGTCCAAGAGAGAGACAATTGCAGCTAAGAAAGGACAGCAGCTGACACTATGGGGGAAAGAATCAGAGATGAGAGGTGGGAGCATTCAGGGTAATTGTGGAGATAAAATCTCCAGCCTTTGCTGATGGATCACAGGAGCGAGGTGAAGGGCAGAGAGAAAGAGAATCCTTTGCACCTAGAAGATGAGAGAATGCAAATGGAATTGTAAGAGTCAGAGAGCAGCTAAAGGAATTTCCCCTTAAAGGAGAAAAATGTAGAAAAATGGTCATAGAATCTATGGCTTCTCTGCTTAGTGATTCAATTCTAGAGAAATGGTGTGGACACAGGTGAGCTCCCAACCCGTTTATTTGTCTAGTGAGCTGGGTGCCGATGGGCAGGTGAGCAGCCAGCCACTCTAAGTCAGCCCAGATGACAACCACAATAACCGAGTATGACTGAAGCAGAGGAGATGAAGCCTTCCTCACTGCTTGACCTGGTGGCCCAATTAGCAACCAATTCCCATGACAGGCTTCACTCTTAATTTGAGATGGCAGCCGTAAGAAGGGAATCGGCAACACAAGGTAAGCACCACAGGTGGCTTGTGTTCATTAGAACTCAATCATGAAAGGTTTGAGGATGAGGGTGCTCTAGAAAACATTAAGAAGGGTATTGTTCCTGATAGAAAAGAAAGACATAAGCAATACCTACTTGGTATCAGAGAGGGTCCCAGCCTCAAAGTGGACCACATGTGACTCTTGGCGTCTCAGTCACTATTTTATTTTGCCCATGGTGCTTACCATTTCATGAATTAGTGACTGATTGAATAGTAGAAATTCAATGAAATATATATTTTAGCACAAGTAGAAATAACCCAGAAGTTAAGGCCTAAGGACTTAGAAAGAAGAGAAATTCCGTGAAAGGCAATGAGGGGCCTCCCATTAGCTTTATCTAATCATACAGAAAAACTTGGGAGAGAAAATATTAATCCCCATGTTCTAGGAGAAGAAACTGAGAAGTTACAAAACTGCACAGAGGCCACAAGGGCACTTCTAAGAGTAACACTTGCTGCCGGATGGCAGCCGCACTGAGCTGGTGCTGTGCATGTGCAGGACAGGTGTGGGGAGCAAACCTTGGGGACTTTCCTTGTGTGAGGCTGTAGAAATGTCAAGAAAAGCCAAAAGCAGGATAATAGCATTCAGATTCAAATAAGCTGCTCTGGATTTACTGAATAATAAGTAGTTGTATGGAAAAGCATTAAAGTTAAGCCTATAATAGATGTTATTCACAAAATAATAGCTACCATGGGAACAGTGGCCACTTAACCTGTAGGCTACAGATCTACTCTGAGCTGCCCCTTAATGACATTCAGAATCCTGCTCATTGCATTTCCCCCAGAAAAGTTAATATCCTCCTCACTACACATAATAAACATCTGTGTCAATAAAGCCTATTCAACTCCCATAGCCTGTAAATGCCTTTGAAATTTTTCTTTGTGTTAAAAATAGGGTAGAAAGATCATAAACTCCAAGTCAGAAACACAGAGATGATAAGGAATAATATATCATATAAATAGTATTCCTGGCATTAAAATTCTTTGTGTCTCACACCAATACTATTCAGAAAGCTTAACACGCACATACATTACACACACACACACACACACACACACATGGTGTCCAGGTAATTTCAGATTTACTCAAAAATTGTGTGGGTATAAACTCAAATGCCAGGCAAAGGGAAGTTTAACATTTTTCACATAATAACAATTTTTAAACCTAGATACTTTAGAAACTGTTTCCACTATAAGTTAAAATATTAAAATACTTACCAAATTTAAAAACTTTACTTCAAAAAAATTTTAAACCTACAAAAACTTCACAAAACTGGTACAATAAAGACCATATATTTTCAACTACAGATGCACATTGTTAACATTTTCCCACATCTGTTTTCTCTCACCAAACATACATACATACATACATATTTTTCTTTGTGAATGGTTTAAGAGTGGGTTACAAACATTATGCCCCTTCACTCCTAAGTACTTCAGCCTGTACATCCTAAGAATTACATTTTGTAAGCCCCCATACAATTACTAAATTCAGGAAATTTAACATTGATAAAATAAGACTACCTAATATAAAGTCCATATTCTTATTTCATCAATTTGTCCTAATTATAACCTTTATAGAAAAAAAATTTTTTTCTAATCTAGGCTCCAATCCAGGATCACACCCTGCATTCAGCAGCCACACCTATGTAGTCTCCTTTAATCTGAAGGCAATGACATTGAATTTTGAAGAATGTGGGCCACTCATTCTGTAGAACATTTCTCAATTTGGGTCTATCTGATCCAAGTACTCTTTTTTATATACCTGAAAGTACAGCTCTTATGAACACAAACTGTTAAAAACGTTGTCACAGAAATATACCAACTACATGCTGTTTTGGAGGATGATCTTTACATTTGCATCAATTTTTCTTTAAAATTATGACTCACAGAATCTCCTGTTTTCACATCTCACTCATTCTTTTAATTGTTCTCAACCACTCTTCAAAGACATCACACTTATCTGTCAACTCTCAGTCATTTCTGAAACCTCAAGCCTCACCCCACACCTTGCCTCAACCCATCGGTGGTCATTTTCAGGGTCCCCTCACTTACATACACTCGCAGTTCTCATGGTCCCCTCCCGGGTAGAGTCTGGATTGCTATTTCCATCCATCCCCTCTGTATCAGAAATGCATTCTAGATGCGACAAAGAGAAAGACTTACCCAAGTGGACTAAAAAACAAGAATTTATTGTTCCCATGTAAACACAGTCCAGAATAAATGCTTGCTGGTCTTGGAGCAGCCATTCGGCCATGCCATGGGGGTCCTAGGCTCTTTCTGTCTTTCCACTCCACCATCCTTTGTGCATTGGTGATTGCATTAAACATTTACCTCCTAGTGCATGGAAAGATGGCTACTGTTAGTGCCAGAGATGAAGTCCACGGTCAAAGCAGGAAGAAAGGGAAAAGTGGCATGAAGCTTCATCTCTTCCCTTTTATCAGGAGAGCAATAGCTTTTCCAGAAACTCTTCTAAGAAGACTTCTACTTCTTAGACCTCATTGGTCAGAATTTGATCCCACAAGTGTAGCTGCGAAGGCAGCAGGGCAGGTGGAAAACAGGAATAACACTTATGTTGAGGTCAGTCATCTAACCTTCTGGTTCTGAGCACATCGTCACCATGGACAAAACGGGGATCCCATTGTTAGAGGAAAGGGGAAAATGGGGAATGGGTAGTCCACTAAGTTTCTCTGACTCTTCCAGTCACTAGTTAAGTCTATTCATTCCCTCCTTCTCAATTCCATTCTATATTTCTTTTCAATTTTTCTTCACTGATCTTTTCTTCCTGTACCTCCCCTTAAAAATGAACTTTCCTTATTAATACTTCATCTCCCACCTAGAACCAAATAATGTCACAATAACTGGTACTATCTCCTTCTTGCACATGTGAGGAAACCTGAAATCCATGAAAATGAAATAACTTGCCCAAATTTGCCCATCAACTTATAGGCATACCTAAGAATAGAATATAACTCTACTGAATCAGTGTTATAGTATCTGCCACTCAGAATACATGGTACATATGATTTCACTCTGTTCTGTTTGGTCCCTCTTGCCCATAACTTGGGCATTTAAATATCAAGTTCTCCATGAGGTTTTATCTATTTAGTTGTTTATTTCTGGAAACTTCTCTAAAGAGGAAAATAATGAGAGAATTGTATCTACCCCTTTTTAATTTCTGAAATTTACTTTCTCAATATTAAGGAAGGAGAAGCTAGGGTAGTAAACCATTGTCTTCATTGGAAATCAGTGCTCCATGTGAACCATGAGTCTGAATTTTTAAACCTGCTGCCTCCAATACATTCATCAAGAAACAATAGGAAAATGTCTATTTAGATGCATCATGTTTATCTTTGACCCTGCGAGGAAATAGCTTGAAACAATCAGGGCAACACAAACGTAAATGCCCCAATAAAGCAGCATCTTATCCTTACACTCAGAAATTTCAAAAGGGACAGGTTACCCAGAACAGAAGAGGAAGTCAGTTCAAATGTATAATTGAGCTTGATTATGAAGGGGAATACTAAGATGAAAAAGAAGATATACAGGGACACTGCCATAAGCCAAAAAAGGAGAAGCAAAAGTACAAATGACTTTTCAGGGACTCATAAGCAGATCAATATGGGGGAACTATCAGAGGCACCACGGGAAAGAACACATGTTCTAGAATCAGACAAACCTGAGTCTGAATCTCAGTTCTGCCACGTACTAGTTCTGTGATCCCCAAGTAACTTATACCTTCTAACTATAAAATCATGATACTATTAATAATCATTTAATGGAGTCATGAAGATGAAATAAAATAGGACATATAAAATGCTTAGCCTAGTGCCTAAAATAGAGTAAATGTCAAAAATCTGAAAGAAAAAAAATAACCTGAGTGGAGTGAAAGATTAATATAATGGACTCTTAGGTTTAAAAAAGTAGGTTGTGGTCAGTTGGGGATGCTTTGATTGTAAGTCTAAAGTCGAACCAAAAGGAAGCCATTAAAAATTTATTACCCAGACGTGAGATAATACAGATTGGAGTCACCACTGGGACAAGGGATGGAAATTAGATGCTGAATGGAAGAGCTATTACGAAGAAATACAACTGCCCTTAATTCTGGACCTTTATGTCTTGACTGCACTTCTAGTGCAATCAGTAAAACTGACTGCTGTCACATTGGTGAGCAGGAGTAAAATGTGATGGTTGGAGAGTCAAGAAAAGAATTTCATCATAGCTTGAAATATATTCTAGAAATGTATAAATAGAAAAAATAGAAATTGCTACTATACTACTTTATGTGCTAGGAAATGTATACATTTATTAAATAAGTGTTTATTATGGCAGAATATTAAGCCCTCGGCAATATTTATAACATCTTACCCAACTGGATATTACTCACCCTAGAACCTCAAAACTCAGATTCTCAAAAACCCAGACAGGCCCTCATTCGTAGTTTATTTGCTCACTATTCACACAGGCATCTGATGTGTCTGAGTATCTGCACCTTTAGCTCCAGCAGATTCTAATAGTGAATTAGAAATGGTAATTCGAGTACTGAGACCACAGAGGCAGATGAATGAATAACAGCTGGAGTGACAGCTGGTGAGGAATTGTGGAAAAAAACTATTAAAAAATGACAAGTCCCCTTAAAAGGCCCTAAGGGCATCGTCAACATGATAACCGAAATTCACAAGGGAATGTTAATATTATATTCAATGAATTTCCAAAACTTTAGAAGTAAGGTTAAACACAAAAATTGAAACAGACACTAGTACAGAAAATTTTGACAAGTTTTGCTTAAGAGAGAGAGAGAGAAGAAATGGGGATGTAACTGGCATGAAAAATGACAATTTTTTTCCCTTTTGTCTTGTCTTGTTCTTAAGAAGGGAGACAGAATGGTACCTTTTCAGGCTGTTGGGAATGACCCAGGAAAGGGGTAAAGTTGAGATGCTAAGAGAGAAAGGAGAATCATTGGCATGTGTCCCGAGGAGACAGGAGACGCAACCTGGGAGCTCAGCTGAAGGGCTGGCGTTAGACAGAAGCAAAGGCAGCTTTTCCATAACAAGGGTGAGGAGGCAGAGCACATGAGGGTGGCCCAGGGGAGACGCAGTGGGAGATTTGTGGGGTTCCTCTGATGGCCTTGGGTTTATGACGGAGGTACGAATACAGGAGAGGAGGTGCTGAGGGGTTGAGAGGAGAAGGAATAAAATAATCATCTAGGAGACAGAGAGAATATAGGGAAGAGGGAACCATGGCAGAGGGCACAGCTGCTGGTCAGCATGAAGGACCCACTTAGATTTCTGTCCTGGATTTGAAATGGATCATGTGCTTTTCTCCTGCTGAGTTTAGCCATACAAGTGCAGGTCCGGGGGAAACAGAGTTAGATGTAACTGCAGTTGTGGCTTTGCCACAAAACTAAGTCTAAAAGGGAGAAGTTTAAAATGCTGCAAATCAAAAAAGATTCATAGATCTCAACTACTCTGTTTAGAGACCTACTTATTCATTCAATAAACATTTACCAACTAATACTCAGATTCTTACTTCTTTGGGGGAGGGGCACAAAACTCCCTCATATGCTCAATTAAGGTTCTATGAGAGAAGCAGAACGAGTAGGAAATATATATACATTATACGTTTGTAATAAATCCCCACATACACACACACATATAAGGTGATTTTTACGTTTATATTACTTACATATATTTATATGCAAGTATATATGCATATGCATGTATAGCTAGTTGTCGATACAGATAGAGAGAGTGATTTATTTCAAGGAATTGGCTCACTCGCTTGTGGGATGTAGTTGGGCAAGTTTGAAATTCTTAAGGCTAAAAACCCTGGGAGGGAGCTGACACTGTGGTCCACAACTAGAATTTTTTCTTCTGCAGGGAAACCTTAATTGCTCTTAAGGTTTTCAACTAACTGGATGAAGCCCACCCATATTATTGAGTGGGCTTCAAGTGAACTTCACTTCAAGTGAAGTGACTGTAGATGCTAACAACATTTACAAAATGCCTTCACAGTAACACCTGGACAGTACCATAGCCTATCCAAATTAACACATAAAATTAACCATCAAGTGAACAGTAATAAAAAGTTAAAATTAAAATTAAATAAATACTGAAAATTCAAAACAATTAACTATCACATATGCATTTTTCTCAGTCTGTGATTTATATATATATAAACTCTCTGTTCTAAGTCCTCCAGGTAAGTCAACCTTTTTGAGCTTAAAGAAAAAGAAACATTATCTCCCCAAAAGCTTTGTTCTTGCCATGGAAATCTGGGCTTTCAATATTGCCTCAGCCAGAAGTTTATAAAGTAATTCAGGTGATAATAGATTGCTTGGTTCTCAGCTATAAATGCCTCCCTAGGAAGCAGTGAATATCACTGAATAAATGAGTGAAGGGTCTTGGCAACCAAACAAATTTAAGGGAAAGAAAAACTTCAGTCATTATCCTCAAATGTTATCCCACTAACTTATCAGGCATCCATAAATGAGTCAAGAATTTTTAAAAATCAGATCAAATTTAATGGAAAGATATAACTTACTAAAATTTTTAACATGCTCTGTCTAGTTTTTCTAGGGATTTTTGGTTTGGTTTCCATGGGAAATCATTTGTAACAAACATGTCCTTATGTTTTCCTAGACTAATGATATAGGGAGAATATGAGTAGAATACGGCATGGACTGTTAAGCTGGTAACAGTGAGTAGGGAGCACTAATAAACAATCAGTCCATTTCTATTCAATTCAATGCAGCCCATGTCTTCTCATTCATCAGTCAGAAGCAGGTACTGCCATCTTAAACTGCCATGCTAAACACAAGCGACACAAGCATGATTTGAGGCAGCGTCTCTGCCCTCAGAAAGCTGACTGGAGAGACCCACGTGGACAGAGTTGCAATACAGTGCAACGAGGGGCTGGAATGAGATTAGCACAGGATGCTGGGAAAACACAGAACAGGTGTGTAATTCAGCCTGAGGATGAAATGGAAGCTTTCAGGAGGAGGTGATATCTAATCCTGAAAAAAGCATAGGACATGGGCAGGTAAATAGGAAGCCACTCTGTCCACCCCACTGCCATTTCATCGGTAGGAGGCAGCACTCCACCTGGCACATGCAGGGGTGGCACACCGTCCTGACCCTGGGTCAGTTCTGTGGGTCCAACTGGATGGAGACAGACAATACGAAAAACATGGTTCCAGGTGCACACAGTATCTGATTTATCTGGAGCTGATACTAAAAGTCATGAGAACGAGCACAACAGAAGATTGAAAATGAGAAATGACTGAAGCAATGTTATGAAGAGATATTGAGTGTCTGGATTTTGTCAGGACAATTGAATTTCTGTGCTCTCTTTTTTGACTTTATTGAGGTATAGATGATTGAATTTTTTTTCAAGGTATTTTGTTTATACAGAGCATACACATCTCAAAATTTCAAACTTAAGGTCTACAATGATAGCTTATGTAAATGATGATAGCTTATTGAACTTGAAATAATAGCTTATTTTAAATATCTGCTTATGTTATTCATAGAGCCAGGGAACTACTGTAAACATTCTGAAAATATTGTGTTTCTTATTCCTTTTGGCAACATATACTTTAATTTTCTACCCAATGTTTTCAAACCTCCAGAGATTGTCTTAGTAACCCAAACATTGTTTAATAATTCTTGTAGCTAAGAAATTATTCCTTATAAATAACACAAACATCCTCCCTGGCATTAGTGGACATTACAAACCGTAAACTTTTTCCCAAGTGACTTGTCAAAAACAGCAACGATCACAACCTTTCAAGAGATTCAACAGCTGCACTGGTCCCTCTGGTAATGTCTATCTACTTGTAAAATCTTTTGAAATCCATTTTAAAATCTCCACTAAATGATAAACAGCCACTGAAATCAGTAATTGCCTGTTCCCCAAGTAAGCTCTTGGGTTAGCAGTCTGCCAGTATGGAATCTTTCCATTTGATTTTTCGCCAGTGCCTTAGCCCTAGGTCTCTTAAACTTGGCACTGTTGACATTTTAGGACAGATAAATTTTTGTTTTGAGAAGCTATCCTTACATTGGAGGATGTTCAGCAGCATCCCTAGACTCTACCTATTAGATGCCAGTAGCATCCCCAAAGTTGTGACAATAAAAGATGTCTCTAGATCCTGTCCAGTGTCCCCTGGGTTGCAAAATCACCCTGATTGAGAGCTACTGACCTCATCCTACCTTGTTTCAATGGGTCAAGAGAAAACTAACCAAAAACACATTTTTTTTATATTTACAGCTAAGAAATTAAACTTTACACATTTGAATATCTATACATAACTTGAGATTATTTTTTATTATTACACATATACACACTTTTTTTAAAAGACCAAATTTTCCTACAGACATAAACTGCAGAGTAATATCTCTCCTTCCTCTTGACATTATTGATTCTACTTCCCAAAGATCACCACTGTTAACAGTTTCTTGTTAATATATCAGAACTTTATAAATGCAAATATTGTATAATCCTTTATTTTATATAAATAAGGCTAACCTGTGTAGACTTAATTATGTAGACTTGACTGTATAGACAACTGTGTAGACTGTATAGATGTTTATCTACCCCATGTTTCAAATTGTTGAGCTACATATACATATAAATATATAGTTCCATAATTACACCATGTGATTTAGCAGTCCTCTATTACAACTGGTATTTTTGTTTTTATTTTAGATATCTGAAATAGTTATTGATAGTCATTACTTAAGACAGAAATTATATTTAAAAGAATGTAGAGAACATTTGTCTTTGTGTCTGGGGTTGGTTTTTTTTTTTTTTTTTTTCTGTTTGGTTGGCTTTTGTTTCTTCCTAACAAGACATTCTAATAAACTACCTCTACACCTTTGATGATGTGAGTCATTATCTAAGAAAATAAGAATATGACTTATTTTCTATAGAATGTAAAAATACTGGAAATATGTTAGAGAATCCAGTGAAACTCAGGGCCTACACAAGTCATAGCTGTGCAGAAATACTATGAACATTTTAATTAAATGTACTCACCCACTTCGTCTTCAATTCAAGTGAGCAGCATTGCCTTTCGCGCAGTGACTGCAGTGATCGCAGAGCAATCATGTTGAAATTTTCCAGGTTAGCACTGATGTTGTTACAGAACAAGGTTTATCGTTTCACTGAGTGGGTGTTTTCATGAGTTCCCTGGGCACAATTGTAAGTGTTTGTGCATTTCTGTCAAGATCTGTGAACAATAAAAGATAAGATTTATTTCATTCATGATAAATCACTAGGAACTTAGCTTCTAAGAAATGTTTACTGAAACCCTTTAAATTTTATTTCTCAGAGAAGGATTCAAGATTTAGATATAATCCAGGTCAAATCATATCTCCCTCTCAAAATGATAGCCAGCCACAGTATAATCACCTTCCTATATTGAAACTGGTGCAGTTTCCTCAAAACCACATTACAAAAGAAACTTCACTATACTTGCTCTCTGGCTTTGGCCCAGAGTTACTCTGGATCCCATTAAGTCGAAGAAAACCCAAAGTCTAGACCATTTTTTCCTTTTCTGGGTACTGCAGTTCACACAGACCCTCTGAAATACATACAAAACAAATACACATTTTTTAGTCATAGGGGAATGACAATAACTCGTTCTCTGGCAGAAAAAAAGAAAGTCACTGATAATCACTCAATACTCGTGTCTCACTTGGCAATCAGCATACGTGCCTGCTCCTCTGTTTTTCCATCCACTTATTCTCAAAGGATTTTCAGAAGGAAGAGATTTAAGTGCTTCATTAAAAATGTTTCTGCTGGGGCTATTAAAGTTATTAAGTTTTTTTTCCAAGTTGCTTCAAATATGACTATAATATTTATTTGAGTTCTTATGCATTGGAGCAAGTTTTCAGTTAGGGCTTTTTAAAAAAAAATTAATTAATACGTTTCTCAAATCATAAATGATGTTTGTATGAGATGAGAATGTTCAATTTAAAAATTGTAATCGTGACAATTTAATTCCAAATACCGCTAAAAGCAAGAAGCATTTATATCAGTGTTAAGTGTTAACTTACGCCACGCTAATAGAGCGAAGCGCCCCATCGCTGATGTATTGTCGCCATCATTAACTGTCTGCTGTGTCACTAGACTCTGCTAAGTGTTTTAATTCGTCTCTGAGTCTGTTTTGCTACCAAGTCTCAGTTGAAATTATATATTTTTTTCAATTAGAGTTTACATTCAATATAGTTTTGTATTAGTTTTGGGCAATCATATACTTTACAAAATGTTCCCCCCAGTATTTCCAGTACCCACCTGGCACCGTGCATAGTTATTATGGTATTATTGATTATATTCCCTTTGCTGTACTTCACATCCCATCCATGACTCTCATGTTACTTCTTAATCCCTTCACCTTTTTCACCCAGCCCCCCAACCCCTCCCCTCTGGCAACCATCAGTCTGTTCTCTGTGTCTATGAGACTGTTTCCATTTTGTTTGTTTATTCTGTTCTTTAGATACCACAGATAAGTGAAATGATATGGTATTTGTCTTTCTCTGACTGACTTAGCATATCCTCTAGGTCCATCCATGTTCTCACAAATGGTAAGGTTTTGTTCTATTTCATGGCTGAGTAATATTCCATTGTATGTATCAATCACAGCTTTTTTGTCCACTCATCCATTGATGAGCTCTTGGGTTGCTAACATATTTTAGCTATTGTAAATAATGCTGCAATGAACATAAGTGTGCATATAGTCTTTCAAATTGATGTTTGGGGTTCCTTCATATAAATGCCCAGAAGTGGAATTCCTGGGTCATAAGGCAGTTCCATTTTTAATTTTTTGAGGAATCTTCGTAATGTTTGCCATTGTGTCTACACCAACCTGCACCAACACTGCACAAGGGCTGCCTTTTCTCCACATCCTGATCAATGTTTGTTATTTGTTGATTTGTTGATGATAACCATTCTGACAGGTGTGAGGTGATCTCTCATGATTTTAATTTACATTTCTCTAATAATTATTAACATTGAGCATTTTTTTCATATGTCTATTGACCATCTGTATGTCCTCTTTGAAGATGTGTCTATTCAGGTCCTCTGTCCATTTTTTAATTAGATTGTTTGTTTGTTTAAATTATTAATTTTCTCATCCTGGAGATTTTTTGATTCCCAGTGCACAGAGACATTCAGATATATTTAATGGTTCATTTTTTGTGGTCAGAAAGCCTTTTAAAATATATTTAGATGTACATCTACTTCTAAGCTACATAATTTCCCTGTGACATAAGCCTAGCAATGTTTTCACCAAATCCAATTTTCTTAAACGTTTCTATCTCATCTATTCACTCCTTATGTGAAAAGAGTTTGCTCCCACCTTTAGGACCAAAAATATTAAATTTAAAAATAAGCAAAAAGTGATTCAAATGAAGCCATTTTCTTCCTGCTGCTATCTCATCCTTTTATTTAATGTTTGGTATTTGTGTTTGCAATTACAAATACATATACACACACACACAAGAGGAACACATACAGAGACTAAAAAGTATTGCTTCCTCCGACAAGCCTCACATCCAGAAATCACTGAACCCTCATCACGTATAATCACACTACATAAAACCCTAACGGGAGATCCTCAGTGAGGAGTAGTATATCAGAATTGAGAAATGGATGGAATAAGGTATGTATGGCTTACCATAGCATATTTTAATATAAATTTATATTTGGAAAAATGTTACTACTTTTTTTTATGAAAATGCATCAGTGTTTGGGTTTTTTTTAATTTTTTATTTATCTTTAGAGGCAAAGGGAAGGAGAGAGGGAGAGAAATATCAATGTGTGGTTGCTTCTCATGCGTTCCCTGCTGGGAACTGGCCTATAACCCAGGCATGTGCCCTGACTGGGAATCGAACCTCTATCCTTTGGTTCGTAGGCCTGTGCTCAATCCACTGAGCTATACCAGCCAGGGCACTACTTCTTAATAACTACAAAAATATAGAGCTAGACCAAATGTTCTTGGTTGGTAGGGAGTGACAAAACATATGTAATCTTAAGCAAGGTATATATATTCACCCCTGAGAAATATCAAAATCTCAGAAAGGGTGTATAAAATACACTTATCATCAAACTGGGCATAAATTTTTAAACTTTGAGAAATCTTGAATTTTTGTGAATTCTACAGTTGGCTGTTTTGGGGCATGTATAGAAAAATGAGTTTTGAAGTATAGAAAGGCCACAGATATATAAATATAACTGAAGAAGCAAACTAAGTGATCAGTGGTTTTAAAACTTCTTAATTCACTTTATAAAAATATATTTATTATAGAAATTAATAAGAATAATGAGGTCAAGCTGATGAACACAAAAATTTCAAACTAGTAGTTAGGAGTGTAATATTATAGCTGTAGTAATATTAGCCTCGGCAGAATTTGTGTATTCAGGATCAAGACAAATATTTATGCACACAGCTCCATCGGTCTTTCGTATCAGGAAAGCTAACACATCCTCCGCAGGCTATAACCCATGTGACATAGCCAGAAGTGTGCATCTTAGCCACCCAGAAGCAAGGGAGTTCAGAAAGAATGTGTTTTGCTTTTTCAGCCTCTGTAATGGGAGGGTAGCAAGAGAGCAGAGTTTGGAAATTACTATTGAATCAGCAAAGCAACAGTCTCTACCATGTTTGGGTTTTACATTAATACCAACTTATTATAGCAACAAATTCAACAACCTTGTTTTTGGAAGCCTTTAGCTTCAATTTACAAACATTATTCTATTTATGAATCTTATAAAATAAAACAGTCACCTCCACTTTTTATTTTATTGATATTTAACTCAAGTTGAATGAACTAAACTCCTTTTTACAATGAGTGAGGGGGAAAACATTTTTTATACATCTTCCTTGTAAGTTTGAGATCATCAGAAAATAAAAAAACTTATTTAAAAAGTATCACTACTTAAGATTTCATATACATGTGTTGAATCATAATTTTATGAAAATAAGACTGATTTCATGACACGTTGAAGAGCTCTACCTGCCTCTAAATATAAATTTAAAAGACAGGTCATAAAAACATAATATTGCCCTGGCTGGTGTGGCTCAGTGGATTGAGCACTGGCCTGTGAATCAAAGGTCACCGGTTTGATTCCCAGTCAGGGCACATGCCTGGGTTGCAAGCCAGGTCCCCAGTTGGGGGCATGTAAGAGGCAACCACACATTGATGTTTCTGTCCCTCTCTTTCTCACTCCCTTTCCTCCTCTCTAAAAATAAATAAATAAATTCTTAAAAAAAAAACTAATATTCATGAAAGTAAATTACTCAAAGAAAAATTTTCAAAACACCAACATAAAAACACAAGCAGTAATGTCTAGTTAAAACAGTAAAATAGCTGAATGTTAACAATTCATCAAAGAATTTTCCCAATAATTTATATCTTTATATCTTAATAAATATATGAAAAAGCCAGGCTCAGCACAAGTCAATTTATTTATACTTGAGGTCTCTGAAATGTGTGATGTTCTACCTGTGTGATGTCCTGTGATATAAAAATTCTTTGTTTTGACTTTGTTTTGGCCAATTTGTTGAAAAAGTATTGACAAATAATTTTAAAATAATTGCACATGTGAGAAAACTATTTACAACACAGCTCATTATTATATACATTTCACTATTTCCTTCATCAAATTATGCACTATAAAACAACTAAGAACAGTCAAAATCTGCCATAAATTGCTTCTCTATAAGAGTGCTGTTGCCCCATTATTAAAATGTCCCACTGTACCTTACAAAGGAAATAGACACTTTTATACTTCTCATGAGTTAATGATAGGGCACAAATACATTTTTGCATAAGAAGCTAATTTTCTGTTCAAACTATTCTGCTTTTATTTTTTTATAATGAACAATTATTCTAGAAAGTGTCAAAAATATACAAACTTGGTAAGGAGAATAAGCAACAGAATTATACTGGAGTCTACAGTGAGTTTTGAAGTTATATAAATATTTTAAAGAGGCATAGTTAACATGTCTAGGTGAAAACCTGCACAGAGATGTTTATACGTAACTGCCAAATCTTGGACACAACGAAGATGTCCCTCAGGAGGGAAATAGATAAATAAACTATGGTACATTCAGACAATGGATTATTATTCCACACTAAAAACAAATGAGGTATTAAGCCATGAAAGAAATGGGGGAGACTGAAATACATGTTGCTCCATGAAAGCAGCCAATTGGAAAAGAGCAGAGCCTCTCCTTGTTTCATTCGGTGCTGTGTGCAAAGGGCCTCACACTCGGGAACTGTCCAGTCTGTGAATGAGCACAAGGCGTGTGCGTCCCTGATATCCCAATGTCTTTCTCCTCCTCAGGCACCAAACCCGCCTTGATTCTGAGCTAACAGTAAGAATGCAGTAAAGTCCTGACTTTTAAAATGATTGGCTAAAACAATTTTGAAGGAGGAGGGGGATTGAGCTAAACTGTAAACTATAGGTAGGGTTTTCATAGAAAAATAAGGATGGGAAAGGCATTCCATTTGGGAAATAGCAAGTGAAAAGACAAAGGGAGGAGAATCCTGGCATCTTCTGAGGACCCGGCAGAGAGCGTGTCATTGGAGTGGGGGATCTCAGAAAACTCTTGCTGTCAGGCTCGCAGACAAGGTGAGGCAGCCGTATGGAGGTGCATGCCAGGATGGGGAGACCAAGTGGTTATAAAGTATTGGGGGACCCACCCTTTGCAATGCCTTCATATTAACCTTTTCTCCCCTTTCTTCATCACAGTTTCTCATGGGACTGGGCAGGGCGTCCAGTGCTCCCTGGGCCATTTCGCCTGTGGGAACGTCACCAAGTGCCTGCCTCAGCATCTGCATTGCAACGGTGTGGACGACTGCGGGAACTGGGCCGATGAGGACAACTGTGGTGAGTGAGGCGCCTGCAGTCCCAGCAAGGACCAGGAGGAAAAGGACTGACGGTGCAGTCACTGAGACCTCGTGTAACAGACACAGAAATGGGAAAAGCAAAAGCTCCACTGAAATACAAAATACAGGGGTCCGGCAGATGTAACACCACTATTTTACTACAAAATCATAAGTGTGTAATTCTGTATCATGACAATATCACACTCAAGCACACCATATGACATTTTAGGTGAAATGTTCAAATAAAAGCTAAACATTCTTATACCCATATTATTACCCTACCAACCACATTCATGCAGGTGTTACTTCTGCCAGAACCTGTATATGTCACTAAGGAAATCTTAACATTTATTTTGTTTGCTTAAAATGCCTGCTATTTTCTATGTGCTAGGACCACAGCCAACATTTCAGGAAAGTAGTGATTGTGTAGGTAGTAAATTATTTATTTATTTACTTATTTATTTATTTCCTCACCCGAAGATATGTTTATTGATTTTAGAGAGTGGGGAAGGGAGGGAGAAAGAGGGAGAAAAACATCAATGTGAGAGAGAGGCATCAACTGGTTGTCTTTCATACACGCCCCAACCAGGGACCTAACCCACAACCTAGGCACGTGTGTGACCGGACCCACAACACTTTGGTTTGTGGTATGACACCCCATCAGCTGAGACACACCAGCCAGGGTCGTAGTAAATTTTTCAGTGTGTAAACCAGTTAATGTCATAGAGGCAGAATGGTATCGAAATTGAGAATGAGGGCTCTGGTGCCAGACTGCCTGGTGTGAACCCAAATAGAACAATAACCAATTATGTATACTTGAGAATGTTCTTCATCCTCTCTTTGCCTCAGTTTCCTCATGTGGTGAAAGGGTTCAGAAACTGTACCTACCCTAAAAAATTGGGAAGATTAAATGTAAAGGATTGGAAGAGCACATGCATACAGCAGATATTATTTAAGTGTTTCTACTATGGCTCTGTCTTATCTCTTCCTTACTGCAGTTATGAAGGAAAAATTAGACCTCTTAAAAATGAAAAAAACACCAAGCTCAGCTTACCTACTGTTTAACTAACAACCATATTTATGACCCTATAAAGCTTCTGGCCAATTATCATATTTGGGAAAAGCAGGCTGTCAGTTGGGATTTTTTCAAACAAAGCCTCAAAAACAAAAATTTAGAAAAGAACTTGAATTGGCTAGATCTGACTCAGTGGGAAAAATGAGCTTTAGTTAATAATGTAAATTAAGAGATTTCTTACTCGTGAAAAAATAAGGTCCTATTTTTGGAAGACGAAGACATGTGAGACAATTCTAAGTGCTGCATAAATTACTGGTATACTGAAGCCTCGCCGTTACCGCTCCCTCAAGTACCACAGACTTTTTAATGCACCGCCTTGAAGAAATTAAACTTCTTGGAACACTGTCTCTGGGTAGTGGCAGGAACTCAAGAGAAGCAACTAAACTGCTGAGCCTAAGCTGCAAATGCCTTTGATTTAAAAGCCTGTAGATAATGTGTTCTTTAAATATATGTGTAGATTCGTCATCTTGTTAAAATAACTGAATGCTACAGAAAAAATTTTTAACTAAGGTAAAAGTATTCTGCTCCCTGCCAGCCACTTCCCCCTCAGCCTGCTAGCAATTCAGAGAGGGGGAGTGACCTGAGAGTTCCCCCACCCCCACCCTCACCCCCACCCCCCATTGAAATGTTGGCAAAAAGCAGGAACAGGAACCTGGTATGAGCAGCAAATTCACCTCCCAAGTAGTTTCCATGAAAAACGTTTGGAAACTCTTACCTTAGTGTTAAATTTAAGGAGACCGAGTAACAAAAGGAACAATCCATAAAGTTGTAACCTTTGAAGTTATATAAATTTCTCAGTGTTCACCAACCAGCAAATTCTCAATATAGGAGGCAATAGGGCATTGGAGTGTAATGCTCAGGCACCGGAGACCTGGGCATAAATTCTTCCTATCAGGAGGATAAAAATGGCTGTTTTCTTCATTCAAACTGGGAATAATAAAGAGTATTTGTATTCATGGGTTGTTAAAAGGATTCAGTAAGATCTAATGCATTTACGATGTTTAGCAGAGTGTCTGACATATAATTAGTGCTCACTCAGTAAGTGTTAGCTTGTGGGTGAGTCAGCTGTAACTATATCACAAACTTAGCGCGTTAAGAACTAGTAACCACTTACTTAGCCAGCAGTTCGGTAGGTCAGCAACTCAGGTCTGGTTTGTCTGAGATCAGCCATGCAGTTTTCTGCACATCAGCTTTGTCATCAGGCCTGGGACTTCGGCTGAGACTACCTGGTGACTGAGCTCTGGTCTTCCAGCAGGCTAAGCTGGGCTTGTTCTCCTGGTAGACACATGGCACCCTGGAGTGAAGTGGAAGTCTGCAAGGCCTTTTGAAGCCACATGGCCCTTCCACCACAATCCTTACTAAGGCAAGTCTCAAGGCCAGACCTGTTTCCAGAAGTGAGATGGACCCTCCAGCAGCTGAGAGACCTACTGAATCAGAAACTCTGCTGGTGGCTCAGTGATGTTTCAATCAGCTCTTCATGTCATCCTGATGCACGCTAGATTCTGAGAACCACTGACCTAAACCCAAGTCAGCAGAGCATCAGGATGCAAAATGGTTCCAATAACAGAAATAAACTAGAATTGTGTTTTCATTTATTTTTTTCTTAAAGAGAGGGAGAGAAATGCCAATGTGCAAGAGAAACAGCTATCGGCTGCCTCTCATACAGTCCCAACCGGGGACCTGGTCTGCAACCCAGGGATGCACCCTGACTGGGAATCAGACCAGTGACATTGTGGTTTGCAGGCGGGTGCTCAATCCACTAAGCCATACCAGCCAGGGCTAGAATCATATTTTCAAGATGATGTGCAAGCATTTTAACTTATAAACTAAATTATTATCAAATATAAGAAAAATTACTAGTCTCTATAAGAAAAATAGACACTCTTCTAGTTATAGGCATCTGAAAATACAAAAAAAAAAGTTGAACTCTGCTCAAAAGACAACCAGTTGGCCTGCTGCCACTGTCGTCCATGCAGGAGTCAGCTGGAACTCCCCAGGAAGGAGGGCAGAAGGTCACCACCATCTACAGAGTCCAAGTGACTAAAAATTATGAGATGTAGTTATTTCTTCTTCTTTCTTATTGCTTTAATTTTCTTTACCAGTTGTGAGGTTTTCTCCTTTATTTTATAGTATTTGGGTAATTTATGTTCTCCAGGCTGTTCATTTTTAAGACATCCATATTTAAATTCTGCTTAATGCTAATTAAAATTGTCACAAAGGTAGTTCTTTTCAGATTATGGAAACCTCAGGCTTATTTGAATAAGCAGCATTAAATATAGTTACAATCACATAAAATTCAATATCTTGACATATAAATTTAAAAAAACACAGCTAAAATCACTTTTAGAGGGATCATTTATAACTTAATGGTATATTGTCAAATAAAAAAATCTTTTCTTAATGGATAGGACTTTTTCTTTAAATGAATCTTTTAAAATACATCTTAAAACATAGCCTCAAAAGGCTGTCCTTTATTCTCTTAAAGTATTTAAACATTGACACCAATAATATTCATTAAAATGAAGAAATAAGTCAAAGGAAATAGTGGTAATAAAATTTAAGGAGATTTTTAAAAGTGAAACACCATCAAATAAATTAAATTGACTCCCCATATATTGAACTATAATATAAACTAATTATATTTTAAAAGAATTGTTACTTTTGTATTATCACAGGCATCTTAAACAAGTACTTTTAGTATTAAGTTTCTAGTTTTCTTAGGAAACCCATAATTTCATTATAACAAAATACTTTACTGAATATAAAAAATTATCATTTCAAAAAGCATAAGACATCAAATCAATGAGCATTTTTCATGAATACAATGTAAGCAAAAACAACAGATTTAAAGTTTTCAGCTGAATTCACAGAAATCCCTTTCTTTCTAAAATACGTGGGTAACACATATTTTATATATATAGATAGATAGAGATATGTCATAGTTGATTGTACCATTTTTGCAATAACTTTGATCATTACTGATAACTTCAATATGGAAGTATACAATTTCCCCCAAGTTATACCATTTGATATACAAGTAATTCCCATATAACTCTCATGTTTTTGTCATGTGTCACTAATTGATTTTTCATCTCTACTCAGAACTGTCACAGATGCAGAGTAGAGGCCACAAAAAACCATCTCAGAGTCATTAGAGCAGTGTTTGGTGACACAAGGACAAATCAGAAAAAGAGGGACCTTTTACTTTTTCAGCTACTTCAGGGAACACATCTGAGTAAACACCAAAGGAACCTGATTAGAAAAAGGTGAGGACTCCCATTCAGAAATCATTTATGTCCATTTTAGACTGAGTGCTAATGTAGGAGTAAAAACGTAGATGCCACATAAATTATTAATATAGCATCAAATTTGCAGATGCTGTGGAATGCATTAGCTATACCTGAATTTTTATTTAAAAGGAAGTCTTTGCGTTTCCAGATTAAAATCTGCTAGCACTCCTTCTTCTACATTATAACAAGATGGCTGCACAGAGAGGGTTCCCTGCTGCGGTTAGAACACGCCAACCTCATTCCCCTGCTGGTGGCATGTTCTGCTACTTACTCCACCGCAAAGATGCGTGCTCTGGTGCCTCAGCTCTGTAGGCTCTCTGTGAACATCCCTCACCTGCTCTGCGCTTTAGCCGCCTTGTCCACAGGAAAAGGATGGAGGCCTTGGTCACTCTGTTTCCATGGTAGTATTTCTATAATCCATAGGGGAAGTGGAAACTTCTCCTAATTAATTTGGGTGGTATGGTAGGTTATATTTGCTAAATATGAATGTCCACCCGGGACCTCAGAATATGATCTTATATGAAAATAGGGTTTTATAGAGGTAATGAGGTAAGGAGTTTCTGGTTTTAACCAAATTCAGCCCAGGGAAAGGAAGGGAAAGAAGACCCATCCACCCTCCCTCTCTGGTCCACATCTTTTGTCCAGCTTAGGAATAGCAAAGCACACTTTTCTTTTTTGTTTTTCCAAATCTATTATCACTGCCCAAATGTAAGCCTTTGACAATCACATACTAAGAATTTGACTCCTTTGTTATCTGCAAACTTCTGTGTCATCCATTCCCCAAAGTAACTAAAGTGGAAAACTTTAGCAGCCTACTACAGGAAAAAGGGCAGAGAGCGCAAGGAATTCAAGGAAAGAAAAACTTAAATGCCACGAAATACTTTCCTGACCCTGGCTTCACACTTACTAAGCTATCAAGATTAGATGAACAGTATTTATATTTATAAGAGTGATGGTGAGAGATATATATAATATATATAATATATTTAATAGAATATAAGAATATTTGAAATGTATTCAAAGAAGCTTTTAATTTTTAATTGGGCCTGCATTTAAAAGTCTGGAACACTAAATATTCCTTCATGTCCTAAATACAGCTTTTTACACAGTGTGAGGATGATGGCAATACCAGGCAGTCTGATGTAGAATTCAGCTGTTCTCATTAGAAAAGTCCATGAAACTTAGTGGGTTGTCTTTTTCAAGGTTAAAAACCATAGGAGGAAACATGGCCTGGGCCATAAATATGTGTGTTAATACACAACCATGCATTATATATTGAAAAATGACTGGTTTTCTATTTATTATACTCAAAATAGCATTGAAAATACCTGAGTGACTGAACCCTTGACTTTTCTGTAAACAGAAGCCATGTTTCGACCTCAGATATGTTTATCTGTTTATCCTATGATGCTTAAATGATGCTTGGGTTAACTCCATAAAAATATTCCATCTCAGGACACTTGCCTCGATTTTCTTGAAAATCGCTCAGGATAATGTCGCACCCCTTCAATTCTTCAAAGAGTTGTCTCTAAAGTTGCTAAAAGCCCAAAAAGAAGCAAATACACTCCGGCCAGAAAATTGCTGTTGTCATTCCAACTCAAGGACATTTCACACGACTGGTTTGATGAATTGCTCTGTCAGGTCAGGCTGCATCTGAGGTTTATTCTAATGGCCCAGGGCACCTCGCCTCTGGGGACCATTACTTTCTGAGAAAAAGATGTTCCACTGTGCCCCAAGAATGGGTGCTGATAATAAGTATCTTAGAGTCAGGAATGCTCTGCTTTGCATAAACCTGAACTTTAAAGATTAACCACCTGTTCATGCACACATTCCTAAGCATGTATGTGAGTACTTTGTAACCAATAGGATTTATGTCTTCATTTGATTATCAAAATCTGTCAAGGGAATGTGGAAGTGGCTTCTGCATATCTATAGGAGTCAGCAGGAAGGTTGCTCTGAGGACAAGGGGCAGCAGGGTTCCTTGGGTGCTGAGTCCTGAGCCGCATCCTCAGAACCACTGATCTAGTAGGTAGGAGCGGAGTCCAGAAATCTGCATTTTAACAAACACTGCAGGTGAATATCTCACCTGTTAAAGTTATGAAATGAGCCCTAGCAGGTGTGGCTCAGTGGATTGAACGCCAGACTGTGAACCAAAGTGTTGCTGGTCTGATTCCCAGTCAGGGCACATGCCTGGGTTGCCAACCAGGTCCCCAGAAGGGGGTGTGAGAGAGGCAGCCACACCTCCCTCTCTCCTTCCCTTCCCCTCTCTAAAAATAAATAAATAAAAATCTTTAAAAGAAAAAAGTTATGAAATGCTTCACTTCCCAATGCAAACAATTTTATCGCCCAATTCAGAACACCTAGAAAGTTGATTAATTAGTCTAGAGCAATCATTTTCAAAACTTCAAGAGGCATCGCATCAGCTTGAGGGCTTGTTAAAATGCAGGTTGCCAAGTCCCGTTTTCAGAATTTCTGATTCAGTGCCTCTAGTGGAAAGCCCAAGAGATTGTTTTTCTTTGAAGTTCGCAGGAAATGCTGATGCTGCTGGTCCTGGATCTACACTTGGAAACTTGCTGATCTAGACATACTCTGTCTTGTGCAAATGCAAAAGTGAACACTTTCCAAACTGTATGGAATCTTATTAAAGGTGTTGAACAGAATCAAAGACATTTCTATACTGCCTGAGTTCTCCTTTCATCATACTAGCATGTATTATTAATTCCGAGTGAGGAGATAAAATGCAGTATTTCTCAACTATATTTCACTGCAGAACTCTCTTCTTAAGAAGAACCCAGGGAAGCTATCTGAGAAAAGCCTAATACAGCACCATGACAAATTAGTGTATTCAGCACACTTGGACTTTCCCAACATGTCCATCCAGACCTCATCCCTTGAAACCTGCCTTCCCTCCCATGACAATGCTAGGGGAATCTGAGAATGCAGGAGAGGGAGAGCCATTGTCCAGAATTCAAATTGGTGGGTCTAGCCCCCTTTTTTAAAAAATAAAATTAAATTATAACTAATACTTGGTGTAGAAAATGTTTTTGTATTTTATATACACTCCATGAGAGCCAGTAATAGCCACATTTTAACTATATTAAAAGCACCTGAGTAGTCACTGAGGTATATAAAAAACACATAGGTTAAGAAGGTTTTATCCAACCATACTCTCAGAAGGAAATAAAATACATGTATAAATTAGCATAGTGTAAAACAATTACAATCAATGTAATAAGAGAGCTACAAGCAATGTTTCCTTAAATTACGGGCCGCTTCCATTAATCTTATTTGAGTGGTTTGGACTGCCTGATCGTTAATAGTCAACAACTCTGCTAGAGGAAAGAAATATGCTCCATTGGGTCGGCAGGATTTTCCATTGCTAATGCTAGCTGCCCTCTGCGGCAGTGTAAGAAGACTGAAGGGATGAATCTCACAATGCAGTTCTTCCAAAACTTGTACTGAGACTCACTTAGGGCACTTATGGAAAGTAGATGCTCAGGGCCCCGTATTTACCAAAGAAACCAGAATCTCTGGTAGAGAAGCCTGAAAACCTGTGTTTTTGATATATACCTTAGGTTCCCGAATTTTAGTATAGAATAAAAACTGGGTTTTTTATTCTACAATAAAACCCAGAATAGAAACTGGGTTTTCTCTGGGTATCTTTGAGGACAGTGCTTCGTCATTCATCCATTCATTCATTCATTCATTTAATAAGTAAATATCTCGAGTTCGTGTAGCATGCAAGAGCATATTTTTTTGATTTATGTCAATTTTTATTCACAGCAATATTACATTCATTTTTAGCTAAAAAGATATTGTTTAGTAAATGTATATATTTTTAACAACACTGTTTATACAATACACCAATATATAATGGAAAGCAAATCCCCTAACAATATGCTCTTAGTACAGCGCTCTTTATGCTGATGTATGTTGTCTCAAAAAAAATCAGGAATCAAATTTCAGTAGGATAATTACTAAAGTGTGAAAAACCATTCTGCTCATTGCCCAATACATTCTTAAAATAGAAAGAATACAGGATTTAAAATATAGACACACACACACACATATATATATACCAAAAGCTGGGGTTTTTTAATGCTGATTTTCCAACTTTGTCATTTTGGTTCCATGTCCTGTGTTCTCTATTCCTGGCTTCTTGTGGGAGAAAGAAAAGGCTTTGGGAAGGCAGAGAGGAAGGTAAAAACTAAGTACTAAAAACGTGTTTGAGATGTTGCTGTCCACACATAGTATATGCTGTGACAAGGGGAGACATGAGCAGGTCTGTCCTGTCTTTTTCCACCTTCTAAAATCCCCCACTTCCTTTCCTACATCACCTCTGTTCTCTTTCCCTCTTTCTTTTTAACTGTGTGGGGGCGGGATGAGGTACAATGAGGTACCAAAGAAGAACAGAGTAGGAAGATTTAGAAAGAGAAAGAAGAAAAGCAACACAAATAAATACCTCATTTGCATGTGTTGGACTAACATGTTTCAATGAATACCATACATAGCAAAGCCCTTAAAATAGAAAGAAGAGGAGAGAGTTGATGGCGGGAGACAAAGGATTAGGAAAGAGCACAAAACCCATTATTTTAAGCATTATAGTATCTGTTCATGGTTTAAAAAAATGCAGCAAATTGAAATAGTTTATTAGTAAATTTCAGTTAAATACAGAAAAACCAGAGTGAGAATCCATCCTGACTGGTGCGGCTCAGTTGGCTGGGGGCTGTCCAGCAAACCGAAAGGTCAAGGGTTGGATTCTCGGTCAGCGCACATGCCTGGGTTGTGGGACCAATCCATGTTTCTGTCTCACATCAGTGTTTCTCTTCTTCTGCCTCTTCCTCCTTTCCCCCCTCTCTAAAATCATAAGCGTGTCCCTGGGTGAGGATTAAGTAAATAAATAAATAGCCAAAGTGAGAGAAAACTCAACATCTCATGTCAGTTGCCCAGCCTCCCGTCTCATGAATTTCACAGCGGCAGTGAAGCACCACCCAGAGAAAGAGCCCTGTGTTCTGGAATGCTGTCACCTCGCCCAATTCCCACCTGTTTTCTGAGATCTAGGTAGATGTGTCAGGAACGTGAACATGCACACACGTGTGCACCTCCTCCTCCCACAAAGTGCTGCAGGCACCGGCATCCTGCAAGGTGAGGCCTTTGTACACCTGCAAGCCCACTTTTCACCCTTACTCTGTAGACACACAAAAAAACCATTTGTAATCAATGCCTCAACATACCTGAACAGAGCCAGAGCCAAATGATTTCTCTAACTCACATATTTTATTTATAACACTTATCAATATATAAGAATTTATAACACTAATATGAGAATTAATGTATTTTAATGAGTTTTTAGTAGTTCCTTAATGATTTTCAATAGCAGTAATAATGAATTTAAATTCCAGTTAGTAACTACTTGTTGGTTATTTATAAATTTTGTACAATTCACATAATTCTAATGTAAAAGCCTCAATAATAGAAATGCAACAGACAATAGAAAAATAGAAAACAAATAGTAATAATTAAATATTTAAACCTGATTTCGCACAAAAGTTGGACTTCTACAAGTAGAATATAAACTGATTAATTTTTTTTGGCCTAGAAAAATATTAAAATAATTTAATTGTTTCAATTCTTTAGTTATTTTAAATAATTCTGTGTCTCAGCAAATCACTTAAACTTTTTAGAATCAGTTTTTCCATCTGTAAATGCAGATGACAACATTGACCAAACAGAGTAACTATGAGTATAAAATAAAGTACCCAGTACAGTATAGCAGGTACTTGCTAAATATTGGTTCTCTCAGTGCTAAGCATTAATATTCAATCTTTCTGTTAAAATGGGAAAATTAAAATCTCACAAAATTTTTCTTTTTTATATCTAAAGATATGAACCAAGTTTTTGAAAGTAAAAACTTGCCAAAAACTCAACAAACTCAGCTGAACCACAGCCAAGGAAACAAAAAATGATTCCAGAGCCCAGTAGAGCAGAACGCTTTGTAGGGCCCCTAATTCTATCTCCAGAACACACATGGGCAAAGCAGAACCAAGCTGAAAAGTGTCACCGACATTCCTGTAGTGAGAACACAACACTAAACTGCAGTGAAACTCATAGGTTCAGGAAAAACGCACCACTTTGTTCTCATTCCTGAGATTCTACCCGAGCTCCCCACGTTAACTAAATGCCCAATCACATTTAAACCTTATTTTAATCAAATAATTCAGCCAGTCTCTGTATCTATCGGGGTTTAATGTAAAAAACAGAACCCATATCAGGTATGTCAAACAGAAATTAGTTAATTACACAATTTTCAAAAAGGCTAGAAGAGTGAGGGTCAACAAGGCCTCCATTCGCGCCATAAAATCCAAGAGCACGCCACCGTAACTGCAGTCCCGAATCTGGGACAGCCACTGATGCTGCTGCTCCACCCCCGACACAACTGCCTTCTGACACCCACAAGGCTGGCAACACCCAAAATACCTTGCTACACTGCCCCTGCCTCTTACAGGATGTCTTTGTTTTAGACAGCGTCAGGAAAATGACTTTTCTTTCTTCTACCAACCAAAATATGTGTGAGTGCCCCCTGAATCCTGGCTAAAAAGGAGATGTGAAATGTAAGCTTTTCAGTCTCTGCTCTGCAGGAACACACCAGGGAAGGGGCTGTTGAATGGGGGCTGAGTGAGTCAATCTGTAGTATCCACTATGGGTCTGTTGCAGCTGTATAATATAATGGCCATATTTCTCATAATCTATCCCTTTGGTGATTCAACATCCCATGCATTTGCCTCTCAACAACTCATTGTTTTCTTTCTTTTTTAATTTAACTATCTTGACCATCTATCCATGTTACTACATCTCCAGCATCAGTTTTAATTTGAAGATGAGAGCCCTGGCTGGTGTTGCTCAGTTGGTTGGAGGGTCTCCCATAACCAAAAGTTTCAATTCTCACGGCACATACGTATGCTGCAGTTCCATCCCTAGTCCAGGCACATACAGGAGTCATCCACTAGATGCTTCCCTCTCTCACTGATGATTCTCTCTCTTCCTTCCTCTCTCCCTTCCTCTTTCTCTAAAAAAGCAATTAAAAAAGTCCTCAGGTAAGGATGAAATATATATATATAAAGACAGAAGGAATCGTAATAAATATGCCAAGAACAGTGTGTTAGGTTTCAGTAGTCTAAAGTACTGTTTCTTAAAGTATGGTCCAAACACTACTTGCCAAAGCATCACCAAGAGTGCCTGTTAAAAATGGACACTAGGAGACCCATCTCAGGCATATAAAATCAGGATCTATAGAAGTGAGGCCAGACATTCACGTTTGAAACAAGCTCCCAGATGAGTTTTATCTCACTAAACTTGAGAATCACTCATTTATTTTTACCCCCCTTTGCCCACCCCCACCCAGTGCCCCCCTTCTCTCTGGCCCTTACCACCCTGTTGTCTTTGTCTATGGCTTATGCATGTATGTTCTTTGGCTGATCCCTTCACCCTCTTTCATCCAGTCCCCACCTTCCCCCTCCACTACGACAACTGTCAGACAACAGAATCTCTCATTTATTTTAAAGTGAGAACCTATTTTTCCCAACACACCAGCATATTCCTGGTTTCTTGAACTTTTCTGCTCTCTGGTTTTTATTTTAGGAGATGACAGTGGATGGCCTTTGCTCTTTGGGAACCGCTATGTCATTTACAACAGAACGGCTTCTCCACATCTCCTTGAGTTAGAAACACCGAAATGCCGTAAGTAAACAGAGGGCTTGAGTCTCCTTTTCCATGAGTTCTTAAGAAGACACCATGCCTTAAAAGTTGGATCCAACATTAAAAAAAAAGTTATAGTTTTCCTGTTGCAAATTCCATTAGACATGCAGTCTTAATTTGAGAATCTTATTTGAAAATAGCTCAGGGATCATAAGTGTAAAAGTAATCAATCATGCTAAGTATTGTTGTAAACAAAAACCCTGACAGTCAAGTTGCCATTTTATATGTCCCCTTTTTACAATCCCTATAAACTCTGATGTAAAGGAAACTGTGAAAATAGAAGCGCATAAAAGTTGTTTGAATTTTAATGCTTGTAAGTGAAAAATCTCCTGAGGTCGAAACTGTACTTTAGAGCTACAATAAAAAGACATTAATTATAACCTGCTATGTTTAGCGGTATATCAAGAACTTGCAAAAACACTGGAGGGATAAGGGAGGTATAACTTTGAGCATTAATTCGATAATATTTTAGATCAGGGATGTCTTTTAAATAAATTTAGTGTATCCTAAATTTATTGTGCAAATTTAAATTGGTGTCTTAGAATTATACAATAATTTTGATCCTAGCTTTTCAAACCTTAGTTAAAAAGCAAGGATCAAGGTGGGGGAATCCTTTACTCTCCATTGTTTCCCTTATGTTCTACCACAAATTATAAATTACAGCTTTTGTTTTTATTTTCAATATTGTTGTCTTTACTACTCGGATGAGATTAATGAAACCTACTAACAATCCCCCGCTGAAGGGCTGCACATTCTCTCCGGAGTCTCCCAGGTCACTCAGCAGGGGTCTCAGGCTCCAGTGCTTTCCCCAAATGTGAACACCAAGTCACTCAATCGTTGACGAGCTAAAAGCTATAGGGAAAGAAAAAAGTTAACAGGTATAATTTAACTGCTAATATAATGAAAAAATTCAATACATTAGGCCACATTATCTCAAAATGTGGTACTTCTTTTCTTTTTGTTTTTTTGCATACACTTTTCCTTTCTTAAATTTTAATGGAATCTTTTTGTAACTCACCTTATTCCCCAAAGGATTTTAGGCAGTTCACAATAAAAATATGGCTACTAACAGACTTAAACCACTAATATAACATAAAAGACAAAAACTCCATGGTGAATGGGAAAGGAAATGGCAAAGAAAAATAAGGAAATCTTCACTGAGAAAACTTCAGTAGCTGCATCTAAAGCTTAGTTCTGAATTTTGTGGTCAGTAGGTCAAAGAAAGGGGGTGCAAGGGAACTAGGTAACTTTCAGAGTCTGGTTTGTAAAGTGAAAACAAACAAATGGGAAGAAAGCCGATCATTAAGCAAGAGAAATAAATTTTTGCCTGATCTGAACTCTGAGAGAAATTTGTCACAAGTATAATTACACAACAGGAATGGAGCTACACGATAAATGATGTATCAAAAGTACAGAGGTAATTTGTATCGGTAGTTAATAAAGAACACCTCTATAATTTTTAACTAGTTTTTAAAAAGACAATTCAAGGAAAGGTGGTAATAATTAAATATCTTTTTGAAACTCAAAAACAATGTAAATGGTATGGAAAGGATAACGTAAAATTTGGAAGTGATACTTGAATTAAGGTTCTTATTGTGTCACCTTATCTGAAGCAGATTATTATAAGGATTTATTGGGAATTAAACTGAGGATGGCCATAATCATTTTTTGCCTGAATGAAGGAATGTGAGGACATCACATTTATAAAGTCACCTCTCAAAACCAGTGTCATGGAAAATAAATTTACTAATAAGTAATATATTAATAAAGTTTAAATTGGAGGAATTGGAAAGTACAGAGATTTGAAAAGAATTCTGTACTCAACCATAATTCATTAATGAGCAGCTGGTGCATTACTCATCCTCTTTTATCTTAACATAGTTAAAATTTCCTGTATAAACTGTTTTTATCATGTTTTCAATTAGCATGTAAGTATAATCTAAGACTATACACTATACTATATTATTATAAACATATAATACATTGTTATTACAAACCTTTTTAAAATACACTATAACATATTTTTAAGTTGACAAAATTTGTTTAATCATCCTTTTGTTGTTGGATATTTAGGTGGTTTCCCCCCCTTGTTATAGCTAACCCTGTAATCAACATGTATGGATTACCTTAACTCACCTTCTATAAATAGGAGAACACACTGGAGTTAACGATAGTCTCACTGCCCTTCTCACTCACTCTCAGGACCTGCATCTTCCTGCCAAACCCTGGCCATTCCTTCCACACAACATAAACACACTCATGTTACAATGGCTTTTGTGTAGGGAGACAGAATCAGAGGCCCATAACCAAAAGGGTGACTTACCACTATAAAACTGTTTAAAAGTTCATGGTGGAGACTCTGTTTACAAAAAACACAAAACCTAAGTTATTATCTTGATCTCTCGTGATCTTGTAAAGATGTCTGCGGAGTTATTTGGAAGTAGAGGAAGAACGCCTGTTGCCCCGTATCTCAGCAAAGGAGAGACATTCCTACTACAGAGGCTGTAGTCAGTTGTGCTCATGAGCAATCACCCACCAGCTGTGTCACAGGCATCTCTGCTTTGCCATGAAGACACATTTCTATGCTCTGGAAGCTTTACTGCAAAAGTCAAAATTGGAATCCTGCAAGCAGGAAAGTCCCATAAAAAGCTTTGTTTGCCCTATGATCTTTTTAAATGTTGTTAGCTTTTATCATTTTTAAAATAGTTAAATATATAAAAAACATTGTATTTCTGGCATCTGTGGGGAAGTTAGTTGACATGGCCCTATCCTCATTTGGCAACAGTTAGAAGAAGGAAGCTGTTCCATTGGGACATCTGGACACAGCCTACACCTGCTTTGCCTGTTCTCTGTAAATACCTGAGTCTGTAATCTCTGCTGTGCAATTCAGTGCTTCAAAGTAAATGTGGAGGGGAAGCACTCCTAACAGCCCTCAGTAATCGTTTATTCCTCATCCAGGCAGGAATCAAACTACATTTATTATGCCTAATACTAATCCCATTTTACTGTTTAGCTGTATGAACACATCATTGCAAGTCTCTCATAGACTATAGAAATAATGGATCACATCTTTAAGACTGTCCCTCTAGAGTGTAGCCCCGCATAATGGCCAAAGGCATACATCCCATTCTCCCACTTTCCACACCCATTAATAAGAATAGAATAGCTTTATGTAAAAAAAAGAGTTCACTCCCATAAATTAAGTTTTAGACATCTTACATCCTTACAAAAGCCAAAAGAGCACTTAAAAATCCTTTGAGAAACTCCTGAATTTTTCAGAAAAAAAAAATCTACTAGCACTATAGCTCCATGTTTGGTTCTCCCCTTTCATGATAGTTAAAAATGATTTAGTTCTCCATTAAAGGTTTCATTATGCTATCAGTAAATACTTCATTCTTAAGTAGCAGCTTCAATAGGGACATTAAAGCCCATTATGTACTATCACATGACCCTCACACACAGCTTCTCTCCCAAGGTGAGTAAGAGTGAGTGACTCCATTCATTTGCAGTAGATGGATAATTGCAGTCTGCTGTTTAAGTCTGTATATTTTCATATTTTAGTGTTTAGCACCATTTTAATGGTAAATTAAAAGCAGACTTTAGAACCTTAATTTAAAGCACTGCCCAAGTAGCTTAGATAAGGCAGGATATACTTTTGTACTAAATAATTTTCACAACTTTTTATTTCTTTCTTTTCATTACCCTCCTCTTCCTGATCCCTCACTGCTCTCATGCCCTACTACTCTTCTTCATTTAGTGGTCGGTTCTGTGCCCATGCAGTGTGTTTGCCAAGGTTTAGAGCTTGACTGTGATGAGACCAAATTACGAGCTGTTCCATCCGTGTCTTCGAATGTGACTTCAATGTAAGTAGAAAAAAATGGCTTCATCCTGACAGCCAGAATAACACCTGTAAAACTGTATCATAATGAAGGCTTTGTCATTATTAATAATGTATTTTTATTCAAAGATTATATCATGGTTCCATGGTTGATTATGATATTTCTTTTGCACTTATTAAATGCTTCCCCCATTCTAAATTATTCTATATATTCTTATTTAGTCCCTCATAACAATACTATGAAGTAGTATCAACATATTTCATCTAAACAAAAGATACCATCAATTGTATGAGCTACTAAGTAAAAAAGCTGCTAATTAAACTATTATATAAAGCTTTCTTATTTTATTGAGTTTTTACTTGACATGTATTGAAAGAGATCTTTTAGACTTTATTGAACATAATTTTAATACAATCTTATGTATAAATAAAAATAAAACCAAGTGAAATAAATTGGATAAACTATTCTCAGAATTTCACATTTAAAATCTAACTATTCTGTATCACATTTGACTTAGAGATGTTGATATTGTTTTCTTGTCTAAGTAACTCAAACTTATATATGTAAAAAACATCCTCATAATTAGCAGTTTGTTGATCCCGTACTAATTTGAATGCAACAAACTTCAGGAATGCAAATACATAAATTGGACTGAAACTTTCAAAGGAAATCAGTGAAAAATAGATATTCTATTCTAATATTTTTGCTTAGGTTCTTTGTTTTCATCCCAATACTTTAGTGACTTTTGGCTCTAACTTTTGGGTATATGAGGACAAAATAGGAGTAATTCTTAAATATATAAATGTTGACAAGCCCTGCCTTTTCACATAACCCAGAAACTCATACGCTTGGTGTGTATCAGGGATGGGGAGTAGCTGCGGGGAGAGTGGTGCCTTCTGATTAACAGAATCTGGGGAGTTTCCGGCATTGACAGTCATCTGGAAAGTTTACCCAAATTGATACTGAGCAGAGAGCATCAGGTAGGGTAAGCCACAGGGCTTTGCCGAAGAAGGCAACATTCCCACCTAAACTAAGAATAATTCTATCCTATCCTCCATTCGACAAAGTTCTTTTTATAGTAACTAGACTTACTAGGAAAAAAAAATAATAATCCCTCCAAAAAATACTCTGAGGTCCTATGGAAAGTTGCCATTCAGGGGTGTCCAAACTTTTGGTGACTCTGGGCCACACTGGAAGAAGAAAGGCTGCCTTGGGCCACACATTAAAACATTGTGATGGATAATCACAAAAAAATCTCATAATGTTTTAAGTAAATGTACGATTTTGTGTTGTGCCGCTTTCACAGCCATTCTGGGCTGCGTGCAGCCTGTGGGCCACAGGTTGGACACCCTCAAAAATTCTGGCTGGAACTGCCGGGTATAAAAATGAATGATTTTATTCTATGGTCAAAGAAAAAAATTATTACCCATACTGTTTATTTAAAATCACTAGAAAATCTGAACCAAAGAACAACTTGATGCCACCAATCTCATTTTCTGTTTTTCAGTGAAGAAAATTTGATTTCATTCCTAAACACTTTGACTAACCTTTTCAAAGAGAAACAGAAGAGAGCTGGGGAATAGGGGACAGTCAGGCAATGACCAACCAGAAAGTGCGTATCTCACCTAAAGGCATCCGATTCAATTAAACAAAACACTCTTCTGGCTCCATACGTACATACGCACACATATATGTACATATATACATCCAGTCATGCATACACACATACATACATACATAAAGAGATGTGTGCAGACATGTTAGCCACCAGTTTTCAACCTTTGGTATAAGGAAAAAACAGGGTCATGAATGATCGGCCACAGAAAGACAGGGAGAAGGAGGGGGTCATGATGCCCGCCAGGTTGCTGTTCTGAGTAATAAAGTGCTCCAAGAAGGGCGAGACTGGTGACAGGAAGTGGGGAAGATTAGGACTCCAACTTTAGAGGTTTCTTTCAGTTTGAGCTGAACAAGTCACTCAATGGAAATTCCAAACAGGAATTTGGAGATGAGAAAGAAGCCCAGGAGTTTATGTCAGTGCCACTTGATTTTATTTTATTGTGTTTTAAAAGAACAGTATTTTCTTGCATTTTGGGTTGAGCAGCTTGATTCAAGTAGTCCATTTCTCCTTTTCTCTGCAGAATAGTGATTCAGCATCACATTTTATCCCAGTGTTTGCTCAATTCCACAGAGAAAAGGGACTCTAGGCTTTAGAGCAAATACATTAGAAGAGTAAATATCAAATTTTATTACTGGGCTCATTCCATATTTTGAGTTGGACCTAGTATAGGGAAATGTCAGAAGTGGGCTGAATCATATAAAAGTAGCATTAAAGAAGCCAATAATCCAAATAATACTCATTGAAGTTGGAATTTTTTGATGATGTTTCACATAAATGCTAATCAACAAAACAGACAACAGATGAATAAGGTTATTTACACATTGTTCTAACTTGCTAAACATTAACTTTCTTTGAAAGTTGACTTTAAGGTTCTGGAATGTAATCATTAAAACTACATAACCCAAAAATAAGAGCTTTCTTTATAAAAACTAGAGGTAGCTTTGACAATAATAATAAAACCAGCCGTTACTCTAAGTCCCTCACACACTTCACTTTGTGTGACTCTTCTCAAACTTGGAATACTAAATTTTAGAATATAAGAATCTATTATATTAAAAAGTATTTTTGTTCTATTACATGTGAATAATAACACCTACCTTTTTCCATTTCATGGAGCACTGTGAATATATAGAGAGAGATATTTGTGAAAATATTCAGCATCATTTAGAGAAAAAAAGCCTATAAATCATAGGCACAATTAATAAAACCTCAAATTTCTAAGAAACATTAGTTAAGAGGTCTTAAATGGTCCTTCCTCCCTCTAGAGAGACTCTCCCACACAAGCGCAACTAAGCTCCTCCTCTTGGGGTCTCTCACAGCATCTCACTTTCGTCTCTCTTAGGTGTATCGTACCTTCTTCCTGTAATATTGAGATTGGGGTCCTAATCTGTTCCACCAGCAGCTAAGAGTGATTTAATCAACTTTTAGTATTTATTCATTTAAAAAAATTATTAAGTGACTGGTATGATTAATCTGGAACAATGTTTAACATTTTTCTCAAATATTGCCTCCCTCAAAGCCTTTTAAAGCATTTTTTCTTATGTGTCCCTTCTGTGAAATTTTAATACTACATATATATTATATTTCTGTTTATGTATACTTGTTTTTCATCCACTAAAAGAAGTGAAACATTTTTTTCATTCCCTAAAAACCAATTTTTACTCCCTTCAAACATTAATACCCATGTGAAGAATACATGGTCTTCTAGAATCTAGTGCAGTGTTTCTCAGATTAAATTCCAAAACTGTGTTCTAGGGAGTCTGAGAAATTGTTTTTCTTTAAGAAGCATTCATTACCAAGTTTTAGCAACACTGGTCCAAAACAACCTCACAACGTTCCTATCGCCTGTTGTATTGCACTGTCTTAACCTGAGTCCTTCATGTCCACCCTGTTTCCAACTGTCTGTCCCACAGCAGTCAGCCCCCAGACAGTTTATCAATGAGCATCTGTCCCGTCATCTTATATAACGTTACTACTACTAATAATAATAATAGCATTATATAATGAGAGGTAATCTAGTCCCAATCCATTCTTTTACAATTAAAGGAAGAGTTCAACATGGAAATATTATGTATGATTCATGCAAGGGATCCCAGGCAAAAATTTCAGGATTTTTTGCTTGTTTTATTTTGTTACTACTACATTACACTATTTTTAAAAAATTAAAGGTTTTAAGTACTTTTCAGTACAAACACAATTAAGTGGACCCAGTCTGTGTCAAGCTGCTCTTCAAATTGTGATATAAAAGAAAATCTTTCTATATAATTTATTAGATTAAAATGCACTATTCATTGAATAAAGATGCTTCAATTATTTGTCCCAATTGATAGTGTCCTTTATAACTAATTTTAAAAGGAAGTAAAGATAGTGGAAACTGGGCAATAAAATGTTAAAGAATATAAAGTTATGTTCTTGAATGTATTTTAAACAGAAACACTATTTTTATTGTCACTCAAAAAACTGAGATGTCTTCTAATGTTTGTTAAATATAACTAGAAAAGAACATAACTAAAGATTATTTTCTGTTTTATTATTTTTAGGCTTTTTGTCAGAATTACAGTGCTGTACACTAATTTAAGAGAGTATCTTTAATGAATACAATCAACAGTTAGACCTAGTTTGAATGACACTATGCATACAAACATAACACCATGAACAAAATGTTTCCTGAAAGCTGCTGTTAAAATAAATAAAGTTTACAATTTTCCCTATTGTAGTTTAGAAATAAAGAAAAAAACTTCAGGTAAGAATTCAAAATTTATCTTTATTTCAGGTCACTTCAGAAGAACTTAATAAGAAAACTTCCTCCTAATGGCTTCAAGAAGTACCATGATCTTCAGAGACTGTAAGAAAAAATTTAATTCCTGGTATTAAAATTAACTAACATGTTTTGGCGTATCTATTTCTTCCCACTTATGTAGACACCAACACTGTACCACTGCTTAAATCTAATTCCTCTTTGGGGACTTACTTAGCTGTTAGATGTAGACTACCAGGTAACTTTTTTAAAAAGTAGTTCTAGAAGCTGTTCTAGAAAAATCTTAGATACCTATCCCCCAAAAAACTAGAGAGTGTGTGCTGTAAGTCCTGCAGCCATACTCGGCCAAAACAAGGATTATCAGAAGGCTGTACTCTCAGCACTATTTCACAATGGATCACCTAATACAATACACATCCTAAAGAAAGATGTGAAGAACTTCTACCAGATCTACAGTCAAGATTAGGTAGGGAAGAGTTTTCTCCCGTTGGTTTGCAAACTCAGTCTAGACCTAAGATAGCAAGTCCTCCTGGTTTGAAACCACTGAGCATGTTGCTCGAGGACTTAATTCCATCCTCACATCTGCCTTGCAGATTGAGTTTCATTTGGCCTTAGGTGGTATCAGCCGTGCTAGTTTCTCTTCAGTGTAGGTGAACTTTAGGGTGATGTATTACTCTCAAAATCCATAATGGCCCAGGTGATGTTTACCTATTATTGAAGTCAACAGGTAACTCAATCATATTGTCATTTGCTTGAACCATAGGGTTTAAATATTTTGTGCCTAAATCATACTATCTAGAAATCATCTCAGAATTTCTAGTTTCATTTTCATAGCTGTATTGCTTGTAGTTTGGGTTTTACACCAGAGAAACCTGGTACATAAAGATATATCTGTACATTTTTCTTTAAAATAACATAGAAATAAAGCAGAATCAGAAGCAAAATTAGTCCATTTCAATGAAATATTCTTAAAACCTAGATAATCTGCAAAAAGTATCCATATTTGAAAATGAAAATTTCAATAAAAATGATGTTTCAGAACTTTATTCTGGACATTTATAAATCAATAGGAAAGAGCTTTTCAAAATTACGCCTGACAGAAAAACTTCAAGATGATACTTCCTTACTCCATCTTCTGATTCCTATCATTAGAGAATTTTTCCGATCTGTAGCACCACCTTCTGTCCACAAGTTTGAAAGAAGTTAGAACTGCAAATTTAAATATCAAAACTCAAGTTTACATAACATGGTAGTTTAGGATTTTTAAACAGTGAACATTAATTTATGAACAGCCAATTCGTTCCAATTTATAAAAGATCAAAATAGCCTAATTTTAAAAAATCAGTTATTAGATGTATAGCTTGGCTCAGCCCCCAGGAAATACTGTCTATTGCTTGCTCATTACAATACTTAGAGGCAAATAAACAAATACATGTTAAAGTCTTTCTATGTATTAGTGAGAAAGATGGATTGCCTACTATGCGATTGGGCCACAATATGTTCTGGGAAATTGCTGAATGCATAATAAATTTAGTAATAACATTTTACAATCCAAGGTAGTTTTTCTTGCATCTTGGAGAAATCAGAAATCTCTTTTAGTCAAAATTTCTAATTGAGAGTATGTTCATATTGGTTTCTCCCTTATTGTTCCTAAAATTTATAAAATAAATATATACAAGGGGGACCCAACAAAGCAGAATTTATTTGTTAAAAATTTGTATATTTATTCTTACATGTTTAAATGTCAATCACCTTTCACAGTGCTCTCCATTTGATGTAATACATCTGTTGAAATGTTGTTTCCACTGCTCAAAACAATTTTTAAACTCATCAATTTTGATGCCTTTTAGTGCTTCTGTCGTTTTTTGTTTCACCTCTTCCACATTAGCAAAGCATTTCCTTTTGGGGACTTTTTTCCAACCAGGGAAATAAAAACAAACGTCACTGGGGTGAGATTGGGTGAACAGGGAGAATGGGGAAAAACTGCTGAACACTTAGCATGCTATGGGCAGGTTTGCTCCCAAATCACCCATCATGAAATGGGAACATGCTCTAAAACAGTCTACAAAAAATTTACTGAGGCCATATGCAGCATCTCACAACAGTGCCAGCTGGTACACTGACACAGATGGGTTTCCAGAACACTCACCTACAGGCAAAGCCTGTATTACAAGGGACCTGCCTTCCAGAGGATAATTCTGTTTTTTCAGGGGGTCCCCTCTCCTGTATAAACTCAGAATACCCTAAAGGATAATCATGACCAGCACTCAGAACAAGAAATCAGGCGTGGAGCCCTTACCTGGTCACTCCCCATCACCTGGGGCCGTAGACGTGCAAAGCTTCACTGGGTGAATATGATGCAATGGCTTGTGCTCAAGTACCTATTTCCTCTGACCTACAGTTGACTCAGGGCCAAACTTCCAGTGTGACTTTAGTGGCATATGTAAGCCTGCGTTCTTGTCTTGCTAGTCCTATCTAATTTATATTCTTCTGTACTTGATCCTTTTTATTTTCATTTTTTCTTTGGCATGTAGATGCCTCATAAGTTTCTCCAACAATTTGGGGGGACAAGAGTTTGGGTGTCAAATTAACAAAACTAAAAATGACTTGCTTGGAATTTTGTGATTAACATGAAATATGTTTGGGGGCCTTAACAATGTCACATACTCGTGCTTCTGCCAGCACCATGTCAAACACCAACAAGTCTGAAGAATTCCAGCAGAAAATGCTAAAAAAAAAAGAAAAGAAGTGTGACTTCTGGACCTGTTTTATTAGTGAGTGCCTTACTGTGCACTGAAGTTTTATTCACAGGAAATTCTAATATTAAATTTTAGCCATTACCTATTTATCTTTATAATTAACATTTCTAAATAAAAACTAGGCTAATCACACATGCATTTCATAGCAAAACAAAGTTACATGATATCCAGCTTCACAAAATCTTTTCATTATGTCTACCAATTTTAATTTTAAAAAATTTAATTGTGGCAAAATACATGTGACCTAAACGTACCATCTGAACCATTGTAAGTGTACCTTCAGAGGCATTATGTACATTTACATCATCATGTTACCATCCCACCATCCAGCCACAGAACTCTCTCCATCTTGCAAGACTGAAAGTCTGTTTCATTATGTTTTCCTTTTAATAATCATTTTCACAGGTGCCTGCAAAACAATAAGATTAGATCCATATCCACCTATTCTTTCAGAGGACTATACAGTCTCACTAAACTGTAAGTACCAATCAGTTTGTCCCCTCCACAGTGGTCCGCCAGCCTGACCCCTCCCGCTCCATGCCAGCCCTCCTGCCCACAACAGTGCCCAGGGGGAGCTCGGAGAGCTGAAGGGGCGCACAGCAGTGTGGCTGAGAGCATGGGATTCCGAGTCACACAGGTTTTCAAGGCCTGACTTCGTCGCCCACTTAGGTGTGTGAACTTGAGCAATTTATTTTCCTTTCTAAGCAGCAGTTCCCTCTACTGTAAAATACAAATTATGACAGTACTCACCTCAGCGTTGCGGTGAGGAATAAACAAGAAAATTTGTTAGAAGAATGAGGCACAGGCATTATATGCCTGGCACATAATAGAAACTATTTTTGTACCATACATTAGTCATGGCGACAGGAATAATGATTGAATGAGCTTAATCAAAATAAGAAAGCCTGATGATAATTAAAATTTTTGAAGGTGAGAACCCAAAGACTTCCCCAATTATTCTTTTTCTACTAATCCTGCCTGTATGAATATATACAAAAAGCACTGTAAAGTGAAAAGAGTAAAGCTTTTTTTTTTAATTGTGATAAATATACCAACACAAAATGTACCATTTTAACCATTTTAAGTGGTACAGTGGCATTAAGTACATTCACATCATTTTGCAGCCATCAGCACCATCCACCCATCCATCAGTAGACATTTGGGTTGTTGCCACTTTGTCTATTGTGAATAATGCTGCCGTGAACATGGGCACACAAGTATCTGTTTGAGTCCTTGCTCTCCATTCTTTTGGATACATACCCAGAAGTGGAACTTCCACACCGTTTTCCACGGCATCTGCATCATTGGCATTCCCACCAGCAAAGCACAAGGGTTTCAATGCCTCCAACTCATTACCATTTTGGGTTTTTTCTGGGTTTTTTTGGTGTTTGGGTTGGTTTTTTTATAACCACTATACTAATGGGTGTGAACTGGTATCTCATGGTTAAGAGCAAAGATTTTAAAAATAGGCTTTCTCAAAGTTCCATTTCACTGAGTTTTACCCAGCAGCTGAACCTAACATCCTTCCATATATAAACAACTCCCTGCATTTCCATTTCTGTCCCCTTGCTTTCTATCCAAACCCAAGAAGTTCTTTCCAGTCAGATTCCTAGCTGGAGTTGTTAGAGTTTGGGACTGAAGACCACCTAATCATTTTACAAGCAAAGTTAAAGAAGTCACTGGAGACTCAAAGCGTTAGTCTCCAGTAGCCTAACTGTAATCACATTAGCCATGTCTTCTTCCCTTTTATCCCATCCCTGCTCTTTCATGTCTTAACAAATTAGCCAAAGTCAATACTGGACTCATTCTCATCAGGCTCATCACTGTCTTCCTCTCCAACCCCACTATGACTGTCCCAGACTTAACTAAACAGCATCTTCTTGGTTTAGTGTTCCATGAATATGGAGATACAGACCTGGAGAATAAATTAATTTACTCTCCGTCTCTTTCCCTGGTTGCTTTTCATAGAACTGGAATGTTGTTTGGTACTAAAGATGTCACAGACTTCCAGTTTCTCATAGATAATCATTAGATACCTGCTCTTCATTCATCCATAAATATTCATCAGTCCTTCTGGTGTGCAAGTTCTTCAGCTAGGCACCATGGTGGGGAGGCATAGAAATGCAAGTCAGACAAAGTTCCTTCCAGCAGCTCACACATCCGTGTTCAGGTACAGCACTGTGCTCACTGGAGAGAGGCAAACCTCTTGCTCTCCAGAAACTTAGTCTTAGGTGGACAAACAATACCAACATACACCCAACAACAGAGAATGATAAAAGTCATTACTTAATGAAGTCCTAAACCCGTGTAGTTCAGACCAATACTGCTATTAGGATTCAGTGAGAGGAGTAACCATTTTGGGTCCAGAGCAGTGAAGAATGGCTCTAAAGAGGACTGGGCTAACCAGATGAACACCGAGTGCATGGGTGGATCAAATGTCTTTACCTGGGGGATTTCCACTGGCTGTTAAGGGAGCCCCTGAGGCATTCCAGGAGGTATAGAGGCTGTTCTTTAACTCCTCTTGTGCCCACCTGTGACCCCAGGTTTGCAAGAGAGGGAAGGAAGTGGTTCTAATATAGGGCATTATCCCTTACTGCCCCTAAGGAAAATCAAACTTGGTGGGGGAAAGGGAGATTCCTGACAGGAGGAACTTTTACAAGATGTCATTTTAAGGTCTGCAATAGCAGAGAAAAGAGAAAAATCAGTGTGGTCCGTGTATAAATGCAAGTGAAATTTGAATATTTGTATATGAATCATAGGCAGAGAAGAAAAAGAAGAGGAAAGAAATTGAAGTGGGAGGCATGAATCAAAACATTGTTGTATTGTACAATAATAAATAATATTGTACTGAACACGTATGACCTGCCAGTGCTGAATACATGCATTGCCTCAAATGTTGCGACAACCCAAAGAAGTAGAAACTAATAGTATCTCCATTTTGGAGTTGGAGAAACAGTCTTTCAGATTGCTTGCTTAAGGTCACACTACAAACAAGGAACAGAGCTAGGAGTCACACTGCCTGGCAGCACATTCAGAGCAGGGCATTGCTGCACTGAAGAAATTGAGCTAGAAACAAGCATGGCAAGAGCAGAACATCAACAATGAAGAGACGGGGTTTACTCTGTAAAATAGTGAGAAGTTGAGTAGGAAGGGCGGGGTCAAACTCTTTAACAAAGCATACGGAGTCTTGTATCCAAAACCGAGGCCCCTACCTGCCCCCGAGGTTCGGCTGTTGCTTCTCACAGGCCCATGGTGAGGCCACACTGACTTACCTTCTGATCCCTTAACTTGTCACTCTCGATCTCCTCCACCTAGTGTAACTCCTATCCATTCTTTGCTTTGTGAATGACACGTCTTCATCCAGAACGCCTCTCAGTTGTTCCTCCTTTAGTCAAGTCTCCCTGTGTCCTTGCTCCTTCGTGCTCTGCAGTCCCCACCCCAGGGAAGCCGGATGCTTTCTCCCCAGCAATGTCAGAGCAGCCACACATTGCACACTTCTCTCTTTTCCCCCTTTGCTGTGATAGCCTGTTTACGTGCTGTCCTCCCTCTAGATGCAGGCCCGTCAAAGAAATAAATGGCGTACCTGACATAGTGCCATAGAGTAGGTGCCCAAAACAATCTGGTGAATAAGTGAACAGATGAATGAATATGTGACTGATTGGTTTACAGGCTGATTATGAGAGAATTAAAAACAAGATGTACAAACATAAATGATAAGGAACTTTTAGGGATCTAAAGGCAGGACAATAGCATGATGAGAAGAGTGTATAAGAAAATTTAAAGTGGATGACTATTGTTTTTCATTCCCTTATTATAAGATATCAGGAATATCAAATTTATTGTGGTTGTTTCTCCTTTTTCAGGTTTCTTAGTCATAACAGAATAACCTTCTTGAAGCCAGGTGTTTTTGAAGATCTCCACAGACTAGAATGGCTGTATGTTTCATTTACTGGGCATTTTATAGTATTAATCTTTATGTTCTAAATATATATAAGTGAATCAATTTTTTTCTTCGGGCTGGCAGGATAATTGAAGATAATCGCCTCAGTCGAGTTTCCCCACTAACATTTTCTGGACTAAATTCTCTTATGCTCTTGTAAGTACTAAAATTAAAGCAAATATTTTAATAATTAAAAGACATGAATAAAAATTACTGCTTTGAGTTTAACAGCATTAAATTTGGAATTGTTAAAACCCTAAAAGGTTTTTCAACTAAAAACCATTTATTAATTACAGTTTATGAGACTATTTTGTAGTTCTAATTTTTTCATAAGATTTTCTGTCTTCTACAATGTCAGCCCATCTAAACTGAATGCAGCCTCATGGTAATATTTTATTAAAACATTCTTAAGCACACCATTACTATCCTATGTAAGTCTTTTTTAAAGGAAAAAATCATTCATTCATATCATTCATTTAAAATCACCTCCTTTTCTCTGCCCACTATGGAAAGGCACAAGCTTTTGTTCAGTTACTAATATTACTGCTTCCTTCATATGACAGATATTTATCAAATTTTATCACTAACAAGCACTTACAAGCACAGAAAAAAAGACAAGATAACTAGTAGATTTCCATGGTTTCATAAGAATAGTGATAATACCATGTTTGACTTAGGCTAAAAAAAAGAACTAGGAAAATGTGACCTTTTAAATTTCTTTTCTTTTCCAGGGAACTGATGAATAATGTCCTCACCCACTTGCCTGATAAACCTCTTTGTCAGCACATGCCAAGACTGAATTGGCTGTAAGTTACTGTATCTTTTCATATCTAACTAACTAACTTTTCTAGTTTTACTCAGTTCTTTTGGATATTAGGTATTGTAAATGATACATTGTTAATATTATATCACATTGTCTCAAATTACTTGAGCATGATTTTGTTATTAAACATCCCTATTATCTAAACTAACTCCTCTAAATTCTCACCAAAATAAAACATCTTCAAAAATAAAAAAAAACTTGGAAGCAGAAAGAAGACAAAAGGAAGGTCTTGGTATCTATATAGCAACCCCCCCCCCACCCTTTGACCTGTTCACCTATTGGTATGAAAAGACTGAAGTTCCTAAATTCTGCATAATGAGAACATGATACTTACAATTTATTTTTGAAGTCTAATCATAATAGAATATGTATGTTCCATGGAATTTGTTACAGAATAGTTTTGCATGTGGTAATAAGTGTCACGCCACCTATTCAGAACTCAATTACCCCATAAATTTGACTATTTAAAAAGCAGGCAAATGAAGAAATAAATAAACTAAATAACTATTAAAACACTCAACCAGGAAGTGGCATATTCACTGTCCTATAAAAACTCCCTCTGTTTCTTATTGTGTAGGAAATTCTCAAAATTTTTAAGCACACAGTAGATATAAAATGCCAGGTAAAAGTAGTGGGGGAAGTTAGAGTAAGAAGCACTGATTGTTGTAAGAAGGGACAACTATCAACCTGAGAATAAAACAGGAGTGAGAAACGCTGTAAAAAACCAGACATAGTGATTTCAAACATACTAGTTTAGAACTATTGGGGGGAAGGCAAACACCCCAGAAATCATTATTTAGTGCAAAGGGCATCTTGGTATTGGCACAGTGTCCCCACTGATGACAAGTCAAGTCATTAAGGAAACAGCAAATTAAGTTATACACCCTCTGTTGTAATTAAATTTTGGTCCAGATGAGTACGTTCATAGTTATTCATGCTGAGTAATCCAAACTTAGTCATAAAGCAAAATTAATATTTATAAGTAAGTTAGCAATTAAAAATGCATGCATTGAGACCAAAAACAAATGTAGGAGCTATTATGCACATATAATAATAAACCTCTTTGCTTTTAAAAAGGCAGCCATATATACATTTCATATAAAAATGATTAAGATTTATTGCTAAAGAAGTGGATTTTTAAAACTTTTATTACTAAAATTACCATCTTTAAGTTTTATTTATTTAAAACAACTCACTCCATATGCAGTCCTAATAGTAACTGTTAACCCATTTTTAATGCTAGTAATAATAAGTTTTGCTTTATAAGTATTTATTTCTTTGAAAACTAATTATAATATCTTTACCTTGCAACAAGTATGAACTACAAAATCTGACAGCTGTATTACCCAAAAAAAAATTTAACTCTAATCTAGTAGAAAAATAAATATAAAATAAAAAATATGATAGCCCAGGATAATATGCTTGCAAAATATATGACAGAAAACAGATTAAAACCTTTAATAGAGTTCCTTCAAAGCGATTTTAAAAACTGTAAAAACTACAATAAAAGTAGAGAAATTTAAAAAGGAAGAAACAAGCATAAGTATATGAACAGATGGGCAATAGTCAAAGGTAAACTGAAGATTAAGAAAATAAAGTAAACTTTTCATATGAGATAAGAGTAAGCGAGGTTAAATACGGGTAGAAGAAGCTAATAGAAGAGACCCTGGCCATGTAGCTAAGTTGGTTTGAGCTTCATCCCATTTTGTCAAGGTTGTAAGTCTGACCCCTAGTCAGGTTACATGCAAGAACCAACGAGCGCATAAATAGGTGGAACAACAACTCGATTTCTCTCTCTCTCTGTCTCCCTTCCTCTCTCTCTTTAAAATCAATCCATCTATCTATCAATCAATCAATAAAAGAATTTGAAAATAGAGAAAACAGTGAGGATATATTATGGAGCATGGTACTAGAAGACATGGAAAAATAAATTATGATACACACAAAGCAATGAAAATGAATGCACTATACTTTCAATCAACATGGCTCAATTTCAAGAACAAAATTGAGTTACAGTATAAATATTTCTTTAATAAACCAAAAGTAGCTTTACAGATATAATACAAATAAATAATACAATAATTAATAAACAATACAAGAATAAATTGTGGGTATCACATGCTCATGACTGTAAATCTACTTTTGTCCACCCCTATATATATCTTCTATATATATAATACATATATTATATCACAATTCTTTTCCAAGAATATTGCGCTTAGGCTATAGAAACCCATGAGATGATATTGCTCCCTCTCTACCAATGAGAAAGAACTTTACAGTCTACAAAACCATAATTTTCTAAAGTCCATCAGAGTTCTATGGAGTGACCAGGACAGATGTCACATGTACAGTGTCCCACCTTCAGCAGAGCACAGAGTGAACAATTGGCAGTCACAGAGCACATACAAAAAAAACTCCTAAGATTTTAATACACTTATAACGGCTAAGTGTGGGCTAATATAACATTCAAGAATAACTGGGAACCCCACACTCAGAAGAGTCAGCTACTTCCAACAAGCTGTTTTCCACTGGGCTCCACGAGCTCACAGGGAAAACTGGGAGCAGGTAAGGAAAACAAAGAGAGTCCCTCTTGGTGGTACAGAGGCACAAAACCTCACCTTCTTCTCTAGACTTTCCTTTTGTAAAGCAAAAGCTTAAAGCCACTGGGCAAGGGACAAAAAAATCCTCCTGCAGCCAGGGACCAGGCATAGATCCACTGCTTCCTAAGGAGAAGTGGAATCAAAAGCACCTCACTCCAGGGAAGGGGCAGAAAATGTCCCCAGCCAGGACCTGCACTGCTACAGAGCAGTAGGTAGAGCTCACTTGTGTTGGGACTTCTAGGGTAGGGGGAAAGCAATGCAGAGACAGCCCAAATGAACAAGAAACAAATCCACTGTCAAATTATAAAGCAATCAACAGAACTAGACCCAGAGATAACGCAGATGTTACAACCTCCAAACGGGAAATTGAAATATTTATAACTAATAGTTAAATGATATAGTGAAAAATGTGGACAATATCCATGAACACCTGGGACACGTCTGCAAAGTGATGGAAGCTATTAAGGAGAATCAAACAATTACTTCTGCAGGCTTAGCAGCAGACTGGACACAACTGAGGAGAGAATCCAGGGCCTTGAAGATGGGTCAATAGAAAGCTTTCACTTTGAATCTAAAAGAGGAAAGAGAGTAAAATAAAAATGGAACAGAGAATCCAAAAGTTGCGGGATGATATAAAATTGCCTGAAAAATGTGCAAAGTCACAGAAAAAGGAGAGAAGAATAGAAGAAATTTCTGACAGGATAATGGCCAAGAATTTTCCAAAATTAATATAATGCAACACACCAGAAGCCTCAGAATCTCAGGAACACCCAAGCAGAAGTAGGGAAAAACCTCGGTAAAGTATAGTCAAAATGTTACAAGCCAAAGATTAAAAAAGAAAACAAAAGCAAACCTTAAAGCAACAAGAGAAAATTGAGATGTTACATGCTGTAAAATAAAAATCAGAAATGCCACACTTATTTTTTAAAAAGCTGTTGGGGGTTGGTTAACGTTAGAGAAAAATAGACTTCAGAACAAGGACTATCACGAGGAATAAAGAGGGATATCACATAATGAGAAAAAGGTCAATTCAGCAAGAAGATATAATAATTTTAAATGAATAGGCAGCTTCAAAATGAAAAAGTAAAAACCGTAGAACTATCAAGAAAAACACCTAGGAATCAAGACATGTCATTTAAAACCAACAAATCTACCAATGTGTGGATATTTAATATTTCTAAGGTGAACATTAATTAAAAGCATATAATTTATCTAAATCATATGGTGGAAGAGATGTAGAAGAACATGAAGACAGTATACACTAATTTCATCATTTTTATAATAGGAAATTAATAAGTATTGTTATTCTCTAAGAATGGGAAAATATAGTGTATTTGGTAAAGTTTTAATTATTCTGGTAATGGATAAAATATGCAAATCTTTCTAATATTAGAAGAAGTAATTTTTTAAAAAATCAAACCATTTGTTGAATGTTTTTAATCTGTAAAACCATATGTTTTCAAGTAGCAGACTAAGATCAGATATATTAGACATTATCAATAAACATAGGTGATCTAAACTTAAACTATTAAAAGAAAAAAAGTTTTTCTAATTGACTCATAAAACAAAACTCAACCTAGTACTATTTACAAAAAGAAAATACAACTATAACTGAGTGATTAAGAAATATTAAAACCCAGAGCCTGATCAAAAGTATGCATGTAGATGCAACCAAAAACAAAGCAGACATCATATTTTTTATCTACGTAGATTTCTGGTCAATTTGCATTAAACTATACTAACAAGGATACTTAAATGTGATTTCTAATATTACAATGTAATATTACAATATTACAATATTATGATACTATAATGTAATATTACAGTATTACAATGTAATATTAGTTTGCAATTTCTAATAATACAATGTAATAAATGATATTACATTATGAGTATATATGCCCCAAATAGATTCACATAACAACCAAAACAAAAGGGAAAATATAGCTACATAAGCAGTAAGAGATAGTAGTCCAAGTAAAACCATAAAAGGATATGGAGAACTAAATAACATATTTAATAAGTTAACCCTAATTGATGTATATCAAACTGTGATGTCCCTTCTCAATAACAGAACTGATTTATTTGGGACCAAAATGTGTCCTACTAAAACACTACCTTCCGAAACTTCCCTACATCTAGATCTAGCCATGTGACTAAGCTCTAATTAATGAGGTTGAAAAAGTACTTCTGGGACATCTCCTTAGAAAGAAAAGGCAGATCCTTCTTTTCCTTCCTTACCCAGAACAAAGGGATATTGTGGCTGAGCTTTAGCATTATCTTGGCCCATGAAACTAGGACATGTGAATTGTAAATGTGAAAGAGATGAGCGTCTAACAACTTTGTAAAACTACCACACTAGCTCTGGACTGCCTAATTCTAGATGGTTTTTTTTTTCTTGAAAAAAAATTCCTTCTGTAGTTATGTTGTTACAATTGGGTCTCTGTTATATGTATCTGCACCTAACCCTGATAGAGATAAAACTGCAAACTAAGAATGCCCAAAGAACATTCACCAAAATTGACCATATATTTTAGGACATACACATACACAAACCAAACTCAAGGACACAGATGGAGGGATTAGCCTAAAGCAGGAGAAGGGTCATCTGAGACTAGAAGGAGACCAGGTGCATTCACAGGTAAGTCTATAGATGTTGGGCAGAAAGTCAAGGGCTTTTCCCTCCTTGATCACCTCAATTTTTTCTGTGAAATAGGAGCCAGAAACGTTTAAAAGTTTGGGAGGAAATGGAGGTTAAGGAGGTTTGCATGGTTAGAATGCCACTAGGGGATAAGAGAGAAAATTGAAAAGGAACAGGCAAGATTTTTGGTGTTTTTGTTTTGTTATCATTGTTCTACAGGTTTAAGAACCAAATTTTTACTTTTGGCAAGCTCTCCATATATAAAGAGAAAAAGAAAATGGTTAGGTTCAGAGGCTCATCAAGTTGGAAAATTGGTCTAGACACAAAGTAAACAAACAAACAAACAAACAAACACACTATTTAGGTAAGAGCTAGGAGCTGGGAAGCGAGAAGCCGATTTGTATATCTCAGCTAACAGGTATGTTGCAAACCAGATCCCTGCACAGCAAGGACTAACACCTCTCATTTTAGGAAGAAAGAGCAAGCTTACAACTCGAGGTTAAAATAAGCTTAAATAAAATTACCAATGTAATCAAAAGCCCCTAGTTTATGCCTTTATGTGTATCTCCTACTAATTTTTCAAATTAATAAATATAATACTAACTTAAATATAAACACTAGCTTAATAGGAAAAAAAGTTTCATAAGGAGCTAGCAAGATCACCTAAGGATATTTTGTGAGGCTTAAGAGAGCATCGCCACCTGGTGGTGGATTGGTGGTAACGGCAGTAAAATAGGAAAAGGAAACGGGCAGTCTCTGTCACTGACCTACACTGCTAAGCCAAAAACCTTGGAGAAAACTGATGACCAAAAACAGTAAGGGCTTAGTTTCCAATTTAATAGAATAATAGAAAATTTTCTTTAAAAGAATGTTCTATACTCAAGATTGGAGATTTTAATACAATAGTCTAGGTAGCACAGAAATCCTTTCTAGAAAATCCTTGAGTTATGGTGTATTGCCTTTGTTAAGTATCTATAGTGAGGAGAAGCTTCTTATCTGGACCAAGATTGTGAGCTTAAATTTAAAACATTTTGAGTCCTTTAACCAGGAAGTCTAATTTTGCAACCTGATGCAACATAGGAAAACCCTATGATGTATTCTGTAGCCTGACTTCAAACATATCTCTCGTTTTGCTCTTCTCTGCTATAAATACACCCTTTTCTCCAACTGAGTGGATTTCTAGACCCCTTGCATCCAGACCTTCCAGATATACTTTGATTTGTCAATGTCTGTTTTTCACTGCAGTGCCCAAAATAAACCTGACTGTCTCAGATGTAGCCTAACCAGCAGAGTATCGGCCCTTCTTTTACTCCCCGTATTTACCTTACAGATTTTAGTAGCTGTGTGCACTTTAGCTCATATATTTGAGCCGAAATTTATTCCTACAGCTTATGTTATATGGTGACCACTAGACTAAGGTTTGGTATACACTGAGGAGATTTAAGGACCAGCATTTACTTTTGAAAGTATATCCCTAACCTCAGCTAACTCTGTTCTACAAACTTTCACCATAAACCTAACAATAAAAGAGGGGCAATAAAAGAATACCTTCATAACTAGAAGGGAATAATAAAGCACAAAGACAAATTTTGCTGCTCAGACCAGACTCCTGTTGGTGACGGAGTCACATAGCAGGAGAGTTCAAGTAGGGTCTACTGGGGGGGACCCCCAAAACTCATAATTATGTTCTGGAGGGTGGGCTCTTTGTAGTACAGGCTTCTCCCACTAGGTATGTGTCCTGGGAATCCATCTGTAACAGTATACCAGCTGGCATTGTTGTGAGAGGCTGCATTCAGCTTCAGGGAATTTTTCTTAAGGCTCTTTCAATACATTTGCTCATTTCATGAATGGGGACTTATGAGCACACCTGCCCACACCATGCAAAGTGTTCAGCAGTTTAGACAAAAAATGGTATGACCCCCATGCCCCACCCTCCCTATTCACTCAATCTTGCCCTAAGCAACTTTTTTTGTTGTTTGTTTCCCTGGATGATAAAAGTCCTCAAAGGGAAGCATTTTGCCAATGTGGAACAGTGAAACAAAAAAATAGCAGAAGCATTAAAAGACACCAAAATTGACAAGTTTAAAAACTGTCTTGAGCAGTGGAAAAAATGTTTCTATAGGTGTATCACATCAAATGGAGAGTGCTTTGAAGTTGACTAAACTTTAAACATGTAAGAATAAATACATAACTTTTATAAGTAAATTCTGTTTTTTTTAGGGTCCCCTTGGTATATGCAGCTCCTTGAACTGGGTGTGGGTGGCCAAGGAGAGCCTTTGGTTCTCCTTATGGACTGGACTGTGTGGTGATATAATAAAGCAAACGAGGTTATTTACAGTGGTAAAGACTACTGAAATTTTTTTCTGGGAAGTGTCTAGACAAGGCAGATAAAGGCTAAACATTGTTTTGGCAGTAGCAGCTTGGGCAGGCTACAGCAAAATAGGGTCACACCACATGGAGCAATGCCATCGGTAACGCTGGACAGATACTTAATACAGTCCACTATTAAGTCTCTGTTAATAGTGTTCACCATAACAAAAATTTTCAATCTGATTTCTTCTTTTCACATCTCTCAGGATAACATATGTGCCCAAATGAATACATGATACAGATGTGATGACTCAAACCATTCTTACTATTAACACAGAAAAAGAATCATTAAATCTCTGTAAACATAAATTTAGCTATTATGTAAGTAGCTACATATACGAATCTATGTAAAATAAATAGCATGTGAAAAAAATTTACTAGAAAGCAAATAATCATCAACCAATTTATTTCTGCCTATGATTACAATTTAGCCTTACTATCTTTTATTTTTATGTTTCAGGGACTTTGAAGGCAACAATATCCACAATTTAAGAAATATCACTTTTATGTCCTGCAGTAATTTAACTGTTTTGTAAGTACTGTTTTATCCTTTTCAAGTAATGTTATATCTCTTTACAAATAAAATGAATCACTCATGTGAACAGAAACTAGCATAAACATGCATGGTAATTATGGCAAATGTTCACTCTCAACTTGAAGTTTTTTGAAACTGAAGCACAGGGGCAAAATTACTCAAGTTCAAATTAAGAGTAACCACAGTCACAATATACATAAATCAGCACAAAGGCAGTGTATGTTTGAGGTCTGTTTTTCTCAAACTTAAGGAATACCCATTTAAATGGAAAGAAATTCTCATAGACCACCTAGAATCTATCCTTGGATCAACACTTTGAGAAAAACACTAAGTTTAAGTCTTAATCTATAAGAATATTTGCGCTTTACAAATTATTACTGCGAAGACCGTGGACACAAAATAATTACAATCAGAATTTTTAAAGAGCACTGCAGAATATTCAGCCCCCTGAGTATGTAATTGTGAACACCAGGATAAAGCTTAGAATGTTATTGAATATAATGTATCCTTATGCCTCTCTGGCCTATTTTGAAATCACATTCCTCTTCCATGAAAGTAAAGGATTCTGGAGCTTCCTTTAATATAAAGATACATTTTATATTATTTTCCATTTATTTAAACTGCCTAATTTTGAGTTTATTTTTCCAAGACAGTGTTTTTTTCAAACTGTGGGTTGCAACTCACTGTGAGTGATGAAAACAATGTAGTATTGTCTTTATCATTATTTCTTTACAAATAAAGTTGAACTGAATTGAATAAAAATATCAGAGTGCAATTCAGGTCATTAAATGTATTGCTTCAAGAATCTTGGATTATTTGGTTGTATTTTATGTCCCTAAGTAAAATGCATTTTTTCACTGTAGGGTTACCATAGAAGAGTTCGAAAACCATCATACTAGAACACATAGGACCCCTGTGCATAGGCAATGCAGCAACTGAAACAATAAGTTTTCTCCAATTATGCCTCCCATTACAATGGATTTGAGGCACTGAACTATTTGACCACTTCTACAGTGAGTTCAGCAGTCTTCAGAGGCAGGCTGTTCTATGTCAATCATGCAAAATAGTTCATACCAATTGCCCGAAGGAAACCAAATTCACCTAAAGAATATACACCAAATACATATCCAAAAAAACTTAGAATGTCTCTTTCATTCTACTCGTGTTTATTTTTCAAAGAAACCTCTGCATGAAGAAACTATTTATGAGTTTCCTCTTGGCAAGTGCTTGTGCTTTTCTGGTCCAGAGATATTGGGAGGAGGTGGTAACAGTTTCAAGTGCTGGGAGGAAATAAATACTAAAGGATGGGACAAGGCCAATTTCTAAGCATGTCACACAATGTTTGAAGAACTGGAAATCCTTTGACTTGTCTGTGTTAACTCATGCACCTGAGATCCGTGCAGAAATGAACTGTCAAGAGTTACAGTCATTCCACATTCCAAGTTCGAGATCTAACTTGGTCCAGCTTAGATTAGACTTCCTTAGACAACTGCACCCTAAATTACATCAACTACCCAATGTACATGAGTGACATCATCCAGCAGGTATTTTGTTAGACAGACATGCTACATCTACTGAAGAGGCTCCCTATGCTCTAGGTTGTATGATACTTAAGTCTGTTTTTCTCAAGAGCTGAGATTTTCACTATTTCCCTTGCAAAGTTCTTCCCTATTTCACTTTAAAATTTGAATGTTTTATTTTTATCATTATGAATAGATTTGGAAATTTAAGATTTTTATATAATTGCCTTTGTTTTTGCAGGCCATTAATCTCCTCTCTGATAACTCATTTATCAGCTCCCTCAAGAAGCTACAATGCGTGTTTCTTTTTACTTTCAGGGTAATGAGAAAAAACAAAATTAGTCACCTTAAGGAAAATACTTTTGCACCCCTCCACAAACTAGATGAACTGTAAGTTTGATTAAACATATTAATGAAACTTTTCTTTCTGCTGTTTTTAATTCATACTTGTTATACTCATATGTTTTTATACATTAAGAATTATTTATTATCTCTTTTCTTAGCACAATTTATATACACCTTGAGCCATGAAGGAATTCTGAGGGCTCATAAAAATGTGCATTAAAGAAAAATGTAAGGCCCTGCCTGGTGTAGCTCAGTGGATTGAGCGCAGGCTGTGAACCAAAGAGTCACCAGTCAGGGCGCATGCCTGGATTGCGGGCCAGGTCCCTGGTGCAGGGCGTGCAAGAGGCAACCACACATCCATAATCCTCTGCCTCTCATTCTCCTTCTCTTTACCTCTCTTTAAAAATGAATAAATAAAATCTTTTTAAAAATGTAAGATAATTATTTGAGGAAATGAGGTAAAGGAAACATAGATGCAGAGAAAGAATAAAGTTAGGATAAATTTAATAAATAAAATATATCCTACACCACTCTACTTCTAGAAGAACAGCAAATCTGTTTTTAAGTTTCCTAAAGAGTTAGGATTCACAGATCATTAAAATAAAAAGACTTTACTTTGCTGATTCTGAAAGCAAAGGATAATCTTTGAATCATAGAGAAATTGGACACTATTGTGGGTAACATCCCAACCAACAATAATGAAAGAGAGAGATAAATTAAGTGGTCCTTTTATATGTCACTTAGGATCTAGGCCAACAATATCCCATCACATGATTTATGATGTAAGAACTATATGTCAGAATTTGTTCTGATAGCCAGCACTCCCACCTGAAACCGTTGAACATGATATATGGAGTTTTAATATTCTAGTGGACTGCTCTAAATCTGTTTTTCACATTGCCTCACTAACGTGACCCATATTTTACTTGGCTTCCCACACAAGGAACTGGAATTTTGCCACCACTTTTGCTTAAATATGAAGCAGGCAGATTCGGTTTATTAGTAGTCTTCTAATTGGGGGTAGAAAGAATAGCTGGTCCCAATATGTTGTACACCTGAAAGTAATACAATATTGTATACCAACTATACATCAATAAATTTTTTAAAAAAGAAGAGCTAGTTGAAAATTAAGCTACATACCAGATACCCAAGATGAATGATTATAGTTGTTGTACTCAAAGAACACATCTTTCAGAAGAGGAGCACATATGTAGAAACAGTTTTAATATAATGTTACATATGCTGCATGTATTTATTATACATGCTATATGCACTATGAAAGAAGTGTGCATGGGTAGTTTATGGGAGAACAGAGGAGAGAACACCTATATCCTGCCCAAGGAGTGTATAGGATCCAGTGTGTATCAACTGTGAAAGAAATGTGCTCTTGAAAACCCGTTTCAATTTCAAAATCATAATAACCCAAGCAAAATTAAAAATTAAAGCTCCAAACTCTATTTCTACTCTAACATGGAAAGAAGGAAGGAAAAAGAAGAGGCACACACAATACATACATTAACTGAACTAGAAAACTGTACCTATTAAGACCAGGTCAAATGCCATCAAGTATTTGTCTCTGAGGGAGTGATGAAAAGAGATAAAATATTTTTATCATTTCACTCCCTTTTAAAAAACTTTTAGACATCTGGTAATTAATATAACTCAATAGCATTGTTAAAGGTGGTATAATGGTTTACTATTCAATTATAAAACAATAAATAAAGTCTCAAGAAAATAACATAACCTTTGCAATTATTTCCCTAGGGATTTAGGAAATAATAAGATTGAAAGTTTTTCACCACATGTATTTAAGAATCTGAAGGAGCTCTCGAAATTGTAAGACTGATATTAATTTTGTCACTTCGTTTCTTCATTTCTTTTCTGTTTTAAATTGTGATAAAATGTGTATAAGATAAAATTTACAAATTTAACTATTTTTAAGTGTACAGTTCAGTGGCATTAACTACATTTACATTATTATGCAATCATCACCGCCATCTACATCTAGAACTTTTTTATCTTCCCAAACTGAACCTCCATACCTGTTAAACAATAATTTCCCAGCACCCCCACACACACCAACATCCACCACTTTATGTACTGTCTATAAATCTGACTACCCTAGCTACCTCACATAGCCATGGAATCATACAATATTTGTCCTTTCCTAACCAGCTTATTTCACTTAGCAGAATGTTTTCAAAATCCATCTGTGTTGTAGCATGTGTCAGAATATTGTTATAAATAATAATAGTAATTCATTAATTATTGGTATTTCATTTTATAATTAATGAATTAAGATTATTTTTTACAATCATAACCTACTGTGTGTATACACCACATTGTGCTTATCCATTCATCCATGATGGACATTTGGATTGTTTCCACCTTTTAGCTATTGTGATTTATGCTGCTATGGGTGTACAAATTTCAATTCAAGACCTTGCTTTCAATTCTTTCTTGTATATAACCTCAGAAGTAGAGCTGTTGGATTATATGGTAATTCTATTTTTAATTTTTTGAGGAAACTCCATACTGTTTTCCATAGCAGCTACACCATTTTACATTCTCACTAGCAGTGTATAATGGTTCTGATTTCTCCACAACTTCAATGACACTTTTTATTTTCTATTTTGTTGATAACAGCTAATCTAGTGGATATGAAATGGTAGCTCATTGTGTTTTTGATTTGCATTTCCTTAATGATTAATGATATTAAGTATCTTTTATTTGCTTATTCATTTATCTTTTTTGAAGAACATTTATTCAAGTCTTTTATCCATTTTTAATTGGTTTTTTGTTGTCATTGTTGAGTTGTAGTAGTTCTTTATATATTTTACATATTAAACTCTTTTCGTATATAATATGCAAATATTTGCTCCCATTCTGTAGGTTACCTTTGCACTCTGTTGATAGCTCCCTTTGATGCTCAGAAGTTTTTTATTTAGATGTAGTCCAGTTTTTTCATCTTTGCTTTTGTTACCTGTGCTTTGGTGTCATATGCAAGAAATCATTGCCTAACCCAATATCATGAGTGTTTTCCCAAAGATATTCCTGTAATAGTTTATAGTTTTAGCTTTTATATTTAGGTCTCTGACCCGTTTCGAGTTAATTTTGTAAATGGTGTGAGCCAACAATTTTCAACCATTTTCATCTCATCACACACACAAATTGCTAAAACTCTGCAGCACACCAAAAAGATTTATCTTTTGCCGATCTGACAAAAATTAGGTATAATTTTGATTTATTCACACTGAACAGCCATTGTTGTATTGGCTATTGTTATTTTTTTAATTTGACTATCTAAGGGAAAAGAAGTCAGTGCCCCTAACTAAATAGTCAGGTATTGTATGTCTTAAAAATTCTTGTGGCACACTGGTTAAAGAAAGTTCTTTTTATTTATTTTTTTTTTTGCATTTGAGTATCTATCTAGTTTTTCCAGCACCATTTGTTGAAAAGACTTCACTTTCCCCATTGGACAGTCTTAGCACCCTTGTTGAAAATCACTTGTCTATGTACACAAGAGTTGATTTCTAGGCTCTCTATTCTACTCCACTGTCTATACAGAGATGGACTGCATACTCACAACTGCAAAAGTAGGTTTACAGTCATGAGTATGCCAAACACAGTTTATTCTCTCCTTATTATTTATTAATTATTGTATTATTCATTTCTACTACAACTGTAAACCTCCTTTCACCCACCCCCATACATCCATCTTTATGACAATACCACGTGGTTTGTTACTGTACCTTTGTAGTAAGTTTGGAAATTAGGAAGTGTGAGACCTCCAACTTGGTTCTTTTTCAAGATTATTTTAGCTATTCAGGCTCCCTTGAGATTTCACATAAATCTTAGGATTAATTTTTCTATTTCTGCAATATATATTGGTATTTTGCTAGAAATTGCACTGAATCTGTAGATTACTTTGGGTAGTAGTGACATCTTAACAATATTAAGTCTTCCAATTCATTAGCACAGAATTTACTGATGTCCTCTTTAATTTCTTTCAGCAACATCTTTTCAAAGTATAAGTCTTTCACAAACTACATTAAGTTGTTTTCTAAGTATTTTGTCCTTTTGATGCTATTATAAATGGAATTGTTTTCATAATTTCATTGCTGGATCTACCTTTTTGTTTCTAGCTAGAGCCTTTTACTTTTCACTTTATGCCTCACAAATTGCTGGTACAGTATACCACTCTTTGACGTATAGTTTATGTCAAAAATATTCGTGACTCCATTAATTCACATTTTGACTAAATAAGATATTTTTCTATTCTTCATATCACACCTGATCCTAAGCAAAATGTGGAGTAGGTATGGTTTCTCTCTTGACAACTCCACCTCTATGCTCATGTCTTAGTGCTCACTCACTCTCTCTCTCCTCATTTTCTTTCTCTCTCTCTCTCTCTCATGCACACACACACACACAATCACAGAGTACTTACTAAAAGGCAGGAACTATTCTAAGTGTTTTATTTCCATTAATTTATTTAAATGTTTAATGTATCCTAAGAGGTATGTACTGTTACTGTGCTTTTATTGTTAATGTATAAAAGTAACCCAAAGTCAACAGATATACGTTCTCTCTATTCAAGCAGTTTCTAGAAATGACTTATTGCTGCCTATTTTAAAAAACAGGAATCTTTCCTATAACCCAATCCAGAAACTTCAAGCAAACCAATTTGATTTTCTCGTTAGTCTCAAGTCTCTGTAAGTATATGCTTATGGGAATGTTTTATGGTGAAATTGTTATTTGTATATTAATAACTAATAAATTATCTAAAATAATATTGATAGAATCTTTTAAATCAGCTTTATTCCCAGGATATTAGTTAAGCTCCACAAAACCATGTAAGATGAGTGTTTGTTGAACTATAAACAGATAACTATTTTTTTTTTTT
>CM052545.1:24038894-24078955 GCA_028533065.1 Trachops cirrhosus | reverse complement strand
GATTTTATTTATTTATCTTCAGAGGGGAAGGGAAGGAGAGAGGGAGAGAAATATCAATGTATGGTTGCTTCCTGTGCATTCCCTGCTGGGAACTGGCCTGCAACCCAGGCATGTGCCCTGACTGGGAATCGAACCGTGATCTCTTGGTTCACAGGCCCGCGCTTAATCCACTAAGCTACACCAGCCAGGGCTAAACAGATAACTATTAACTTTATCTTATATATGTAAACTAAAAATTAGATAATGATGAATCATTTTGTATTTTTCTACAATCGCCCTGAGCTTATATTGGATTGGTTGCTTCGATCCTCTGTAGGCATCTACACATATGCATTTCTCCATTGGCACTGGATTTCTAGGAATTTATATATCTATCTTTATTCCAAGATAGAATATTGTGGGTAATATAAATCATTTCTTTCACCACACAAAAAAAAATCTGTTAGGATCTGAGAAGTGCCTTAAAAGATAATCTTTGCTTCAGTTAATTTGTGTTCCCTCAGAATAATGGCATTTTATTAGAAAAAACTCTTACTTAAAAATTATTAGAAATTTTTCAAAAATGTAATACTCCTCTATCTTAATGTTGTCTAAAAGATAATGCTTGTTCATTTACTCCACAAATATTTCTTGAGTAGTTATTATGCACAAAGCATTGCACCATGATCTATGAGCATCCAAAAATTCAAATGAGGGAGATAGGGAAACATGTGTGTAACTAACAGAATCGGAAAGGGGTCAGGAAAGTGCCTAGGACAAGCTGAGTATGAGTGTTTGGTTCAGAGTATATGTTAACTAACAGCATTTTATTAAATCATCCTTCACAAAAACTCATTTTATTATACTCTGTATAACATTTAATTTTGATAATTAATTTGATATTTTTAGCAGCCTAGAAGGAGTTGAAATTTCAAATATCCAACGAAGGATGTTCAGACCTCTTATGAATCTCTCTCACATGTAAGCAGATGCTTCTCTTGTTCTTCACCTTGCTTTCAATTGTTTGTTTCCATACATATTGTGCTAATACATCTATACCCAATGCATCCAATCTATTAACATTTTCTAGTGATTAACTTGCCTGAACAATAATTAACTCTTAAGTGTTAATAATTGAACAGGGTGCTATTTGGTTTTTCATGGTTTGATAAAATCAAAGGAGACTTTTGAATGTCAGAGAACTGGAGTTTGGAGGGCACCCACTCAGTGTTGTTGAGTTCTCCTCAGCTCTGATACCATTCAGAAACATGGATGTTCACCCAGTGAGCTGGTAATATGTACACATACTGAAAGTGCTACCAAATGAGGAAGTAGGAATTTATATAAGCAACGTAAAGTCATTACAGATGCATCATTGCTATACATGGAGGAAGCTAAAATTGTCCACAATGTCAAGGTGTGACTGAATTAAGTATGTATGGATACAATGGTAAACTTTAAAAAAATCTTTTATTCAGTGTCTCATTGTACCATTACATGCTTTAGAAACACTTTCTTTAATTGAATGCAGTCTTGTAACAGGAATTAAAATTATTACCTTGCCACGATAATTAATTTTCAATAACTTAGAAATTGTCATGTAAACCACCACCACTCTATAATCTTACTTATGTTTTAAATCTAACACAGGACACTCCTTTTGTTTTTCATAATTCTTCAGACACAATGTCTATAAAAGTTTCATTGGTTCCACACAACATAAAACACGTTGACTAACATAAGCAAACCAGAGTATATTGGAAGAAAATGGTGTAGCTCACAAAACCCAAGAAATGATGACTCAAGGAATAGACCTGAATTGAGCAGAAACCATGGGGATCTGGGGATGCAGGCAGCAAGAGTTAAACAACTTCCTGTAACTGCGAAGCTTTCATCTCGTATTGCTGCAACTCTTTATACTGTAAAGATCATTTATATTTTTGCCAGTGTACATGGCTTTAGAGACAAAAAGATATCATTGTGCCCTGGCTGGCGTAGCTCAGTGGATTGAGCACGGGCTGCGAACCAAAGCATCGCAGGTTCGATTCCCAGTCAGGGCACATGCCTGGGTTGCAGGCCAGGTCCCCAGTGGGGACCACATGAGAGGCAACCACACATTGATGTTTCTCTCTCTCTCCTTTGCCTGCTCTTCCCCTCTCTAAAAATAAATAAATAAAATATTTTTTTAAAAAAAGATATCATTGTATCCCAGTGTCTGTATTTATTAGAAAGTTTCCTAGCAAATAATGTGCCTCCATTAAAGATTCATCTCCTCCTGGTAATACTAATACCTATACCTCATGGAGTTAGAGAATTTGTTCCTGAAACCTACAAGATGCTTACCAAATAGTGTTGGTGTTGGTGGTAACACAATAACCATTAACCAATAACCAATAACACAATACCCAATAACCATTACCTGGTTGCCCAGGTAATGTTTTTATCAACAAGGGAGGTCTTTCTGTTGATGAAAGAACTCAGTCAGTGAATATGTACCAAAATCAAGTGTGAGATAGGCATGCTGGCAGGTAGTTACAAAGCACACACCAAAACTCCTGTAATAGAAAAGCCACGGAAACACGGAGCAGAACGCACCTAACTCTCTCTTCCCCTGAGGGTTAGAAAGCAAGACCAGTCGCAGGGACAATAGGAGCCACATAACAGTGCATTTAAACTGAACACAAAAAAACCAATAAAGCTTTCCTTGAAGGAATCCCTTGATCACATGCTAACAGTTTACTTATAGTCTAAGACGTGAATAAGACTTGCATATTCATTATGCCTGTTTGCTGCTCTCACCCACATGTTCTTTCACAATAAAGTCAAGTTAATGAAAAATTAAATTTAGGTTTAAAGCTTCAGTGTTCTTAATGTTTTACATTCCTCTGAGTCTCATATCAAGACATTTTCTTTCTACTGAGAAAATGTAGAAAATAAATATTAATGGTAGTGAGACTGAATTAATTTAGAATCTTGTTTTTACCTTCCCTTCGCACGTCAGCTATTTTAAGAAATTCCAGTACTGTGGATATGCACCACATGTTCGCAGCTGTAAACCAAACACTGATGGAATCTCATCCCTAGAGAATCTCTTGGCAAGCATCATTCAGAGAGTGTTCGTCTGGGTTGTGTCTATAGTTACATGCTTGGGAAACATCTTCGTCATTTGTATGCGACCTTGCATCAGGTCTGAGAACAAGCTGCATGCCATGTCAATCATATCTCTCTGCTGTGAGTATTTCCTGATTCAAAAGGAATTACAGTTTCAAAATATACAAAAGCATAGTTATTGGAAAATAAGTAAACAAGAGCAGAATTATGAGATTTTAAAATGTTCTCCTTTTTGCTTATATGTTGCTTTCACATTCACTACAATTAAAATAAAATTTAATGATGAGAAAGAAAAGTTTTAAAACAAGAAAACTCAGTCACCTTACACAGATTAATGAAGCTGTCATTCATTACTTTTGTCTCATAAGGAAGTCTTTATTCATTCAAGTTTTCTCCTCTGGAGGCATAATATATTATTAAAGCTGTAAAATCTTTCACGATACGTAAAACCTTTCGTCATCACATTTTTACATCCACAGCTGATGTGGGGAATGGGAGAGCCTAAAATGAGACAAAGATGTAAAAATGGGAACTGAGAATCAGAGAGAACAAGCTTTCTTAGGCCAGCTCTGTGTAAATAATTTAAGACCCCTAAAATTGTACTGACTGCAGAGCATGTCATAATTATTCACGTCTTCTAAATTACTACTCTATTACAGCAACTTCTGGATCATTTTCTCTGGGATTTTGGGAGATGTCTTTAGCTTGTTAAGCTGAGAGAATTTCAGTGGAAGAGGTGAACCAAATAATAACATCCCCATCTTGGTCCCTAATACAATGCTCAACATAATTGCATTTTATTCATTTATTCAATACTTCTAGGTGAGGGGCTAGAACAAAAACAGAGAAGGCAAGATCCCTGCTCTCACAGACTTATGTGTTTATGGAGAGTACAGAAATGATTACTTTTGAGCTGTAAAGGACACTGTAAGGGTGGTTATCAGAGAGTTGATGAAGTCCTTACCCATAAATGAATTCTTAGAATAAAGATTAGCTCCCACAAGGTAGAAGAAACTTGGTTATTTTTGCTAAAATATTAGATATATGTATATAAAACATTCTATATACCCAAACATTAATAATTCCTTGATAATTATCAATAAATTATAATCAATCAATTTTATCAATAATTGATATCAGTGGTCAATCTATTGATAATTCTTATTGGTGATTAATCAATTATATCCTGATAATTAATCAATTGATAATATCTTATTTATAATTCCATTATACCTATGTATTTCTCAAAAGTTGTGAAATTTACTGATCCCTATAGGTGCCGACTGCCTGATGGGAATATATTTACTTGTGATTGGAGCCTTCGACCTAAAGTTTCGTGGAGAATACAACAAGCATGCACAACTGTGGATGGAGAGTTTTCATTGTCAGCTCATGGGATCTTTGGCCATTCTGTCTACAGAAGTATCAGTATTACTTTTAACATTTCTAACATTGGAAAAATATATATATATCGTGTATCCTTTTAGATATTTAAGACCTAGAAAATGCAGAACAATTACAGTGCTGATTCTCATTTGGATTATTGGGATTATAGTGGCTTTTGTTCCACTGAGCAACAAGGAATTTTTCAAAAACTACTATGGCACCAATGGAGTATGTTTTCCTCTTCATTCAGAAGATACAGAAAGTATTGCAGCCCAGATTTATTCAGTGGCAATTTTCCTTGGTAAGAAATTCTGTATTATGAGTCCTTTCATACAAATGTTGTAATAAATCACAACATGAACCTCATTATACCTTCTAATGTTTACAGATTTTTTATTTCAGGCCTTCTAACCAGTTTTTCTCATTGACACTGGGGATGAATTCTATCAGAATCCCCTGAAAGATTTTTGAAATAAATTCCTAAATGATATACCTTTAAAAAAAGACAAGACACTGAACATTTGTATTTCATGCATTCACCCTAGTAACACTAAGCAAAATATATTTTGAGTCTTTGCCTTTATAATATGAACAAATCCAAAGTGGCCAGATAAGACTTTGGCTTGAGTAGACATACAAGTGTTTTCTCTTATAAATTTTATTTCAAAATATAGTAATATAATTAAATTATCTTTAAAAATACTAGAAAGATTAATTTAATAGACCCAAGATATTCACTGAATCACTATGATCTCATTTTAATATGCCATTTGAAAATTAAACATTTCATCATTCCTCTTTACTTAAACAATACTTCAAATTTTAAAAAATTCACAATTTCCATGCACCCTACTAATTCTTATGAACAAAAAACAAGTCATGGTTTTTGTATCTTTGCTGTAACAATGTCAGCTAAGGATATGTTTGTTTGTTTGTTTGTAAAGAATGTCTATATACATTAGTAATAATCTTTGTGTTCTAAATAGGTATTAACTTGGCGGCATTTACCATCATAGTTTTTTCCTACGGAAGCATGTTTTACAGCGTTCACCAAAGCACCGTAACAGCAACTGAAATAGGGAATCAAGTTAAACAAGAGATGGTCCTTGCCAAACGGTTTTTCTTTATTGTGCTTACTGATGCATTATGCTGGATCCCCATTTTTGTACTGAAATTCCTTTCATTGCTTCAGGTAGAAATACCAGGTACAACTTTTTACTTCTTTCGGTAAAGAAATAATGTATCCATTTCTACAGTGTTCCTCTAAGAAAGAAAGTTAAGATTCTTAACACTAACTCATTTCGAGAATTGTAAGTTATATGTACTTCAGGTTCCCTTCATCAATAAAATGTTTACTGGAAGCTGTTCGGTTCTTTCCATAAATGCCTAAAACCATAACTACTATTGGAACAAAGGAACAATGACTCAAATAAGTTACACTCAATGTGTTGAAATTCTGGTAATCCCATGCTTAAGATGACCACAAGGAACCTAGGTCAAAATGACTATTAAATAATTATTTATTTCAGAAGGTAAGAAATTTTTCTTCCTGGAATACATAGCAATTCAAAGAACATTAGCCCAGACTATGCGAGATGATAGAAAAAAACGCAGTAACTCAGACATTCATACGACCACATTCATAGCAGCATCATTCACAATAGCCAAAAGGCGGGAAAAACCCAGGGTTCGTCCATGGACAAAAGGATGAACAAAACGTGTTATATACCCAACATGTACTATTATTCAGACTTAAAAAGGAAGGAAATTCTGACACATGCTACAATGTGGATGGACCTTGAAAACATGCTAAGTGAAATAAGCCAGTCACAGAAGGATAAATATTGCATGATTCCACTTCTAGGAAGTAACTAGAGGAGTTGAATTCATAAAGAAAGAAAGGTTGTAAATGGTGCAGTTAAGGGTTGGAAGGAGAAGGGAATAGGGAGTTATTAGGTGTGGAGTTTCATTTTGTCAAGATGAAAAAGTTCTGGAGATGCATGGTGGCGATGGTTGCACAATATGGGAAATGTACTTAATACTGATGTACTTAAGACTGATTAAAATGGTAAATTTTGTTATATGTACTTTACCACTATTTTAGAAATGTGCAAATCCTGTTAATTGTATGTATAGTGCAGTACGCATTCATACTGGAAGCTTGTCTTACCCCATGGTTGATGGTGATAATATCTTACATTTTATAAGCAATGAAGAAAGATAGCATTAATTAAATTTTAATAGAAATCTGAGTAGTTGCATATACATACTACAGTGATTTTCTAAGATAAGGTTAGTCAAAGATGTTTTTACTGAAATAAATATTATGGCTAGTGAAAAGCCTAAAAATACATACCTATTTTTTAAAAAATAAATGAAATAGTTGAAAAGAAATTTATTAAAGTATACATTCTGAGCAACACTATAGGTACTATCTAGTAATTAAAACATTTCAAAGGTATGATTTAATACTAAACAGCAGTTTTTCCTAAATGGAATCATATTAAAATAATACGTAACCACTTGAGGGAAAATATTTCCACCTGATGGAATACTTTTCTGATGTGTTCTAGAAAAGCTATTTATCAACAAACCCTGATTTTTGAAGCACCAGCCCTCCTCTCAAATCCTGGCACCCTGAAAAGTCATCCTGGAAACACAGACAGACTTAGTCTTTAATTATGTGACATCAAATGGAAAAAAATAAAGACTCAAAAGGGGGCTGGGGTAGAAGCAAGGAAAAGGGGTTTCTATAACTAGCAAACATCCATAAATACGAAATCTATTTCATTTTTCCCTTCCAGGTACTATAACCTCTTGGGTAGTGATTTTTATTTTGCCTATCAACAGTGCTTTGAACCCAATTCTCTACACTCTGACCACAAGACCATTCAAAGAAATGATCCACCAGTTTTGGAATAACTACAGACAAAGAAGATCTATTGGCAGGAAAAGAAGTCAGAAAAGATATGCTCCATCATGCATCTGGGTAGAAATGTGGCCACTGCAGGAGATGCCACCTAAGATAATGAAGCCAGCTCTTTTCAGAGACTCCTATGAATTGTCACTAATTTCTCAATCAACCAGACTCAATTCCTGTTCATAGCTGACTCTGAACTCCATTGGGGTGCTTCAAAATGGATTAGCCTAAAATGAATGCCACAAAATTAATAATTTCTATTAATGGCTAAAATAAATTAGGGGAATCAATTATATTGATAATGTGTATACACTAGCACATATTTTGCATAGGAAATTTAAGAGAAATCTACTTCATTCATTCTTTTTGCACTTCTACGTGCATGGCACTGCAGTAAATTCCTGGAAGTAGTATAGAACGTTCTCAGTGTTCAATGTTAAACTGTGTTTACAAAGTACACAAAGTCCATCTGCGGCTCCAGAGTTCAAGTAGAGCTTTACCTGCCATGCATGTTAGCAAACATCAGAATCATGGACAGTTTGAAATAAGGGGTTGAGGTTTTGGAACACTCAATATAAAAGCATCAGAGAAAATGTCTGATTGTTTGCAAAATACAGATATTCTGTTTTGAGAATTCATCTTAACTGTCTCAAGTCTTCATATACTTGAGAGCCAATAAAATGTATTTATTGCTATGAACCCAATATAAACTCAAAACAGCACTTCTCTGCTACTTCCTGCCCAGTTTTCTTTTCTTTTTTTTTTTTTTTTGAGAACATCATATGGGGTTGGACAAAGAGAAAGTGTTAATAAGGAGTGAATCAGAGAAGCTAGGATGACAGACATTTACATCAATGGAACAGAATTTGAGAGTCCAGAAACAAGACCTTCACATTTACAGTCAATTAATCTTCAACAAAATGCCAAGAAGATCAAATGATGAAAAAACAGTCTTTTCAGCACATGATGCAGGGACAAGTCACATGTAAAGAATGAAGTGTGACCCCTACCTTATAATGTATATAAAAATTAACTCAGCATAAATTAACAACCTAAATATAAGACATAAAACTCTTAGAAGAAAACATGGCTAAGTCTTCAAGACCTTGGACTTGGCAACTGATCCTTAGATATGACAGACAATAAAAGCATAAGCAACAAAAGAAAAAATAAATTTCATCTAAATGAAAAACTTTCATTTTGTATCAAAGGACATTATCAAAAAAGTGGGAAAAACTACCTACATAATAAAAGAAAATACTTAAAAATCATATATTTGAGAGGGCTTCTTTAAAGAACTCCTACAACTCAACAAAAAAGATATGGAGCCCAATTAAAAAATGGGCAAAGGACTTGGATGTTTCTCCAAAGATACACAAATGGCCAATAAGCACATGAAAAGATGCTTGACATCACAAATAACTAGGGAAATGCAAATCAAAACCACAGTGAGATAACACATCACACTTACTAAGAGGGCTGTAATTTAAAAAATAACACGTTGGCAAGGATATGGAGATTGAAACCACTTCCACATTGCTGGTTTGAAGGTGAAATGATGCAGCCACTGTAGAAAACAGGTTACTGGTTCCTCAAAAGCTTATCATAGGATTACAATATGATGCAGCCATTTCGGGCCTGGGCATGAACCCAGGAGTTGAAAACAGGCCTCAGACGGACACTTTCATGAAAATACTCATATTGGCATTACTCAGAGTAGCCAAAAGATGGAGGTAACCCAAGTGCCTATCAACTGATGAATAGATAAAATGTAGTAGATGCATATAATGGAATATTATTCAGCCATAAAAAGGACAGAATTAAGTTCTGGCCCATGCTACATGATGAATGTGAAATAAACCAGAAACAAAGGACAAATACTGTGTGATTCCCCTTGCATGAAATACCTAGTATGAGCAAATTCATAGAGACAAAAAGATTAGAGTTTGCTGGGGGAGGGAAGATTGGAAGGGTGATGCCTAGGAAGTGGAGAGTATCTTTTTGGGCAAAAGAAAAAGTTCAAAAATTGTTATATGGTGATGTATAAACAACTCTGCAATTATAATAAAAGCCATACATTTTTAGGCTGATGAATTTCATGGCATGGAAATTGTATCTCAATAAAGCAGTTACAAGGAAAAAGAAAGAGCTAGAGTGCACATATTCAGGAACCAAACTTCAGGAAGGAAAGGTCTTTACATACATGTTTGCTCTAAAGAGAAAGCAGTTGTTATCAAGAGATGGATTTACCTTCTGTTTTGCACAGCCAAACGGATCATACTTTTTTGCTTGTTATTCTTCTGGTCTCTGAGCTATAGGAATTTTATGCTTTCGTAACTTGAAAACTTGAAAAAAAATAAAATGTTTTCAGGTGGTTTTAAATACACCAAAAATATTCGAAACATAAAAATACTGGAATCAAAAAATATTGAGTATATAATTGTACAGATTTCTTTTGAAAATAATCTACCTGCAATATAATCCTATTAAAAATATGGGTTGCTTTGAGTCCTTTCTGTTCCTACTTGAAATGGTTCCAACTAGTCTTCTACATAATGTGACATACTTTCAATAAAAATCAGAATAGAAAGCTATCTTCTTTTTTTTTAAAGATTTTATTTATTCACTTTTTAGAAAGAGGGGAAGGGAAGGAGAAAGAGAAGGAGCGAAACATCAATGTATGCTTCCCTCTTGCATGTCCCCAACCGCTGGGGACCTGGCCCGCAACCCAGGCATGTGCCCTGATTGGGAATCCAACCAGCAACCCTTTGGTTCACAGCCCGCGCTCAATCCACTGAGCTACACCAGCCAGGGCTAGAAAGCTATTTTCTTAAGGTTTTATTTATTTTTAGAGAGAGAGAAGGAAGAGAGAAAGAAACATCATTCGGTTGCCTTCTGCACACCCCCAACCTGTGACCTGGCCCAGAACCCAGGCATGTGCCCTGACTGGGAATAGAACCCGCAATCTTCTGGTTCCCAGGCCAGTGCTCAATCCACTGAGCCACACCAGCCAGAACAAAAAGCTACCGTTCTGCTTATAATATTCAATTCTCTAACTACTTAGACTATAACTTTTTAAAAGCTTACAAAAGTAGCCCTGGCTGGTGTGCTCAATCCCTCAGTGGACTGAGCACAGGCCTGCATACCAAAGGGGTGCACATTCAATTCCCAGTCAGGGCACATGCCTGGTTCTGGGCCAGGTCCCCAGTATAGGGCGCATGAGAGATAACCACACATTGATATTTCTCTCCCTCTTTCTCCTTCCCTTTCCCCTTCTCTCTAAAAATAAGTAAATAAAATTTTTAAAAAGCTTACAAAAGTAAAAATACATTTAAATTATTTTCAAAGGTTATGTTAGGATTATTTATTAAAGAAGTATTACTACTATTATTAAATAATGGAATGGAAAATTATTTTTCTTAAGCATATCTAGAAAAGAACCAAAGCAGTGATCATAAAGACAGAATAGATAAAATATATTCCTACAAAAATTATGATTGTGACCTATGTCTGACAGTCTTAGAAATGCTGTGAATTTACAAAATATGCATATACTTCTGAAACTATCTTTTAGCATCGAAAATATTTTCAAATGCTTTTATTGAAGCCATTTGGTTTCCTGTTTATTCAGTTCACTCACTCTTCCATACTTCCACCTCTCCAAATAAGAGTAACCTCTATACAAACATAGATCTGAAGAAAATTTAGCCAAAGGCTAACATTCATTAAATCTGTATGGTAGAAATGCACTGGTGTCCTTTAAATCATTCACCTATCCTGTTATGTTTGAAATACTTCAATAAAACATTTTAGAGTAATGAACCCAAAGAAATGGAAATAAAATTTGCTCTTAACAAGTTTATTTTTGTACATCTTAAAATTTCAATTTTCATGACACATTAGAAAAATATTTTTCTAATACCAAAATATGCAATTCTGTGGTACAGGTACACACTATATATGTTATCTTTGTTTTTAAAGATTTCATTTATTTACTTTTAGAGAGAGGGGAAGGGAGGGAGAAAGAGAGGGTGAGAAACATCCGTGTGTGAGAGATACATTGATTAGTTGCTTCTTCACGACCCCAGCCAGGGATGTGGCCCGCAGTCCAGGCATGTGCCCTGACTAGGAATCGAAAGAGCAACCTTTCGGTTCTCAGGCCAGCGCTCAATCCACCAAGCCACATCAGCCAGAGCTATATGTATTATCTTTAACTTAAAAAAATTATTCAAGAACTATGACCTAATATGCTACACAAAACTATTCTTTGCCCATCCATTTGTCCCCTTTCATAACCCCATTGTGGAGCTTTAACAATACGGTTCTGTACACATCTCCATATCTACAAAGAATTAAGATGCCATATCAAAGATGTCCCGAGTTATATAGTAGAAAATTAATTGGCTTAATCATTGACACATGACACAAACCACTAGCGAGAGAGACAGAGACAGAGACAGAGAAAGTAACATAACATACAGAACAAGTAAAATAGAACATTGTCAATAAAGTCAAATAACTTGGGAATAATGACATCATTTAATTTTTGCATTAAAAACAAAGTAACTTCTTTAAAATTATGTTTAGAATTTAGAATTATTACTTACAAAGCTCCAAAAGCAACAATACAGAGCCATAGTTGTGATAAGGCACTTTACAGAGAGAAATCAAACACCTAACAACATGGAATGCAAGAAATATTATCTGTAGAAGCAGTTAACCTTAGAAATAAAAGGGGGAAAATATGCATTTTTTCTGTACCTGCCTGTATTTTCTGAAGTAAAAAGCCTTTTTAAAAAGTATCATAGCAAAAAATAATTATTATATATTTTAAAAAGCTATCATCCAAGTTCAAATCCCTATAAATATTTGACTCAAAAATTTTTTGGAGAAACAATTATAACCTTCTTACTAAAAACGGGGAGAAAAAATATATTTTAATTATGTTGTTAACTCTTTTATCCAATAAACTTAGAGTGATTATGGGACACTGCTGTAGGTGCTGGGGATATGGAAGTAAGATACAGTGTTTGGTTCTGGGGAGCTTAGCCTAAGGAGCTGGAGCTAACATTCTAAAATGAAGCTGAACTTCAAACTCGGTCATTCTTGGCATCTTCTTGCAAATCAAATAGAATAATGTTCTACCTAGTTTGCTATTAGGAACACTGTGGAATTATTATCTATTGATGAAATTAACTTTCATGAAATATTCTATAAAAGTTTAGACAGACTGTATCTAAGGTAAACAAATAATAGCCAGCATCAAAACATCAGTAATCTGCTTTCACAGATTACTTTATTATTTATTTCAAGTAAATAAAACCAAGAAAAATTTCATTTTGAATATACAGAACTACTGGAGATTTTACTATACCTATGGTACATGTGCAAATATCATAAATGAGGAAGCAGGAGTTATTTCACAGCCAAATCAGTTGTCAGGCTTCAAAGAATCATAGCCTTCTTTCAAGAGGTCCCGCCATCTTTTAAGGAAACGTGCATTTTCTGTACATTTGAAGGCAAGCTCTTCCACTTGAGCTGATACTGCAGACGTGGCTTCAAGAAGTTTGGTTAGTGAAAATGCTGCCTGAAATAAAAAAAAACAAACAATAGAAGTTTATTCATTAAACCCTCATCTCATTTTATAGTCTAAAAATAGCCTAAAACCTTAACTCCAATGCTGAAGCTATTTTCTTTAAAAGTAAAAAAATATGCAAACTGAAACATCAGCTTTCAGGAAAACTAAAAAATTCTTTCCTATGAAGTAAGCTAGAAAAATACCCATTATGTATGAGACATGACAAGTCGGAATTATTTTTATTTGAAAATACACTGGAGTCTCTTTGGGCTCAACAATGTTACTTGGACCCCTTGACACTTGACACTAAGTACCAGAAGTATCTGAAGGACTTCATCACAAAAAACTCTTACTGATATTTGGGTAACAAGGGCATTGTTCCATCTTTCTACCTGTGAACACTTTAGACCATGAAAATGTATAGACCGAAGAACACATACTCTTGGCTGACAAATAAATTCAACATAATCAAAACACATGCAGAAAATACCGAACTTTTGGGGGGAAACTCACTTCTCGAATCAAATGTTTTCTTCTACGATATAAAATAACACTTCCCAGATAACACATCTGCACTCATTCTACATATTCACTTGAAACCAGTCTTGTTCAACAAAAATAGCTATATCAGCACTTTGTGCATTTTTGAAAAAAACAAATATTTGATCCATGAGATGATTGAGTTCACTCCCCAGTTTTCAATTTATTCCACAAAGTTCTCCCAGGAGGATTACACCCTAAATACCTCATTCACTTGACCCACTCAAGAGTCCTTAAATACTGAAACTGTGCCCGTCCACCCCCGCCCCCTCTGACGGTGTCTGTGTTAGGGTTGCAGCTTGTGTGCGCGCGCGTGCGTGTTATTTTCTGGAAATTCGAGATTCAACAGAAACCAACGGACAATGCGTTCTAGCAATCAGAGGGAGGGATCTTTGTCTAAACCGTTAAAGAAACCAGTCTGGGCTACAGGGGCGGGGACTAACCCCTGCAAACTCGGTCCAGCGAAAAGAATGCCTGAAATAGACATTAGCATTGTCAGCTGGCTCTGGGCAGGTGGCCAACTAGAACAGCGGGCTCTTGAATCCCACAGAGAGAAAAATCACAGCCTGATCCCAAGCGCCCACAGACAGCAAGAAGGGAGGATAACAGGTCGGACAGAGGCAGCACAAATCCTTGCAGCAGAGCTGCGTGATTTCGGGTTACAGGGATGATTGAAACCAGAAGGCGAAGCAAAAAGACTGAGTCAGGGGGCGGGTGGAGGAATAACCCCTAATTCCTCAACACTAAATCTAACGGCGGAATCCTCAGGGGGCAGAAGGAAGAGATGCGCCAAGCTGGGTGTACGGATTCCCAGTCCCTCCCTCCCTGGCCCGGCCGCGGTCTGTCTTTCAACAGGCGCCAGTGGGGACGCGACCCCGGGACCTGTAGGGCGACACTCACGTCTCCGATCTGCAACTCCACTTCCTCCAGCGGGTCCACCGTTTGGCCGCTACCCCTCCTTGGAATAGGCCAGTCCAAACTCACTGGGACGCCGGGGGAAGATGTTGAAGAGGAGTCTGAAGACGAGGGAGAGAAGGAAGGCGACGGGGCCTGCGAAGAAAACCGCACCTCTTCATGATCTGCCATGGAGAAAGGCAGACTGCCGAACCCGAACTTGGCAGAACCGACACCAACTGTCTTTCAACCGCTCGCGCTCTCAGCCCAGAGGCCCCGCCCCTCCCACCCGAAATCCTGCCCATTCTCCTAGTGGGTGTTTACCGAATACGCACAGATGGTTCATTTTTTCCAGACAGCCAATCACACGTCAGTCAATTCACCCTTCGCAGGGCAGCTCACTGCTCCTGCGCAAAGGTCTATGGAGACTTATACGATCTTCTGCAAGAAAACTACAACTTCCAGGATGCTGTACGCGTCCCTGCACGTTCAACTACGGGACTCTAGAGGCCAAGGGCAAACTCAATTGACAACCTGAAGCCGCGGGCCACTCTGGGACTTGGAGTCCCTGTTTTCCTTTTTGAGTACGAGGCACAGAAGACTCGGCAGGCCCTTGCGTCACGCGTGGCGCCGGCGCAGAACGAGAAAGAGGTGGGAACGCCGAGAAACCAAAGCTGTCCGCTGAGCGGAGAGACAAACTTCAGCTAAGGGGTTGGTGTTTCCCGCAGCTAATGGCGCCCCCTGAGGCCTAGAGGTCCAGCGCCTGCAGCGAGCCACTGGCAGTTTTTCCGCTGAGTCCGACGAGAGTCCTGCTTACAGTGAACATGTTGGTGCCGCTAGCCAAGCTGTCCTGCCCGGGTGAGAGGGAATTTCGGGAGGGGAATGAGTGGAGAAAGGTCGAGTAGTTAGGGAAGAACGGACAGGGTCACACCTGGGGACTGTAGGCACCTCTCTCCTCCCAAGTCTCCTTTTATCGGCTTTCTCAGGCTAAACTAGGACAAAGGTCACGCTGTCTGCGCCAGGTGGTGGACCCTAGGTTCTTCGTGCTGTTGTTCGAATCGGAATTGACAACTAGGCTAAAGGTCATGAGCGCAGGAAACTTATCAACATGGTCCTCCTGAGCACTCCAGAATTAAATCGTCCCAAATTCTGGTCCTGACCCTATCCCAAAGCTCAGGTGTTACCTGATGCATTGTTGGAAATAGATTAAATATTTGCACAGGTTTTTCCCCTTCGTCTTGACCTGAGTTGCGTCTTTGTCGCCATCCTATTTTCAAGAGTTTGAATTCTGATCTGTCACATCATGATTAACATTCATATTCTAAGTCACAAAATTATATCTAGAGCCAGGAATTTTTCTACATTGTCTTAACAGTAACTCCAGGAGCTTACTTATCGTGTTATGGGCGCTCCTAGAACCATCACGATGACTCGTGAAAATACCATATTACCTCTCCTTTCACTTTAAAAAAAAAAAAAGGTAAAATGATGCATTCAGATGGTGTGGATGGTGGTTAGTTTTGTTTTACTTAAAAACAAAAAAAATTACAAGAATTTCACAACAGAATCTTGAATTCTCTTACAACTGGTTTAATTTTGTTTATCTTAGTTTATTAAGTTAATTTTCGGTTATGTAGTAAACAAGTGTATATATTGCAAATTCAAGGACGTTCTTATGTAAATTTCATTAGAGTTTTGTCAATTTGGCCATCATATATTAAATAAATAGAATTTTGTTTAAAGTTCCTGTTTGTTCTGCATGAATTACAACACCTAATGTGTAGATGTATGTATCTATCTATATATACATATACACACACACACACATATATATTTTGGAATATTAAAGTAGTCAGATGCTGTCTGTCCTACTGCCTAATTTAGTTGAAGTAATTCTTGAACTAAGCGCTAACAAAATTCCACCAAAATTGCCATTTCCAATTTCTTTGGATGCTTAAACCAGTGCCATTTTCATAGCCTAGTGTTAGAACTACTGGAAACAGAGAAGGGCGCAAGTGTACTGTCAGTGTGACTTTGATAGGGGGATGTTATGAGTTCAGTGGACTTTTGACTTCACTTCTCTAGGAAAATTCAGCCAAGGTGCCTAAGTGTACACATCTTTAAAGTGAAATACCAGATTTGTTTTCAGGGAAGGAGTAAAGGTCATGACTTTTTTTTACCCTCCCCCCCCATAACAGATGTTCGCTGTTTTTCATATGCTTATTTTCTATCTGTATATCTGTATTTCTTTGGTGAGTTGTCAGTTCAGATCTTTTGCCCATTTTTTGAGTTGTTTTCTTTTTGAATTTTATGAGTTCTTTGGATATTTTGAATGCCAGCCCTTTATCAGCTATGTGTTTTGCAGATATTTTCTTCCACTCTATGAATTATCTTTTCCTCATGTTCGTCTTTGAATGCTTCTGATTTATAACTCAGCTTGCATTTACACAGAGAATGACAGTTTAAAAAAAGCATTAACCTATTTTGTAATACCATGAGTGAATTATAAATGAGTATGCTAATGATGGAAAGTATAAAAAGGTCGGTCTGATATTCAGTCAACAAGTATTTATACCTGTAAGTATAGGCTAAGACTAGAACTTACTGTATGTTTTGTACTATAAGACACACTCCCCCATTTGGAAGGAAAATGGGGGGCATGCATCTTATAGTCCAAATGTCACTTACCTGGCTCCCTGTGGGGGGGGCAGTAGAGTGGGGTCACAGGTTATTAAATATTTTATCACATTTTTTGCTTCACAAATTTTTTTCCTATTTTTCTCCTCTAAAACCTAGGTGCATCTTATAATCCGGTGTGTCTTACTAGTCCTAAAAATACGGTATCCCACAACAAGGAAAAGACAAATACTTTAAGGACTATGTTATCTATTGATAGCATATAGGCAACTAAGCAAGACATTTATATCATTTTTTATCATATAGATGTTTTAGATTTTTAGTTAAATGATTTAATGATTTTTGAAATTTTTACCATAACCTTTCCAAATCTAAGATTCTAAAAAAAATTACCAGTGGTTTCCTTATAATCTTTTGTATGTGACTCTAGATGTTATTTTTTATAACAGTTTTATTGAGATATATTACATATCATACAGTTCACACCAGCTAACGTGTACAATTCAGTGGCTTTTAGTATATTCACAGAGTTGTGCAACCACTACCACAGTCCACTTTAGAACATTTTCATCACCCGGAATAGAAACTCTATACCCATTAGCAGTCACTCCCAACCCCTCCAGTGCCATACAACAACTAATCAACTTCCTGTCTCTGTAAATGAGTCTATTCTGGATATTTGATATGCATGGTCTCAAATAATATGTGTTTTTTTGCGGTTGGCTTCCCTCACTTAGCATAACGTTTTCAAGGATCATCCATGTTGTAGCACATATCACTACTTAATTTCTTTTTATTGCTGAATGATATTCCATTGTATGGATGTATCACTTTATTTATCAATTCACTAGTGCACATTTGAGTTGTTTTCACTTTTTGACTGTTATGAATAATGCAACTACCAACATTTGTGTAAAGTTTTTGTGTAGACATATGTTTTTATTTATTTTAGGTATATACTTAAGAGTGAGTCAGATAGGAACTCTATGTTTTACATTTTAAGGAACTGCCAGTCTGTTTTCCATAGTGGCTGACCATTTAACATTCCCACCAGCAGTATATGTGGTTTCCAATTTTTCCACATGCTCATTATCACTTGTTATTATCTACCTTATTGACTGTAACTACCGTAGTGGATATAAAGTGGTATCTTATTATGATTTTATTTGTATTTCCCTGATGATTAATGATGTTGAACATCCTTTCATGTATTCACTATTTATATATCTCCTTTGGAGCAATGTCTATTTAGAATCTTTGGCTGATTTAATTGTTTTTTTATTATTATTAAAAATGAGTTCTTTAGATATGCTAGATATACAACCTTTATCATATATATGATTTGCAAATATTTTCTCCCATTTCATGGGTTATCTTTTTACTTTCTTAGTGGTATCCTTTGAAGCACAAAAAGTTTAAGTTTGATAGAGTACAGCTTATCTATTTTCTCTTTGGTTGATTGTGCTTTTGGTGGCATAGCTAAGAAATCATTGTTCTAAGGTCACAAAAATTTACACCCCTGTAGTTTTTCTTAATTTTATAGTTTTAGCTCTTATATTTGGGCCTTTGATCCTTCTTCTTAACTTTGTATCACAATTTTTATTTTTTTCATTTTTTATTTTGAAATAATTTTAGATTTGCAGGAGAGTTGAAAAGATAGCACAGAGTTTCCATATACCCTTTGCTCAGATTAACTTCTTATATAACTATAGTATAATTATCAAAACTAAGAAATTAACATTGACACATTGCTATTAACTAAACTACAGACTTTATTCAGATTTCCTTTTTCCGTTCCAGGATCCAATCCAGGGCACCACATTGCTTTTAGTTGTCATATCTCCTCCTCAGTCTGCTTCAATGTGACAGTTTCTCTTCTTTTCTTGTCTCTCTTGACCTTGACACTTTCCATATGGACTAGCCAGGCATTTTGTGGAATGACTCTCAATCTGAGTTTGTCATGATTTCTCATGATTAGACTGCGGTTATAGATTTGGTGGAAGTATACCACAGAGGCGAAGAGCCCTTCTCATGTAATCATATCAGGAGTGTGTGACACCAGTATGTCTTATTGCTGGCAGTATTAAACTCGATCACTTGTTTAAAGTATCTGCCATATTTCTCCACTGTAAAGTTAATATTATTCTTTTCCCATATGCTACTAGCTAGAAGTGAGTCACTAAGTGTAGCCTATACTCAAAAGCAGAAGTCAAATAATTTGTTAATATATCGCCATTATCTTTTATACCTTGACTTTCTCTGTTAGAATCATTGGCCAAATGGAATTCATTTTTGGTATAAGGAAAGAGGTATGCTTTTTTTGAAATGACTTTCTACCTGCGTCTGCACCACTTAATAAGTAACCATTTCTTCTCCCTGATTTGAAATGACATTTTTGCCATACACCAAATCCTTATGTTATTCTGTTTCTAAACTCTTTATTCTGTTTCTTTGATTATTCTGTTCCTTGTCCCATAACAGACTTTTAATTATTGTAGTTCCATATATAAGTGTTTATATCTTTCAGGGCTGGTCCCAGAGGAAGAGTTTTTGTCCTTTCTTTTATGATGGAAAGGATTATCGAGAAGAAGAATGCCAGAGAAGGGAGTCAGAAATTGGAAACACCAACCAGGGAAGGGTATCAGGTGGAAGAATGTCCCTAGGAAGATGGGAGGGATAGGCCTTCATATCCAAGTGGAACGATTAATGTAAGAGAAGAGAAAAGTCATCTCTTGTATTATAATCTGAGAGAATGAGCACAGGATGGGCGCAAATACAGATTACATTAGAGGTTGTTGCCAACAAATTGAGAAAGTGCCCACCTAATTGCTTCTCTTTCTGTGAGGTTTGATGTGCTAGGTTATCTGCTTCAGGTAAGAGAGCAAGGAGATGGAGTTCAAGGTTTAAGGACAGCAGAAGTTTAATGAACATTCTTGCAGATCAATCTTTTCACACTTCTATTTCCATAAAATTTTATTTGCTAACTCAGATTTTATATATACATATAGATAGGTAGATATAGATAAATATAGATATATACATACATATACTCTCAAAAAATATTGCCACCTGGCTGGTGTAGCTTAGTGGATTAAGCGCGGGCCTGTGAACCAAGAGATCACGGTTCGATTCCCAGTCAGGGCACATGCCTGGGTTGCAAGCCAGTTCCCAGTAGGGAATGCACAGGAAGCAACCATACATTGATATCTCTCCCTCTCTCCTTCCCTTTCCCTCTAAAGATAAATAAATAAAATCTTTAAAAAAAAATATTGCCATATATGAGAGTCAACCTAATAAGAAGTGTTGATCATAAAACTCAGTTTGCCCATATTGTCCTAATATAATCATTAATACTACCCCTATTACTCTCAAAAGTATCTAGTTTGAATTATAAATTATATGGACATCCTATTTATCAGTTAAGCTTGACATAAGCTAAACTGAATAAATTAGTTTATTAGGTACTTTTAAAATATTGTAATTTGAAAACATTGCTTCATGAGAAGAAACTAACTGAACAGTTCATCTAGGAAAGAGTATAGTCTATTTCAGTTCATGTCACAGCTGACAGCTCTACAGCGTAGACCTAGCTATTCACAGAATATCTGCAGTTTTGATATGGTCAGACTATAAACAAGTTTCCAAATATAAGGCATCCTGTGTAATACAATTTTAGGTCATGAAGGTACCTTTGAGATCATCTGTGATTCTTCACTTTTCAGATGAGGAAACAAATTAAGTGATTTGTTTAGGTCTTAGGGCTAACTAATAAAAAACTAACCTGAAACCAGCTCTGATCCCCAGTCCTATTTTTTCTTAAATATTTGTTCAGTCAACTCTGAGAAAAATGAATTAAAAAATAATAATGATATTCATATGTTTTGTGCAGCGTATCAGTGCTTTCATGCCTTAAAAATTAGGAAACATTATCTACCTCTGCGTGCTAGAAGATGGGCTTCAACTTCTGTTGTACCTCGAATTACTACCCACTACACCATTTATCCCCGGGATAAGGACAAACGATGGGAAGGTAAGTAATAATTTGTGTAAAATTGTTGAGACTATAAATACTCTCATTTTATAAAGGGAAAATGATCGTATCTTTATAGATAGTATCTCTATAAAGATAATGATACTAATGATAGTATCTATAAAGATACGATCATTTTCCAAAGGGAAATATTTTTCATAATAGTATAAAATCATCTAATATAGATTTATAAAATCTATTGTGTATTAACATTTAGAAGAAATATTTGTTAAATTTATAATTCAATAATAAATCTCAAAGCCAAAAGTTGGTTGATGGAAGCTAAAATAAGACTTACACTGGGCCCTGGCTGGCGTAGCTCAGTGGATTGAGCGCGGGCTGTGAACCAAAGCATCACAGGTTCGATTCCCAGTCAGGGCACACACCTGGGTTGCGGGCCAGATCCCCAGTGGGGACCACACGAGAGGCAACCACACATTGATGTTTCTCTCTCTCTCCTTCTCCCTCCCTTCCCCTCTCTAAAAATAAATAAATAAAATCTTTTAAAAAATCAAGTATTAAAAAAAAATAAAAAAGACTTACACTGGAACAGAAGACAACATCCCACTAATACAATGATACACCTAGTGCAATTCTCAATAAAAGCAGAGGGGCAATTTCTATAAATAATGTTCTAGCACATAGTGGGTATATAAGCCAGCATGTGATTTTGACAGGTCATATTCATCCCAGACTTTTATGTATTTTTTAAATTTTGTTTTTTCCTCCCAGGAGTGAGCATGGAGAGGTTTGCAGAAGAAGCGGATGTCGTAATAGTTGGTGCGGGCCCCGCAGGGCTCTCTGCTGCTGTTCGGCTAAAGCAGTTGGCTGCTGAACATGAAAAGGACATCCGTGTGTGTCTGGTGGAGAAAGCCGCTCAAATAGGAGCTCATACCCTCTCAGGGGCTTGCCTTGACCCACGTGCTTTTGAAGAACTGTTCCCAGACTGGAAGGAGAAAGGAGTATGAAAAATTGTTTTTTATGAAAAGTCTAATCTTTATTGTATCTTTATTTCCAAATTACTGGAATATGAGAAATATTTTCATGCAATTCTGTCTTTTAAAGGATAATTACTGATTTTTTTCTTTATAAAGGGCAAACATATATTAAATCATATCAAATGTAGTTACAATTTTAAGATATTAACTTATATTTTTATATAATGCGTTCTATGTGTTCTTTTTATGTACTGGATTTATAAGAAGGCATTATCTTGAGAAGATCTTTCAATGTTTGTACCAAATGAAATACAGCATTTTGATTTTAAGGTTGTTTCCTAACTTTCTCCATAGGTGTTTATATCACTGTTCTTAATAAAGTGTTATCTAAATTTCCTGGGACATTGCAATATCTAACCCCAAGGAGGATAATCTTATCTAATCTTCTAAAGCAGTAAATCATGGTCACCCACAACCTAAGCAGAAAAGGCACTGGCATGATACGCACGCAGACAACTGAGTTCCAGTTTTAAGGCTCTTGTAATTTGTGTGACCTTGGTTAAAATTTTACACTATATGTATTTCAGTTTTTTCTTATGTAAGATGAGTTATATTACAGTGATTCTACCATTAAAGTTAGATTAGGTAAAACATTGTATAAATATTTCTGTATTCTTTTCATATGGAGTAAATTCCAAAAATTTTATCTCTACTGTTCTTTCTTAAATATCAAGCTCCTTTAAACTTGAAATACTTGAATTATGCCTCATTAACTTTCTCCTTTTAATATTAGATTGGAAATAGATATAATTAAATGATTCTTGATATACTATCAATTCTAATAGAAAGAAGAATTTTTTACAGCAAAACCCTATATAGCTAGGCAGAAACAATTCATTACATACATGTTAGCTCTCCTTGTGCAAGGGAAAAATAAAACTTGTCTTCTCTTTTCATCAAGCAGGAAGTTACAGCTTGGAGCATGCTCCGAAGCTAAACTCCCACAGACAGGGAGACAGGGAGCCATCCTCCTTGACATTCACTTTTCAAAGATGACTCCTAAGTCTCCTAAAAAGGCATTCCTGGGATGCAAAACTGGCTTATTTAGGTTTTAAAAAGATTACTATACATTTCAAAGAGACAAAGAAAGGATTTATACTCTAATTTTTCTAAAGAAAATGATGAAAGAAAATTGAAAATTTACTTTTTGATATAGTTTTTTTTAATTATTTGTATTTACCTTTACAAATATGAACCTCCTTTTCTTTTCTTATTTTGTTTCTAGGCTCCACTTAACACTCCTGTAACAGAAGATAGGTTTGGGATTTTAACAGAGAAATATAGAATTCCTGTGCCAATTCTTCCAGGTAAGATATGATATAGAATCCTAGAACCATAGAATTCTGCAGCTGGAAGGAACTACATTTCATCTGGTGAAATCCCTTTCTTTTGCAGTTGAGAAAGCTGAAGCCAGATGTTTGTAGGACATACCTAGAGTTATGCAGTTAGCTTATGGGAAAGCAGGACTAGAGTCCAGTTCTTTAGTCTTCCACTAGAAAAACTGAGATAGCCTTGTAAACCAACTTGGAACTTTTTTTCCTCACCCAAGAATATGTTTATTGATTTTAGAGCGTGGGGAAGGGGGAAAGAAAGAGAGAAACGTGAATCAGTTGCTTCCCATATGCACCCGATGGGGATCAAACCTGCAGCCTTTTGGTGCACAGGACATTGCTCCAACCAACTGAGCCACCTGACCAGGACCCAGCTAGGAATTTTTGATTTAATGCTGTAATGTTTTTAATTTAATAACTAGAACTCAAGACCAAAATTATAGAACATAAATTGAAATTGTGACCATAAGAAATGTGTATATTTTTTCAGGAATTATACATTGGTCCTGGCTGGTGTGGCTCAGTGGATTGAGTGCTGGCCTGCAAACCAAAGGGTCACCAGTTTGATTCCGTCATGGCACATGCCTGGGTTGTGGGCCAGGTCCCTGGTGGGGGCATGTGAGAGGCAACCACACACTGATGTTTCTCTCCCTCTCTTTCTCCTTCCCTTCTCCTCTGACTAAAAATAAATAAATAAATATCTTTTTTTTGTTTAAAGAAATTATACATTGATTAGAATTTTTAAATTAAGTATGTTTTGAAGTATTTATGAATTTTAATTAAGTATTTATGTTTTTTAGGTTTATGTTATTTATACTTTAAATTGAGTATTTATGTTTTGGGGATTTTTTTATCAGTAAAAAGTCAAATTTATAAATTAAGCATTTATTTGTAGGTCTTCCAATGAATAATCATGGCAATTACATTGTACGCTTGGGACATTTAGTGAGCTGGATGGGAGAGCAAGCAGAAGCCCTTGGTGTTGAAGTATACCCTGGTTATGCTGCTGCTGAGGTTTGCATAGTTTTCTTTAGTTTTAATCATAGAAAGTAATCTGTTTTTCTTTTGAGTATAAACCAAGAGTGGTACAAGGTAAAGAAATAAATATTTTGGAAAAGCCATAGGATTTTAGAATTGCAAGATTAGGAGGAATCTTAAAAAGATCTGCATAACCCAGAATACTTAATTCCTTATATTGTACCCATGTCAAGTGATGGTCCAACTTATAATTGAACCCCATTAGGGATGAAAAGATCTCTGTCTTTTCATTTGGTAATGAATTGTTGATAATGCTTTCTTATGTTGATTGGAAAGTTATTTAATATTTTATGTAAAACAAATCTATGCCCTCTTCCAATTGGGAAAAAACCTTTCATTTATAATTATGCCCTGCTCTCTCTTCTTCCTTACCTTTACTCATATATTTTTTCTTTCCCAAGTTAACTATTCTCGATTCTTTCAGTCATTGTGTGACATAGTTTGCGTTCCTTCAGTATTCTCATGGCCCTCCTCTGAATACGTTTCCCTTTTGTCACCTATAAGGAGGCACCCAGAAGGGATACACTGCCTCAGGCCTAGCGTAGAGGAGGGCTATTTTCTTCATTCGAGAAAACGTCCTTCTGTTAATTCACTCAAAATAACTCTTTTGGCAACCATAGCACACTGTTGATTTTCACTAAGTATTATTAGGGAAACTATTAAAAATAAAGTCTGCCAACTCAAAAAAATCACCTCTACAAATTATAAAAACAATTTTATTCTTTTTTTATGTTATTAAGAATTTATTTTTTTAAATATTTTACTGTTTATATTCTTACTTTTGTCCCAATTTTTCCTCCCTTTGCCCCCCTCCACCCAGCCTGCCCCCACTCCCACAGGTAATCCCCACACCATGGTCCATGTCCACAGATAAAGCATCTGTGTTCTTTGACTGATCACTTCACCTTCTTTCATTCAGTCCCCACCTCCCCGCTCCTCTCTTACAGCTATTAGTCTGTTCCATGTTTTTATGCTTCTGATTCTGTTTTGCTCATTAGTTTAGTTTGTTCATTAGATTACCACTTATAAATGGGATCATATGGTATTTGACTTTCACTGACTGCTTATTTCACTTAGCATAGTTGTCAGTTTTATTCTTGAATAAGTATTAACCCAAGATTGCAGTGCATGTCACTGGCAGCCTGCTAGGGAGATTGCCAGACAGAAAGAAATCTCATCCTTTTATATAGCCACGTAGATACAATCCATTACATACATATTGTCTGTATCCAAAGGAAAAATAAGCTTCTTGGGACAGGCAGAATTACAACCTGGAGTCAAGCATCTATCCCAGACTTCCACAGAGACAGGAAGACAGAACACCATCCTCTTTGATATTCACAAACATGTCTCCTAGGCTCCCGAAAAACGCATTTGTGAGATGCACATCTGGCGGGGATCTTATTTAGCTTTTAAAAAGATTCACATATATCTCAGACAGTTAAGTTTTCTAAAGGATTTGCTGAAAGAATCTTGATTGGAAAAGTTCTTTTTATTTTGGTACCAGAGAGAATTCAAAATAACTTTATATTTGTTTTTACCCTTACAGTATGTAAGTCAAATAAAAACACTTAGGGCTGTGGCCATTGTTGCCCAGTTGGTTGCCATCCCTTAACCGAAAGAAAGGTTGCAGGTTCGATCCTCAGGGCACATACCTGGGTTGTGGGTTCAATCCCCAGTCCAGGCACATAAGGGAGGTAACCGGTAAATATGTCTCTCTCGCATCAGTGTTTCTCTCTCCCCCTTCTTCTCTCCCTTTCTCTCTCTCAAAAAGCAATGAAAATATGTCCTCAAGTGAGAATTTAAAATTTTAAAAAAGACAAAACAAAAACCACTTGGGTTTCTGCACTATACTTGCTACTAATTTGTTTTCCCAACCCATACATGTGCATTTGGCGTTTTGGGCCCAAGTCTGGGCCTTTGTATTTCTGGGCCTTTAACATTTCTCTGGTTAAAATGTTCTTGGGATCAGTGTCAAAGCTACAAATAGGTGGTTTGTAGAATCAGTGATTTTCAGTTTTTGAGTACACACACACTTACTTACACTCTCTCGTACCTCCTCTTTTCCTCATTCCCTTAAGAATCATTATCAATAGATTAATGATGTCAGTTTTTGGTATGCTCTGAGCCAGACTTCAGTTCTAGTTCATAGGTACATTCTGTTTTCAAAGTACCAAATAAAACATTTATATCCTTTTTTTCATATCCATTGTTGTTAATCCTTGTTTACCTTTCCACTCCTGTGCTTTCTGTTATGTCATTGTAGTGTACATTTTGTACTTTCCTGTCCAAAGAGCATTTTTTTCCAGAGAGGAAACAAACAGGGTAACATTTCTCATCCTCAGAAGTATACTTTTGACCCTTTTTTCCACTTTCTTTCCCTTTTTTCTTGCTTCAGAAATAAACTTTAATCATCTCTGGGCTGTCTTCAACCTCTGTTTTATTGTGACGTCTTGTTTGACGGATCTTTTTTCGGGGGTGGTCGTAGCTCATTTGGGACAGGGGCTTTCCTGACACTATTATCTTTCCATCCACGCTGATGGTCTCCGTTTGTTATAAGCTTTGAATTCAGGTTCCGTGCACATGTTCACGACACCTGAACCCTTCACACAGGTTTGGGTTTTATCTTACCGGTGTTTTAGTGACTCTCAAGTAGCATCCCCGTTTTCTTCCTAATCACAGTTGGCGCACTCCTTTGATTTCCAGCCGTTTTATACTCTAAAAGTGGGTAGCTTAGAAACGTTTCCTTTTGCCTGAGCATTTTAAAGCGTGTATGTCTATAATCTAGAGAACATGTTCATTTTCTAAAAAATCTAGGACTATTTATTGTTTTCTTTTCCAGGTTACTGTGAATCCTAAGGTGATAATGAAATGTTTTTATTTTCAGATCCTTTTCCACGAAGACGGCAGTGTGAAAGGGATTGCCACTAATGACGTAGGGGTACAAAAGGACGGAGCACCAAAGGCGAGTGTTTTAATAGTCATGTGCTCCACAAACGGACACATTCAAAAAACCAGTTTAAACTGAGTAACTTAGTCTGCCTACAAATGTTAAGTGTATGTTAGAATATAATTATTAATTTGGAATTTTTCTCTCATTAGGAAAATACTCATACATGTATGTATATATATGACATGAATAATCACTATACCATAAAAAACAGAAGTTACCAATTAACATATGAAAGATGTTCAAATTTTCTAATAACCAAAGATATTAAATTAAGGAGAGTTGGGAGGGATAGGGGCCAGAAACTACAGAAAAGAAAAAAGAAACACACACAAAGATATTAAGTTAATTATAATGAAATAACTCTCACTATTTAGACTGAAACTGTTTCACTCCAAGGATATTCATCTGAGCAGTGCTTATAATAGTAAAAGAGTGGAGCAACCTGAATGTCCAGCTATTGAGAATTGATTGAAAAAATAGGGAAATCTATTCAGGCATTAAAAAGGAGTGCTTTATTTGGTATATATTGCCTTAGGCAAATCACTTTATGATGTAATATGAAAACAATCATGAAAGTTTGCCAGTATCAACCTATTTTGTATGAATGACTCATACACACATATAATACATGAAAATATGTGAATAGAGAAATATCAGGAAAGACATATTCCATGAGACTTTTCTGATTATTCGGTATTTCTTTATTCAGTAATTTTCTTGAGTTCCTATCATATGCCAAACACAAGTGCAAAATACAGAGAACAGAAGAGAGAAATAAGACTTTAGCTGTAGCTTTTTTCTCCTGCTGGAAAAAACATTTCAGTTTTACTATATATATTCAGCAATGGAGAACAAGCAAAATTAAAGTAAAATAAGCAAGCAGCTGAAGAATATATTTAGTATGATCCTATTTGTGTTAGAAGATATAAGTAGGCTGTTTTTTTATTAATGGAAATTTTCTGACCTGAAAATTTTACAACAAAGTCATTAATAGTGTTTTTTGCTTTAAATGACTAGACTGGAAAATGAGGAACAGTGGGGAAATGGCCTTTTATGTTTCTCTTTATTTGTAGTTAATCTTTTTTAGCATAAGTATGCTTTATTGGCTGTTTTAATTCTTACAAACTTAATCATTTAATCAAGTACTTTTGAAGTAAAAAATAAAAATATAACAAAGACACAAGATATATTGTTAAATTTAAATTAGATTTCACTCATAACAGCACTTAGTTTTATTTCTAATATATTTTCATTGCCTTTTCTACACCTGAATTACAGTGCAATTCAAAACTGACCAGAATGTGAATATTTTTTAAATTGTCAAATGTTGCAGTTTAACATTTTTATTTTTTAGACAACATTTGAGAGAGGACTAGAACTACATGCCAAAGTTACAATTTTTGCAGAGGGTTGCCATGGACATCTAGCCAAGCAATTGTATAAGAAGTTTGATTTGAGGGCCAGTTGTGATCCCCAAACCTATGGAATTGGACTGAAGGAGGTATCCTGGTTTGTTTTTGTAAATTGAATGTTGAAAGGCGGAGCTTTAAATTAATTTGTATTATAATGTATTTATAATGTTGATTTAATTTTACAGTTATACTTTCCATTGACTTGAAATGTTCATTATGACTAAGAATATTTGAGATATTTTTCAAAGGGCTAGAAAATATATACTAACCAAAGTTTATTAGTGTCTAAATTATACCTACATGTTATAATTGGTTGATCAGATATTTCCGAAAGAAGTGTTAAACTTGAAAATATTTGTAACATTGATTTTTTTATACGCTGTTATTCATATGCCAGTTGTAAGATGACCACATCATACAAGAATTCTTTATTCAAAATTGTAATGTGAAGATAATTTAATTTATGAAACATATACTCAGTTATGATATATTGACATGAAACCTAAAATTTAGATAGGTTAAGTGTTTTTATTTTCTCAGTTTATCCAATCTCTCTACACTTTTTCAAACTTTAGGCTTATTAGAATGTAAAAGTTTCATTATATCCTTTTGTTTAATTTTATTTTTAGAGTAAAGCTCAGAAAGGTTTAAATTCTGTATATAACTAAACTCAATATATTATGAATAAGGGCTTAATGTTTTGGTAGATTGCGCATAATATTACCTGATTTTTAGACAGTATTTAAGATTGTTTATTTCTTTAGACAACGTTTAAGATTGTTTTTAAACAATGAAATTGTTCAAAATTTAAAACTTACCATTGTAAAAATAGGATAAATAATTTGCTTCAGTTGAGGAAGGGGCTGTGCAAGAAAGAGTGAAGTATTTGATTGAAGAATAACAGTGTGTGCTTTAAGATCCTATATCTTAAGTGTACAGTTCAATGAATTTTTATCGGGCAAACCACCCCCACGTAACCACCACCCAGATCAAGACATGGAATATTAGCAGCACCCCAGCTGTTTCCCTCATCTCTTCTGCGGTGTTTCGTATAATCGCATGAAAGTCTTATTGATTTAAATGTCTAAGTAATGTCTTAAAGTATTCATAACATTTCTGACCTTTTTCTTTACTCTCTGATTCATCAGGCTGCAGTTTGGTATAATATTCTTCGATATTTGAAGTACCTTTTTGTGTTTCTTTTGTATAATTTTTCACTTGTAATTTTTATAAACAAGACATAAACTTAGCAAGTTTTATACATCGTAGTAACACAAAAAATTTAAATAATACTCTAGGACTTTTGTTTTTAAGCTATGGATTATTGATGAAAAGAAGTGGAAACCTGGGAGAGTAGATCACTCTGTTGGCTGGCCCTTGGACAGACACACCTACGGAGGCTCGTTCCTCTATCATTTAAATGAAGGGGAACCCCTAGTAGCTCTTGGTTTTGTGGTAAGTTATATGCCCATTGTGGGAAGTTCTGCTGTGAGGGTCACTAGATCCTCAGTGTTATAAAACAAGGGGTTTGAGTCTGGAGAATGTAAAAATCTCTTTATTGAAAGCTTATGTTCTAATTTTCTCAGTAGACAAAGTATTTATAATTATTGTAGATATTTGTCTACTTAAACACACATAGCTTTAGTAATAGTAGCCACCACATGCTAGGCACTGTGCTAGATATTTCACCGAGAACTCTTTTAAGTTTTGTAAAAAAAAAATTCTGTGAATTCAGTATATAGCCTTATTTTACTGATGGGAAAACTGAAGTACAGACAAGTTGCACAGCTTTCCCAAGTGCACCCGTTAAATGACAGAGGCAGTTTCACACCTGAGCCTGTCTGACTCCAAAGCTCATTTCCACTGTGGCATGCTGCCACTGAAAATTCGATCAGCACTGGTTTTGAGACTGTAACTTTTTGGCCACTTATATCTTTATAGTAAATTACATTTTGAACATCACAAGAAATGGAAAAAATATGAATTTCTGCACCTTAGAATTGGTGGCAGCTTTATTGTTTAATGTCATTATTAAATGTGCATATTAACCACTGTTAAATTTATGTGTTTTTTGAAATCCAGACAAGTATTTAGCACATAACCTTTGTGTAGTTATTCTAGTGACTTAATCTTTTCAAAGCAGAAAAGGCTTGGTTATTAAGTTCAGCACTATGGTAATGCCTAATATTTCTTGTCCTTTTTTTTCTAAGTGTGATTGCATCCTGTTTCTTCATCTTTGCCTCAGTAAAACTGCATATAGCTTGTTTATTTGTAGAGTTGGTATCGATAAATGAATAATAAATAATTACAACTCCTTTTGTAGAAACACAATGTGAGAGACACCTACAAATATTTTTCTAATGTGGACTTCGGTATATAGAGCTTATTGATTTATTAATATGTTCCAAATTTTAAAAGTTTTTCTGATTGGAAACACAAGTCCTTTTGTTTACCCTTTCTTTTTGAAACACATTTTATTTAGTTAATTAAATTTGGGTTACTGGATATATTTCTCTAAGTACTTTGAGTACAAGAAACTTAATATACATGTTTTCTGATAAAAATTTCCCACAGTTTAGCTTGATATAATTTGAAATAAAAATGTCTAACTGCATAAATATTTCAAATTTAAATATAAAAATTTTAAGGTTGGTCTGGACTATCAAAATCCATACCTGAGTCCATTTAGAGAGTTCCAGAGGTGGAAACACCATCCCAGCATTCAGCCAACATTAGAAGGTGGCAAAAGGATTGCATATGGAGCCAGGGCTCTCAATGAAGGTGGCTTTCAGGTAACTCTCCCAACTTTTGCATTCCTTATTTATGTATTATCAATTTAACATTAAAATATATTACAAATCTAAATAAAGAGTAGCAAATCATCTCATAGGAAAAAATCTAGGTAAGTAAGCAAAGCACTTAGTGTTTTTAAGACTGTGTCACGCTGTAGTTAAATAAATTACACAGTGAAATTAGTTTTAAGAATATATTGATTTCTAAAGATAAATTCACAGCTTTTTGTTTGTTTGTTTGTTTGTTTGTTTGTTTTTAACCAGAAAGTTAAAACTATGTGACCCAAGATCTTTCCCTTTATTTCTTAGCTTCCAGGAAACTCAAAGGCAAATTTAGTTTTCAGCAAAGGTAATTAATTCATCCCAACTATGTAGTAACATCCATGACTTTTAGGTGAGCTCTGTTAAGCTTTTACTCTTACTTGTACGATTTTAGTGTATGTTCAAAGTAAATCTTATCAAATACAGTTAATGTATTAAATATAAATTAATTGAACAATGAAATAAGACCTAGATAGCTAACTATAATAAAAGCTGTTAGTACTGTTGTGAAAATAGTATTAGATGGGTAAGACAATCTTTTGAAAAATGTTCTCTAAAACTCATCCCAAATGATTTAGAGCAAGTTACTTAACTTCCCTGGCCTTAGGGGATCATCTATAAAGATAATCCCTTCTGTCCTCTAATATTCTAGGGATCTAGAACTATTTTAGAAATTAGGTATCTTTTAAAAAATTGCTGTAAAAATAACAAATATATAATAGAAAATTGGGGAGGGTAGTTGACTTTGTTTCTAGTGTAATAATTTGTTTGCAACAAACATTGATTAAATTGCATAATTGTGTTAAAGCCCATTAAACTCTTTTGAATGATCTCCATAATACCTACTATCAGTCTAATTCTATTCTTTTTAATTTATAGCTTAAAAGTTTGGGTATGTTCAGTCGTACATACAGATTCTCATTTATAAACGTCTGCCTGATGTGCTTCAACATCTCAGATGGTTTTCAGATTAGCAGGAAGAGATGAACACAGACGCCCACCTTTTTTACTTAAATTTTCTGATTTCGCTAGTGAATTCAGAAACTTATTTTCAGTAAGTTTTGAAGACCCATAAGAAGTAATAATTTGGAACATTCACTTTTATTTTTTTGAGCTAACAAATATTACATGGGTTTTTATTTCTCTTTTTTATCAGTCTATACCCAGAACTCACTTTTTCCTGGTAGGTTTCTTAATTATTTGTAGTCCCAGTTTAATGACTGTCACAGAACACGACGTTTCTGAGTGCAACTTTTCCTTGTTCCCTAGTTCCTTAACAAAATGCCCAGTGCCAGTAACACTGCCCACACAGGCTATGACGATCCTCCCAGAACTGAAAAACACACATTTTCACTGGGCCACGAAATTTTTATCCTTAGGACTTAGCACCAGTTTGGAAGAACTTGCACTAACAATCCACATCCTGTCTTCTGATTCGTGAATCAAACAGTGTTAGCAAGGCCACAGCCTTATTTGAGAAAAGCATCATCATTATCCAAGTTCCTGACCATCATGTGTTTTCGGCTAGTGGCATTCCAGGAAGTCTTTACCCATACTGCCCAGTCGGTGATCCTGATGTCGTGCTCTTTTATCTAGGCGGTTCTGATCTTGAGTGTGGTCTGAGAACCACAGTCATAAATATATCCTCTACGTGTATTGTGAAAGGATTGGGACCCTGATCCTTCTTTCACCGGCATTCTTCTGCCCCATTTTGCTTTTCACCACCTCTCCCTCACAGTTAGTATTTCCTTATTGAAAGGAGTTGTGGCCACAGATTCCTCACCATGTCTCTTGCAGCTGAGGGCACTAGTTTCCCTGTTAATCCCCTTTCCTCTGAGTCACTTTCACCACCATCAGCCAAACTTCTGCCACCCACCTCTTTCTCAACAAAGACCACAGCTTACTTTAGGAAGCCCCTGGAGAAGGAAACATGCAGGAGAAATGAGCAGCTCTGCAGTGGCTCTCTTCTTTCCTTCACAAACTATAGATTAGAGTCCATTTTCCCTTGCAAACAATCTCTGATGTAGCTGCCCCATTGTGTGGTATATATAGGCTTTTGTTGGCTAACACAAAAAATCACCAGCCTTTATTACATGTTTTTTTTTTATCAGAAATGTATATTGAGGCCCACACAACTATCTTAAAATTTATTTTGGAAATTCAACTTATTCTCATGTTAATTAAAGTGTTATTTAAGGTAATAGCTAATTGTAGTGATGCCATGATTAGAACCTGAGTTTTCCATCCCTGAATATCAAAGTAAAATAAAAAGCATATATAGATGTAAGATACTATCCATTACATATCATGCATTACACAGAATGCATATAAAAGAAAATCACAATTTACAATAATAGTTATTTAGGTTTAGAGAATATATTTTGCTATGACATGGTAAGTATAGATATAAACATTTTATTTAAATATGTTGATCCTCTGGTAGGTTCGTGACGGGGAGGGAGAAGGAAAAGTTCTTAATACAAAAATTGTAATAGTTCTAATCCTCATTTATAGAGGAGGGGAAAAACTGCCCTTGCTCTGATTTTTTTTTCTTCAGTGTATTCACTTTCTTGTATTTTTTTAAAAAATGTTTCCCTCCATCATTTGAAGACTTATTTAAGAGGCTATAATTTGGAATGGTCAGTTTTGCATGTTTAATTTGACTAACAGTACACTCTAAATGTTTCTTTCCTCAGTCTATACCAAAACTCACCTTTCCTGGTGGTTTGCTGATTGGTTGTAGCCCTGGTTTTATGAATGTTCCTAAGATCAAAGGTACCCACACAGCAATGAAAAGTGGAGCTTTGGCTGCAGAATCTATTTTTAATCAACTAACTAATGAAAATCTACAATCAAAGACGATAGGTAAGAACTTTCTACTTAAGGTACAGAAAATTGTCAGGATTTTCACTGAGACATTAAAAAGAAGTTACTTAAACAGTCAGTATATAGCCAGAACATGAAAATAAATAGTTAAAAACCTTGAAGTTTTTTTTTCTTGTATTTTCTTGATTATGCTATTACAGTTGTCCCAATTTTTCCTCCTCTCCCCCCCTCCACCCGGATCTCTCCATTCCTTCTGGCAATCCCCCACATCCCCTACTTAGTTCACGCTCATAGGTCATGCATGTAAATTCATTGGCTTCTCCATTTCCTATACTGTTCTTAACAGCCCCCTGTCTATTTTGTACCTACCAATTTATACTTCTTAATCCCTGCGCCTTTCCCCCCATTCACTTTCTTCCCCCTCCCAAATGATAACCCTCCAGATATGATTCTGTTCTGTTCTGCTAGTTTGCTTTAGTTTGTTTTTCAGATCCAGTTGTTAAAAGAGTTGTGAATTTATTGACATTTTAATGTTCATAGTTTTGATCTTCATTTTCTTAAATAAGTCCCTTTAAAATTTCATGTAACAATGGCTTGGTAATGATGAACTCCTTTAGCTTTACCTTTTCTGGGAAGCACTTTATCTGTACTTTGATTCTAATTGATAGCTTTTCTGGATGGAGTAATCTAGGTTGCAGGTCCTTGCTTTTTTCATCATTTTAAATACTTCTTGCCAGTCTCTTCTAGCCTGCAAAGTTTCTTTTGAGAAATCAGCTGAAAGTTTTATGGGAACTCCTTTGTAGGTAACTAACTGCTTTTCTCTTACTACTTTTAAGATTCTCTCTTTATCTTTGATCTTTGGCATTTTAATTATGATGTGTCTTGGTGTGTTCCTCTTTGTGTCCATCTTGTTTGGGACTCTCTGTGCTTCCTGAACTTGCATGTCTATTTTCTTCATCAAATTAGGGAAGTTTTCTTTCATTATTTTCTCAAATAAGTTTTGAATTTCTTGCTCTTTCTCTTCTCCTTCTGGTACTTCTGGTTTTGAATGTTGGTATGTTTGAAGTTGTCCCAGAGGCTCCTTAGCCTATCCTCATTTGGGGGGATTCCTTTTTCTTCTTGCTCTTCTGATTGAATGTTTGTTTTTCCTTATGTTCCAAATCACTGATTTGATTTTCAGCTTCATCCACTCCATTGTTGGTTCCCTGTAAATTTTTCTTTATTTCACTTAGTGTAACCTTCATTTCTGCCCGGGTCTTTTTTATGCTATTGAAGTACCCGGTGAGTTCCTTGAGCATCCTCATAACCAATGTTTTGAACTCTGCATCTGATAAATTGCCTATCTCCATTTTGTTATTTTTCTGGAGTTTTATTCTTTCATTTGGCAGCCTCCCTGTGTTTGTATCTATGTATTAGGTAGAGCTGCTTTGACTCCCTGTCTTAGTAGCATGGCCTATTGTAAAAAAAAAAAAAATGCACTGGTAAGTTGGATGGTGCAGAGCCTTAGGTAATCACCAGGGCAGGGTGCACCAGGTTGATGGAGTCTCTTTTCTGTGGCTCTGTGTGTAGGAGGGCTCAGAAAGGGGACTGTGGCCACTATTTAGCCTCTGGAACTTTGTCTGGGAGGATGCTGTCCCCCAACACTTGCTCTGATGCCAGAAATTTCAGTTTCTCCTTGTATGCCACTGGTATTCTTCCAGCGCCCCAGTGATGGAGCCCAGAGGGAATCTGGGTAAGTCCTAAGTCCATGGCAGGCCCTTTAAGAGGAGATGCCTGAGAATCCAGCGGTTTCTTGCACTGCTCTACCCTCCACTGGTTTTTACAGCCAGAAGTTACAGGGACTTATCATCCTGGCACTGGAACCCTGAGCTGGGTGGTCTGGTGTGGCGCTGGGATCCCTTGCTCCTGAGGTAGCCCTCCCGATTTTTATCCACCACACATGGGTGTGGGAATGCCCATTCTGCATCTCCATTCCCCCCTGCCCGATTGGATGTATGTGACTTCTTTAATTCCTTTGTTGTCAGACTTCATACAGCTCAATTTTCTGGCAATTCTGGGTGATAATTGTTTTGTAGTTTAGTAGTGATTTTTGCTGTGGTTGTGCAGTGAGGTAAGCCGTGTTTACCTATGCCTCCATCTTGACCAGAAGTCTTGAGATGTTATTAATGTATATTTCAATTGATGTTAAAAGATATATATAGTATATGTCCCTTTACACAAAGCATTAATATGTGTGCAGTGCAAAGAAAACTAAATGACCTACTCTCATAATTAGTCAGATTTTTACAGCAATGTTCTGTTTATTGACATCAAAAGTGAAATACTACCAGTGGTGCCCCATCTACTTAGAAGTGATTTCAAGTTGGACTTACTGCATTACATTACATGCATGTAATATACACACTGTTATCTCACAAATACTGAAGGGTCACGTCTGGAAACAGAAGAGCTGTGGAAACCGCAGAATCCAGCAACACCATTTCCTGGCAGGTCTGGCAAGCAGAGGCATATATGAATATGACCCTTCTGCTGTAGTGGACAGGAACAGCTAGCACTAGACCTCAGTAAACCCTTCGTCTAACAAGACCCTGTAATGATTCTCCACTTTTCGCAGAGGAATAGTCAAAGTTCCCTCACCCTCTGACTCCATCTCTGTTGACTCGCATTCGAGGCACACAGGCATCCTGCTCACCCTGGAACACGCCAAGCATGTTCCCTTTCATGGTCCTTGCTCATGGCCAACTCCCTCACTCCCTTCACCTTTGCTCAACTACCACTCTCACAGTGGATCCAACTGATTTACAACACACACAGAATACTCCCCCACCACACACACACTTTTTTTTCTATGATTTTTTCCACTTTTGACTCACTGTGTAATTTATCAACTTTGTTTTTGACTTCTGCTCATTGGATGGAAAACTCCTAGAGGAGGTACCCAGATTAACAAGTGGTACTCCATTTAGAAGTTCCCAATGTATTTATGCCTTCAAATACCTTTGTAGGTAGGGGAGCCTAGGGTGTGGGAGAGAAAGGAGATAAGGTAGAACAGAAAAGGCAGGGTGGAGTGTGATGGTTGAGTAGTGGAATGCTTTTTCTAATTTTCTTCCCCAGTATCTGTCCTTTTTGGACCACCTTATCATGTACACATAGTACCACACATAGGAAGTACTGGAGCAAGTAGATCGCCGAAGACTAGATTAGGGATTAATCTAGGAGGTGGGTGAAGGAAAGGGGAGCCAGAACAGTAAACAATGACTGGAAAGAGTATAGTCACTATGTAGTTCAGTTATTAAGAACAGTTTTGTCCCATTAAATATTGAATGCATGCACCAAGTTTTAGGTATTATTCTAATTTCCTAGGGCTGCCACAACAAAGCACCACAAACTGGCTGACTTAAAACAACATAAATTTGAGTTCTGCAGGCAAACAGTTTGAAATTAAGATATTGGCAGGACCATACTCTCAGTAAGTCTCTGGATGAATCTTGTTGCCTCTCCCCAGCTTCTGAAAGCCACAGGCATTTTTTGGTTTGTGGCAGAATGAGCTCCAATCTCTGCTACTACCTTTACCTGTCTTCTATGTGTCTGTGTCCCATAAGGACACCAATCATTGGATTAAGGGCCCATTCTGCTCCAGTATAACCTCATCTTAACTATTACATCTTCAACGCCATTCTGACCCATTCTTAAATACTGGGGGATTAGGACTACAGAGTATCTTTTTGGGGGGACACAGTTCAACCCATATGTTGATCAATATGTTTCATTGATCAAGTTTTTTTTTACTTTTATAGGTAGCATACTTTTACTTTCATAGGTAGCATAAATTATGCTTCTTTTTGTTTCACGAAATTTTGAAACTTAATTTTCCATGCAACCACTATAAGAAATCAAATGCCTGTTTGTTGACAAAATCTATTAAAAGTTATCTTTTTGGAAGATGCCAACATTTATATATGAAACATTCTTCATGTGGTCTTATATGACAACCTGTTTTTTCAGATTCACTCATCAGGTATTTCAGTAGCAAAATATCTTGATAAAGTATTTTATACTCCTTGAGGCAACTTCACATTTAATATTTCATGTTTTTCATAAAAGGACTCCATGTAACTGAGTATGAAGACAACTTGAAGAAATCATGGGTGTGGAGCGAGCTATATAGTGTTCGAAATATAAGACCCTCCTGCCATGGAATCCTGGGTGTATACGGAGGGATGATTTACACTGGCATCTTCTACTGGATACTTAGAGGAATGGAGCCATGGACTCTAAAACATAAAGGTAATTCCAACATACTTAGGAATATGAAAGTTATAATCATTAAAAACTCATGAATGGGATGCATTTAGTGAATTTTTTTAGTGTTTTAAACTTGCTTTATTAATAACAAACAGTATCTTTAAGACAACAGCAATCATTATAAAAGTAAAGTTTTGTTTCTTTGGTATATTTTCAAGTGATTATTGTTTAAGTACTTTAAAATTATTGTTGTATTTTTATTTAAAATCTTCCACAAAACTTTTGAAGGTTCTGACTCTGATCAGCTCAAGCCAGCCAAGGACTGCACGCCTATCGAATACCCGAAACCTGATGGGCAGATTAGTTTTGATCTTTTGTCATCTGTGGCTCTGAGTGGTACTAATCATGAACATGACCAGCCAGCACATTTAACCTTGAAGGATGACAGTATACCTGTAAATAGGAATTTGGCAATATATGATGGACCCGAGCAGCGATTCTGCCCTGCAGGTCAGTGCTGATTTCCCTTCAGTCCTAAAATACAAGTATTTGCTTTCAACGTATGAGTAATACAGTCCCATTTCTTAGGAAATACTGTTTTATGGCTCTTACTCTAGCCATGTTAAAATAGTGATTTTTTGTGAGGCCTAATAGATTTCTCAAAAAAGCCCTTCCATGTCTACCCCTGGATAAGGATTATGAACACCAGACACCATCATCTGTCATGGCTGCTCACTCCAGACACCACAGTATGTGTGCACAGATGCTTAATACTGGTGATAGCCATATCCACCTCAAGAAAGTGGCTCAAACTTCAAATTCATTATGAATACTGTATCTCTTGGTGCTGAGTTTTCAACAAGAATTACAAAACAGTAACTGGGTCTCAAATGATAAAGTCAAATACTATTTAGATATGTAAAAATTTAGTACACTGCGGAGAAGTACTAGAAAAGTCTTAAGGGCAATGAACGACTGACTATCTTTTGACTTTATTTTAATCATTTCTGTCATTATACCAGGTGAGGGTAAGGACTGGATCTATTTTGTCTTTTCAGCTATAGCATCATATAGCACATTTTATTTATACACACACACGTAAGAAATTGTAACTCAGAAGCAACCTAGATCTCTGTAATAATGCTCTATGGGTAAACATTTAAAAAACAAACCTTCACAGTTTCTGTAGCTACTGTTTTTTTGGACTTCAACTTGTACTTCTGAATTTTGAAAGTTAAAAAAGGTACTTCACAATATTGTTTATTTCTTCTTACAGGAGTTTATGAATTTGTACCTTTGGAACAAAGTGATGGATTTCGGTTACAGATAAATGCTCAGAACTGTGTGCA